>CM035836.1:95676256-96876256 GCA_020510985.1 Pholidichthys leucotaenia | reverse complement strand
TTTTTTTTAATCACACACTGTTTTTTGTTGAAGCGTTCCATTAATACTTACTGTAATCATAGAAGTGAACGCGATGCATTTGATTGGTTAGACTGAGCGGTTCAGCGCCACTCAGCTGAAATTTGATTGGTGAAATTTGCGAAAGTTGACGGGGATTGGCCAAAATTGTGGCAAAGTTGCGGTGATTGGATAAAGTTGCAAGGCTGCGCAATAGTTGCGCTGATTGGCTGATTTTGCGTGAATTGACACAACTGCAACATCGCGAAATCCTGGAGGGACTGCTAAGTGAATAAAGTGCACCAGGAATGGGCGAGACTGTTGCATTTCAAACTTTACGCATGTGTTTATTGACATAACTACTGTACACAGTCAATCGGGGGCTTGGAAGAATGCAGTGAAACTCTAGTTTAATCAACAAAAAACATAAAGTCACTGACTCAAACCACGAAGTTGTAATGAAGCCTTGAAGACTGGGTGATATTTGTGGGGCACACAGGTGCGTTGCACATGAGGTGGGTTATTATTAGGACAATTACATGAATTTACTCACAAAGAAGCCACCCATCCACACAATGCCAGCGTGTTGTTTGTTCTCAACAATGCTGTTCATTAGAATCATTAGAAAAACTGACTCTTGCCGCAAATTGCGCTTTGATGTTGGCCTGTTCAACTGCATTGTGTGAGAACATGATGTACCTGGGTGACAGCCGGATAATGCCATCCCACACAGCTGGCTTAGCTTGGCTCATGGTTGACTGGGAAATTCCCAATTGCTTTGCCAGCTCCTTCTGGAATGCCTGTTTCCAGAAACCCCAGTGTTGTCAGCACCTGCACTGGGACGGGCAGCGCACGGCTTCTCACTGTGTTGTGCTCCAAGAGCGGCTGTAGCTCTGAGCTCAGTTCCACAAGGACTGCCCGTGGAAAACTAAACCGGCTGACAAACCAGTCATCATCCTGAGCCACAAAATTCTGTCTCTAAGTACTCTTTCTCTTCTCACTGCGTGAACTGTAATACTGTGGGCTATATTAATCATATATTCCATAACCTACATATGTTGAAGCATGTGGAAATGTTTGGTAATTACATATGTAAAGCAACTTCACACCTCTGAAAGGACAAAGGCTCTCAACCGCCAAGTGAAGAACAAAGACGTTCCCAGACACTGCGGTGGAGACCGGAGGAGCTACCCTCACCCCCTGGGCGAGGAGAGGAAATACCAAGACAATGGGGGGATTAAGATAATGAGGGATGTCAGCCTTTGTTATGCATGTCTTTTGTTATGTGCAAGTATAAAGTCAGTGAGCCGGAGATATTCGGCCTCTTTTCCTTCTGCTACCTCTGCACTAGAATGAGACTTGTTAGGAGAGCTGATAAATAAACTTTGGTTTATATATCAAATCGCCTCATCATTTCAAGCTCTTCTACAATACCTTCTAATCCTCTGTTGTTAGAGGCATTTTCTGCACCTCGTTGCTGCTTGCTTTTATATCCACTCATCTAATTGCACACACTTGGATGTTTGTTCATCATGTGTCTCTGGTGTGTACAATAATTTTCACGTCATTATCAGTCTCCCAACATCACCTCTGTCGCCAACAGACCAATAACAGTCGAAATGTACATACGCCAGCCATGAAGTTGCCATGGGGCTGTGCATATTTCCTCGGTCATTTCATTCTTGATACATCTGAAATTTTCTGTGGAAAAGGACGTATGTCATGTTTTTGTGTGTAAGTACCCTTTGTACATGAGGCCCCCGGTGCACACAACTCACAAGAAAGCATACAGAGCCTCCCCCTTTCCCCCCTGGGTCTCTCTGATCACATCACCATCCTGTTAAGGCCGGCATACAAACCCAGAGTAAAAACAATCAGACTAACAAAAAAGCAGGTACGTGTGTGGCCAGAGGGAGCCTCTGATGCTCTGAAAGACTGCTTCAGCACTACAGACTGGGATGCTTTCAAGAACGCAGCCACTCACAATGGACACACAAACCTAAAGGAATAAACTGAGGTTTTTGTAGCATACATAGTGAAATGCATTGATGATGTCACTCACTGCAAAACCATCAGTGATTGTGCTAACCAGAAGCCGTGAATGACCGCAGAGATCCACGGGCTCCTGAGGGCTCGGGACGCAGCCTTCAGGGCCAGGGACACTGCAGGACTAACAACAGCTAGGGCCAACCTGTCCCGTGGGTTCAAGGAGGCAAAATGACAGCTCAGCAAGAAAAGATCCAGCCACTTCAGCAACACCAGAGATGCATGTTCCCTCTGGCGTGGCATACAGACCCTCACCAACTACAAACCTCCACCTCAGACCTGTGCGAGTGACACCACACTGCTCAACAACCTAAACAACTTCTTTGGCTGCTTTGAAGCACAAAACAGCACATCAGGTCAGAAGACCACTCTTCCTCCAGACGAGCAGGCCATGAGTCTGGATCAGGCTAGCATGAAGAGGACCCTCTGCAGGATCAACCCACACAAGGCAGCTGGACCAGACAACATACCGGGCCACATCCTGAAGGACTGTGCAGAGGAGGTCAAGGATGTCCTGGCCGACGTCTTCAACATTTCCCTGACTCAAGCTGTTGCCCCCACATGTTTCAAAACTGCCACCATAATACCAGTCCCAAAGAAGCCTGTCCCATCCAGCTACAATGATTATCGTCCCGTAGCACTGACCCCCATTATAATGAAGTGCTTTGAGTGGCTAGTCATGCAGAACATCATCCTCCCTCCCTCCCACGACCCATCTCAGTTTGCATACAGATCAAACAGATCCACAGAAGATGCCATTGCTGCTGCTCTCCATCCAGCCCTCACCCACCTGGACTCAAAGAACTCCTACGTGTGAATGCTGTTCTTGGACTTCAGTTCAGCATTCAACATAATCATCCCCCAGCACCTGATACAAAAACTAAGACACTTGGGACTCAAAATCTCTCTCTGCAACTGGGTGCTGGACTTTCTCACAGGAAGACCACAGAACGTGCAGGTTGGCAGCAACACCTCCCAGAGCATCACACTGAGCACAGGGGCCCTACAAGGGTGCGTGCTCATCCCGCTGCTCTTCACCCTGCTGACCCATGACTGCGTACCAACCTACAACACCAACCACATCATCAAGTATGCGGATGAGACAACGGTGGTGGGTCTCATCACCAACAATGAGGAGGCCAACTACAGAAATGAGGTGAGCCAACTGGTCCAGTGGTGTAAAGACAATAACCTCTTCCTGAACACGGGAAAAACCAAGGAGATTGTGGTCAACTTCAGAAGGAGCCACACACAGCACCTCCCTCTGATCATCGATGGTGCAGCTGTGGAGAGGGTGAGCAGCACCAAGTTCCTGAGGGTGCACATCTCTGAGGACCTCTCCTGGTCCAACAACACCATATCACTGGCCAAGAAGGCTCAAATTCGCCTCCATTTACTCCACAAACTGAGGACACAGGAGTCCCACCCCTATCATGTGTTCTTTCCACCGAGGCACCATTGAGAGCATTCTCACCAGCTGCATCATGGTATGATATGGAAGCTGCACCACCTCCTGCCAGAAGACACTACAACGCACAGTGAAAGCAGCCAGGAAGATCATCAGTGCCCCTCTGCCCCCTCCTCAGACATCTACCTCACCCGCAGAGCCATCAGCATCACAGGTGACACCTCCCACCCCTCCCACTCCCTCTTCAGCCCCCTGTCCTCAGGGAAAAGGCACCGGAGCCTCCAAGCCCACTCCACAAGACTGCTAAACAGCTTTGTTCATCAGGCCATAAAGACCCTGAACTCTGTCCACTTCCACCCCCCTCCCCCGGGACCGTAACGCAATCACCTGCACAATAACTACCTCAGCTGTTGTCACAGAAAAAGTGGCATACCAACAGTCTGTTGACGGACTGCTGTCTGTCTGTCATTGTTATACTGATCATGTGCAGTCCTATCTGTCACTGTCTGCACCTACAGTACTGCATTGAACTGCAACTACGGGTATTACATCTCTAGTTTTGTGTATATAAGATTGCTGGGTTTTATCATCGTTAATCGTTTATCTCTATTTGCACTATGGGAAGTCTGGGTCTATCCGTTGTCGCCATTTGCACTACGGGTTGCATTACTGTACATTGACTGCTGCTGTTGTTGTTGTTTTCTTTTTTCCAGCCTTATTCCTTTTCTTTTTTATTGTGCACATCACTGAAGAGAGAGAGAGAAACGCTATTTCAATTCTCCTGTATGTCCTGTATGTATAGCAGTATTGACAAATAAATTCTTTGAATCTTGAAACAGGGCTCGTGGGTGGTGTCATGCCTGTTCTGTTCCACACTCCAGTCCAGAAGGTGGCGGAAATGCGCCTACAAGTGACTTGCCATCCGCCATTAAACAATAGAGGAAGAAGAAGAAGCAGAGACCAAAAAAAAAAAAAAAAAATAGAAGAAAGTGACGAGAGGTTGGAACTTTGAACCCAGAACCGAGACTTGCTGCTAAAACTTTGACAAAGGTTTTGGTTGCTCGCCAACAAATGTAAGTCATATGTAAGACGACAACTAAGCTTCCTCAGAAAAGGTTTTGGCTCAGTTTTCACATTTAAATAGTATTTAAAAGAACGGCGAGCCAAGCTAAAACCAGCTAGCTTAACTAGCTTAGCCGCTCCTGTATTGAGGGTTACTGGACACTGTACCCTTGTCACTCCGTGCCCACTTCTGCACCTGCGTAATTAAATACAAGTATCAATACTGGAGAGTAAAGTAGTTTGAAAAGGAGTCTGACACTCACTGACAGAGCACTGTGAAGTTAGCATTGGGTTCGATATTCATATTCGAGCATGGGGCTGATGGTGTGGGAGCAGTATCCGTGCCTGTCAAACCATGCGTTGTTCCATCCTAGGCACTAGTCCTCCAGAACCCTCAACCCCATGGAGTCTAGGGTGGCACAGTGTTTATATAATGTGCCACCATAGCTATGTATTCAAATACAATTTCTACCAATGAGGCTAAAATGAGTGGTCCATGGCTACCAAACCATTCGCTGTGCCACTCTAGGGATTAGTGGTCAAGGACCCTCACCCATGGATGGTCAGTACCCCGTGGAGTCTTGGGTGGCACAGTGCTTATGTAATGTGCCACACACAGGGTTTCCTCTGGTAACATTTCTGGGTGGCGGCCTGCCATGCTAGAAAAATTTCCGCCATTCTATGAGGATATATAAATTTAAGAAAAGTATATGAAACGATGACGGTCCACGAGCACGCACATGAACAATGCGCGTGACCGTCAACCGTGCGGAGTTCAGACAGAAGCGCTCCGCCCACTTGTTCCAGTCAGCCAGCTCTGCAGAGTCTGGCTACGAGCGTCGCTGTCCGAGAGAAACATGAGCTTATTAAAGTACTTTAAACGTGGAAAAAAATCAGAAGAGGTACAGTGGTGTGAAAAAGTGTTTGCCCCCTTCCTGATTTCTCATTTTTTTTGTATGTGTGTCACACTTAAATGTTTCAGATCATCAAACAATATAAGTATTAGACAAAGATAACACAAGTAAACACAAAAGGCAGTTTTTAAATGAAGGTGTTTATTATTAAGGGTAAAAAAAAATTCCAACCCTACATGGCCCAGTGTGAAAAAGTGACGCCCCCCCCCCCCTTCCCGTTAAAACATAAATTAACTGTGGTTTATCACATCTTTGGAAAGCTGAGTTCAGTTTCTCTATCCACACCCTGGTCTGATTACTGCTACACCTGTTCTCAATCAAGAAATCATTGAAATAGGACCTGCCTGACAAAGTGAAGTAGACTAAAAGATCCTCAAAAGCTAGACACCATGCTGCAACCCAAAGAAATTCGGGAACAAATGAGAAACCAAGTAACTGAGATCTGTCAGTCTGAAAAAGGTTATAAAGAGATTTCTAAAGCTTTGGGACTCAAGCGAACCACAGTGAGAGCCATTATCCACAATGGCGAAAATATGGAACAGTGATGAACCTTCCCAGGACATGCCAGCCGACCAAAATTACCCTAAGAGCACAGTGACGACTCATCCGAGAGGTCACAAAAGACCCCACAACAACATCCAAAGAACTACACGCATCGCTTGCCTCAGTTAAGGTCAGTGTTCATGACTCCACCATAAGAGACTGGGCAAAAATGGCCTGAATGGCACAGTTCCAAGACGAAAACCACTGCTGAGAACAAAGGCTTGTCTCAGTTTTGCCAGAAAACATCTTGATGATCCCCAGGACTTTTGGGAAAATACTCTGTGGACTGACAAGACAAAAGTTGAACTTTTTAGAAGGTGTGTGTCCCATTACATTTGACATAAAAGTAACAGCATTTCAGAAAAGGAACATCATACCAACAGTAAAATGTGGTGGTAGTGTGATGGTCTGGGGCTGTTTTGCTGCTTCAGGATCTCGAAGACTTGCTGTGGTAAATTGAATCATGACTTCTGCTGTCTACCAAAAAATCCTGAAGGAGAATGTCCGGCCATCTGTTTGTGACCTCAAGCTTAAGCGCACTTGGGACAATGATCCAAAACACACCAGCAAGTCCACCTCTGAATGGCTTAAGAAAAATGAAATGAAGACTTTGGAGTGGCCTAGTCAAAGTCCTGACCTGAATCTGATTGAGATGGTGTGGCATGACTTTAAAAAGGCGGTTCATGCTCGAAAACCCTCCAAAGTGTCTGAATTACAACAATTCTGCAAAGATGAGTGGGCCAAAATTCCTCCACAGCGCTGTAAAAGACTTATTGCCAGTTACTGCAGATGCTTGATTGCAGTTGTTGCTGCTAAGGGTGGCCCAACCAGTTATTAGGTTTAGGGGGCAATCACTTTTTCACACAGGGCCATGTATGTTTGGATTTTTTCCCCTAAAAAATAAACCCCTTCTTTTAAAAACTGCATTTTGTGTTTACTTGTGTTATCTTTATCTAATGTTTAAATTTGTTTGATCTGAAGCATTTAAGCGTGACAAACATACAAAAAAATGAGAAATCAGGAAGGGGGCAAACACTTTGTAACACCACTGTATGTAACCAGTGAAGGCATTTATCATGGTTTTAATCCACTGGTAACGGCCCGCGTGTTCCAGTCAGCAAGAGAGAGTCTCGCTACAAGCATTGCTGTCCGAGAGAAACACAAGCTTATTAAAGTACATTAAACGCGGGAAAAAAAATCGGAAGAGATATATAAGCAGTGAAGGCATTTATCATGGTTTTAACCCACTGGTAATGGGAGCAATAATGGGACAGTCACTTAGCTGACACGTGTGGATGGTTTTTTGTTTTTCTTATTTCAGACAAGAATAAAAAGATGTTTTTACCTTTACCTTAGTTAATATTAGTTAACTAATTTGCATTTATTATGTACCTGGCAAGTTAAGATGACAGAAATTCACAAAGTCAGTGACTTTAATCCGTCAGCAGCCTTCAGACAAACTAAACGTGCCAACATTTGGATTTCAAAATAAGGGAGGTTTTTCTTGCCGTTTGGGTGGTGAGATTTCTAAAAAAAACCCAAACTATAAATATACAGAAATATTATAACAGAAATAACTGCATCTTTGGTCATTTAAGTTAGTTATTTTTTTTAAAATATGGTTTTATTAATATTTTCTCTTTGAAATCAGAGTTAAATTGTTCTGTTCTGGCTCTGCAAAATTTTGGTCAAAATGTGAATTGTTTTAAGGAAAAAGTAAAAAAAAAAAAATACCACAGTCTATTTCAAATTTATTAAAAAAACAGTCATTTTATTTTAAAAAATAGACAAAAATTAGCCATAAATGAATCCACAAATTTATAATAAAGTCTCAAATGTACAAGAAAAGTCAACTTTACAAGAGGAAATTAAAATTTGAGGAAAATCGTTTGAAATTTAGATAAATTTACAGAGAAAAGTAGAAAACAGAAAATTGTTATAAATTTTTGAGAAAAATCTCAAACCTTCAAGACTGAAGTCATTACTCAAGTTTTTAAGTGGGTGCTCTTTGTACCCTTAACTAGAAATTTTTGGTTGTCTACTTTTAATTTACATGACACTTGATATTTTCTAATCCGTTTGTGTAACACCATAGACAGAGCGAGAACCTGAATTAGACAGAGCTCAGAGAGGGCAAGATGAGACAGAAGAGAGGAGCCAAGGAGAGGAAAGTGTTCAGGCAGAGGGTCCAGGAGAGGTGAGAGCAGAGGAAGGAGAGAAGGATAAGACCAGTAAAAAGTCCAAATACAGGACGTCTGGGTGGGACCCCAACTGGCCCAATATTCCAACATTCAAGCCTCCGTTCTACAATACTTCAAATGGTAAGTTCCATATGCAGAGTTACTGTGCAAAATATAAAAATGAAAGAAATGGTATAAAATTAACATATTCCGGTTACAATAGTGTCATGTGTTTTCTGCCCCTCCCCCAGGAAAAATATGTTGCTACCGCGCCAAGGTCTTTTAAGCCAGAGGAAACACTGCACACATGTGCCAACATAGCCACATATTCAAATACAATTTATACCAATGAGGCTAAACTGAGTGGTCCATGGCTACCAAACCATTCACTGTGCCACCCTACGGACTAGTGGTCAGGGACCTTCACCCATGGATGGTCAAAACCTTATAGCGTCTAGGGTGGCACAGTGTTTTTGAAATGTGCCAACATACCCATATTTTCGAAAACAGTTTGTACCAATAAGGCTAGTGGTCCATGACTACCAAACTATTCGCTGTGCCACCCTAGACTCCATGGGGTATTGACCATCCATGGGTGAGGGTCCTTGACCACTAGTCCCTAGGGTGGCATAGTGCATATTTTGGTTGCCATAGACCACCCATTTTATCATGATTGGTAGAAATTGTATTTGAATATACTGTATGGGTATGTTAGCACATGTGTGGCACATTACATAAACACTGTGCCACCCTAGACTCCATGGGGTTGAGGGTTCTGGAGGACTAGTGCCTAGGATGGAACAACACATGGTTTGACAGGCACAGATACTCATCCCACACCATCAGCCCCATATTCGAATATGAATATCAAACCCGATGCTATCTTTACAGTGCTTACAGACAGAAGATTTCCACAGCAGGTTGAACACAGCTGCAGAAGTTATAAAGGCAACTTCACCTGTCTGCGTCTCACTCAGACGGTGAATTCATGTCATGTGTTTACATTTAATTATAATGTATTCGTGTTGCGCGATGGTGGAGTGGTTAGCACTGCGGCAGCACAGCAACTCACCCTTGGCCGGGGGATCCTGGGTTCGATCCCAGCCCCCGACCAACAGTGATCTGTGTGGAGTTTGCATGTTCTTCCCATATCTGCGTGGGTTTACTCCGGGATTTCTCCGGTTTCCTCCCACATGCCAAAAACATGCAAGTTAGGTTAATTGGCATCAAACTGGGGATTCTAAATTGTCCTTAGGTATGAATGTGAGAGTGAATGGTTGTCTGTCTCTCTGTGTTGGCCCTGCGATGGACTGGCGATCTGTCCAGGGTGTACCCTGCCTCTCGCCCAAAAGATGCTAGGATAGGCTCCAGCCCCCCCCACGACCCGAAAAGGATTAAGTGGAAGAAGATGAATGTATTCGTGTTGCATGAAAAATTTGCCCCTTCGCGCTTGCTGTGGAGGCACCTTAGAGTAGCAGCATTATATGGTGTGATCAGAAATCACAGCAACATTTTGTTTTGGTAAGTATTTAATGACGCAGGTACAGAAGTGGGTACAGAGTGACTCGGGTACTTTGCGATTTGGGGACGGAGTGTCCTGATACTGTGTTGAGGACTGTTTCCCCTGTTGAGCGGTGTTTATCTACAGTTTACTAGTGCATTGCCCATAGAACGCAAATATTCCTGTCTGAAACGGGTATCCCAATCAGGCTTTACAGGCAGAAATGTAGGCTGTGTTTGAAAGTGGAATGCAAAGAGGTGTAGCCTATATATCGGCAATCACATGTTAGACTTTGACAAATATAAAAGGGACTAAATGGCACTAAGATTTATTTGATAGTGTGAATATTAATTACAGAATACCTAAATATTGACAATGAATGGGACATCCAATATTCACGACTGTTTCGGATCCCTTGTTTATTTGTTTGTCGGATCACTTATTTGTGTGATCTTTTATCACTTATATTAAAAATAATGGTGTATCTTGCACTTGGGGGAATGGGAGTTGTTCAATCATCTTTATAATTTGTCACTGTTCAGTGATGAAGTTCTGTATAATATTGAATTTCTTTGATGTGTCATCAGTAAACTCAGGCAGCACTACAACAGGACACATTTACAAATATTTGAGACCCATTGTAGTGCATCAGTTTGTATTTTAGCAATATTTTGTTATTAAAATGTTTTTTAAAACTCAGTGTTTTGTAGTCAATCACCCGAATTGACTACAAAACACCCAACATTATTGTACACAGCAGAAGGACCCGTTTGTCTGCAACCGTTGCGTCAGTGTTGCCCATTTGTCAGTAAATATTGAACAAAAAATTTTTTATTTCATTATTTGGCCGTGTTTTTGTCCTGCGTTTGGCCATTAAGTCATTCCGGCCATTCCGCTCCACAATCATGGCGGTATTATTATTAAGTTTTTAATTTTTAGATACTCGCGCGGAGGGGGGGACTCGCGTTCCTGCAAAGTACAGTGGTAGCACATGGGTGAAGCAGCAGCAGCGACTCCCGTCTACTACTGACTGGGCAGGCTGGGCGTGCCTCCATGCAAAGGACTGTGGTCTGCCACGTCAGGCTTCTACTTCTCCCGGCATGTTCGGTGTTGGATACCCTGGTGTTCTTTGTCAGACCTGGGTCCCCGCTGATGCTCTGCCCAGTCTGCTCACACACCTCATGTTCTCCACATATGTCAAATTATCCTTTAGACCTACGCAATCAAGGTAACTTTATGGTATCATTTTTTCAAGCATCAAATCTTCCATATTATCTTTTTTCTCGTCAAACTTGTCACTTCTGGCTTCCTTGTTTTGCTCACGGAGTGCTGTGGTTACTAATGCCGTGATGCCGCATATTATCCAATCAGTATGGAGTCAGTTCGAAACCCTGCCCACACTTATAGAAGCCAGAGCATGAGGAAACACAGCAGTGTTTAAACTTTCACTGATAAAAATTACATATTGTATTTTGACTGAACAACTCCATACTTGGGGATGCACACTCTCGTAACTTCAGCAAAGCACTTATAAAAACTCTGAGGTTAGTTAGATGAGCGGTTCACGAGATCTGCTTGGAACACACACACACACACACACACACACACACACACAGATTCCTTGCATTTATCGATAGATACTGTATTACACAACAGTGCGGTATCATACCATTTTTTTGGAGTTATCAACTACAAATTCACATAGTATCCATATTATCTACCACAACAAACTTGTAAGAAATGTGACCATGACGAAGGTACAAACGCTCACTTGGCACACCGACAGATGTGGACATGTTCCTCCAAGCGTTTGCTTCCAAATTTTGATCATGATATCCTTTTAGTGTCAGATCAAAGAGTAACAGGTTGTTGGATGCAAAAAATTCAGCCTCTACCTCCTCCACCGTCACCTCTCATTCTCGTCTTACTGTACCGGCACCCTATGTCCCACCCTTCTTTAATTCTGATTGGCTGCTTAGAAAGGTCTGATATTGACGAGTGCAGCTGTACAGTAATCTGAAAAGTTGAACTTTTTTTCAGCCCTAAGCGCCGCGACAAAAAGCGGCCACCGCTCAAAGCATTTCAGCACTGATGGTGCTCAGTGCTGTAAATGCTGGACTACATAGAGAATGAATAGAAAATGGTCACCCACAGCAGAAAAAAGGAGTTTGGTGGACATGCCTCTAGTACTTTTTCTGCAGTGTTTGGCTTCTGAGTTGTCGAGGCTGATGGCCCTATGGCGTGACCAAGCACTTAACTGAGTGGACATGTCTTCAAGGGGTAGTATATGAAAAGCGCCAGATTGATACATAAAAATAATATTCAAAAAATTCCTTCATCCATATTGTGATCCAAATCACCATCAAAATCTAATCATCTGCTCCCCATGCTATTACACACCTTTCGTGAAAATTTCATCAAAAGCCGTTCATAACTTTTTGAGTTGTGTTGCTAACAGACAGACAAACCAACCAACCAACCAACGCCACTAAAAACATTACCTCTGTCCTCCCTTGGTGGAGGTAGCAACCATACAGTTTACCATCCAGACTAAAAATACATAATAAAAATATAAAAAACAGAGTAATAAAACCAAATAAAATTAACAAAATAAGCAAATAAATAAAATAAACTACGACCATGAAAAACTAAGATATTCTGCTCAGCTGGGAGTGAAAGCCAGTTAAAATGAATGAGTTTTCAAAAGTGTTTTAAAATGATTACGTCGGAGCAGCTCTTATGTGAAAAGGCAGGCTTTTCCATAGATTTGGACAAATCACTGAAAATGCTGTCATCTCTACTTTTGAGTCGGGATTTTGGAATATTTAAGAGCAGCTGATTCATAGATCTCAGCTCTCTGAATGGAATATGAGGCTCTAATAGTTCAGAGAGATAAGGTGGGGCCATATCATTCAGACATTTTAAAAACAAGCAATAAAACTTTAAACTGAATTCTAAAATAGATTGGAAGCCAATGTAGGGAAGAGAGTACTGGAGTTATATGATCTTGCCATTTCTTTCCAGTGGGAAGATGGGCTGGTGCATTCTATATAGCCTGTAAACGATGTCAGGATGATTGATCACGAACAGCATATAAAGAACTACAGTAATCTAAATGAGAAGTAATAAAGGTGTGAATGACTCTCAAAATCATGAATGGGGAGGTAGGCCTTGGAGTCTGAGCTGAAAAAAGATTTTCTGAACAACAGAGCTAATCTGTTTTTCAAACTTAAAGGAACAGTCAAAAATAACTCCAAGGTTCATAGCAACTGGGTGACAGTAAGAGGCTAGTGGGCCAGTCACACTGTTGAACCCATCTAATAAGCGACTTTCGCATCTCGACCCGTGCAAAGCATCATGGGAACGTGGCTACCAAACATGCTCTATTGATACATTTAATTTATGGAAAGTTCCTGATCTAACAAGCATATTGTGTGCGTAGGGGTCTTCCCGGTTGTACCCGCAAATGCAAGAATGAACTAGTTGCGCTTGCATTCGCGGCCACGTTGGAGAAATTGGCCAAAATGGCCCTCCTGTATGTACGCTGACATAGCAGATTTTTTGTTGTCAAAGGACCAAGCACCCTTACTTGCGAGACTCCGTAACGACTACAAAGAAGGTAAGCGAGTAGTTTGACAGCTCAACTTTGTGTTGATAAAGTGACATGATTTCTCTGTCTTTCTCACACTTCTTTATCTGCTTGCCTTACACACTACACTGCAGAGTTTAGTTTACACCCTATAATTCATTTGTTGAAATCAGTTAGAATGAGCTCTGTACACAGCTGAGCTGCCACATTAGCCTAAAATGTGTTACAGATACAGTGAGGTAAAGCCCCTCCCTCTTGCATGAGGGGGTGGTTAGGCTATAAAAACTATAGGGCTCCATTTTGGGGTGGCACACTCTTGGGGGAAATGCCTAAAGAGCTGTGTCCCAGCGCTGCTTGTATCCATATCTCACTTTTAGTAAAAAAAGGAAAATATACTTCATCTCTCAGCCTGGTTATTTGGCCGTCGTATCAAAGAGCTGGGGTTTAAGGTATTTTAGACTCAACATTTGGTTTTGTCATTTTGAGTAAATTTCACTACAAGGCATAGCCTGCTTACTTAGATCTATAGGTCGATACTACTATAGTTTAAGTACCACACGTTTTCAGTGATTTGCAATTTTATTTTATACCAGCCTACTTATCAATGCCCTTAATTGCATGTGTGTGTAGATCAAGCTTCATTAACAATATACAAAGAACTATATCCTAGATCCAGGCCTGTCTGTCCATACCTACTACTTCAGGGTTTAGACTCGTGTCAGTTAGGCTAGAACTTGAACAATACACAACACTATTTATTTATTCATTCATTCATTCATCTTCTGCCGTTTAATCCTTTTCGGGTCGCGGGGGGGCTGGAGCCTATCCCAGCATCTTTGGGCGAGAGGCCAGGTACACCCTGGATAGATCGCCAGTCCATCGCAGGGTCAACACAGAGAGACAGACAACCATTCACTCTCACATTCATACCTAAGGACAATTTAGAATCCCCAGTTTTGATGCCAATTAACCTAACTTGCATGTTTTTGGCATGTGGGAGGAAACCGGAGAAATCCCGGAGTAAACCCGCGCAGACACGGGGAGAACATGCAAACTCCACACAGATCACTGTTGGTCGGGGGCTGGGATCGAATCCAGGATCCCCCGGCCAAGGGTGAATTGCTGTGCTGCCGCAGTGCTAACCACTCCGCCACAACACTATTTAATTATGTTATAATATAGACTTACTGCTTTAATCCAACAATTACGTCCGTCTGGATCCTTCAGCTCCGTGGGGAATGTATATAATGTGAATGGCGGCGGACATGTACACAAGCTGGTCCCGAAGTTACACGCATGTATGCTGCAAGTTTTCTTTTTCCACCACTCTAGAGGATACATGCCATTCCCACACTTCACTACGGCACAATGTGCACCTGGCCTAACGGAGATTTAAAGCTTAAAGCAGACTTTAAAAGGCATTTGTTCAGGTATGAGAGTACTGTTTGTATACAAAAGCAAGGTGGCTACTGGAATGTTTGGTAGTTGTGAACTTTGAACTCACATAGTCCGCACATGCGCACTCGTAATGTGAAAGTCGCTTATAGATCCTGCTTTCCAAAGAGAAAAATTTCTGCCATATTGCTGTTCAGGCTGAGGAAGTTATTCTCCATCCACGCTTGAACATCACTTAAGACAGTTCAAAAGTGCCTGGACAGACGAATGACTTTTTATTGGAAGATATATTTGTAAGTCAACTGCAAAGCAATGAAATATTGTATTTTTCAAAAATAGAGCCCAAGGGAAGCATATATAATGAAAAAGGAATTGACCCAAAATGGGACCCTGTGGTACCCCACAATTAACTGGGGACACAGTTGAGGAGTGTTTACCTAAATGGACACAAAAACTTTTCATTCATTCATTCATTCATTCATCTTCTTCTGCTTAATCCTTTTCGGGTCGTGGGGGGGCTGGAGCCTATCCCAGCGTCTTTGGGCGAGAGGCAGGGTACTCCCTGGACAGATGGCCAGTCCATCGCAGGGCCAACACAGAGAGACAGACAAACATTCACTCTCACATTCATACCTAAGGACAATTTAGAATCCCCAGTTTTGATGCCACTTAACCTAACTTGCATGTTTTTGGCATGTGGGAGGAAACCAGAGAAATCCCAGAGTAAACCCACGCAGACACGGGGAGAACATGCAAACTCCACACAGATCACTGTTGATTGGGGGCTGGGATCGAACCCAGGATCCCCCGGCCAAGGGTGAATTGCTGTGCTGCCACAGTGCTAACCACTCCACCACCGCGCTGCCCACAGAAACTTCTATCACTTAAATAAGCTTGTAGTAAGATGCAAATGCCATGGCCTCCCACAGTGACAGTAAATGGACAGAGAAACTTCTATCACTTTAATAAGACCTAAACCAACTTGAAGCTAACTAACTAACTAACTAACCTGCACTTATATAGCGCTTTTCAAGTCACAAAGACCACTCAAAGCGCTTTCATTAATACTAACCCTCTATTCTAAGCTGTGCCTTTAATACCAACACACAAGTCAAGACGTGATAACAGAGTATTGTGATTGTGTCAAAGGCAGCAGATAGATCTAGGAGCAACAGGACAGCAGTTACCAGCGTCAACAGTTTAAAGCAAATCATTAAAATCTCTTAAAAGGGCTGTTTCTGTGCTATGATGTTGTTTTAAACTAGACTGGAACTTCTCAGTAGTCATTTAACTCCAGGTGCGACTGAAGCTCATTATAAACTTCCTGTTCTAAAATGTTTGATTAAAATATGGAGCTATGGGCCTAAAACTGGAAAGAACAAAAGAATCAAGATTGTTCTTTTTGATGAGTGGGTGCACCACAGCATGTTTGAGGGCAGCAGGAACACAGACATCAGAGAGGAATTAACTGGGTCCACAATACAAGGCTGAAGCGTTTTAAAACATCCTTAAAAAGATGAGAAAGGGATGCTGTCTAAAGGGCAGTAAGAAGGTTTTAAATGCTGAACTGTTTCTATGAATGAAGAAAGGGACACCTACTCAAAGTTCTCAAACAGCAGAACATACAAGAGAAGCAGTAACATGTATGGCAGGAGGAGACACGGAATCCCTGATAACAGAAAGCTTTTCTTTAAAAAACATGAAATTTTTCACAAAGTGCAGGTGAAGATGCAATGCAGTTAACATGGCACAGGTTTAAAAGAGAAGAGTGTTAAAAATTAAAATAAGGTTTGTGGCTATTACTTAAAACAAGGTTTGATTAAAAATTGGGTTTTTGCAGCTTTAACAACTCTCTGATACTCTAATAAGCTGTTTCTTTGGATGTTTAGGGAGACTTGGAGATGATCCTTCTTGTATTTTCTTTCAGCGCGTCTACAGATTCAGCTGAGAACACGAGTCGCATCATTAAGCCATGGCTCCATCGCTTGTTTAGGGTGTTTAATCCTAAAAGGAGCCATCATGTCCAGTAAATCGGCAGACGAAGAATTAAAAAGGTTTAAAAATTTGTCAGGGCTGAAATCACAATAATAATCCTGTGTGTTTAGTATGGAGTTATTAAAAGCCAAAGAGAACAAAGATGCTGTTAAATTGTTAATTGTGCGCACACGGTGAGCTGGGGTGCATGGTTTTGTCTGAGAGCAAGGCAGTGAAAGAGAAAATAAAACGGCAAAATGGTTAGAAATATCAGTATTATAAATCTCAGTGATACATTCATTAAAACCGAAGGATAACACAAGGTCCAGTGTGTGTCAGGCCAGTTTGTGCCAAAGAGAGATTAAAAGACTTGACAAGATGCATAAATTCTTTAACCATGGCTCTGGAGTCACAACAGACATGGATATTAAAATCACCCATAATCAAAAATGATCGTAGCTAAGAGTAATTCCCACCATAAAGTCTGAAAAGTCTTGTAAAAATTTTGTTGAATTTTGGAGGACAATAAATCAAATTGCCCAAGACAGGGGAATTCAAGTTCAAAACAAATGTCTGTGCCTCAAAGCTGGAGAGAGTCCATCGGTGCTTGTCCACACTGAAATCATGAGTTAAAAACGGTTGCTACCTCCCCCCCACCCCACCTCGACCGGTTGTCCGAGGGGAGCTGAAGAACATACAGTCGGGAGGAAGAAGTTTGGAGAATGGAGTTAACTCACCTGTGAAAAGCCAAGTCTCTGTGAGAAACACAAAATCCAGATTGTGCATGAGGAAGAAATCATTCAGCATAAAAGTTTTATTTGATATGGAGCCTGAAACTGGGGAGGGTACCACAGCTGTGGAAAACATCTTGTGTGGTACCTGTACCAAAAACTTCCCACCCCAAAGACCTGAACAGCTACAGACCGGTGGCCTTGACGTCCCACTTGATGAAGACCCTGGAGAGACTGCTCCTTGCTCACCTCCGCCCCCTGGTGGAACCAGCGATGGATCCACTCCAGTTCGCCTACCAGCATGGCATTGGGGTGGAGGATGCGGTGATCTTCCTCCTTCACCGTTCTCTGTCCCACCTGGAGAAGCCCGGGAATATGGTGAGGATCATGTTCTTTGACTTCTCCAGTGCTTTCAACACCATCCAACCGATGATCCTGAAGGACAAGCTGCTGCGCGCAGGGGTGGACCAGCACCTGTCATCATGGATCCTGGACTACCTCACGAACCGGCCTCAGTTTGTGAGAACCCGGGACTGTGTGTCCGACACGATCATCAGTAGCACGGGGGCCCCCCAGGGAACGGTGCTGGCTCCCTTCCTGTTCACTCTTTATACTGCGGACTTCTCACACAACACAACACACTGCCATCTACAGAAGTTCTCTGATGACTCTGCGATCGTTGGCCTCATCTCCAATGGAGATGAAGCTGAGTACAGAGGGCTTATCCAGGACTTCGTGGACTGGTGCCATCGGAACTGCCTCCAGATCAACGCGAGGAAAACTAAGGAGCTGGTGGTGGACTGCCGCAGGCATGGGCAGCCCCTCACAGTACCAGTAAATATACAGGGAACAGACATCGAGATGGTGACATCCTATAAGTACCTGGGTATTCATCTGAACAATAAACTAGACTGGTCACACAATACTGATGCACTCTACAAGAAGGGACAGCGCAGGCTGTTCCTGCTGAGGAGACTCAGGTCTTTTGGTGTACAAGGGGCGCTGCTGAAGTCATTCTATGACACGGTGGTGGCATCAGCCATCACTTTTGGAGTGGTCTGCTGGGGCAGTGGCATTACTGCAGCCGATAGGAAGAGACTGAACAAACTGATTAAGAAAGCTAGCTCTGTCCTGGGGCAGCGCCTTGATCCGATGGAGGAGATAGGAGAGAGAAGGACGGTGGCTAAACTGTCATCTCTGCTGGAGTCCGAGTTCCACCCTATGCAGGACATACTGAATGCACTGAGGAGCTCATTTAGCAGCAGACTACATCATCCCAGGTGCACAACCGAGAGGTTTCGTAGGTCCTTCCTACCAACGGCTGTCAGACTGTACAACCTAAGCAGGGCTGCTCGCAGAGATAGCAAAAAGACGTAACAAACTAATAGTTTTTTGAATGCAAAAGATGCAATAGACTTACACAATGGTCCCCTCCGGCATACAACTAGGAACATACCGGTCGCTATGGAGGGTGAGAATATGTATGGGCACATAATCATACCATGTAGGATAACTAAGTAGACGGTTATGCTGTTTCATTCCATCTAGCAACAATGCTCTGCACTGTGTGTGTTTATATATTTACATATTTATTCCATCTAGCTACAATGCTCAGCACTGGGTGTGTTTATATATTTATATATCTACATATTATTCCATCTAGCTACATTGCTCCGCACTGTGTGTGTTTATATACTTGCATATTTATTCCACCTAGCTGCAATGCTCCGTACTGTGGGTGTTTATATATTTACATATTTATTCCATCTAGCTACAATGCTCTGCACTGTGTGTTCATATATTCATATATTTATTCCATCCAGCTACAATGCTCTGCACTGTGTGTCTGTGTGTGTGTGTATATATATATATTTTATAGTAATACGTACATATGTATATTAGCTGCTCTTGCTTGCTTGTTTTTTTCTTGCCTTCTGATTGTTGCTCTGAGTGTTGCTATCCCTGTGCTGTTGCAATCCTGGAATTTCCCCGTTGTGGGACTAATAAAGGCTTATCTTATCTTATCTTATCTTATCTAGCTTTCATGAGAGCCAGGTGAAAAGTTGTCTCCTGACGGCTCGGCGCAGAAACATGGGTCAGTGGATGAAGGTTCCCACAAACCACACCGCTACATCAGACCCGCTTTCCCTGGGAAGAGGGGCTTCCACCGGCAGGTGAGGCAGGCCACCACCCGGATGAGGGGGGAACACAGTCTGGATCCATCGGAGCCCCATCGGTTGCTGGGCTGGAGAAAATCCACCTAAAAGCGGGCAGGTCTTACAACTGAGCCTCCAGTAAGCCTTGATCCTCACCTCAACACCGCCGTGCTTTTTCCCGTCTTTTGAAACGTTTCCTCCGTGGCTTCAAGAAGTGTGGGCGGGGTTTCGGATTGACTCCGTGCTCATTGGATAATACGCCACATCACGGCCATGCTGATTGGACAATACGCGGTATCACGACCTGTCAATCACCACAGTGTTCCCTGGACAAAACAAGGAAGTGAAAAATGACTAATTTGACTAGAAAAAGATAATACTGAAGATTTAATGCTTAAAAAAATTATACTATAAAGTTGCTGTGATTGCGTAGATCTAAAGGATCATTCGGCATATGTGGAGAACATGAGGTGCGCGAGCAGACTAGGCGGAGCATCACTGTGGACCCGGGTCTGACAAAGAATACCGTTGTATCAACACAGAGCATGCCGGGAGAAGCAGCAGCCTAATCGGGCGGACCACGGTCCTTTGCGGGGAGGCAGTAGACAGGAGTACCTGCTTCTGCTTCACCCGTGTGGTACCATTGTACTTTGCAGAACTGCAGTCCCCCCTCCCGCGCAAGTATCTACAAGTTAAAAACTTAATACAGCTATGATTGTGGAGCGGAATGGCTGGAATGACTAAAGCTGGATTTAAGCTACACCTCTGCTGTCCATGTATGTGCAACCGGAAACCTCTTGTGACGGAATTTATGTCATTGCCTCCATTCTACTAGTGTCCAGAGTGCTCAACCGTGGACGACCGCGTGCAGCCCAAATTTTGTAACCGCCCTGCCTGCCCGTGACCTGAACGCGTTGACGGCGCATGCGCAAGACTGAATGTCCCATTCATGAGGTGGCGATATCGACACAGCATGCAAAGACAAAGTAGACGAAGAAGACAACGAGGAGGCGGAAGACGAGAATAAACATGCTTTTTGTAATTCTGCTGCAGAATATAGTAAGAGCAGCTCCTCTTCCCCTCAGTGACGGTTAAACGATGCCATTGTTGTTGATGTGTGTTGCTCTCGCATTTCTTCATTGGTGAAAATCCTGGAGCATCAACGCATTGGCGCTACCTATAGGACGGGAGTGAAACTACAAATGATGGTTGTGTGCATGCATCAACCGCTTGGCCTGGGTAGATGAAAAAAGTGAGCATGTACAGCGCCGCGTGTGTGCCGGGCTTGTCCAAAGTGCACGCAGACCAAAGCAGACTAGAGGAGAAATGCAGCATGAATAAGGCTTTAACGACCAAATGCAGCACACAAAAACACCCAAATAATGAAATAAATAATTTTTAGTGAAATATTTACTGAAAAATGGTCAACACTGATGCAACAGTTGCAGTCAAATGGGCCCTTCTGCTATGAATAATAATAGATGTATTTTATTGATGCTGGGTGTTTTGTAGTTAATTCGGTTGATTACAGTTTAAAAAAAAACTTTTAATAACAAAATATTGTTAAAATATAAAATGATGCACTACAGTGGGTCTCAAATATTTGTAACCGTGTCCTGTTACAGCACTGCATGGGTTTATTGATGATACACAGACAAAATTCAGTATTACACTTAACTCCATCACTAAACAGTAATATAAACATAAAATAATTAAATATAAACATAAAATAACATAAAAATAATTATAATGGTGAATGAGCAACTCTGATTCTCCAAAGTGCAAGATACGGTATTAAGAATATAAGTGATAAAGGATCAGACAAATAAGTGATCTGACAAATAAACAAGGGATCTGAAACAGTCGCTAATATTGGATGTCCCATTCATTTTCTAATTTAGGTATTCTGTAATTAATATTCACACAGTCAAATAAATCTTAGTGCCATTTAGTCCCTTTTATATTTGTCAAAGTCTAACGTGATTGCCTCCATGTAGGCTACACCTCTTTGTATTCCACTTTCAAACACAGTCTACATTTGGGCCTGGAAAGCCTGATTGGGATACCAGTTTCAGGCAGGAATACTTGCGTTCTACGGGCATGCACTAGTCATATTGTAATGCAAGAAATCTCTGTCTGTATCTGCCGAACCGTTCGTCAGACTGGCCTCAGATTTTAAACGTGCTTTGCTGAGGTTACAAGGGTGTGCATCCCCGAATTTCAGCCTCCCTAGATATATGGAAGTTTAGGAGGGGAAATCTTTAATGAACGTCCATAGGGGAGCTATGGGCGTTCATAGCTATGACATCATAGAAGCGCAGATGTTGCCATGGTTACTGACACATCATCAAAGATCAAAGGCAGGCATCACTGAATGAGTGGTGACATCAAAGATCAAAGGCATGTTTCACCATGGTTATTGTTGCCATGGTAACCATATCAAAGATCAAAGGCAGGGGAATTTCTCCTTTTGCCTAAAAGGATGTGGTATTGTCTCTCTGGTCAGCTTACCACTTTCTAAGTGTGCAGCAGTGCATAGTGCGTCTCGCCCCTGTACTGCTACCTGCTAGACCAACGAAGTGGGCAAATGTTGTCCTGAAGATCCTCTTTGTCAGTCTGGAACTGTCACTCTGCAAGAGCTCTGTAGTGTTGCCATCTGCAACTCCTACAAATATGGCACACACATGGTGACAGGGGAATGGTGGTTATGTGGCCATCGGGCATACTCACACCTGCCCATGAAGTGGGGTGGGGTGTGTGCCCCTGTAGTTGTGACTGACCATACCATCATGATGTCGGCAGGACAGGTGGGCAGGGTGAAGAGAGATGCCTCCTTTGCAACATATGATGCCATCTGGGGCACAGATGTGCCAGAAGAATTCAAGTTGGAAACCATGGGGCAGGAGATACTCATCTCCTTGTTCCCCTTGGTGGGAGTGGCTAAGAACACCTTATGGATCAAAACAACTAGTTATAGACCACTCATTTGTGAATTTTTCTTTATCTGTTTTTTTCTGGTATGCATGAGGAATTAACAGCTTTTAGTCTTATATTGGCTCATAATAGAATGGTTCTTGATCAAATAACTGCCGCCCGAGGGGGCCTGTGTGTAATTGTAGGTGATTGTTGTTGTACTTTTATCCCTGAAAGTGATGCTGATGGTCAGGTGATTGCCTCAGCCATACACAACCTCACTGCCTTACAGGCTGCTGCGGCCAAGGACCATGTTACTGACGAACAGACCTTGTTAAGTTGGTTATTCTCTTCATGGAGAAATCTCATCATGAACCTGTTAGTGACTTTTGTAGTGATACTTTTGGCTTTTTCCTGTGTCATTCCCTGTATCCGTAGTATGATGATGAGACTTGTTCATGTTAATTTAGTGATGTGCCATGATGCAACTACCGGGGATGATGGGAATGATGAACAAACAGCGTGAGCTCAAGGTGTTTGGCCATGACTCAAGTACAGAGTAAAAGTATGACTGACATGCAGAAAACCAAAATGAATTACGTGATCACGATGTGAAGTTGAAATGTACTACCTATAAATAACTTTATGAAATTTGAAACATTACTTTTGTTACTTACTTTTATTTTGGCTTTATTTTGTTTTTATATTATTCTCATTTTGTTTTTACATCACATCATTACACTTTATTATTATGATTATTGTCTTGTTTTATCTCTTAAGTAACCTTTTAAGTTTGTTTTTATAAGCTGCAGACACACATATATCCTTATATGCTCTTAATACCTTTTTATTATCATCATTCATCATTATCATTTTGCTTTCACTGTTGGTTATTATTAATGATTTTCTTTATTGATCAATGACTTTGTTGTTTCATTCTCCTCCTAAAGAAATGAAACATTTAACTGGTGCCTGGGGCAGCAGGGCTGATGACGGACTTTCCCCATTGTTAGCGAGTTAGGGTCTGTTGCATAAAAATGCATTGGAGCGTGGCATAGCTGCCAGATGGGATTTTAGAAGCCATAAACATTTTTTTTTCTGATGCCTTCCATGGCATCAAAGGGGGGAATGAAAGAATAATTCCATATTTGTCTTTTATATTTGTGGAATTTCATATTTGTCTTACACTGGTCTCTGTTTGGTCTCAAAGTCTAATTTCAAGTTTGTGTGGAATATCAAGGCTACAGCTGCACTAGTTATCATCTTGTTTATAGTCTGGTTTGCATGGCTTCTGTGAGACTGAGACAGTATGACCTGAGAGAGATAATCTGTACACTAAGTTTTGATCAGATGTACTGAACCTATCACTATGGACATTCTCTCCTCCACTTCTCGGATAACAGAAAGCTTAAAAGACTGAGTGATGTGTGTTTGAATCAGAATGATGCGCGTGTAGGCTTTTGAGACCGTGTGTGGATTGTTCTCCACTGACCAGTGTGATTAAATTTGCTGAAACTCTGATCCTGCCTGTTTTTTTGACTGAAGGTCATCTAGAATTTTTCTAACAGGTATGGACACAGGATGTTGGACGTAAGTTTGTAGTGCGAACAGACATCTAGAAGCTAATGCCAACTATGGAAAACTTGGAACAAACTGAGCTGCCATGGCTGGAGAATACCAGTACATCTCAAAAAATTAAAATATCATGATTCATAGTTTAACTTAATGTGCTTAATTTTATTTTTTTTTTATTTTGTATACTTTAAAAATCCCAGAGGGAAATTCAGGGCATCCACATGGATGGATGAGGCACCCACGGTGCTGCACCAATCCAGTCCCCATTCACACACACATTCACACCTAGGACCACTTTAGAGTCTCCAGTTAACCTAACTTGCATGTTTCTGGCCCGTGAGAGGGAACCGGAGTACCCGGTGTAAACTCACGCAGACACGGGGAGAACGTGCAAACTCCACACAGAAGGGTCACCGGTGGTTAGGGGATGGGAGTGAGCCCTCAGCCTTCTTGCTGTGCTGCCACAGTACTAACCACTGTGCCACCAAGCTGCTGAAGTCATTATCATCAAAATGTAAAACAAAGTTTTGAAATGGCCTTGAAATTTGTGTGATGAATATATGAAATTAGAAAGTGTGAAATTTTTTGATTAAATTATATTCACAATATTGAAAATTTTTAGGTACACTAATATAGAAACTGACACAGTTAAAGCAAAAGGAAGCATAAAGGAGATGATCTCTTATACTTGCCAGGTGAAGCATAGTGAAGAATGCATCTCTGAAGTACTGATCGTCACTTCCTTGTGGTAACGTATCGTCACTTCCTGTTTTGCTGTCTGCCTGTGTGGTTTGCTCTCCAGCTCTCCAGCCACTAGCTAGCCACTAGCTATGGCTACTACCTCTCTTTCCTCTCCTCCTCTGGTGTGCTCTCTCTGTCAGATGTTTAGCTACACCTCTGCCTCTTTTAGTGATAACGGTAAATGTAATAAATGTTGTCTTTTTGAGGCGCTCGAGGCGAGGTTGTCTGATTTGGAATCCCGGCTCCGCTGCATTGAAACACCGTCTGCGCCAGTTAATCTCGACGGACGCCCATTAGCTGCAGCGGAGCTAGCTAGCTTAGGTCCCACTGTCAGCGGTTCCCCGGCTCTCCTCAGCAGCGAGGAGACTGGGTGGGTGACGGTGAGAAGGAAGCCTAGTCGCAAAGCCCCGGTTCACCACCAGCCTGTTCACGTTTCTAATCGTTTTTCCCCGCTCAGCGACACACCCGCTGAGGAAAAAACTCTGATCATTGGCGACTCTGTAGTCAGAAACGTGAACCTAGAGACTCCAGCGGCCATAGTCCAATGTATTCCTGGGGCCAGAACAGGCGACATCGAGTCAAATTTGAAAATGCTGGCTAAAAGTAACTGTAAATACTCCACAATTGTTATTCACGCCGGCATTAATGACATCCGTCTCCGGCAGTCGGAAGTCACGAAACTTAATATAGAATCGGTGTGTGACTTTGCAAAAACGATGTCAGCCACTGTAGTAGTCTCTGGGCCCCTCCCCAATCTGACCAGTGATGACATGTTTAGTCGCTCGTCATCCTTGAACCGCTGGCTGTCTGTGTGGTGTCCTAAAAATGACGTGGGCTACATTGACAATTGGAGCTCTTTTTGGGGAAAACCTGGTCTTATGAGACGAGACAGCATTCATCCCACTTTGGATGGTGCTTCTCATTTATCTAACAATCTGGCATCTTTTTTATCCAAATTTCCAAAACCGTGACTACTCAGAGTTGGGACCAGGAAGCAGAGTCGCAGTCTTACACGCCTCTCTGCAGCTCCTCTTCATCCGCCACCCCTCAACTTAGCCCCTGTCTTCCCCATCAGAGAATCGTTGTCTGCTCCCTCCAAAGTAAATAAAAATATAATGTATAAGCATCCCAAAGTGATAAAGCAAAATATTGGTAAAACTCAAATTAAACATAAAGCCTCTAAATTGAATGATTTGGCCTCTGTTCCTCCTCATAATTTAAAAATTAAATGTGGTTTATTAAATATTAAGTCTCTAACTCCCAAGTCTCTGTTAGTCCATGATCTGTTAATTGATCATCAGATTGATTTAATTTCCCTTACAGAGACTTGGTTAGGGCAAGAGGATTATGTTGGTTTAAATGAATCAACTCCCTCTGGTTATTTAAACTGTCAAAATCCCAGAAGTTCTGGTCGTGGAGGAGGAGTAGCAACAATTTACCATTCCAAATTATTAGTTAATGTAAAGCAAAAAACATGTTATAATTCCTTTGAGGGCCTGGTCCTCAGTGTTGGGCACTTTAGCAATTTCAGGTTAAACCCAATTTTATTTGCCATAGTTTATCGTCCCCCATCAACCTATTCAGAATTTTTATCCAAATTTGCTGATTTCTTAGCTGATTTAGTGCTGAAATCTGATAGAATAATTATAGTAGGGGACTTTAATATACATGTGGATGTAGATAGTGACTGCCTTAATGTGGCCTTTAATTCAATATTAGACTCGATTGGGTTTTCTCAGAAAGTAGGAAATTCTACTCATTACCTCCACCATACATTGGACCTTGTTCTGACATATGGCATAGAAATAGAAAATCTTGTAGTGTCTCCTCATAACCCTGTACTGTCAGACCATTGTCTGTTAACCTTTGATTTTACTATTTCTGACTATTTGGCTCCTAAAGAAAAATATTATCACAGTAGATGCCTCTCAGATGATGCTGTTTCCAAATTTATGCAGATTGTTTCCTCTATGCCATGTGTCAACACAATGGAAATAAGCTATAGACAGCTTGCTCCTTCTGTAATTGATAACATGGTGGATAGTGTTTCAGCTTCTCTGCATCAGGCTCTAGACTTGGTGGCCCCCTTAAAAAAGAAAAAGTCTAATCAGAGATTTTTAACTCCTTGGTTCAACACAGAAACTCGTAGCTTAAAACAGAAGACTCGTCAATTAGAAAGAAAATGGCGCTCTACTAATTTAGATGAAATCTATTTAGCTTGGAGAAATTATCTTTTAATTTATAAAAAATCTCTTAGAAAAGCTAGAACGAGTTATTACTCTGCATTAATAGAAGAGAACAAGAATAATCCCAGGTTTCTTTTCAGTACTGTAGCCAGGTTGACAAAGAGTCAGGACTCTGTCAATCCTAGCATCCCCTTAGAGCTTACTAGTCAGGACTTTATGAACTTTTTCAATAATAAAATTTCATCCATCAGAGATAAAATCAATCAGATTCTTCCCACAGTTAACTTAAATACTGTAACTACTACAACTCCTTCTATTGATGTCTGTCTTGATGAGTTTACTCCAATCGACCTTTGTGAGTTAGACAAAATAGTTTCCTCATCCAAACCTTCAACTTGTCTTTTAGACCCTATTCCTACCAGGTTATTTAAAGAAGTCTTCCCACTTATTGGTAGCTTTATTCTTCATATAATCAATTCTTCATTAACTTTAGGCCATGTACCGCAGGCTTTTAAAACGGCTGTAATTAAACCCTTACTCAAAAAGCCAACGCTAGATCCAGGAGCTTTAGCTAACTATAGACCAATCTCTAATCTCCCTTTCATTTCAAAAATCTTAGAAAGAGTTGTTGCTACGCAATTATTTGACCACCTGCAGGGAAATGGTTTACTTGAAGAGTTTCAATCTGGGTTTAGAATCCATCATAGTACTGAAACAGCCTTAGCGAAGGTCACTAATGACCTCCTCATTGCATCTGATAATGGACTAGTTTCTGTACTTGTCCTTTTAGATCTTAGTGCAGCTTTTGATACTATTGATCATAATATTCTACTTGATAGATTAGAACACTATGTTGGACTTAATGGAACTTCGTTGCAGTGGTTTAGATCTTATTTATCTGATAGGTTCCAGTTTGTTCATGTAAATGATGAGTTTTCTTTCAGCTCAAAGCTTAGTCATGGAGTTCCACAGGGATCTGTGCTAGGCCCTACTCTTTTTAGTTTATATATGCTTCCGTTAGGCAACATTATTAGAAAGCACTGTATACATTTTCATTGTTATGCAGATGACACACAATTATACCTGTCAATGAAGCCAGACGATACTAATCAATTAGCCAAGTTAGAAGCTTGTCTTAAGGAAATCAAAGCTTGGATGACTTGTAATTTCCTGCTATTAAATTCAGATAAGACTGAAGTCATTCTTGTTGGTCCAAAAAACCTTAGAAATTCCTTTCCAAATCAAACTTTCAGTTTGGATGCAGTTACTCTTTCTCTTAATAGCTCTGTGAGGAACCTTGGAGTTATTTTTGATCAGGATTTGTCCTTCAATTCACATATTAAATTTGTTTCTAAGACTGCCTTCTATCATTTGCGTAATATTGCCAAGATTAGGAGCATCTTGTCTCAGAGTGATGCTGAGAAGCTGATCCACGCTTTTGTTAGCTCGAGATTAGATTATTGTAATTCTTTATTATCAGGCTGTCCTAAAACATCTTTAAAAAGTCTTCAGCTGATCCAAAATGCTGCAGCAAGAGTTTTAACAGGTACTAGAATGAGAGATCATATCTCTCCGGTTCTGGCCTCCCTTCATTGGCTTCCCATAGAGTTTAGAATTAAGTTTAAAATCCTTCTTCTTACTTACAAAGCTCTAAACAATCAGGCTCCTTTTTATTTAAAAGATCTGATACTACCGTATCATCCTAACAGAGCACTACGCTCCCAAAATGCAGGATTACTTGTAATACCTAGAATCTCCAAAAGTACAATGGGAGGCAGAGCCTTCAGTTATCAAGCTCCTCTCCTATGGAATCAGCTGCCAATCTGGATTCGGGAGTCAGACTCGATCTCTGTTTTTAAGAATAGGGCTAAAACCTACCTTTTTGATATAGCCTACAATTAGGGAGGGATCATGTGTTTCTGAACCCTCCCTTAGTTATGCTGCTAATAGGTTTAGTCAGCCGGGGGACCTCCAGTAATGTACTGGGCCTCACTCCTTTCCTCACTCTCTATGAAATATTTTTTTTTTTTGCTGGTCATTAACATTTGTTTGTTCTCTCCCATAGATTGAGTCCCCATCGTGCTGTTTGCTCTCTACATGTCTGTTCTTTTCTTCTTCTCTATCCCCTCACCCCCCAGCCAGTCGCAGCAGATGACTGCCCCTCCCTGAGCCTGGTTCTGCTGGAGGTTTCTTCCTGTTAAAAGGGAGTTTTTCCTCTCCACCGTCGCCAAGTGCTTGCTCACAGGGGATCGCCTGATTGCTGGGGTCTTTCTGCAACTGTGGGGGTCCCCCCTACAGTTGATAGTGCTATGAGATGACTGTTGTTGTGAAATGGCGCTATATAAATAAAGTTGAATTGAATTGAATTGAATTGAATCTCTCTGAATGTTGCAGGAACTGGTTGGTGAGAACTTTTAGCTGGTTGGTGTCGGTGGTTTGGCTCCTGTTCTGCTCCTCATGGATGGAATAGCTGATGTAACTGTGCAGACCTGCAATTGACGGTCTGTGCTGAGTGTTGGAGGATAAGCACAGATGTGGAAGTTCTCAGTCTGAGAGGACTTTTATGGGACCTTTGTAGGGACACTAGACACAGCGGATGGACATTCCTCTCACACCCAGAAGCAGGAAGAGGGGCAGAACAAAGGACTGAAGGGGGTAGCCCCCCCAAGGAGTAACTTGACAGATAATGAGGGCAGGGGGGGTGAATGTATGGTCAGGAAGGTAGCAAGTGTCATGTTAATGTGTCATACACAAGCACAATGCACTAGCCCAGCTCTTTGTGCATACCACTGGGGCTATTTAAGCAGAATGCAGAGAGAGTTGAGGAGACTCTCCTACCAGACACTCGGCTCCAGCGGACAACGCTGGGGTCCACCGGCTGTATTTATGTTAGAGGGTCAATAATCTGTTCGACCTATGCTCGTGCCTCGCCTCCACATCCTTTCCTTCACACCCTCTACATTGGTGACCTGATGTGAAATGGACTATCTCTCCCTTTTGCCGCGCTGTGGACTCCTTTTTCTCCACATTGGTGACCTGATGGAGATTAACTGTTTCCCCCTTACGCCGCACACCACATGGTGACCTGACGTGGGATGACCATCTGCTCCCTTTCACCGCGCTGTGGATTCCAGAGACCGGGGATCGCCTACATCCTTCGCATCCACACTGGAGCGCACGCGCCTTATCCTCTCTCCACGATAGCGACCTCCAGGGCCAGACGGAGAGCGCGGCGCTGGGACCGAGACGCACGAGGATCAGCGACACGAGCAACGCACAGAAACGGCCTGAACGGGGAAGATCATCAGTGCCATCTGCCTTGATTTCCATCAAGCTCCCCGACCCTGACTCACCTCCCGACAGCGGACTTTCCAGCACACAGAAGCCGCGCACGCACACCATAGGATTACAAGGACAGCGCAACTTCCAGCTATGTAGTCACTGTGCCAGGCGCGTGCCACGCACCGGGGACAAACCGGCTCCACAGACTTATACATCGTCCTCCGCCGCTGCACATGACCGAGGAACACAGACGATCGCCATCCTTGGAACCTTTAGGGCTGCTCTCGCACCTAAACCAGACGGCAGCCCGCACACAGGACTTTGTATGGGTTTCTCAGCCACACCACACAACAGGAATTTAGCCGATATGCTTTCCCCGATGACTTTAGGGCTGCTCCCGCACCTAAAGCCTAACTGCCAAGTCCCTCACACAGCTTCAGTTTTTTCATAGCCGCTACGCATCCTCGGGGAATTTGGCCATTCGCCTTCCTCACGTCCTCGCAGGACTGAGCCGCAAGAGGAGTCAGAGACTTAATTTTTTTTTTTTTTCACAGCCGCTGTGGATCACCGCCAGGTTTACCGGGAAAGTCCCTCACCATGGCGGATCCACACGCAATTTTTGCGTGGCCCAGACACTTTGGACGTCCCAGGCCGGCACTCCATTACTTCCCACCTAGCTCCCCCTTTTCCTCCACATCGCTACACCCGCACCTCACTCCCTAAAGCTGGCCGATCGCCGGTTTGTTCGTTTACGCACGACGCGCACCAGCCCCGTGCGCCCACGATCCATGGCCATTCAACGTGCTGGAACTCGGAGCAGAGCACACTGTCTTCTCCGTCCCTCCCCATTTCCCCCCACAGACTTACATGCCCGCTGACACTCCTCACCAGCAGACAGTTAGACTGGAGCGGCAACCCCCTGCTGCAGCCTCCACTGGCGTCGACTTGAGTCCCAACGACAGGGAGGGTCACAGCCCTTTCTGGGTGTTCGGGGCGGGGGGGCTGTGTAGGGACACTAGACACAGCGGGTGGACATTCCTCTCACACCCAGAAGCAGGAAGAGGGGCAGAACAAAGGACTGAAGGGGGTAACCCCCCCCCCAAGGAGTAACTTGACAGACAATGAGGGCGGGTGGGGGGGGGGGTGAATGTATGGTCAGGAAGGTAGCAAGTGTTATGTTAATGTGTCACACATTCTCTTTGTACAGGAATGTAGTAAGTGTTATGTTAATGTGTCACACACAAGCATAATGCACTAGCCCAGCTCTTTGTTCATACCACTGGGGCTATTTAAGCAGAATGCAGAGAGAGTTGAGGAGACTCTCCTACCAGGCACTCGGCCCCAGTGGGCAACGCTGGGGTCCACCGGCTGTATTTATGTTAGAGGGTCAATAAAGAATCTGTTCGACCGACGCTCGTGCCTCGCCTCCACATCCTTTCCTTACACCCTCTACACCTTCATACTAACTGAACTAGCGTCATTCTGCTAGTTTTGACCATCAGTAGCCATGTCACAACATCCAGAGGAAGTAATCAAACTGTAAAAATGTTTTCAGTTCGGCATCTGAGAGGATTGGTCAAAAAGTGACTTGCTTCTGCCACTGAAGAAATAATAGAGTTCAAACAAACCATGGACCAGTACGAGGAGATTGACCATCAAAATAGATTGCTGCTAGCTCTGACCATCAGGAGCCATGTCGCAACATCTGGAGGAAGTAATCAAACCGTAAAGATGTTTTCAGTTCACCATCTGAGAAGGTTGGTCAGAGAATGACTGGCTGCTGCTGCTGCTGCTGCTGAACAAATGACAGTTTGAACAAATCATCAACCAGTATAGGACCGTCACAGTGGAGGAATTTCCCCTGCGGTGACAGTGGATAGCTCAACACCGCGATATGTGGTATTATTGCGAAAGTTTTTAGGACCCTGTGGTCTCCGAATTTAAACAGGGTTCATAACTTATGTGGCAAACAATAGCAGCTGTGAGAAACTCTCTGCAGCTCTGCTCTCAACTTTATGTGCATGTGTGACAATTGTGTGGAGCTCCTGTCTTCCTTGGCATGAACTGCTGATTCTGTAAAAAAAAACAAAAAAAAAACTTGATAATTTTAATAAAGCAGTGGCGGTAACCCCAGTATTTCAACTACAGGGTGTGTGGACTGGAGACTGCAGCGACATTCAGCATATTTAAACAGGACAGCCTCCGTACAGGACCCTGCGTGGCTCATGTCTCCGTGATTTTTGGATTTTTTGCTGCTGTCCGAAAAATCACGTTCAAACAAGCAATGCACTATGCAGTAGTTGTTTCACTCTTGGAGCTCAATTGTCAGGATCATAAACACTCCGCTCAGACGGAATTAACATGCTTTGTGCCCTTTCAGTGCTCACTGTCATGGCTGTATTTAGCAAGGAGTCCAAACGCTTTGGCCACCAACTGCCTGCTGGAGTCCGTCTGGAGAGAGAGCGCCCCACATGGTACTGCTGCATGCCGGGTGCTGGCATTGGCAGCACCCAGCACTGTGGAAGCTTCCACAGTACCAGGTGCAAACATGCTGTTGGCAATAAAAAATACACTTAACATTTAACAATTTATTTAATAATCAATAAGGGCACATAAGTGAACAATGAGATTTAGCCACACACACAAAAAAGTGAACACCGTGGTTGCTCGTTATCCTCTGCGGTAGGCTTGTCCATAAATAATTGTGGTTATCGTGACAGCCCCAAACCAGTACTAGGAATAGACTGATTGTCAGAGCAGACTGCTGAATATAAGGTAAAGGTAAAGCCAACTTTATTGTCATTCAGTCTGTACAGCCAATCATGTACAATAGAACGAAATTACGTTTCTCTAATTTGCAGTGTTAATCACATTGAGAATCAGAGGGGTTGCTGCCATGCAAGGTGCCGCCACAAATTTCCCTTCTCTGTTCCATTATTGCTGAGCACCAAGCTGGATGGCAGGAAGTTCCACTTTTATATGGTCTTTGGTATGACCTGGCCGGGATTTGAACCCAGGCCTCCCAGGTGTGGGGCGGATGCTGTACCAGCTAGGCCGGTGCCCCCAGGTAGCTTCACAGAATTGGTATGTGGCACTATAATGGTCTGAATGAGGCTTTTAGAAAGAGCTGAATCTGTTTTTTTAAGTCTCTGTATTGTTCCATTTTTATATGGTCTTTGGCATGACCCGGCCGGGATTTGAACCCAGGCCTCCCGGGTGTGGGGCAGATGCTCTGCCAACTTCCAGTGGTGGCCTAGCTGGTGCTCCCAGATAAAGGTTCACAAAATAGGTATGTGGCACTATAATGGTCTGGATGAGGCTTTTAGAAAGAGCTGAATCTGGTTTTTTAAGTCTCTGGATTGAAAATATGTTCATTACTATAAGTGACTTCCAGTGGGTTTGACAAAAAACAGAATTTTACAAGAAAAGAATTACAAGGACAGAAGTTTAAAATGTACACTAAAATAAATACAAATGATTTTAAACACTATAGTAAAACTAGAAAAGCACTCGGAGAGCGCAGACCTCCGCCAAGCGCCACAGTTGCCCCCCATACAGTGTTTGTGTGTACGTTTTCAGATTCCTTGACCATGAAAACATATGACTAGCAATTGGATTCACAATGATAGGATTAGTGGTTCAGTAGTAAAAGCATTACCTCCTTGGCGGAGGTAATAAACTGAAGTGTTGGTGTTGTGTCCATCTCGTGCATCTGCAAACTCCCAGGCTGAGGGCGTTGCAATTGAATGAATGAATGAATTAATCTTTATTTCGAATAGATTAAGAGTACAGGTTAAAAGAAAGTGAATAATATAACAAAGGGGGTAATAAAATCCAACAAGGTCAAATTAGACAATAACTCCTCTGATTATACAGTTCAACATAAGTTATCGGAAATGTGTGATGGGTGAATCCGCAGCTTATATTGCCCACCCATGTTCCATCCAAGAATTCAAAAGAAAAAACAAAAGAAATCATGACACAACCGCGTACAACCCACAGGGCAATGTGTTATGCAAGCGTTTTCATAGATCACTGAAAGCAGCACTGAGGGCTTCACTGACGGCTGCAAATTGGGTAGACAGGTTGGCGTGGGTTTTATTGGGGTTGCGCTCCGCGGCAAAAGATGATTTGGAATCTTCCCCGGCAGAGAGCTTCTTTTTGCGCAGCTACTATGGCTGGCCGGGGAATTTCTGCCAAATAATCCGGCGGCGGACAGCTTCCCGTCTGAGCTTTTGCAGCGTAGCGCAAACACAGGCACACAGGCACGCTGCCGAGCCCTGCCCAGCGCTGTGTTCCGCGTGCTTTTGTGCCTAAAACTTTGAAGAAGGCGGAGTTTGTGTTCGTCAGACACGACGAGCAGTGCCCTCTATTGCCCCTGCACACATGTTGAAAATGGCCGTATGTGACAATGTTAAAGAATCCTTTAAAAAATTCCTGTATCCAGACGGTGATCAGGATCATCCCCAAAATTTAATCAGTTCTTCCTTGTACCATTTGCAACCACGCCTGAAAGTTTCATTGAAATCCGTCCAAAACTTTTTGAGTTATCTTGCTAACCAACAGACAGACAGACAGACAGACAGACAAACGCTGGCAAAAACATAACCTCCTCCTGGCCTCCGGCCTGGTGGAGGTAAAGATTTGAATATCCTGGTATCAGTGTGAAACTCTTTTTCTCTTCATCCCTCCAGACTTCCCACAGCAACCTGACTGCCAGGAGGAGGTTCTGGCTGACCAGCAGCTGTGGAACCAGGAGAGGACCTCTGTTCTGGAGCAGCAGGAGAAAAAACCTCCACAGATGGAGGAGCAGCAGGAGCTAGGACCTCCATGGGTTAAAGAGGAGCAGGAGGAGCTCTTGGTAGTCAAGTTGGAGGCAGATTCCTTCATGGTGACTCCTGTTTCTGAGGAAAATGAGCAGAGTGAAGCAGAACCCAACAGTGAGCAGGTCCTCTCTCACAATTCTGCTGTAACTGAGATCCAAGATGAGAAAGGAAGGCGGCATGTAGTTTCAGAATCAATCAAGGAAGAAGAAGAAGAAGAACCCAAACCAAAGAAAAGACGACTGAAAACAAGAAGTCACAGTACTAGTGATGACGACTCTGTGACCTCAAAGACTCTCTGTGAGAATGAAACAGGTAAAAACACAATAGGGTCCACTACTTTTCATTTTACTTATTTTTGTGTGTACAAATCAGTTTGCTGGAGTATCACTATCATACTATGGCCATGTATGCACTCAATACTTGGTCTGGGCTCCTTTTGCATGAATTACTGCATCAGTGTGGCGTGGCATGAAGGTGACGAGCCTGTGGTGCTGCTAAGGTGTTATGGAAGCCCAGGTTGTTTTGATAGCTGGCCAGTCAAGCACAGTGATACCATGGTCATTAAATACCAGCCTTCTCCATGTCCACCTTCACTACATCCATGAATTTTCTCTGTGGTCTCCATCTTTTCCTTCTTCCTGGTAGCTCCATCTTCAGCATCCTTTGTCCAATATATCCACTGCTCCTCCTCTGCACATGTCCAAACCATCTCAGCCTTGCCTCTCTTTGTCTCCACACCGCTCAACCTGAGATGTGCCTCTTATATACTCGTTTCTAATCCTGTCCCTCCTAGTTACTCCCAATGAGAATTTTAGCATCTTCAACTTTGCCACCTCCAGCTCCACCTCCTGTCTTTTTGTCAGCGTCACTATCTCCAAACCATGCATAATAGCAGGTTTCACTACCGTCTTGTAAATCTTCCATTTGACTCTTGCTGCTACCCTTCTGTTGCAAATCACCCCTGACACTCGTCTCCACCCACTCCACCCTGCCTGCACTCTCTTCTTCTCCTCCCTTGTGCATTTTCCTCTGCTTTGGATGGTTAATCCTAGGTATTTAAACTCACCTACTTTCACTACCTCTACTCTTTCCATCTTAACAGTTACACCTGCCTCCCTCTCTTTCACACCCGTGTATTCTGTCTTGTTTCTACTGACTTTAATTCCTCTTCTCTCAGAGCATACCTCCACCTCTCAAGGTTCTCTTCCACCTACCTCCTGCTCTCACTACAGATCACAATGTCATCTGCAAACATCATTGCCCACAGAGACTCCTGCTTGACCTAGTGGGGGAAATAAGTACTTGATCCCTTACTGAATTTACAAAGAAATGAACAGTCCATAATTTTTATGGCAGGTTTATTTTAAGAGAGAGACAGAAGATTGAGAAAAAAAATCTTAAATAAGGGTTATAAATTAATTTGCATTTGATCGAGGGATATAATTTTTGTCTCCAAGCAAAAATGTGACTTAGTACTTTGTGTTGAAACCATTGTTGGCAAGCACAGAGGAGGGATTTTGGTCCATCCTTCCTTAGAGATACTCCCCAAATCCTGAAGGTTTTGAAGCTGTCACTTGGAAACTCAAAGTTTCAGCTCTCGCCACAGATTTTCTATGGGATTAAGGTCCAGAGACTGGCTAGGCCACTCCAGGACCTCAATGTGCTTCTTCTTAAGCCCCTCCTTTGCTGCCTTGGTCATATGTTTTGGATCATTGTCAGACTGGAAGACCCATCCACAACCCATCATCGTTGTTCTGGCTGAGGCCAGGAAGATCTCATCCAAGATTCTACAGTACATGGCCCCGTTCATCAGCCCCTCAATGTGATGAAGTCTTTGTGTACCCTTAGCAGAGGAACTGCCCCAAAGCAGGATGTTTCCACCTCCATGTTTGACAGTGGGGATGGTGTTCTTGGGGTCATATTTGGCATTTCTCTGCCTCCAAACACAGTAAGTCGAGTTGATACCAGAGAACTCAATTTTGATCTCATCTGACCACATCACATTCTCCCAAGCCCTCTCTGAGTTATTCAGGTATTCATTGGCAAACTTCAGATGAGCCTGTACATGTGTCTTCTTGAGCAGGGACACCTTGCAAGCACTGCAGGATTTCAATCCATTATGGTGAAGTGTGTTACCAATGGCTTTCTTGGTGACTGTGGTCCCAGCTCCCTTGAGATCATTAACAAGTTCCTGCTGTCTAATTCTGGGCTGATCCATAACCTTTCTCAGAATCATCCTTACCCCACAAGGTAAGCTCTTACATGGAGCTAAGCTCTTGCATGGAGCTCCAGAACAAGGGCGATTGGCTATGATCTTGTATTTCTTTCATTTTCAAATTATCGCATCAACAGTAGTCTCTTTCTTACCAAGCTTCTTGCAGATGGTCTTGTAGTCCATTCCAGCCTTGTGCTGGTCTACAATCTTGTTTGTGATGTCCTTTGACAGCTCTTTGGTCTTGCCCATGGTGGTGGAGAGGTTTGAATTGAAGAGATTGATTCTGTGACAGGAGTCTTTCATACACATAACAAGTTGAGATTAGGAGTACTTCCCTAAAGGGACAGGAATAATTTATGTGCCTCATGGATACTAGTGAGGGACGGATTGATCCAAATATCGATAATATCGATACCAACATTGGTACTGATATTGATCAGTACCAGTGTAATGAGATCGATACTCTGTGTGTGCCACTCCCGTCACAGCAAGGAACAGGCACGCTTTGCTCTTCTTCTTATTATGGTTTTATGGTAGTTGGCAACCTGCGTTTAGGTGCTACTACTTACTGCCACCACATGACTCAGCAGTACCAGGTAAACAAGCTAGACACAGGCACACATGAGCCAGACAGAGATGGAGCAGAAGAATGGCAATGAGGACGAGGAGCGCTGTGTGGCTATCTTTTCAAATGAAGGGAGACATGTTATTTAATTTTTGTATTGTAGTTTCTGAACACTGTACCTCCAAAAAAGAATTTGTTTTAATTTGTTCTTGAGTGATAATTTTGTGGTTTGCTTATTTAAGCAAAAAATCCAGACATGACAATGTATGGGGAAAAACCGTTTTGTTATTGTTCTGTTGTTTCTGAACAAAAACTTTTATTTTGACAATAAAGTATTTTCTGTTTACCTCTAAACGTTCCCCAGATCCTGTCCTGGTTATAACTGACTTATAATCCAAAGGAAAAATCACCAAACACTTAAAGGTCATGAAAATTCATTCACATTGAGTAATGTGATGATGCATCCACCTTAATTAAAAAGTATCTGTATCATATCGGTATCGGTGATACTTGCCCTGCATTTATTTGGTATCAGATCGATACCAAATCTTGAAGTATCGCACACCACTAATGGCTACATAACCGGTCTGTGCAGGTCCGAATTGTAGCTGGTTGGTAAGGGATTAAATACTTATTTCCCTCGATCGAATGCAAATTAATTTATAATGCTTATTTGATGTTCTTTCTGGATTTTTTTTGTTGAGCTTTTATCTCTGTTAAAAAAAAAAAAAAATCCACCATAAAAAAAAATTGGGACTGTCAATTTCTTTGTAAGAGGGTAAACTTAAAAATTCAGCAGGGGACTTCCGGTCTGGACGCCATGGCGACTGCAGCTTAACACTGAAGCTCTCAGACCCAATCCAGGATAACACCTTGAAAATCAAACTTAACGGATTTTTGGAGGAGTGAAAATCAAAAGACAAAATCATCATGTCTAAAGGAAAACAGAAGAAACTGAAATTCTCCAGGCCAGGACACGTATCGGCCGGAGAATCTGAACTGGAAGATCTCCGTTCAGAAGACGAGGAACTGGTGATAGCTAACAAAAGGGTTAGCCTGAAATCACTATTTGAGGAGCTACAACGATTTCGCCGAGAAGTTACGGCCGAATTTCGGGAATTCAGAGAAGAATTGAAAAGGACAAACAGCAGAGTGGACCAGGCCGAGAACCGAATCTTGGAAACAGAAGATCGAATAAAAGTGCTCGAAGATTCTGTGCTAGACCTACGCAAAAGACAAGCAGCTATAGAGGCTAAGCTAACCGACCAAGAAGGAAAACAAAGAAGAGACAACATAAGAATTCATGGTCTGATAGAAGGAACCGAAAATGGTTTTAACTCAATGGCAGAATGCGTGGAATCCTTACTAAGAGAGAAATTGGATATTCCACAAACCACCGACTTGAAGATAGAAAAGGCACATTGTTCATTAGCCGCTAGGCCGGCGGCGGAAGCGCCCCCACGTTCGGTGTTGGTAAGATTTTCCAATTTCAAAATAAAACAAGAGGTTGTAAGACTGGCCTGGCAGAAAAAAGGATTTATGCACCAGGAGAGAAAAGTCTACGTGGAACACGATTACGCCCCGGAGGTCCTTAAAAAGCGCAGGGAATACAATGACGCGAAAAAGGTGTTAAGAGAGAAGAAATTGCGCTTTCAGACACCATTTCCTGCGAAGTTAAGGGTCTTCTACGGCGATGAAACGTGTCTCTATAATTCGGCGGAAGAAGCAACAGCTGACATGGCGAAAAGAGGGCTCCCGGTAACGGTATTTAAACCCGCAGCAGACCCGAGTGAGAAGATCAAAGCGCAAACATGGACAACACAAAGACCCTCAAAATCCACGGACCAGCAGCGGGAAACCCAGCACCAGAGCGTCGCGGATAAACTATCCGTTTTCAGGTTGGAATAGCGACCTTTTTTTTTTTTCTTTTCTCTTGAATCAATCCGCACATCCAACCCCCTTCATACAAGGTAACAAACTTTAAAGGAGATGCATATTCAGCATGTGGTAAAACATTTCATGGAACAATCATATTATTTGAAACAAATAAGTCTTTGTAATAAAAAAAAAAAAAAATAAAAAAAAACTTGTTAAAATAGAAATGTGACAATAATCCACATGTTCTCCTCATACTAACAAATACTGTTTTTGCGTGAATGTTTGATGTGATGGGGGTGGGAGGGTGCACACAATTTCACAGGGTTTAGGCATAAAAGGAAAAAAAAAAATCATTACAAGTTTGGATTGGGTTCTGAAACTCATGTTAAAAGCATGGGACTACTTTCAGTGGTAAGAGAGGGCCCTCAACACGTAACAGAGTTTGAGGAATTTCCCTCAGGGCCTTCACTCCATCAAGGCTCTTACAGGGTCTTTAAAAAGACCTCAGCTCAGGAAGTTCTTATGACAGCTTTTTGTTTTAAAGTTTTTTACACTATGTTCTTAATGTTTTTCTTGTTTTTAATGTTCTTTCAGTTTCTGAGTAGCACAAAAGAGGGCCACCACACAGTTATACTAAACAAAACAACACAATGGAGAAACAGGGTGTAACCAAAATAATTTCATATAATGTAAAAGGAATCCTGAATCCAGTTAAAAGATCCAAGATTCTAGGCAAAATGAAAAAAGACAAAGCAGGAATAATATTTTTACAAGAAACCCACCTAACAGACGTGGAACACAATAAACTCAGTAGACAAGGGTTTAAAATGATCTCTTCATCTTCATATAAATCAGGGAGGAGGAGGGGGGTAGCGACATTGATATCAACCAAAATTACATTTGAAAAAAAATCAGAACACAAAGATAAAGAAGGGAGATACAGTTTGGTAACTGGGCGGCTAGAGGGAGAAGATATCACCCTGCTGAATGTGTATGCTCCCCCAGGGGCTAACTGGAAATTTTATAAAAATGTATTCGACCTAATGATAACTAAAGCTCAAGGTTTAGTGATATGTGGTGGGGACTTCAATCTTAGACTGAATCCATACTGGGATGCTTCTGGTAATTCCCCACATCAAAATAACACCCAAAACAGGAAGACTCGGATGCTACTAAAAGAATTGGGAATCTGTGACGTGTGGAGGGAACTCAACCCCAGTGTAAAAGACTATACATTTTACTCAACTCCACATTCATCTTACTCAAGGATTGACTATTTTTTTATGTTTAATAGAGACATTGGAAGAGTAAAAACATGTAAAATAGGACTGATGGATCTCTCCGACCACAGTCCGATCTACATGGACTTAAATATCCAAAAATACACAAATAATACATTTTCTTGGAGGTTAAATTCAAATGTCCTGAAAGGACCATTGAAAGATGAATTGGAATCAGATATTCTCAGATATTTGGAAGATAACGATAATGGAGAAGTATCCCCTTTAATACTGTGGGATGCATGCAAAGCTGTAATAAGAGGAAAGATTATTGCAAAACTGGCAACCCAAAAGAAACTAAGACAAGAAAAACTATCCACATTAGAGTCAGAACTTAGGAACCTAGAAAAAGAACACAAAGGCAACACTCATTCTACTGACTCGCTCAAGATTAAGGAAATTAAAAACCAAATAAATGAGATCTACACAATAGAAATCCAGAAGAAACTTACATTTCTGAAACAAAAATACTATGAAGCAGGCAGTAAATCGGCAAAATTGCTAGCCTATAAATTGAGGAAACATCAAACAGAAAGAGCAATCTACAAAATCAGAGACCCAGTATCAAAGGAAATAAAATTCAGAATTCAGGATATTCTTAAAAACTTCGAGAATTACTATAAGAACTTATACTCCCACAAAAAACATAAAAACGCATCCGAGGCATTCCTAAACACATTAAACCTTCCCCAACTTACGGAGTCACAAAATAAAACACTACTGTCAGAAATACATCCTAAAGAATTGGAAAAAGCAATTATGAAACTTAAAGCTAACAAATCCCCAGGAGCTGATGGCTATACAGCAGAGTGGTACAAAACCTTTAAACAGCAACTATCTCCTCTCCTCCTGAAAACATTTAATTATGTCCTCCACACAGGGGAAATCCCCCCCTCCTGGAGAGAAGGGGTCATTGCAGTTATACCTAAACCTGAAAAGGATAAACTAGAGTGCTCCAACTACAGACCAATCAGTGTACTAAATCAGGACTATAAGCTTTTTACCATTATCCTTGCCAAAAGGTTAGAAAATATACTGACAGACCTAATTCATTTAGACCAAACAGGTTTTATAAGACAAAGACAGACACAAGACAACATTCGACGCACTTTACACATAATTCATCATATAAAAAAATATAACTTAAATGCAGTCATATTGGGATTAGATGCTGAAAAAGCATTCGATTCGGTTGACTGGTCTTTTCTATATAGAATCTTATCCAGTTTCAATTTTCATAACAACTTCATTAGAACTATACAGGCATTATATAAAAAACCAACAGCTAAAATAAGGATTAACGGTAATTTATCATCATCTTTTGAACTGGAAAGAGGATGTCATCAGGGCTGCCCCCTGTCTCCACTGCTCTTTGCAATCTTCATAGAACCTCTGAGCCAATGGATAAGACAAAACCAAAAAATTCAAGGTATTACACTTGGTCAGAAGGAACATAAAATAGCACTCTTTGCTGATGACATTTTAATATACCTAGGGCAGCCGGACACTTCTTTACCAGAACTAACCTCAGTTTTTTCAGAGTATGGAGATTTATCGGGGTACAAATTAAACATGCATAAAACCCAAGTTTTAACATTCAACTATGACCCAAATCATTATTCACTAAGCAAACTCAAAACTAACTGGGAGTCGGAATCTATGAAATATCTGGGGGTCAATATCCCGAAACAACTCAACAAAATTATATCACTAAACTATGATCCACTGGTGACAAAAATAAAATCTGACCTAGCAAGATGGAATATGATACCATTCTTGGATACTGCACAAAGAATTGAAGCAGTCAAAATGAATATACTTCCACGTCTTCTATACCTTTTCCAAACAATACCGGTAGAACCTCCCAAAAAAACATGGCAGGAGCTGGACAGAAGGATCTCAAGATTCATATGGCAGGGCAAGAGACCTAGAATCAGATATAGAACCCTACAGCTAAACAAAGACAAAGGTGGGCTCGCGCTGCCAAATATCAGGGACTACTTTAAAGCCGCACAAATTAAAACTTTAGTAGAGATATGTAACCCAGTCTACACTGCACAATGGAAGGAGATCGAATGCCAAATAACAAGTGACATCCCCCTACAGGCGATAATAGGGAACAATGCCTTACCTAAGCTTTTGAATAACACTAACCCGTGGATAGAGACCCCGCTAAAAATTTGGTTTAAGATAGTCAGAATCAAACTAAAGAGCCCTATCGACTTCTGCAATGGATCGCCTATGATCAGGACTTTACTCCTAATAAAACAGACACCAGATTTAAAAAGTGGAAGGAGAAAGGGCTGATAAAATATTACGATTTTTTTAAAGGGCAAATCTTAAGAAGTTTTGAAGATTTGAAAAAACAAGGCCTAATAAATCAAGACCTTTACAGGTTCTTCCAGCTTAGACACCACATAAACAATATACTTAAAAAGGAGGTTTTGGAAAGGGCCCAGTCAGGTGTTCTGAAGGTCTTCTTAATGGCATATAAAGGGATCCCAGGGATCAGATACATTTCTAAAATATACCAAGGTCTTCAAGACTTAAAAGGAGACAACACATCTTATATAAAAGAGAGATGGGAAAAAGAGGGGAATTTCACTTTACAACTGGAAATATGGGAAAAGCTAAATAAACAGCAATGGAAAAGTACCTCATCCCTGCAGTGGAGAGAATTTGGATGGAAAAACTTGGCAAGATTTTTCAGAACACCTGCACAAAACAAATTTACCCGTAAGGGATTGAACTGTTGGCGCTTGTGTGGTGAAAAGACTGCAAATCATTTTCATGTGTTTTGGTCATGCCCAGTTATCCACCAATATTGGACCAATGTACAGACAATATTGGGGAAAATATTCAAAATTACAGTTCCCTTTTCTTTTGTAACTTTGTATTTGGGTTTACTACCGGACTCACTGGAAAGACGAGGAGAAAAATACTTATTCAATGTTTTAATATTGGCAAGCAAAAAAGCTCTAACTAAAAAATGGATGTTGAAGGACTGTCCTACACCTGAAGATTGGACTAACGTGATCCAAGACATTTACTCGATGGAAAAGTTGACATTCGCACTGAGACAGGACATGGATGGGTTCATGAACTTTTGGCAACCCTGGACCACATATGTGTCTTCCATTAGATCTAATCTTTGACAAATACCATTTCAATAATGGTTCCGCTCTTTGTTCCAACGCTACTCAGATGCTCTTTTATCTTTATTTACTTACTTTTTCTTTTTGTTTGTTTTTTACTGGTTTGTTTGGTTTTTTTGTTATTTGTTTTTTGTTTTTTTTTCTCTTTAATTTCACTTTTTCTTTCACTTTAAAAAAAAAAAAGGGGTGTTGTAAGAATTAATCTTCCAATGTTGTCAGATATCAGAAAATAAGGGAACATGTGATGAAAATGTAAACAATGCATTGCTGTAACGACCTGTATACCCTTTACAAAAACTTAAATAAAAAAAAAAAAAAAAAAAAAAAAATTCAGCAGGGGATCAAATACTTGTTTCAGCCACTGTATGTGTTTTTGGTATGTTTGTCACACTGAAATGTTTCACATCATCAAAAAAATTAAATATTAGACAAAGATAACACAAGTAAAGACAAAATGTAGTTTTTAAATGAAGGTGCTCATTATTAAGGAGAAAAAAGTCCAACCCTACATGGCCCTGTGTGAAAAAGTGATTGCCCCCTAAACCTAATAACTGGTTGGGCCATCCTTAGCAGCAACAACTGCAATCAAGCATTTGTGATAACTGGCAATGAGTCTTTTACAGTACTGTGGAGGAATTTTGACCCACTCATCTTTGCAGAATTGTTGTAATTCAGCCACATTGGAGGGTTTTCGAGCATGACCCGCCTCTTTAAGGTCATGCCACAGCATCTCAGTTGGATTCAGAACAGGACTTTGACCAGCAGAATTCATGGTTCCATTTACCACAGCAAGTCTTCCAGGTCCTGAAGCAGCTAAACAGCCCCAGATCATCACACTACCACCACCATATTTTACTGTTGGTATGATGTTCCTTTTCTGAAATGCTGTTATTTTTATGCCGAATGTAATGGGACACACACCTTCCAGAAAGTTCAGCTTTTGTCTCGTCAGTCCGCAGAGTATTTTCCCAAAAGTCTTTGGGATCATCGAGATGTTTTCTGGCAAAATTGAGACAAGCCTTTATGTTCTTTTTGCTCAGCAGTGGTTTTTGTCTTGGAACTCTGTCATGCAGGCCATTTTTGCCCAGTCTCTTTCTTATGGTGGAGTCATGAATACTGATCTTAACTGATGCAAGTGAGGCCTGCAGTTCTTTGGATGTTGTTGTGGGGTCTTTTGTGACCTCTCGGATGAGTCGTCACTGTGCTCTTGGGGAAATTTTGGTCGGCTGGCATGTCCTGGGAAGGTTCTCCACTGTTTCATGTTTTCACCATTGTGGATAATGGCTCTCACTTTGGTTCGGTGGAGTCCCAAAGCTTTAGAAATGGCTTTATAACCTTTTTCAGACTGACAGATCTCAGTTACTTGGTTTCTCATTTGTTCCCGAATTTCTTTGGATCGCAGCATGATGTCTAGCTTTTGAGGATCTTTTAGTCTACTTCATTTTGTCAGGCAGGTCCTATTCCAATGATTTCTTGATTGAGAACAGGTGTAGCAGTAATCAGGCCAGGGTGTGGATAGAGAAATTCAACTCAGCTTTCCAAAGATGTGATAAACCACAGTTAATTTATTAAAGGGGGGGGGGGTCACTTTTTCACACAGGGCCATGTAGGGTTGGAATTTTTTACCCTTAATAATAAACACCATTTAAAAACTTCATTTTGTGTTTACTTGTGTTATCTTTGTCTAATATTTAAATTTGTTTGATGATCCGAAACATTTAAGTGTGACAAACATACAAAAAAAAGAGAGACATGAGGCAGGGGGCAAAAAGTTTTTCACACCACTGTATGTACACTACTCACAAAAAAGTTAGTGATACTTGGCTTTCGTGTGAAATTTACAGAAAATCTGAAGTTCACGCTACAGTGATATATCATGAAAGTAGGGCATTTAAGTGGAAGCATGCAATGGTGATTTCCTCATCTCAAACAATTTATTGAAACAAAAGCCAATGGCAGTGGTGGGTCTACCACAAAAAAAAATGTCAATGTCTCAGTACTTATGTGCCCGTGAGCATCAGTTACAGCTTGACAACGATATCTATTCAATTCAATTCAATTCAACTTTATTTATATAGCGCCATTTCACAACAACAGTCATCTCATAGCACTATCAACTGTAGGGGGGAACCCCCACAGTTGCAGAAAGACCCCAGCAATCAGGTGATCCCCTGTGAGCAAGCACTTGGCGACGGTGGAGAGGAAAAACTCCCTTTTAACAGGAAGAAACCTCCAGCAGAACCAGGCTCAGGGAGGGGCAGTCATCTGCTGCGACTGGCTGGGGGGTGAGGGGACAGAGAAGATGAAAAGAACAGACATGTAGAGAGCAAACAGCGCGATGGGGACTCAATCTATGGGAGAGAACAAACAAATGTTAATGACCAGCAAAAAAAAATATTTCATAGAGAGTGAGGAAAGGAGTGAGGCCCAGTGCATTACTGGAGGTCCCCCGGCTGACTAAACCTATTAGCAGCATAACTAAGGGAGGGTTCAGAAACACATGATCCCTCCCTAATTGTAGGCTATATCAAAAAGGTAGGTTTTAACCCTGATCTTAAAAACAGAGATCGAGTCTGACTCCCGAATCCAGATTGGCAGCTGATTCCACAGGAGAGGAGCTTGATAACTGAAGGCTCTGCCTCCCATTGTACTTTTGGAGATTCTAGGTATTACAAGTAGTCCTGCATTTTGGGAGCGTAGTACTCTGTTAGGATAATACGGTAGTATCAGATCTTTTAAATAAAAAGGAGCCTGATTGTTTAGAGCTTTGTAAGTAAGAAGAAGGATTTTAAACTTAATTCTAAACTCTATGGGAAGCCAATGAAGGGAGGCCAGAACCGGAGAGATATGATCTCTCTTTCTAGTACCTGTTAAAACTCTTGCTGCAGCATTTTGGATCAGCTGAAGACTTTTTAAAGATGTTTTAGGACAGCCTGATAATAAAGAATTACAATAATCTAATCTCGAGCTAACAAAAGCGTGGATCAGTTTCTCAGCATCACACTGAGACAAGATGCTCCTAATCTTGGCAATATTACGCAAATGATAGAAGGCAGTCTTATAAACAAATTTAATATGTGAATTGAAGGACAAATCCTGATCAAAAATAACTCCAAGGTTCCTCACAGAGCTATTAAGAGAAAGAGTAACTGCATCCAAACTGAAAGTTTGATTTGGAAAGGAATTTCTAAGGTTTTTTGGACCAACAAGAATGACTTCAGTCTTATCTGAATTTTTTTTTTTTTGTAACTTAGATTTTTATTCATTTTTCATCATATATAATGCATTCAGATCACATTCTACATTTAAAAAACAAAGGGGTTAGGGTAGGGAAAAAGAAAAAAAAAATAAATAAATAAAAAAAAAAAATCAAAAGGGGGGGGGGGGACAAATGTTGGAGCATCAAGTTTTTAGTTTCCATCTCTTAATTCTTCTGGTTTTTTCAGTGTCTTTGGTTATTCTTTCAATTTCTGCCTCGTTGTTGCACTTTGTAGTGTGTCCATTTCCGCCATTTTTTCTCCCATATTCCTTCTTGCATTCTTCGTCGATATGTTAGTTTTTCCATCATACATATGTCCTCAACAATGTCAGTCCATTGTTCTTGGTCAGGAAGAACTTCTGATCGCCATTTTTTTGTGATAGTTTTTTTACATGCAATCAACAAGATTTTAACAAGATATCTGTCCTCAGCCTGTATAACATTGTCTTTTTTAAGATCACATAAGTACATCAGGTTACAGTTCATTGGTATATTATATCCTAATATCCTCTGTATTGTCACATGTATAGATTTCCAAAATGATGATATTTTGTAGCATTTCCAAAACATATGTGAGTGGTCTGCATTTTGAGCCCCACATCCCCTCCAGCATAAAGATTGGGTATTTGTATATTTTCCTTGAATCTGTGGTGTAATGAAAAAGCGAATCAGGTTTTTCCATCCAAATTCCCTCCATGTCCTTGAATTTGTTGATGTGTGTTGTGTTTTCCATATTTCCTGCCAGCTTTCTTCTGTTATGTTTAAATTGAGCTCTTTCTCCCATTTCTCCTTTATATAGTTACTTGTATGATTGTTTGTCATAAGTTTCTGATATAGTTTTGAAATAATTCTTATTTTATTTCCTGCATATGAGCTTAAAATAAGTTGTATAATCTCGTTTACATCTGTTTGGAGGTTATGCCTAATCTTCTTCATATAGTAATCTCTCATCTGCAGATATCTGAAAAAATCCGATCTTTCTAATTTAAATTTTCTCCTGATATTTACAAAGCTCCCGAGATCTTTTTTTCCGATATTGCCCCATGCTGTGATTCCCTTGTTCACCAGATTTTTGTATCCCCTATCTTGTTTTGCCGGTTCAAACTGACTGTCAAATGCTACCCATTTCAATAGTTTTATGTCTTCCCTTATATTATATTTTTGTACCATTTTATACCACAGTTCTAAAGTAAATTTAGTGATTGGGTCTATTTGTTTGATTTGCTTTTATGCATCTTTATCTCCTATTATGCTTTGTACTGGGAGTCCCTCAATTTCCTTTTCCATTTCTTTCCATTTTGCCTCATATCCCTCGTCGCACCAACATATGATATATCTTATTTGTGCTGAGTAGTAATATTCCTTTAGACTCGGTAGGCCCATGCCTCCTTTCTCTTTTGGTAATTGGAGGGTTTTATATTTCATTCTTGGTTTTTTACCTCCCCAAACAAATCTCGATATCATCCTGTCCCACTTTGAGAATTGGGCATCTGGAATCTCTGTTGGTATGGCCTGGAAGAGGTAAAGTAATCTAGGTTGTATGCTGATTTTGACTGTCTCAATTTTTGAATTCAGATCCATATTTAAGATTGACCATCTATCAATATCTTTTTTTATTTCTTGTTCCAACCTATCATAGTTTGCTTTATATATTTTGCTTAGGTCTTTAGGTATGTTCACTCCAAGGTATTTTATTTCTTTTTGGTTCCAGTTTAGTTTGATCTTATCAGTTATCTGGTTTAGAGGGTTATAGTGGAATGTCAGTATTTGTGTTTTTGTTATGTTTATCTTGTATCCTGATAATTTTCCAAAATTTTCTATCAAGTTCATCATTTCCATTATTGATTTATCTGGTTGTTCAAGGTAAACTATAATATCGTCTGCAAATAGCCCAATCTTGTGTTCCGCCCCCTTTATTGTTACACCTTTTAATTTCTTATTTTGTCCTATCGCTTGAGCCAATGGTTCTATGAACAGAGCAAACAAGGTGGGCGATAAGCAGCATCCCTACCTAGTTGATCTTTGTATATTTACTTTGTCTGTTAAGCTACCGTTTATCTTGATTCTTGCCACAGGTTCTTGATATAGCGTCCTTATGCATTGTACTGATTTTTCGTTAAATCCAAAGCGCTCCAGTACACTATATAGGAATTTCCAGTTAACCCTGTCAAATGCTTTTTCTGCGTCTAAACTCATTATTACTGTGCTTTTCTTTTCTTTATGTATTTGGTTAATTATATGTATTGTTCTCCTGATATTGTCATGTGTTTGGCGTCCCTCTATGAATCCAGTTTGATCATCTTCTATCAATTCCGTCAAGAATGTCTTTATTCGTTTACATATAATTGTTGTGTATATTTTATAATCTACATTTAATAAAGAGATTGGTCTATAGTTTCCGCATTGTTCTTTATCTTTCCCTGGTTTTAAAATAACTGAAATGATTGCTTCGTTCCATGATGGAGGTATTTTGTTGTTGTTCAACGTCCAATTAAATGACTTTAGGAGTTGTGGCGTGAGTTCTTCTATAAACAGTTTATAAAACTCAGAGGGGTATCCATCACTACCTGGTGATTTACCGTTTTTAAGTGACTTAATCACATCTCTGATCTCTTGTGTTGTTATTTCTGCTGTTAGTTTTTCATTTTGTTGATTTCCTATTGATGGCAAGTCCAATGTGTCTAGAAATTTTTTGATATCTTTAGTATTTGTTTCTTCAGGTTGCGAGTATAGTTCTTGGTAGAAATTATGGAAAATTTCTTCGATGTTTTCTGGGTTAACTGTGGTTTTATTTGTGGTGGGGTCTTTAATCTTGTATACATTATTCATTGTTTGTTGTTTTCTTAACTGTTTTGCCAGCAGTTTTGTGGCTTTTGGCCCCGTTTCATAATATTTTTGCTTTAGATATCTATTTTTCCTTTCAATTTCATCCATTTGTGTTTCTTTTATCTTTGTTTTTTCTTCTTTAATTTCTTGATATATTTTTGGATCATTTGTGCTTTGATGTTTACGTTCTAATTCCCTCAGTCTCTCACATCTTTGTTCATACGCTTCCAGTTTAGTCTTATTTGCTTTTCCTGTTTCAACAATTAATTTACCCCTTAACACGGCTTTTAGTGCGTCCCATAGTATTGTTGGGTCCACTTCTTCATTGTCATTCTCTTGGATATATTCGTTTATGTTTATTTTTATTCTTTCTTTCATTTTCTCATCATTTAACAGTCCTACGTTAAGTTTCCATGTTGTTTGTCGTTTTCTATTGTTTAAATAGTATATTTCCATGTATATAGGATTATGATCTGATATTTCTGCCCCTCCAATCCAACAATTTCTCACCCTGTGTCTGTCACCTTCATTCATAAGGAAGTAATCTATTCTAGAGTGTACTTTATGGACTGCTGAATAATGTGTATAGTCTTTTTCGAGTGGGTGTAGGTCCCTCCATATGTCTACCATACCCATTTCTGCCAGTGAGGTTCTTATGAACTTTGTTACATGTTTTTTTGTCTTCTTAACACTTGTTGTGTCAACTTCATGATCCATGACAGCATTTAAGTCTCCTCCACAAATTAGGACTCCTTCACTGTGTGTTGCTATGAGATCAAACAGATGTTGAAAAAAACCCTTGTCACTTTCTGGTGGGGCATAGATGTTCATTAATGTAATCTGCATACCATCTATTCTTCCCTTTATTATTACATACCTGCCTTCTTTATCCTGGATTTCCTGTTCACTTTCAAATTGTATTTTGTTTGAGATTAGTATCATCACCCCCCTTTTAGCTCCTCCCTTAAATGAACTGTAGTAGGAGTTCTTATAGCCAAATCTCTTTAGTTTCACATGTTCTGCCTTGCTCAAATGTGTCTCTTGCATAAATATAATTTCAGCTTTTTCCTTCTTGAATTTTCTTATTATTCTTTCCCTTTTAACAGGTGAGTTCAGACCATTCACGTTTAGTGTCATTATCTTAAGATTTTTACCCATATTCATGTTTTTCCATTTTTTTAACTTGTGCTCCTAGCCCCTTTAACAACAAAAATAACACATATTTATATAAAAACACATTAAAAAATCTCGACCTCCGTACTTTGGGCCTTTCTTCTGCCCACTGGTCCCTGTTGGTGGGTGGGGGGTTTGTCTTCACAGAGTGAAGGGCCCTCCCTAGACTTCTAATTACTATCAAAGTAATAGTCATAAGTCTAGAAATGTCCAACAAATATCACTTAAACCTCTCCTAGCCGTCTGTTTCTCTTTTACCTTGTCTTCTTGGCCTTCATTTCTTCTGTGCCTTTCTTAATCTTTGTTATGATCTAGGCTTTCAGTTGAAAGCCTTGTAGCTTGTCCTGGGCCCGCTGCTCTACGTCTCTCCCCCTTCTTCCGCCGCACGCTCGTCTCCACTCCGTCTGCCGTGGTGCGTTCAGGGCCGCCGCTGCTCCAGCCGTCTCCTTCGGCACGCTCACCTCAAGGCCCCGCTCCATCATATCCCGCGCTGCCTCTTCGGCCGTGTTGTAGGTTCTTGTGCCTTCCTCCCAATGAATCCTCATTTTCGTTAGCGGCGTTTGGAATCTAATTTTTTTCTCTTTCAGCGTTTTTTTAATGTTGGCATATTTCTTCCGCTGCTGCACGATTTCTGTCGGGTAGTCATGGTCAAAAAATACCTGTTTGTCGCCGATTCGTATCTTTTTTTTCCATGCTTGCGTCAGGATTCTTTCCTTTATGTCATATTTCACAAAGTTTACCACAACTGACCTGGGTGTAGCGTTTGTTTTCGGGTTCTGTGCCGGTGTTCTGTGCGCCCGTTGAATCTGCAGATCCGTTTCTCCGGATATTTCCAGTTCTTTTTTTAAGAACTGATCCATGAATTTTGTCATCGAGTTGCCTTCAATGCCCTCCGGAATTCCAAAGATGCGCATATTGCTTCGTCTGGATCTGCTCTCCAAGTCGTTTATTTTCTCCTGCATCCTCTGCGTTTGCGTCGTCAGGGTCTGTAGTTGTTCGTTTGCCTCGCTTTTCCAATCTTCTAGTTCCGAAATTCGGGTCTGTGCTTCTGTCATACATGCCCGCTGGGAGCGCAGCTCCTCCATGTTTTCCGTTAATTTACGCTCCATTTCTCTTCGGAGGTCCATGATTTCCTCCTTAATTTCTTTTTTCAGTTCCTCCTTAAGAGCCGCTAAATCCTGTTGTAGCTGTCGCTTGAATTCTCTTAACTCTTCACCCAAACTGGCGATGCCAGTGTTCATGTTGTCGAGTCTGGTGTCCTCCATTTTCTCTGCTGTGGACATCTCGTTTTTTTGGGCTTTGCGTACAGCGGTTTTTCCTGCGTTGTTGGAGAGGAATTCTTCAATTTTACCCTGTTTTTGTCCTTGTGCCCGGTTCCTTCGTGTTTTCATCCCTTAGTTTATTGATCCGTTTATGTCGAGTTGGCCATTTACCGATGATTTTTAATCCGGCTAGGGAGAGCTCTTTGTTTAAGTGTTATGTCTCTCCGCCATCTTCCCGGAAGTCTGAGTCTTATCTGAATTTAATAGCAGGAAATTACAAGTCATCCAAGCTTTGATTTCCTTAAGACAGGCTTCTAACTTGGCTAATTGATTACTATCATCTGGCTTCATTGACAGGTATAATTGTGTGTCATCTGCGTAACAATGAAAATGTATACAGTGCTTTCTAATAATATTGCCTAACGAAAGCATATATAAACTAAAAAGAGTAGGGCCTAGCACAGATCCCTGTGGAACTCCATGACTAAGCTTTGAGTTGAAAGAAAACTCATTATTTACATGAACAAACTGGAACCTAGCAGATAAATAAGATCTAAACCACTGCAACGAAGTTCCATTAAGTCCAACATAGTGTTCTAATCTATCAAGTAGAATATTATGATCGATAGTATCAAAAGCTGCACTAAGGTCTAAAAGGACAAGTACAGAAACTAGTCCATTATCAGATGCAATGAGGAGGTCGTTAGTGACCTTCGCTAAGGCTGTTTCAGTACTATGATGGATTCTAAACCCAGATTGAAACTCTTCAAGTAAACCATTTCCCTGCAGGTGGTCGAATAATTGCGTAGCAACAACTCTTTCTAAGATTTTTGAAATGAAAGGGAGATTAGAGATTGGTCTATAGTTAGCTAAAGCTCCTGGATCTAGCGTTGGCTTTTTGAGTAAGGGTTTAATTACAGCCGTTTTAAAAGCCTGCGGTACATGGCCTAAAGTTAATGAAGAATTGATTATATGAAGAATAAAGCTACCAATAAGTGGGAAGACTTCTTTAAATAACCTAGTAGGAATAGGGTCTAAAAGACAAGTTGAAGGTTTGGATGAGGAAACTATTTTGTCTAACTCACAAAGGTCGATTGGAGTAAACTCATCAAGACAGACATCAAAAGAAGGAGTTGTAGTAGTTACAGTATTTAAGTTAACTGTGGGAAGAATCTGATTGATTTTATCTCTGATGGATGAAATTTTATTATTGAAAAAGTTCATAAAGTCCTGACTAGTAAGCTCTAAGGGAATGCTAGGATTGACAGAGTCCTGACTCTTTGACAACCTGGCTACAGTACTGAAAAGAAACCTGGGATTATTCTTGTTCTCTTCTATTAATGCAGAGTAATAACTTGTTCTAGCTTTTCTAAGAGATTTTTTATAAATTAAAAGATGATTTCTCCAAGCTAAATATTAGTAGAGCGCCATTTTCTTTCTAATTGACGAGTCTTCTGTTTTAAGCTACGAGTTTCTGTGTGGAACCAAGGAGTTAGAAATCTCTGATTAGACTTTTTCTTTTTTAAGGGGGCCACCAAGTCTAGAGCCTGATGCAGAGAAGCTGAAACACTATCCACCATGTTATCAATTACAGAAGGAGCAAGCTGTCTATAGCTTATTTCCGTTGTGTTGACACATGGCATAGAGGAAACAATCTGCATAAATTTGGAAACAGCATCATCTGAGAGGCATCTACTGTAGTAATATTTTTCTTTAGGAGCCAAATAGTCAGAAATGGTAAAATCAAAGGTTAACAGACAATGGTCTGACAGTACAGGGTTATGAGGAGACACTACAAGATTTTCTATTTCTATGCCATATGTCAGAACAAGGTCCAATGTATGGTGGAGGTAATGAGTAGAATTTCCTACTTTCTGAGAAAACCCAATCGAGTCTAATATTGAATTAAATGCCACATTAAGGCAGTCACTATCTACATCCACATGTATATTAAAGTCCCCTACTATAATTATTCTATCAGATTTCAGCACTAAATCAGCTAAGAAATCAGCAAATTCGGATAAAAATTCTGAGTAGGTTGATGGGGGACGATAAACTATGGCAAATAAAATTGGGTTTAACCTAAAATTGCTAAAGTGCCCAATACTGAGGACCAGGCCCTCAAAGGAATTATAACATGTTTTTTGCTTTACATTAACTAGTAATTTGGAATGGTAAATTGTTGCTACTCCTCCTCCACGACCAGAACTTCTGGGATTTTGACAGTTTAAATAACCAGAGGGAGTTGATTCATTTAAACCAACATAATCCTCTTGCCCTAACCAAGTCTCTGTAAGGGAAATTAAATCAATCTGATGATCAATTAACAGATCATGGACTAACAGAGACTTGGGAGTTAGAGACCTAATATTTAGTAAACCACATTTAATTTTTAAATTATGAGGAGGAACAGAGGCCAAATCATTCAATTTAGAGGCTTTATGTTTAATTTGAGTTTTACCAATGTTTTGCTTTATCACTTTGGGATGCTTATGCATGATATTTTTATTTACTTTGGAGGGAGCAGACAACGATTCTCTGATGGGGAAGACAGGGGCTAAGCTGAGGGGTGGCGGATGCTGTTCACAAGTCGACTTATTGTCTGCTGAGGCATGGCATTCCACTCTTATTGAAGGGCGGCCCAGAGGTTATTGAGGTTGTGGGGTGCAGGGCTACGAGCCTCTACACGGTGTCTCAGCTGATCCCACAGGTTTTCTGTGGGATTTAGGTCTGGAGAAAGTGCAGGCCACTCCATTTGAGGTGCCCCAGCCTCCAGCAGCCGTTCCCTAATGATGCAACCTCTATGAGCTGGAGCATTGTATCCATGAAGATGATATTAGGCCTGTATTGTTCATGTAGGGGCACAATGACTGGATTAATGATGTTATTCAGGTAGTATCGGCTTGTCACTGTACCATTCACAAGGTGTAGGGCAGTTCTGTATTGACTAGATACACCTGCCCAGACTGTAACACCACTACCACCTAAGGCTCGTCTGGTGACAACAGTGGTTGATACATAGCGCTCTCCTTGACGTCTCCAACATCACTGGCGGCATCATTTCTGCTCAGCGTGAATCAACTTTTATCAGAGAACAGCACTGAGGCCCTGGTCCCTTGTCTGGCGTAAATGCTCACTGGTCCATGCAAGACGATGACGCCTGTGCCTGGTGGTGTGGGCAGATATTGTTGCAGGTCATGTAGCTGATGTAAATGGTTTTGAATGGGCTGACATGACACTTGGGTTCCGCTGACGACCTTTAAATGTTCTTGGAGTTGAGTAGCATTGATCATCTGGTTCCACAGGGCACTGTTCACAATGAAGCTGTCATCAGCGTGGGATGTGGCTAAAGGATGTCCACTTTTATGCCTTTCTGTGACTCTTCCAGTCTCTCAGTATCTCTGTTGCAACTTGCTAATGACTGTCTGTGACACTCTAAGCTCAGTGGCCACTTCCCTCTGAGAACATCCTGTTAGAAGCCACGCAATGGCGAGGTACTGTTGATCATTTATTAGGTGTCGTCTTGGTCTCATGATGTCAAAATGTGAACAGAATGATGAAGAGGACTGTTTAAACAACAATTCTAAATGAACCAGAAAGTTTATTGGTCAATTCAGGGATCAAACACTTTTTTTTTTTTTTTTTTTGTACTTATTTTGTACCCGTAGGTAGATTTGTTTTGCAGTCTGGTGACAAGCCACCAGTTGCCGGTCGCTGCGTGCGCAAGCGCCCCATATCCCTAACCTGCATGTTTTTGGCATGCGGGAGGAAACCGGAGAAATCCCGGAGTAAACCCACGCAACACGGGGAGAACATGCAAACTCCACACAGATCACTGTTGGCCGGGGGCAGGGATCGAACCCACGATCTCATGATCCCTGAGATCCCCCGGCCGAGGGTAAACTGTGCTGCCGCAGTGCTAACCACTGCGCCACCGTGCAGCCCATGCTGCACCTGCTGTGAATTTTGCCGTTAAGCACCTTGTTAGAGGACAGCAAGTTATGCAAAAAGTACTGAAACATTGAGTAGTTGGAAATGTACATTCAAAGGGTTAGAGAAGATCAAATTAAGTTCCCCTGTAAATTTTACTGTGAATTTTAGGTGCATCCTAAAATTTCACCCAAAAGCGAGACCAACTCTTGTGTTTTTGTCTGCTTTCCTTTTCTGGCTGCTCTTTTTCTGCCACAGCGGATCATCTGCTCATTTTTGACGATCCACGTATTTGTTATTAATTTCGCAAGGATTTTACACCGGATGGCCTTCCCACATGCCAAAAACATGCAGGTTAGGTTAATTGGCATCAAAGCTGGGGATTCTAAATTGTCCTTAGGTATGACTGTGAGAGTGAATGGTTGTCTGTCTCTCTGTGTTGGCCCTGCGATGGACTGGCGATCTGTCCAGGGTGTACCCTGCCTCTCGCCCTAAGATGCTGGGATAGGCTCCAGCCCCCCTGACCCGAAAAGGATTAAGCGGAAGAAGATGGATGGATGGATGGATAGCCTTCCTAACATAACCCTGATCAACTTTTCTTTCCACATTCTTTTATGCTAAGCACCACACTAGAAGGCAGAAAGTTCCATTTTTATGTGGTCTTTGGTATGACCAACTGGGACTTAAACCAAAACCTCCCAGTTTGGGGGCAGATGCTCTATGTCTAGGCCAGGGGTGGGCAGCGAGGGCCATTCCACTGCAGGTTTTCTGTCCCACCTAGTCTCTTCAGCAGGTGTTTGCGCTGATCAGCTTCAAGGATTGCTAATCACTGAAAACACCTGCTGAAGAGACTGGGTGGAATAGAAAACCTGCAGTGGAATGGCCCTCCATGGCACATGATTGCCCACCCCTGGTCTAGGCCATCACTGCAGCAACCAATTCATGCATAACTAAAAGTGTTTTTAAAAAGTCCAATTTTCATACTGCCTCTTTTTTTTTTTTTTTTTTAGACCTTTGAGAACCATGTCAGCGTGGAAAAATTTAGTCTCCTTTAACCCTGTAAATGCCAGGTTTCTATAATGACACCACCATGTTTTTAGATGGAAGAAAAACAGAAAAAAAAGAATTATTTTCAGTATTCTAGATGCAAAATAAATTATTTTGTGTTGCATTTTTACAGCATGATGTGTCAGTGATTAGCAGCATGGGGGGTTATGACAGTACCTTCTTGCAGAAATGGCCTGTTTTTTCTTCACATGCAAAATATGGTCAAACAAATGGCACCATCTGGTGGAGAGTGGTAAAAATGATCAAAGGCAAAAGCCCAGATTGACGCCCAGACATAATAAAACGCATGTCGTGTGCTTTGATGGCAGCGAGATCAAAAATTGCAGTTTGAACAGGTGTCAGTGGCACATTTTTTGTGCTTTACAGTATGAGTGTAACAACTGCTTGTACAGAGTGTATCTTAGACTTACTGTAGGAGCTGAGTGGGAAATAAGATCAAATAAAAATCTTGGCAAAATTCATGCCATATGCATGAACCCAGCTGAAATTATTAAAAAATGAAGAATGAGAAGCACGTAAAATGTGCTCATAGGTCCCTGAGGGTTAAATAACTTGTTGAAGCTGAAATGGATAAATCACTGCTGTAATTTTCACATGGAAGGTTCTTAGATATTTCTTACCAGTTTGTGGCTTTTTTTTCCCCCCAGGGCATATATTTATTCTTTGTGGCTTTTCTATTACTAGTATTTTTCTTGTCATTTTGTCCCTCCAGATGCTCCACAGCTGCATGACTGTAAGGAGGAGGAGGTTGTTACTGTCCAGCAGCTTTGGAACCAAGAGAGCAACTCAAGTCTTGCCCAGGAGGAACAAGATGCTGCACAGGTGAAAGAAGAAGAGGAAGAACTCTCTGCCAATCAGGAGGAAGGACACTTTGGACTGAAACAAGAGGCTGATACCTTCATGGTGACTCCTACTGATGAGGACAATGAAACCGAACCAAACAGTGAGCAGTTCCTCTCTCACACCTTTCCTGACAGTGAGAGCCAAGACCAGGGAGCAGGTAAGAATGTAAACCCAGGATCAAGTAAACATGAAGAACCAAAGAAGAGACTTCACAGAAACAAAAATGACATTAACAGTGTAGACAGCTCCCCCATATCAGAGAATTAGTTTGCTGACACAGGTGGAGAGTCTGTAAAATGTTCTGATTATAACAGTCATTGGGGATGAATCCCAAAGGAAGAAACATGGCACAGCAGATAAGCCACATGTGTGTGCCTGGTGTGGGAAAAAATTGGGATTCGGGTAAAATTTATCAATTCATAAGCGAATTCACACAGGTGAGAAGCCTTTTTCTTGTGAAACATGTGGTCAGCGTTTCACAAGAAAGTGAAAAACTTTATTTTTAATAAGTTAATTAATTAATTTTTTTTTAGATTTAGTATACTTTATGATCCCCAGAGGGGAAATTGAGGGTCATCCACCACCTGGATGGATGAAGCAGCCACGATACGGCGCTATCCCTTAACCATTCACCCACACATTCACACCTAGGGCCACTTTAGAGTCTCCAGTTAACCTAACCTGCATGTTTTTGGCATGTGGGAGGAAACCGGAGAAATCCCGGGGTAAACCCACGCATACACGGGGAGAACATGCAAACTCCACACAGATCACTGTTGGTCGGGGGCTGGGATCAAACCCACGATCCCCCGGCCAAGGGTAAACTGTGCTGCCGCAGTGCTAACCACTGCGCCACTGTGCAGCCCGTTAAACTGCACTACTTGCACAGTGGTACAGGGCAGCAGGGTGGTGCAGTGGTTAGCACTGTTGCCTAACCGCTAGAAGGTTCCAGGTTTGAATTCCATGGCTGGCAGGGGTGGGAACCTTTCTGTGTGGAGTTTACATGTTCTCCCTGTGCTGTGTGGGTTTATGCCAGGTGCTCCATTGTCCTCCCATGATCCAAAGACATGCATGTTTGGTTAATTGGTTTTTTCAAACTGTCCCTAAAATCTGTCTGATAGGTCCTCAGAATAGAGGGTTAGAACTAGTGAAGCTCTTTCAGACTAGAAAAGTGATATATACAGGTACATCTAAAAAAATTAGAATATCATGAAAAAGTTCAATATTTTTTGTCACTCATTTCAGAAAGTGAAACCCATATATTATATAGATTCATTACACAGAGTGATATATTTTGTGTTTATTTCTTTTAATATTGATGATTATGGCTTACAGACCACGAAAACCCCAAATTCAGTTTCTCAAAAACTTAGAATATTACATAAAATTAATTTTAAAAAATAGTTTTTGAATAGAAATGTTGGCCGACTGAAAAGTATGTCCATGTACACACTCAGTACTTGGTCGGGGCTCCTTTTGGATTAATTACTGCATCAGTGTGGCGTGGCATGGAGGTGATCAGCCTGTGGCACTACTGAGGTGTTATGAAGGTCCAGGTTGCTTTGATAGTGACCTTCAGCTCGTCTGCATTGTTGGGTCTGGTGTCTCTCATCTTCGTCTTGACAATACTCCATGGATTCTCTATGAGATTTAGGTCAGGAGACTTTAGGTCAGGAGACTTTGCTGGCCAGTCAAACACAGTGATGCCATGGCCATTAAACCAGGTTTTGATACTTTTGGGCATGGGGGGGGGGGGGGGTGCCAAATCCTGCTGGAAAATGAAATCAACTTCTCCAATAAAGCTTGTCAGCAGAGGGAAGCATGACGTGCTCTAAAATTTCCTGGTAGACGACTGCGCTGACTTTGGTCTTGATAAAACACAGTGGACCAACACCAGCAGATGACATGGTTCCTCAAATTATCACCGACTGTGGAAACGTCACACTAAACCTCAAGCAACTTAGATTCTGTGCCTCTCCACTCTTTCTCCAGACTCTGGGACTTTGATTTCCAAATGAAATGCAAAGTTTACTTTTATCTGAGCAGAGGTCATCTGCTGGTGTTGGTCCACTGTGTTTTATCAAGACCAAAGTCAGCGCAGTGATATCACTGTGTTTGATTGGCCAGCAAACTCTCCTGACCTAAACCCCATAGAGAATCTGTGGAGGATTGTCAAGAGGAAGATGAGAGACACCAGACCCAACAATCCAGACGAGCTGAAGGTCACTATCAAAGCAACCTGGACCTTCATAACACCTCAGCAGTGCCACAGGCTGATCGCCTCCATGCCACATTCATACTGTAATTAATCCAAATTTTTTCCCCAACCAAGTATTGAGTGTGTTCATGGACATACTTTTCAGTCGGCCAACATTTCTATTAAAAAACTATTTTTTAAAATTAAATTTTATGTAATATTCTAATTTTTTGAGAAACTGGATTTGGGGTTTTCATGGGCTGTAAGTCATCATCATCAAAATTAAAATAAACACTTGAAATATATCACTCTCTGTGTAATGAATATACAATATACAGTATGGGTTTCACTTTCTGAAATGAGTGACAAAAAATATAAACTTTTTCATGATATTCTAATTTTTTTTAGATGTAGTACAGGTTCTTATCCCTTATCTTTACTTGCAGTCAGTTTTAGAGAAGTAACAGATGTTTTTGTCTTGCTACAAGTTTTTGTCTTGTGCTACATGACTATGAACCTTTTTAGCACCAGTCCTCCATCCATCCATCCATCCATCTTCTACCGCTTTTCCGGAGGTCCGGGTCGCGGAGGCAGCAGTTCAAGCAGAGAAGCCCAGACTTCCCTCTCGCCAGCCACCTGCTCCAGCTCTTCAGAGGGGATACCAAGGCGTTCCCAGACCAGCTGGGAGACATAGTCTCTCCACCGAGTCCTGGGTCTGCCCCGGGGTCTCCTCCCAGTGGGACGTGCCTGAAACACCTCAAGTGGAAGGCGTCCAGGAGGCATCCTAATCAGATGCCCATACCACCTCAACTGACTCCTTTCAATGTGGAGGAGCAGCGGTTCTACTCTGAGCCTCTCCCGGATGACTGAGCTCCTCACCCTATCTCTGAGGGTGAGTCCAGCAATCCTACGGAGAAAGCTCATTTCAGCCGCTTGTATCCGCGATCTCGTTCTTTCGGTCATTACCCAAAGCTCGTGACCATAGGTGAGAGTAGGAACGTAGATTGACTGGTAAATCGACAGCTTTGCCTTAGAACTAAGCTCCCTCTTCACCACAACAGACCGGTACAACGTCCGCATCACTGCAGATGCTGCTCCAATCCGTCTGTCAATCTCTCGCTCCATTTTCCCCTCACTCGTGAACAAAACCCCAAGATACTTAAACTCCTCCACTTGGGGCAGGAGCCTGTCCCCAACCCGGAGAGGACAATCCACCTTTTTCCGGCTGAGGACCATGGACTCGGACTTGGAGGTGCTGATTCTCATCCCAGCTGCTTCACACTCAGCGGCAAACCGTCCCAGCAAGAGCTGTAGGTCATTGCTGGATGAAGCCAACAGGACAACATCATCTGCAAACAACAGAGATGAGATCCTGTGGTCACCAAGCATGACACCCTCCATTCCCTGGCTGCGCCTAGAAATCCTGTCCATAAAAATTATGGACAGGATCGGTGACAAAGGGCAGCCCTGGCGGAGTCCAACTCTCACTGGGAATGACTCCGACCGAGTGTTTGCAATACGAACCAAACTCTCACAACGGTCGTACAGAGACCGAATAGCTCGTAACAACAAGCCCGATACCCCATACTCCCGAAGCACCCCCCACAAAAATCCACGAGGGACGCGGTCAAATGCCTTCTCCAAGTCCACAAAACACATGTAAACTGGTTGGGCAAACTCCCACGAACCCTCAAGAATTCTCGAGAGGGTAAAGAGCTGGTCCGATGTGCCACGGCCAGGACGAAAACCACATTGCTCCTCCTGAATCCGAGGTTCGACCAACGGCCGGACTCTCCTCTCCAGTACCTTGGCATAGACCTTCCCAGGGAGGCTAAGGAGTGTGATCCCTCTAAAGTTGGAGCACACCCTCCGGTCCCCTTTTTTGAAGAGAGGAACCACCACCCCGGTTTGCCATGCCAAAGGCACTGCCCCCAACCTCCACGCAATGTTGCAGAGGCGTGTCAACCATGACAACCCAACAACATCCAGGGCCTTGAGGTACTCAGGGCGAATCTCGTCCACCCCCGGGGCCCGGCCACCAAGGAGATTTTTAACCACCTTGGCGACCTCAGCCCCTGTGATAGGCGAGTCATCCCCCTCATCCCCAAACCCTGCTTCCTCTGTGGAAGGCGTATCAGTGGGATTGAGGAGATCCTCAAAGTATTCCTTCCACCGCCCGACGATATCCCCAGTTGAAGTCAACAGTGTCCCATCCGCACCATACACAGTGTGGACGGGGAGCTGCTTTCCCCTCCTGAGCCGCCGAACAGTTTGGCAGAATCTCTTTGAAGCCGACCGAAAGTCTTGTTCCATGGCCTCACCGAACTCCTCCCATACCCGGGTTTTTGCTTCAGCAACCACCCGAGCTGCACTCCGCTTGGCCTGCCGGTACACCTCAGCTGCTTCGGGAGTCCCACAAGCCAACCAAGCTTGATAGGACTCCTTCTTCAGCTTAATGGCCCCCCTCACCACTGGTGTCCACCACTTGGTTCGGGGGTTGCCACCACGAGATGCACCGACCACCTTGCGGCCGCAGCTCTGGGCCGCCGCTTCAACAACAGAGGTGGAGAACATGGCCCATTCAGACTCCATGTCTCCAGACTCCCTCGGAATGTGGTTGAAGTTCTTCCGGAGGTAGGAGTTGAAGACCTCCCGGACAGGGGCCTCAGCCAGACGCTCCCAGCACACCCTCACTATACGTTTGGGCCTACCAGGTCTGAATGGCTTCCTCCCCTGCCATCGGATCCAACTCACCACCAGGTGGTGATCAGTTGACAGCTCTGCACCTCTCTTTACTCGGGTGTCCAAGACATACGGTCGCAGGTCTGATGATACGATAACAAAATCGATCATCGACCTGCGACCTAGGGTGTCCTGGTGCCAGGTGCACATATGGACACCCTTATGCTTGAACATGGTGTTCGTTATGGACAGACTGTGGTTAGCACAGAAGTCCAATAACTGAACACCACTCGGGTTCAGATCGGGCAGGCCGTTCCTCCCAATCACCCCCCTCCAGGTTTCACTGTCGTTGCCCACGTGCGCATTGAAGTCCCCCAGTAGGACAATGGAGTCTCCAGGAGGAGCACCCTCCAGCACTCCAGTCACAGACTCCAAAAAGGGTGGGTACTCTGAAACATCATTTGGTGCATAGGCACAAATGATGGTCAGGACCCGTTTCCCAACCCGAAGGCGCAGGGAAGCAACCCTTTTGTCCACCGGGGAAAACTCCAATATAGAGGCAGCAAGGTGGGGCGATACAAGAATACCCACCCCTGCTCGTCGCCTCTCGCCCGGGGCAACTCCAGAGTAGGCCAAGCTCCAGCCCCTCTCCAGGAGACTGGTTCCGGAACCGGAGCTGTGTGTTGAGGTGAGGCCGACTATATCTAGCCGGTATCGCTCAACCTCGTGCACCAGCTCAGGCTCCTTCCCCACCAGAGAGGTGACATTCCATGTACCAAAAGCCAGTTTAGAAAGCTTGGGATCAGTCCGCCAAGGTCTCCGCCTTTGACCGCCACCTAATCCACATAGCACCGGACCCCCATGATCCCTCCTGCAGGTGGTGAACCCACTGGAGGGCGGACCCATGTAACTCCTTCGGGCTGAGCCTGGCCGGGTCCCATGGGTGGAAACCCGGCCACCAGACGCTAGCCTTCGAGCCCCTCCCCCAGGCCTGGCTCCAGGGTGGGGCCCCAGTAACCCCATACTGGGCGGGGTACACTGAATCCTTGATATACAATTTATCATGAGAGTCTGTTGGATCGTTCTTAGTCTGGCCCTTCACCCAGGACCAGTTTGTCTTGGGAGACCCTATCAGAGGCAAATTGCCCCGGACAACATAGCTCCTGGGATCACTGGGGCACGCAAACCCCCCCACCACGATAAGGTGACGATCCATGAGGGAGTAGCACCAGTCCTATGAGCAAAAAAGTTAACAGCCCTGACTCTATATATGGAACGTTCCCCAAGTACGGAACATATACAGAGGCCACTGAGGACTGACAGCTGGTAGGACCAGTCGCAGGACGTCAGTGCCCTGTGAGAGGTTATTTTCACTGTCTGGGCATGTGATTCAGAAGAAGCGAGCTGCTCTGTCATCTGAAAATGTAAATAAGCTTGTCTGTTCGGGCAACTGGCTCAATGCAAAGAAGTAAATGGGAACGACCCATGTATGTTTTAGTTCTGTTCTTATGTAGTGTTAACTATAATAATAATAATAATGGATTGTATATGGTGCTTTACATGCCGTCACATCTCAAAGCGCTTTCAATCAGTACTGTGCACCTGTATTCACATCGCTTCACTTTTTCCACATTTTATGTTACAGCCTTATTCTGAAAGGAAATAAATTCACTTTTTTCCTCAAAATTCTATACACAATACCCCATAATGACAATTTGAAAAAAGGTTTTTTGAGATTTTTGCAAAAAATAAAAAACTAAGAAATCACATGAACATACGTATTGACAGCCTTTGCTCAATACTTTGCTGATGCACCTTTGGCAGCAATTACAGCCTCAAGTTTTTTGAATATGATGCCACAAGCTTGGCACACCTATCTTTGGACAGTTTCGCCCACTCCTCTTTGCAGCACCTCTCAAGCTCCATCAGGTTGGATGGGAAGCGTTGGTGCACAGCCATTTTCAGATCTCTCCAGAGATGTTCAATTGGATTCAAGTCTGGGCTCTGGCTGGGCCACTCAAGGACATCCACAGAGTGCCCCAGTCTGAGTCAAGAGTGCTCTGGAGCAGGTTTTCATCCAGGATGTTGCTGCATTCATCTTTCCCTCTATCCTGACTAGTCTCCCAGTTCCTGCCGCTGAAAAACATCCCCACAGCATGATGCTGCCACCACCGTTGGCATGGTCATGAACGGTGTCTGGTTTCCTCCAAACATGACACTTGGCATTCACGCCAAAGAGTTCAAGCTTTGTCTCATTAGACCAAAGAATTTTGTTTCTCATGGTCTGAGAGTCCTTCAGGTGCCTTTTGACAAACTCCAGGCGGGCTGCCATGTGCCTTTTACTAAGGAGTGGCTTCCGTCTGGCAGCTATACCATACAGGCCTGATTGGTGGATTGCTGCAGAGATGGTTGTTTTTCTGGAAGGTTTTCCTCTCTCCGCAGAGGAGTGCTGGAGCTCTGACAGAGTGACCATCAGGTTCTTGTTCACTTCCTTGACTCGGGCCCCTCTCCCCTGATCGCTCAGTTTCGACGGCTGGCCAGCTCTAGGAAGAGCGCTGGTGGTTCCAAACTTCTTCCATTTATGAATAATGGAGGCCACTTTGCTCATTGGGACCTTCAAAGCAGCAGAAATTTTTCTGTACCCTTCCCTAGATTTGTGACTCAAGACAATCCTGTCTCGGAGGTCTACAGACAATTCCTTTGACTTCATGCTTGGTTTGTGCTCTGACATGCACTGTCAACTGTGGGACCTTATATAGACAGATGTGTGCCTTTCCAAATCATGTCCAATCAACTGAATTTACCACAGGTGGACTCCAGTTAAGCTGTAGAAACATCTTAAGGATGATCAGTGGAAACAGGATGCATCTGAGCTCAAGTCTGAGCTTCATGGCAAAGGTTGTGAATACTTATGTACGTGTGATTTCTTAGTTTTTTTATTTTTAGTAAATTTGCAAAAAATCTCCAAAAAAGCTCCACACAAAAAAGCTTGAGCTCCGCACAATTGTCACACATGCACATAAAGTTGAGAGCGGAGCTACAGCAAGTTTCTCACAGCTTCCATCGTTTGCCACATAAGTTATAAACCCTGTTTAAATTACGAGACCACAGGGTCCTAAAAACATTTGCAATAATACCGCATATCAGGGTGTTAAGCTATTCACCGTCACCGCAGGGGAAATTCCTATGCCACGACAGCCCTATAACGCACTATGAAAGATAAGAGCCTTGGCTGAGGTATGCATTCCCAGATCATCATCAAAATGTAATGGATTTGTCTGTTGCCCAAGAACCACCTCTGGTGAAAATTTCATCCAAATCCATCCAGTAGTTTTGGAGTTACTAACACACTGAGAGAAGATTAGAACCTTGGTGGAGGTATGCATTTTGAAATCCCCACCAAAATCTAATCATGTGTTCAGTGTGCCATTGCACACCTTTCCTGAAAATTTGAATCAAAGGCGCTGTATGAATGCAATCCATTATTATTACTAGTGCATACCTGTGCATGCCCATAGAAACTATGTGTAAGCAAGTATTTCTGTATGCTTGTAGAAAGCAGGTGTAAGCAAGGGTGTAAGCAAGCACGTCAGCACTCGTTCAGTGATGCCTGCCTTTGATCTTTGTTTGTGTCATAGCAAGTCCTATGGTCTTTGATGATGTCATAGCGAGTCTTATGACCGTGAGTGATGACTGCCTTTGATCTTTGATGATGTCATCATGAGCCCTATGATCTTTGGTGATGTCATAGGGAGTCCTATGATGCCTGCATTTGATCCCGGTTTAAATTAGCCTGTCCTGTCTTCACTATTCTTTGTTTCTTGTCAGATTTGTCGCTTTTCACTTCTTTTGTTGGCGAAGCATTGGCTCTGTCCCTTAAATGGGATTTGAAATTGTCCTCTTCTTTGGTGAGTGATGGTCTTTTTGACATCATAAAGAGATGAAGGCAGGCATCGGGTGATGAGTATCTCTTGAATTAGGCTGTCCTATGATGCAGACATCATAGGGACATCATAGGCCGTCCTATGATTGTGACAGAGACTTCTTGTATTTATAGAGTGATTATTATTATTATTATTGTTATTATTATTATTATTATTATTACTGTTAACAGAGAAATTACAGCAGTAACAATATGGCTACATAACTACATTAATATTAATGACGACTGTCATAATTGTATTGACCATACATTGGGGCTGGGCAATTCCAACTTAAATCAACATCATGATTTATTGAATCTTTCCGGTCAGTTTTTGTTTTTTTTCCCCCTCTTCTTCCTTACAGTTTACTGACAAGGTTCATAATTATTCAGCAATATTACACAGCAATGTGGTATCGTTCTATTTTTTGCAGTTATCAAATACAAATTCACATAGTATCCATATTATCTACCGCAACAAACTTGTAAGAAATATGACTGATCATGACAAAGGTACAAACGCTCACCTGGCACACCGACAGATGTGGACATGTTCCTCCAAGCATTTGCGTTCAAATTTTGATCATGGTATCCTTTCAGTGTCAGATCAAAGAGTACTGGGTTGTTAGATGCAGCAACACTCAGCCTCTCTACCGTCCATCACCTACCACTGTCGTCTTCCTGTACCGACATCTTATGTCCCGCCCTTCCTTAATTCTGATTGGCTGCTTAGAAAGGTCTGACATTGACAAGTGCAGCTGTACAGTAGTCTGGAAAGTGGAACTTTTTTCAGCCCTGATTGCTGCGACAAAAAGCGGCCACCGCTCAGTGTTTCAGCGCTGTAAACGCTGGACTACATGGAGAACGAATAGAAAATAGTCGCCCACAGCAGAAAGAGAGTTTGGTGGACATGCCCCTAATACTTTTTCTGCAGTGTTTGACTTCCTGGTTGCCGAGGCGCATGGCCCTATGGTATGACCACGCATGTAACTGAGTGGACACGTCTTAAAGGGGCAGTACAAGAAAAGTGCCAGATTAATATAAAATAATATTCAAAAAATTCCTGCATCCAGATGATGATCCGAATCACCACCAAAATCTAATCAGCTGTTCCCCGTTCCATTACGCACCTTTAGTAAAAATTTCATCAAAATCCGGTGATAACTTTTTGAGTTATGTTGCTAACAGACAAACCAACACCACTAAAAACATTACCTCCTCCCTTGGCGGAGGTAATTAATTGCACTATATAGGTGAAGTCCTGGTTCTATATTATACTTCTCCTGTACACCAACACTTTGTTGATATTTTCAGTTTTTCTACTAAAAGGTAAATTGTGTCTGTTGCGACACCAGAGGTCCAGTGTTTTGTGTTCAGCTGCTTCAAAACTCTGGCTGTTTAGTATAGGAATAAAGTTGTCAGTATTGTAAGTGATGTTAGAATGATGTCATTATGCCCTGCCATTCTGTTGTTTACACGTGCAATATTTCTGAAGTACTTGTGAGGATTTTCTGGAGAATATTCTGGATAGTTTTTGTCATTTTTGACGTGTTGAGAGCTTTAATAAATCTGCATGTGACGAAAGCAAGCATATTTATCTACTCCTACGTTAATAAGAGCATGAGAAACTTGAATCCCCAAAAAGTCCAATCAGAGTTTGAGAGTTTTTTATTTATAGCCACTCCTCATTGACCAACTCATGTGTTTTTGTTTTGCTTTTCTGGCTGCTCTTTTTCCACCACACCAGATCATCTGCTCATTTTTGATGATCCACATATTTGTTGTTAAATTGGCAAGGATTTTACACCAGATAGCCTTCCTGACATAACCCTGATCAGCTTTTCTTTCCCCATTCTTTTATGCTGAACACCACACGACAAGGCAGAAAGTACCATTTTTATGTGGTCTTTGATTTGGCCAGCTGGGACTTAAACCCACAACCTTCTGGTTTTGAGGCAGATGCTCTATGATGAGGCCACCACTCCAGCGACCAATTCATGCGTAAATAAAACCATTTTTAAAAAGTCCAATTTTCATCCTGTGTCTCCTTTTTTAGACCTTTAAGAACCTTGTCAGCATGGAAAAATTAATTTAGTCTTCTTTAAATAACTTGTTGAAGCTGAAACAGATTCATCACTGCTGTAATTATCACATGGAAGGTTTCTACATATTTCTTTCCAGCTGGTGCCTTTTTTCTTTGGTCAGGGTATGCATTTATTCTTTATGGCTTTTTTATTACTAGTATTTTCTTGTCTTTTTGTCCCTCCAGATGCCCCACAGCTACATGACTGTAAGGAAGAGAAGGTTCTCACTGTCCAGCAGCTCTGGAACCAGGAGTGGAACTCAAGTCTTGGCCAGGAGGAACAAGATGCTGCACAGGTGAAAGAAGAAGGGGAAGAACTCTCTACCAGTCAAGAGGAAGGACACTTCGGACTGAAACAAGAGGCTGATACCTTCATGGTGACTCCTACTGATGAGGACAATGACAACAATGAAACCAAACCAAACAGTGAGCAGCTCCTTTCTCGCACCTCTCCTGATATTGAGAGCCAAGACCAGGGAGCAGGTAAGAATGTAAACCCAGGATCAAGTAAACATGAAGAACCAAAGAAGAGACTTCACAGAAACAGAAGTGACAGTAACAATGCAGACAAGTCCCCCATGTCACAGAATCAGTGTGATGATACTGACACAGGTGAAAAGTCTGTAAAATGCTCTGATCAAAACAAAGTCATTGGGAATGAATCCCAAAGGAAGAAACATGGCACAGCAGATAAGCCACTTGTTTGCTCCTGGGATGGGAAAAAAATTGGATTCAAGTTCAATGTATCAATTCATGAGAGAATTCACACAGGTGAGAAGCCTTTTTCTTGTGAAACATGTGGTCAAACTTTTACTCAACATGGTTCTTTGAAAAATCACATGAGAATTCACACAGGTGAGAAGCCTTTTTCTTGTGAAACATGTGGTCAAAGTTTTACTGAACGTGGTCAATTGAAAAAACACATGAGAATTCACACAGGTGAGAAGCCTTTTTCTTGTGAAACATGTGGTCAATGTTTTACTCACTGTGGTAATTTGAAAACTCACATGAGAATTCACACAGGTGAGAGGCCTTTTTCTTGTGAAACCTGTGGTCAAAGTTTTACTGAATGTGGTTCTCTGAAAAAACACATGAGAATTCACACAGGTGAGAAGCCTTTTTCTTGTGAAACATGTGGTCAAAATTTTACTCAGTGTGGCAATTTGAAAGCTCACATGAGAATTCACACAGGTGAGAAGCCTTTTTCTTGTGAAACATGTGGTCGAGCATTTATTAAGCAAGGTGATTTGAAAACTCACATGAGAATTCACACAAGTGAGAAGCCTTTTTCTTGTGAAACATGTGGTCAAAGTTTTACTCAACATGGTTCTTTGAAAAACCACATGAGAATTCACACAGGTGAGAAGCCTTTTTCTTGTGAAACTTGTGGTCAAAGTTTTACTGAACGTGGTTCTTTGAAAAAACACATGAGAATTCACACAGGTGAGAAGCCTTTTTCTTGTGAAACATGTGGTCAAAGTTTTACTGAACGTGGTCATTTGAAAACTCACATGAGAATTCACACAGGTGAGAAGCCTTTTTCTTGTGAAACGTGTGGTCAGTGTTTTAGTGTACGTGGTTCTTTGAAAAAACACATGAGAATTCACACAGGTGAGAAGCCTTTTTCTTGTGAAACTTGTGGTCAAAGTTTTACTGAACGTGGTTCTTTGAAAAAACACATGAGAACTCACACAGGTGAGAAGCCTTTTTCTTGTGAAACATGTGGTCAAAGTTTTACTGAACGTGGTTCTTTGAAAAAACACATGAGAATTCACAGGTGAGAAGCCTTTTTCTTGTGAATCATGTGGTCAAAGTTTTAGTGCACGTGGTTCTTTGAAATCTCACGAGAATTCACACAGGTGAGAAGCATTTTTCTTGTGAAACATGTGGTCGAGCACTTATTCAGCGTAGTGTTTTGAAAACTCACATGAGAATTCACGCAGGTGAAAAGCCATAGTTTCTTAAAGTCTTTGAAAAAATGAAAACTCAGAGTTGAGGTGCTGTACTCCATTAACTTATGTACATTTTTATTTGTAGTTTTAAGTCTCATTTGTGTGAATGAAATGTTCTTTAAATTGCTGAATCTGAACTGTAAAATAAATCAGTTTGGTAAGAACATCTATCATCAGATCATCTGCATTTTCACTCTGCTTTAGGCTCTCAGACCTGTAATCATTAATGTGTTTGATGCATGGACATCGTAAGCATTTTAATGTAGAGGGCACATTGTGATGAGGGGTCTGGACGATCCTCCTCACCCAAAAATGTAATAGATACAATTTCCTGTATTCACATATATTACCAGATAACTGATTGAATTGGTTGTGAATTTAAAAAAAAAAAGGTAAAATGGTGAATAAACAGTAAAAGCGCAGTGTGAACTCTATTTTCATGCTCTCACGGGGGTAGGCTATACTTATTTAATGCTACCCCTTTTATTGCTAATTAAGTTATTAACTCTATCTGTGTACATATGTAACCCTAAATAAAACTATATACAGGACACACAATTTGTTGTGCACCCTTCCACCAAAACAAAAAAACCTACAACAATCTCTGAAATAACTGGAAAGTGAAAAAAGTTTAATGGCAGTGTTATATATATATATTTTTTATTGTCTGTTCATTCTGTCTCCTGTGGTCATAAATGACATTACAAGCATTACTTTTCTTGAGACAGTGAGGATCCAGCCTTAAACACTGCTGACTCCGCGTTCTCAAAACAATGCTTTTCTGTTTAGTCTGTTGTATTAAAACTCATTTCTATTCTGAGATTTTGACAGTTTCATCTAACAATTTCCTTGTGAATTTTTACATACAAATACAAACATACATAATAAATTTGCTATTTTTGTCACAAATGTGTATTTTTTTTTTCTTTTTACTTTTCCAGTACTCATACTGGAATTCAGGAAGAACAGACAGGACCACGGCCCCCTCCTCATTAGATTAGATTAACTGTATTGTCCCACAAGGGGAAATTTTGTCTTGGGCTTATCACCCATGCTGCAACCACACAATCCACACATACACAATGGATGTAGTACATAAGATACGTCATATAAAAACTATAAATGAAGTAAAACACAATAAATAATGCAAATAAAAATGTAATCATTAAAATCTAAAAACCAAAATACATGAATAAATATATAACAGTAATTCAGAGCAGGAAGTATATGTCCCTGGCCTATTAAACGTTTTACTGACGATGGGATAAATGAGTTCTTATATCTGTTGAACCTGCACTTGGGGACTCTGCATCTCCTCCCTGATGGCAGCAGCTCATATTCATTGTTTAGTACATGGCTCATGTTACTGATTATTTTTTGGGCTTGTCTACAGGCTCCCTGTTTGTATATGGTCTGCATAGATACATACTTTGATTTTCCATGCAGTATGAATGAAACGCAGCACTCCGTTCTTGAGCTTCACAGAGAGGTTGCCAAACCAAGCTGTGATGCTGTATCTAATACAGCTTTCCAAAGCAGCCTGGTAAAATATTAATCTTTTTATCGATGCCATGAATGCTTAATCTACGCAAAAAACACAACCTCTGCTGCAGAGGTAATCAATCTATGTACTCCAGGTTAATGAATTGTCGATACATACTCACAAATATTTATAGGAAGTAACCTGTGCTATAGTGTGATTGTGGATGACCACAAGCCTGTGGTCACCAACTCCCTGAGGGTCAAACACCATGTCTTTTGTTTTGTCAGTATTCAAAATGAGATGGTTGTCATCACACCAACTGACAAACCTCTGAATTTCTATAAGATAGCTTGACAGATCGTGATCCTTTTGAAGTGGTGATAAAACAGCAGTGTCATCAGAAAACTTAAAAACGTAATTTGATTGCCTGGATAAACACTTCTGCACTCATCAGTGTACGAGGTGAACAAGACTGGTGAGCTAACACAGTACTGGGGAGCACCTATGCTGAAGGTTCTAGATTCAGATAAATTTACATTTACCCTCACCCACTGTCTACGATGAGTTAAAAATGAGTGGTACCATTTAATGATATCAGGATGCACATTAAAATCATTTATCCTCTTAATTAAAAGGTGTGGCTGCAATGTGTTAAAAGCTGAACTAAACTCAACCAATAAAAGATGTGCATATGAGATTGTCTCCTCCAAATTTTTAAAAACAATGAGTTAAGGTTAAAATGGCATCCTCTGTAATTCTATTATTTCTGTAAGCAAACTGCAGAGGATCCAAAAGTCCTCCAGTATCAGTTTTCAGAATATTATTGACAATCTTCTCAAGGAACTTCATTGCCAGTGAGGTCAGTGCCACAGGATGGTAGTCATTATTCTCTTTACAGCTTGCTTTTTTTGGTCCAGGAATTATAATAGAGCTTTTCCAGATTGCTGGGACAGAACAAGTACAGTGCATCCGGAAAGTATTCACAGCGCTTCACTTTTTCCACATTTTGTTATGTTACAGCCTTATTCCAAAAGGGATTAAATTCATTTTTACCCTCAAAATTCTACACACAATACCCCATGATGACAATGTGGGAAAAAAAATTGAGATTTTTGCAAATTTATTAACCCCTTGCACTTTGGTCAATTTCCCTAAAAACGCCAAAAAATAACGTACCCAAAGTAAATCAAAAGCTGTTCTTCAACCCTTTGCAGCATCTTCATGGGGTTGGTCTCATTTAAAAGAAAACACTTTGAATTTTTGGGCAAAACAGTCATAATCTCTCTAAGTGCTCCTGCCACTGAGTAACAGTCATCTAAACATACTGAACTTGAAGAAAATAAATTTCGCCTGGGTGTTTTTTTGGATACAAATGGTTGCAAATAACACACAGCTTCAGATCCGGGCTGGAAAATGCAACAGAAATGTAGAACCAAGTGTTATCCAGCTGAGGTCAAAATTTGTAACAATACCACAAAAAATGAATATATTACACAGCTTTTTTCTTAGGTTGTTCCCAGGCGTTTTTGAATTGTGCCAAATTGTGCCAAATGGCACAGTTTGGAAAAACGTCTGTAACTTTTGAATGACTCAATATAGAAGCTTAATCTTGGGCTCTAATGAAAGGTGAAGGGCTGTGTGTGTGTGTGGGGGGGGGGAGGGGGGGTTGTTTATTCATTCATGAATGAATGAATGAACAAACAAGCCCCCACACACAAAGAAGCATGCCACGTAAAAAATGTGTGGCGCTTTTTTACAAGAAAAAATAACCTACAGTGCACTAAAAATTATACGAAAATATTTGTAATGTAGAAGATAACAACTCCCCCCCCCCCCCCCCGCTACAGAGGACGGACATCGGCCATCGCTACATGACGGAAAGCGGTGACGGTGCCCCGCGGTCTACTACGCACAGTTGGACTAAAATATCTGCAATATATCTGCAATCCGCTACAGAAGAGTAGCGGCGGGGTGGGGGGCGTTCGCAACATGACGGACCCGGACCGGAGCGGGTCCGTCATGTTGCGATAACACACAGTTGTAATTTACCGATCAATCAAAAGTCATTTGGATTACAATTTTTAGGGATAAAGAATAATTTAGCTTATAACACTTATCTGTCCACAACAGCAGCGTAGCTGGCGAACTTCTCTTCCTCATTGTCAGACGAACATGAAGCTGGTCTGCTTGTTACGGACTCGTGGTTCTGGTCACGCGACCCGGTCAAACCATAATTCCATTATTGTGGTTTTGCGCTTCCATGATTGCGGTTTTGGCGAACGATTTTTCAAAACAAATAAGAACAGTAGTAATAAAAAAAGACTGGCGAACGCCTGTGTGTCACCCAGCCTTACACAAAACAGCTTTCGAACTTCTGTGCTTCAATTGGCTCGCTGTATTCGCAGCCGTTGGTAGGCGGGTTCTTCTTGCTAGGTTTTCAGTCATTGGTTCTTCAAGGTTTCAGAAACCCAATTCAAGGCTCTTATTAGTCGAATGAGAGGTCAATCACTTCTAAAACAATCAAAGCACTCCTTTGGCTTTCTGTTCGTGGCTGTGTCTGTAGTGGAAGAACGGAAATGCAGCTCTTTTTTTTTTTTTTTTTTTGTCAGTGCCTCCTAGGATGCTAGGACGCCCTTGTGCGCCCTAGGACGCAGAGACGTGCCCGCCCGCGGTACACCGGAGTGCAAGAGGTTAAAAATAAACTAAGAAATCACATGTACATAAGTATTCACAGCCTTTGCCATGAAGCTCAAAATTGAGCTCAGGTGTATCCTGTTTCCACTGATCATCCTTGAGATGTTTCTACAGCTTAATTGGAGTCCCACCTGTGGTAAATTCAGTTGATTGGACATGATTTAGAAAGGCACACACCTGTCTATATAAGATCCCACAGTTGACAGTGCATGTCAGAGCACAAACCAAGCATGAAGTCAAAGGAATTGTCTGTGGACCACCGAGACAGGATTGTCTTGAGTCACAAATCAGGGGAAGGGTACAGAAAAATTTCTGCTGCTTTGAAGGTACCATTGAGCAAAGTGCCCAACATAATCCATAAATGGAAGAAGTTTGGAACCACCAGGACTCTTCCTGGAGCTGGCCGGCTGTCTAAACTGAGCAATCAGGGTTGAAGGGCCTGAGTCATGGAGGTGAACAAGAACCTGATGGTCACTCTGTCAGAGCTCCAGCACTCCTCTGTGGAGAGAGGAAAACCTCCCAGAAAAACAACCATCTCTGCAGCAATCCACCAATCAGGCCTGTATGGTAGATTTGCCAGACGGAAGCCACTTCTTAGTAAAAGGCACATGGCAGCCCACCTGGAGATGGCCACACAGCACCTGATGGACTTTCAGACCACAAGAAACAAAATTCTCTGGTCTGATGGGAGAAAGATTGAACTCTTTAGCATGAATGCCAAGTGTCATGTTTGGAGGAAATCTGGCACCCCTCATAACCACGCCAGTGGATTTAATATTGTTTGCCGATGACACTAATTTATTATGCAGTGGAAGCAATTTGGAACAGCTTTTGGATACACTTGGAAAGGAATTAGGAAAACTTAAAGTGTGGTTTGATTCAAACAAATTAACGCTCAGTTTAAGTAAGACAAAATTTATAGTTTTTAACATCCATCACAACAACTTAGTATCTAAACTTAGTGTAAATGGTGTAGAGATTGAAAGGGTATCTGAAACTAAATTTCTTGGAGTAATAATTGATAAACTGTGTTGGAAGTCACATATTAATTATATTAAAGATAAAATATCTAAATCAATTGCAATACTACACAGAGTGAAATATTTGCTGAATCAACCCACTTATATACTTTGTATCATTCATTAATAATCCCATACATGACATATTGTACTGAAGTATGGGGAAATACATGTAAAACCAACATATATCCAGTCTTTATGCTTCAGAAGAGAGCTATTAGAATAATAAAACAAAGCTGCTTACAGGGAACCAACAAACCCACTTTTTCTTAAATTGAAAGATCTGGTTGACTTTAAAACTGCAGTAATTATGTTTAAAGTAAAGAATCTATCACTACCCGCAAATATCCAAAAGTTGTTCCAAATAAGGGAGAAACAATATCATTTCAGAGGAACATGTATATTTCAAAAACCCTCAGTGAGAACTACCACCAAGCAACACTGTATTTCAGTGCAAGGAGTCAGATTGTGGAACACTTTTGGACCTGAATTAAAATCATGTACAACACTTGGACAATTTAAACAAAAACTAAAGGAAGAAATACTCCAAACATATATACAAGATGACATGTAAAATCACATAAGGATTGTCATATCTAGTCTGTGTTGTGTTGTTGCTTAGTTTTTTGTTTTTTGTTTTTTGGTCACGTTTTGTCTTAGCTTTGTTCTGAATTGTAATCGCTCTTGTTTTGTTTTTCTTTTGGATTCTTGGTGGGCAGTATAAGCTGCGGCTTCAGCCATCACCCATTTCGGATAACTTATGTTGAACTGTATAATCAGAGGAGTTATTGTTTGATTTGACCTTGTTGGATTCCCCCCCCCCCCTTTGTTATATTGTTCTGTTTCTTTTTTTAATCTTTACTTTTAGTCTATCCGAAGATTCATTCATTCATTCATGGTGGTGGCAGCATCATGCTGTGGGGATGTTTTTCAGTGGCAGGAACTGGGAGACTAGTCAGGATAGAGGGAAAGATGAATGCAGCAATGTACAGAGTCATCCTGGAAGAAAATCTGCTCCAGAGTGCTCTTGACTTCAGACTAGAGCGACAGTTCATCTTTCAGCAGGACAACGACCCCAAACCCACAGCCAAGATATCAAAGGAGTGGCTTCAGGACAACTCTGTGGATGTCTTGAGTGGCCCAGCCAGAGCCCAGACTTGAATCCAATTGAACATCTCTGGGGACATCTGAAAATGGCTGTGCACCGATGCTTCCCATTCAACCTGATGGAGCTTGAGAGGTGCTGCAAAGAGGAATGGACAAAACTGCCCAAAGATAGGTGTGCCAAGCTTGTGGCATCATATTCAAAAAGACTTGAAGCTGTAATTTCTGCTGAAGGTGCATCAACAAAGTATTGAGCAAAGTTTGTGAATACTTATGTACATGTGATTTCTTAAGTTTTTATTTTTAATAAATTTGCAGAAATCTCAAAACAAACTTTTTTCATGTTGTCATGTGGTACTGTGTGTAGAATTTTGAGGAAAAAATGAATTTGTTTTGATATGGAATAAGGCTGTAACATAACAAAATGTTGAAAAAGTGAAGCAGTGTGAATACTTTCCGGATGCACTGTATCAATGACAATCTTCTCAAGGAACTTCATTGCCAGTGAGGTCAGTGCCACAGGATGGTAGTCATTATTCTCTTTACAGCTTGCTGCAGGAATTATAATAGAGCTTTTCCAGATTGCTGGGACAGAACAAGTATCTAAGGACATCTGGTAGATGGGACTCCAGGCTTCTTCTAGCTCCCTACTGCATGACTTCAATAAGCGCCCAGAGATGCCATCTGGTCCAGATGTCTTCCTGGGGCATAAACGTGAGAGAAATGTTTTAATAACATATTGGTCAACTATAGTTTTTGTGGAGCCTGAAACAGGTATAACGCCCAGAGCAGCTTTTTGTTCATGAGAAAAGTCTCTCGTCTCGAATCTGCAAAAAAAAAAAACTCATTTGCCTTTTCTTCCTCATTCATTACATTAATCCAGCTTTTTGATGGAGTCGTCTTTGTCATTACTTTAACCGAGTCTCACAATTTCCTAAAACTTTTTGCTAGGCATTCAGATTCAAATTTCTTCCTTGTCTCATCTCTAGCTGTTCTTAGTTTATGATTTAAGTTCTTTCTGCATGTTTTTCATGCTTAAAATGTTCCCATTCTTAAAAGCAGTCTTTTTCTGTACTATGCACTGTTTTATTTCCTTGGAAATATAAGACTTATTAATGGGGTACATAGTGATTACTTTCTGAGTTAAAACATTTTCTTTGCAGAATTTTATATACTCAGTTATGGTATCTGTGGCCTCCTCTAACTCCAAGTTATGGAAGAGGCCCCAGTCAGCGCAAGAAAAGCAACCTCTCAAAGTTTCAGTGCCTTCATTGTCGCATATAAAGATTGTCTTTGTCTGTGGTTTACTGCTTTTGAGCAGAGACTTGTCAGTAGGACTGAAAACGAACAGCATTATCGTCTGAGGACCCTAAGGGGGGCTTAACCCTTACTGCAGGGTTTCCTCTGGTAACATTTCTCGGTGGCGGCCCGCTGCGCCAGAGGTTTTACCGCCACGCCAAGGAGATATGAATTTATTAAGAAAAATATATGAAGCAATAACTTTCCGCAAGTGCGCACACGAATAACGTGCGTGGCCGTCATCTACACGGAGTTTAGAAGCACCCCACCCACGCGAGTTTTCCAGTCAGTCAGCAGGCAGTGTCTCGCTAAGCACGACTGTCCAACAGAAACATGAGTTTGTTAAAGTACTTTAAACGTGGAAAAAATCAGAAGAGGTATGTAAGCACTGGCGTTTATCATGGTTTTAACCCACTGGAAACGGGAGCAATAATGGAAGAGTCACTTACTGTAGCTAAGAGATGTGGTTAGAATTCATATGCAGCCGGCTTCATATGAAGGGAAAGGTGGGGGACTGATGAATTGGTGAGGATATATTTCACCAGTCACTACAATATTGTTATATTCTGTAGGAATTGCAGGAATGAAGAGAGTGGCAATTTCTCTCTTTTCTCGCATGAGCAGGCGTGTCGTTTTTATTCTCCAGTGGCAGTGACAAAAAGCCACAGCTAAAAACGCTAGCTCTCTTTTCACTCTAAACGGAGGTCCTTCAGCGGCTGCCTAGAGAGGTGCCTGATGAGAAAGCCTGAGAGCACAACTATAACTGCCTAAACAGATTATTCTGTATCCGCTACAGTTCCCTATTATGTACCTGGCAGGTTAAGATGACCGAAATTCACGAAGTCAATGACTTCAATCTGTCAGCAGCCATCAGACAAACTAAACGTGCCAACATTTGATTTCAAAATAAGGGAGGTTTTTCCTGCTATCTGGGTGGTGAGGAGATTTCTAAAAAAAAAACAAAAAAAAACAACTAGAAATATGTGTCGGCCTCCGTCGGTCTATGATGACCATGGAAGAGAATCCTAGATGTCTACTTTGCTGGAACAGCGCCGCCTGTGACTGAACAGGCCGATGCGCAAATGGCAGTCCCTGTCACACAGGTCGCACTTGTGGATGGTCTCCGTGCTGCTGGGTCTGTGGCGGTTCATCCTGCGGGTCCTTTTTTCATCTGCTGCAGCAGTCAGTTTCTCTTCACCCGCCTTGAGCTGACTGGTCAGGGTGCCTCTCCATTTGGAGCGGTCCGTTGCGAGGTCCTCCCAGTGCTCTGTGTTGATCTCCAGGGCCTTCATATCTCTCTTGCAGACGTCTCTGAAGCGCAGCTGTGGGCGGCCAGCGTCTCTCCTGCCAGTCGCCAGTTCTCCATAGAGGACGTCTTTGGGGATTCTGCCATCCTCCATACGGTGAACATGGCCTAGTCAGCGGAGCCTGCGCTGCCTGAGTTGAGTGAACATGGAGGGAAGGACGGCGCGGGACAGGACTTATGTGTTGGGCACTTTGTCCTGCCAGGATATGTCCAGGATGCGGTGAATGCAGCGCAAATGGAAGGAATTCAGTCTCTTTTCCTGCCGGGCGTATGGTGTCCACGTCTCACTTCCATAGAGCAGTGTGCTGATGATGCAGGCATTGTACACTGCCATCTTTGTCTTGACAGAGAGTTTGGGATTCTCCCACACTCGTGTGGTGAGGCGAGCGAGTGTGGAGGCTGATTTTCCAATCCTCTTGTTGATCTCTGTATCAAGGGAGAGGTTGCTGCTGATCGTGGACCCCAGGTACGTGAACTGATTCACGACCTCCAGCTCGTAGTCGTCGATGGTGATGGTTGGTGGTACTTCCGTGCCTTGCGCCAAGACGTTAGTCTTCTTCAGGCTGATGGTAAGCCCGAAGTCCATGCATGCCTGGGAGAAGTGGACCATCAGGGTCTGAAGCTCCTGCTGTGTGTGGGTCACGACTGCAGCATCGTCTGCGAACAGCATATCTCTGATTAGAGCCTCACGTACTTTGGTTCTGGCTTTCAGGCGGGCGAGGTTGAATAGCCTGCTGTCAGATCTTGTATGCAGGTAGATTCCCTCTGTTGCTGTACTGAAGGCATGCCTCAGGAGCATAGCAAAGAAAATCCCAAAGAGGGTTGGCGCAAGTACACAGCCCTGTTTCACTCCGCTGTGTATATTGAATGGCTCTGAGACGTTGCCGTCGTACTGCACCATCCCCTGCATGTTGGTGTGAAACAATTCGATGAGGCTTTGCAACTTTGGTGGGCATCCTATCTTTGGCAGGATTTTGAAAAGGCCCTCTCTGCTGACCAGATCAAACGCTTTGGTGAGGTCGATGAAGGCGACGTACAGGGGCATGTTCTGTTCTCTGCACTTCTGGAGTTGGCGGATGGAGAATATCATGTCCACCGTCGATCACCCAGCGCGGAAGCCACACTGAGACTCGGGGTAGACACGTTCGGCAAGCTTCTGTAGACGAACGAGGACAACTCGTGCGTAGACTTTGCCAACAATGCTGAGGAGGAAGATGCCCCTGTAGTTGTTGCAGTCACTTCTCTCCCCTTTATTTTTGTAGAGGGTGATGATCTTGGTGTCCCTCATGTCCTGTGGTATGGCACCTTCCTTCCAGCACTGGCAGAGGACGTCATGCAATGGCAGCAGTAGGGCGGTCTTGCAGTGCTTGATCAGGTCGGGGGGTATGCCGTCGTTGCCAGGGGCCTTGCCAGCGGCCAAGCTATCAATGGCCTTGCTGAGTTCGTCAATGGTTGGCTTGGCGTCAAGTTCATCCATGGATAGCAGGCAATCGATGGCATCAAGGGCTGACAGTGTCACGGTGTTCTGTCTGGAGTAGAGGTCGGAGTAGTGCTCCACCCATCTCTCCATCTGCTTGTTCTTTTCTGTGATCATCTCCCCAGTGGAGGATTTGAGGGGGGCCGTCTTGCTCTGAGCCGGACCTAGTGCTTTCTTGATGCCGTCGTACATACCACGGATGTTCCCTGTTATGGCAGCGGTTTGAATATCTTGGCTGAGCTGAGTCCAGTACTCATTGGCGCAGTGCCGAGCAGTCTGCTGAACTTTGCTTCTCGCAGCCCTGAGGATCTGGAGATTCTTCTCGTTTGGGCACTTCTTGTACTCAGCAAGTGCTGAGCGCTTGGCTTCAATGACGGGGGTCATCACGGTCGACTTGACATCAAACCAGTCCTGTGACTTCGAGGTCTTCCTCCCAAAGATAGCCAAGGCTGTGCGGTGGATGATGTTTCGCAGCTCTTCCCACTTCTGCTTTGTGGCCTCTCCTTCTTGTGGTTCACCAAGTTCCTTCACAAAGGTGGAGGCAAACTGCTCGACAAGTTCTGGTTGGGCCATCTTGTTGGTGTCAATCCGTGCCTTTCCAGGCTGTCTGGCGCGGTGTAATTTCTTCAGCTGCAGCTTGACCTTGCAATACACCAATGAATGGTCTGTGTCGCAATCTGCACTCTGGAATGAGCGGGTGATTAGCACGTTCTTCAGTGAGGTGCGCCTGGTCAGGATCAAGTCCAGCTGGTGCCAGTGCTTTGAGCGCGGATGTCGCCAGGAAACCTTGTGTTGGGGCTTGGTCTTGAAGAACGAGTTTGTGATACACAGATCATGATGTGTGCAGAACTCGAGCAACCGCTGCCCGTTGTCGTTCATTCTACCCACGCCAAATGGTCCAAAACAGGAGGGCCAGGAGTCGTGGTCAGCACCCACTCTGGCATTGAAGTCTCCAAGGAGAATGAGTTGTTCAGAGTTGGGGATGATCCTGACAGTTGTTGCGAGATTCTCGTAGAACTCGTCTTTTGCCTCTGGTGTGGCTGTCAGTGTTGGGGCATACACACTGATGAGGGTGACTAGGCCTTGAGTGGTGTTAAGGCGGAGGGTGAGGAGTCGTGCAGAGCCATTGCTGCCCGGTTCCACCATCTTCAGCAAGGAGTTCTTCACTACGAAGCCCACTCCGTGTTCCCTATGTTCGTCGCTGCCCTTTCCCTGCCAGTAGAACGTGTAGTCCTTCTCTCTCAGCGTGCCTGTGCCAGCCAACCGTTTTTCCTGGAGAGTGGCGATATCCACTTCCAGTCTCTTCAGCTCATTATTGATGACGGCAGTCTTCTGGTGTCGCTGATGTCCTTGAGGTTAGCAGCTAGTCCTGTCATCATAGTACAGACGTTCCATGTTCCCAGTTTTAGAGTTGGTCTCTTTTGTTTTGTTGTCTTGCCTGGTGTGAAGGTTCTCAGCCTGCCATTCGGACTTCACCTCATCCCCATGCACCCAATAAGGCAAGCAGGCTGTGGCGGGACAACACCTTATTGGCTGGGGACTGCCCAGCTTGAGGCAGGCGGTAGCTGTCCAGTGAGATCAAATGATCCCTCCCACCGTTGGGAACAACCCCTGGCGCCACGCTCTACGCCAGTTGAGCGGTGGCTTATAACCGGTAACTGTCATTCCCTGTGTTTTGTCTACGCCGAAGGCGAAGCTGAAGTGTCCTCTCCAGTGATCCGGTGTTCTACCTTCCAGCGTTGGGCGTTGGTAGGATTCAAGCCTGGGCAGGAAGATATGAAAGACAAGATGTTGCCCATACAGCATGTCCCCCCTCTCCACGTCACTGATGAATCCAAAGGAACAGCAGAGCTGCTACAGTTTGGCACCAGCGCCGTCGCAGGAGCTGCCAGAACGATGCTGAGCACAACAGAGAACTGTCTTAGGGACTCCGACTCCGGATTTTTCCTCAGGGTTGACTCCCGAAGCCTTTCCCGTGACCGGGTATGCCGCAAGGCATTGGAGGTTTGAAATCAAGGTTTACCTTCCCCTGGGCTACCTTCCCAGGTTAACGGGCCACCATCTACCCGAAGCATCTGGTTTTAAGGCGCCAGAAATCCGCCCTCGCCCCTTCTCCTATTAGTAAAAGCAGTTCCGCCGGGCTTAGAAACTAAACCACATGGGCAGGCTAGGAGTTGGACTTAGTTGTCAGAGGCTTTTTGAGACACGCCATAAGGAGCATTTTATAAGCACTGGGAGCTTAACCCCAGTGCCGCTCCTGGCTATGACAACCTTGGAACCAACTAATATATAGAAATATTATAACAGAAATAACGGCATCCTTGGTCATTTAAGTTCATTTATTTCATTAAATACAATTTTATTAATATTTTTTCTTTGTAATCAGAGTTAAATTATTGTTCTGTTCTGACTGCAAAAATGTAAATTGTTCTAAGGAAAAAGTAAAAAAAAATATACCACAGTCTGTTTCAAATTTATCTAAAAAAACAGTAATTTTAATTAAAAAAAAACAGACAAAAATTAGTCATAAAATTATCCACAAATTTATAATAAAGTTTCAAATGTACAAGAAAAGTCAATTTTACAAGAAGAAATTACAAATTTGAGGAACATGGTTTCAACTTTAGATAGATTTACAGAGAAAAGTAGAAAACTATAAGAAAATTGTTATAAATTTTTGAGAAAAACCTCAAACCTTAAAGACTGAAGTCATTACTCAAGTTTTTAAGTGGGTGCTCTTTGTACCCTTAACTAGAAATTTTTTGTTGTCTACTTTTAATTACTAATTTCAAAGCACTGCTTTTACATGAGTAGAATTTCTGGTTACTATACCCACCTGATCATATACTGTAATTTAAGTATGCATGAGTGCATTACTGTTATGAATGTTTCTTTCCCTTCCCTACTCTATCAATGGAAAAAAGAAACACTAGAATAACTAGAAAAGCACTCATAGAGTGCATACCTCCGCCAAGGCTCCTTCCGTTTCTCATGGATCACCTCCAAAATGTAATGGGTTTGTGTGTAGGCCTATAGCTACTTGTGGTGAAAATTGAATCAAAGTCTGTCCATCAGTTTTGGAGTACTGTTGCTAACACACTGTGAGAAGATAAGAGCCTTGGCTGAAGTATGCATTCTCAGTTCATCACCAAAATATAATGGGTTCCTCTCTTGCCCAAGAACCACCTGTGGTGAAAATGTCATCCAAATCCATCCAGTAGTTTTTGTGTAATCCTGCTGCACAAATACAAAGGCCTTGGTGGAGGTATGCACTCTCAGATCATCACCAAAATGTAATCATCTGCTCCCCGTGCCATTACACACCTTTCCTGAAAATGTCATCAAAATCTGTTCATACAGTAACTTTTGGAGTATTGTTGCTAACACACTATGAGAAGATAAGAGCCTTGGCTGAGGTATGCATTCTCAAATCATCACCAAAATATAATGGGGTCCTCTCTAGCCCAAGAAGCACCTCTGGTGAAAATTTCATCCAAATCCATCCAGTAGTTTTTGTGTAATCCTGCTGCACAAATACAAACAAAGCCCTTGGTGGAGGTATGCACTCTCAGATCATCACCAAAATCTAATCATCTGTTCCCCTTGCCATTACACACCTTTCCTGAAAATTTCGTCAAAATCCATTCATAAGTTTTTGAGTTATGTTGGTAACGGACAAACAGACAGACAGACTAACCCCGGTAAAAACATTTCCTCCTTGGTGGAGGTAAAAATACAAAAAATACACATATTTTTGTCATTTATGTACACCATGACAAAAAAATCCTGCAAGACAAAACATGACACTTGATATTTTCTAACCTGTTTATATACCACCATCGACAGAGAGAGAACCTGAATTAGACAGAGCTTAGAGAGGGCAAGGTGAGACAGAAGCGAGGAACCAAAGAGAGGGAACACCACTAAAAAGTCTAAACACAGGATGTCTGGGTGAGACCCCAACTGGCCCAATATTCAAGTCTCGGTTGTACAATACTTCAAATGGTAAGTTCCATATGCAACGTTACTGTTTAAAATTTTAAAAAGAAATAAATAGTATAAAATTAACATATTCCGGTATGTTTACTGACCACCACCCCCACCACCACCACCAGGGAAAAATATGTTGCCACCGTGCCAAGGTCTTTAAGCCAGAGGAAACACTGCTTACTGTATAGGCATTTCTGACATTGTCGTAGCATTTGTCTAAAATGTTTTGCCCTCTGGTACTGCAGTTCACATATTGGCTGAAACCAGGCAGTGCTGCATCTTATTTGCAGTGATTAAAATCATTTAAAGTCAAACAATGTGCTTCAAGAGTGTGTTCCATTTGTCTGTGTAGACAGACTGCAATAGCATTTCCGTGTTAAATGTTCCCACTGGGCGGGATATAAACAGTGTATAATACAATGTTCCCAACTTCGCGGGGGAGTAAAACAGGTCTCAGGCTTCAGCACAACAGTTTTTTGACTGAGGTACAAACCGACTCTCTCGTGGTGAACTGTGAACACTGTTTGTTCTTGATGTACACACAAATACAGTGGTGGGAAAAAGTGTTTGCCCCTTCCTAATTTCTCTTTTTTTTTTACGTGTTTGTCACACTTAAATGTTTCAGATCATCAAACAAATTTAAATATTAGACAAAGATAACACAAAATTAAAATTAACTGTGGTTTATCACATCTTTGGAAAGCTGAGTTCAATTTCTCTAGCCAGACCCAGGCCTGCTTACAGCCACACCTGTTCTCAATCAAGAAATCACTTAAACAGGACCTGCCTGACAAAGTGAAGTAGACCAAAAGGTCCTCGATAGCTAGACATCATGCTGTGATACAAAGAAATTCAAGAACAAATGAGAAACAAAGTAATTGAGATCTATCAATCTGGAAAAGGTTGCAAAGCCATTCCTAAAGCTGTGGCACTCCAGTGAACCACAGTGAGAGCCATTATCCACAAATGGCAAAAACATGGAACAGTGGTGAACCTTCCCAGGAGTGGCCGGCCAACCAAAATTACCCCATGAGTGCAGCAACGACTCATCCAAGAGGTCACAAAAGACCCCACAATAACATCCAAAGAACTGCAGGCCTCATTTGCCTCAGTTAAGGTCAGTGTTCATGACTCCACCATAAAAAAAAGACTGGGCAAAAACGGCCTGCATGGCAGAGTTCCAAGACGAAAACCACTGCTGAGCAAAAGGAACATAAAGGCTCATCTCAGTTTTGCCAGAAAACATCTTGATGATCCGCAAGACTTTTGGGAAAATACTCTGTGGACTGACGAGACAAAAGTTTAACTTTTTGGAAGGTGTGTCTCCCACTACATTTGGTGTAAAAGTAACACAGCATTTCAGAAAAGGAACATCATACCAACAGTAAAGTATGGTGGTGGTAGTGTGATGGTCTGGGGCTGTTTTGCTGCTTCGGGATCTGGAAGACTTGCTGTGGTAAATGGAACCATGAATTCTGCTGTCTACCAAAAAATCTTGAAGGAGACTGTCCAGCCATCTGTTTGTGATCTCAAGCTGAAATGCACTTGGGTTCTGCAGCAGGTCAGTGATCCAAAACACACCAATGTCCACGTCTGAATGGCTTAAGAAAAGCAAAATGAAGACTTAGGAGAGGACTAGTCATAGCCCTGACCTGAATCCGATTGAGATGCTTTGGCATGACCTTAAAAGGCGGTTCATGCTCGAAAACCCTCCAGTGTGTCTGAATTACAACAATTCTGCAAAGATGAGAGGGCCAGAATTCCTCCACAGTGCTGTAAAAGACTCATTGCCAATTATTGCAACCTAGGGGGCAATCACTTTATCACCCAGGGCCATGTAGGTTTGGATATTTTCTTCCCCTTAATAATAAACATCTTCATTTAAAAACTGCATTTTGTGGGTTTTTTGTGTTATCTTTGTCTAATATTTTCTTTTTTGATAATCTTGTGGGGAAAGGAAGGCATGCGAGGCACCGAGCTGGATGACACAGAAACTTTATTCTTTCTCCAACATGATTCACAGCAAAAAGGAATCTCTCGGTCTCTGTACATTCCTCTTTTTATATCTTTATTGCTGTGCATAAAGACCAAGGGTTCTGACCATAACACCTTGTTGTACGTATGAACAAAGAGAATGTGTGGCACTTTATCATAACATCCTGAAACGCACGTCACAGGGCACAGCCCTAAAGGATCCGGGGAAGGCGGTCAGTCCAATTCCTCGAGGATGCGCAGCGGCTGAGAAAAAAATATAAGTTCTGTCGGGGAGGCTGCCAAATCTTTAGATGCGGGGCACAGCCCTAAAGGATCCGGGGAAGGCGGTCGGCCCAATTCCCCAAGGATGCACAGTGGCTGAGAAAAAAATATAAGTTCTGTCGGGGAGGCTGCCAAATCTTCTTTAGGTGCGGAACGCAGCCCTAAAGGAGCTCTGGACAGGCGGTCAACCCAATTGCGTCCGTGGGTGACATGTCCTGATGGTGGACCCGTTGGCGGTTGTAAGCTCAGGACCACTGCCCGCTGCCACCCTGCTGCATTGACCGGCAGGATGCTCTTGTGAGTGCTGAAGTCCACCAGGAAACCTCTCCCCAAACGTGTGTCTGTGACACAAAACATCTTGTTTCTTTCGCCAGCCATTGCAGCTGCTCACGGCTGCTGGCCTTGCCGTTTCCCGACTTCTTGAATGGGCATGGCGGCATGCATCGTTGGGTGTTTGAGTTGGATGGTGGGTCCATTTCCTGCGCTAGTGCGTGGTAGTCCTTAGTCACTTACAATGGCAAGTTGGCCAGGTTTGCTCCCACTCTGGCCGGTCGATTCCTGGAGCAGGGTTGTCGCCTGTTGCGTGGCGTGTGTGTCCGGCGCAGCGACCACATAGCCGTACTTTGTGTCATCCTCGCAATCCCATGGAGTGTGCATGGGGCTTCTATGCGCTAAAACCCCGCTGTTGGGTCATGGAGCCAGTGTTCTGGAGTGTGATTGCAACAGCGCAGATGGCACTGTTGCGCTCTCTCCTGGTAGTCTCCGGAGCGGTGCTTGTCTCGCTCTCCATGGCGCGCCTTGGTCACCAGTGTAGGGGAAGGAATAGGTGCACTATGGCACGTCAGGTCACCAGTGTGGCGAAAGGAAGGCAGGCGAGGCAACGAGCTGGACGGTACAGAAACTTTATTCTTTCTCCAGCATGATTCACAGCAAAAAGGAATCTCTCGGTCTCTGTACATTCTTCTTTTTATATCTTTATTACTATGCATAAAGACCGAGGGGTCTGACCATAACACCTTGTTGTATGAACAAAGTGTCATGACTGGGGCTTTAGACTTTTTCCTAACCCTGCTCTATGACGTGGCTGCCTTTCCCTTTATTATTTTTGTGTCTGTTATCTGCCAGGTTCGGGTTGTCAGTGAGCCTTGGAGTTCGCCTGCTTCCTGGCAGCCGACAGCCATGCCTCCTCCTCCTGTCAATGTTGACAGCTGTTGTCAGTTATCATTTGTCTTGCACTTTCACCTACTTACACATCCACACACATGCACGCAACTCACACACTCATGCTTCACTCACTTACACACATACTCATGCACGCACGCATGCATTCGCCACACCTGCATTCATCAGCCCCATCTACACTTATTCATGCATGTACACACACACACCTGTCTGCACTCACACACACCGGTAATCACTGGGCTCATTATGTTTGACATTATTTATTCTCTGTCGGTTCTCTTGTCACTTGCCGGTTCATTGGATGCCATCTCCCCTCCAGAGTCCAGACCCTCTGTCGAATTAATTGTAAGTTCTGTTGCCCACCTTTCCGCCGGGGGCTCCTTTCCTTATCATTTCAGCCCTTTCTCTCCACTGCCCAGTCCCGCCTGGGAGCGCATGGGGCCAGCCTTCCTTCCTCTTCCATACTCCAATGAACCGGAGAGTACATTTGATCATATCCTGTGTTTTTCTCTGTGTGCTCGTTGGAGCTAACCAGTTCCTTGTCATCTGTTGAGCCAAATAAATTCACACACAGCACTATTCCTGGGTTGGGTTTTCACTTCCTTTCCCACATGCGTCACATTTTACGCACACATTTGACACAAAGAATGTGTGGCACATTATCATAACAACCTGAAACACACGTCACACAGCATGTCTTGTTACAATACATTCACACCCTTGCGTCTTCAGGTGCCAGCCTGGTGCGGCAGAGGGCGAAAGGCACATCTTTGTCGGTTGGCTCCATTCAACTTTCCCCATTCGCATCTCTATATATTCTCCCCCACCAAACTCCCTGTCCTGGGTGGAGTATCAAGTGTATTTTGTCCGCCACAATCTGAAACATTTAAGTGTGACAAACATACAAAAAAATGAGAAATCAGGAAGGGGCAAACACTTTTTCACATAAAGGTATAAAGGATCGGTTTAAAAAAAAATAAGCTTAAAGCTCTTTGGCACTCAAGAATGCATTTATTGGTAAGACAATAAATAATCACAGCAGCACAGACAATGAACTTTTCAGCCCCCCTTCCCCCGTACTACACAAACATTATAGGCTTACTGTATATTACTGTAATAACGATAATAATTAATTTTTATTTCAGACACACAAGCAGGTCCATATAAAATAAGGAGGGGTAGGGGTATCAGGGAAACAATAAACAACACAGCAGCAATAAGAACAGCATAACAGTCTTGAAAAAGAGATCTTGTAGAGGCTGTTGTGCCAGTGTCTTCTGAGAGCAGAGGTGTATCTGAGACTGCTCTTCCTAGGGCTTATCAGGGTCTGTATGATACTGTTTTCCGAGTCATCCAGACGACACATAAAATTGTACATCAGTTTCCTCAGTAGTGCCTTGCACGTAGGAATACCACATGTCACAAACCACTGGCTGGCGCTATGCCATCTGGCACCTGTGCAGCAACTTCAGTGCATCGTCGTAGGCCGCAGTCAACCTTCTCATACTATCAGTCCTGTAGCTGCTCCACAGGTGTGCAGTGTACAGAGGAGTACAGTAAGCTCTGAAGAGAGAAGATTTAACGTTTACAGAGCACATACTAAACCTTCTCAGTAACATACTGGCATGGGCATACAATTTACGGCACTGCCTGTAGATATCTGTCATCTCTCAAATCATCAGTGATGATGTGACCCAAATATTTTATTTCCTTGCATGTCGCAAGCGAAGTATCACACAGTTTAAAGGCAGGAAAAACTAGTTCCCTGTCCTCTCTGCATCTCATAATCATGACATTACTCTTTTTAGCGTAAAATTTGATGTTGTGATCACTGCCATATTGTGAGCAAACTCTTAATAGTTGCTGCAACCCAGCACTATAAGGACTCATTATTACTAGGTCATCTGCATACATGAGATGATTGATGACAGAGCCACCCACAACACAGCCTGTGTTACATTTGTTCAGTTGTCTCGACAGATCATCCATGTATACATTAAACAGAATAGGGGACAAAATTCCACCTTGGTGTACACCGTTGCCCACATGAAAGGTAGTTGATAGAATGTTCCCCCATTTTACACAGATGGTCTGATTGGCATCCCAGAAAAACAGAATTCTAACTAAATACTTGGGAACACCTCTCAGGAGTAATTTCATAGATAGTTTTTCATGATTGATTCATGACTTTGCCAAAACAATGTCGGACTCTGTAGCATTCTCTGGGCCCCTCCCCAATCTTTAACTCTAAAGACATGGCGGCGCGCAATGTTGCAGCGGCTCACAGCTCTCCTTTTCAGTGTTTTTTTTGGATGTTATGGTACTTCTTCTTTGTTTATTTGTGTGCTATCAGTTCGGCGAACATTTGCTACACCCGTCAGAGACTTCTTGAGATTGGAGACCAGCATGAGACACCAGTTGCAAGTGTTTTTCACCACGCGCATAACATCCCAGTCGACATAACAAGACCACCGGGCTCTCCGTGGATTGTTGTCGGGTCGTGGAGGCTGCAAAGACGGAGACGCAGGAGGGAGAAGAAGCAGAAGCGGGGCTGCAGGTCCGGTGTTATGCTAAGGCTAAGGAGACAACCACATAAGCCACTGCTACCGAGCCTGTATCTTTCCAATGCCAGATCCTTGGTGCATAAAACAGAAGACTTGGAATTACAACTTGCCGGTAATCGCTATGTTCGTGACTGTTGTGTTCTGATTATCACCGAAACTTGGCTCCATCCGGACATATCCGACGCTAGCATGCAGCTAGCGGGTCGCACGTTGCTATGCTGCGACAGGACTAAGGACTCCGGTAAGAGTAGAGGGGGAGGGCTTTGTATGTATGTGCATAATAACTGGTGTAACAATGGGACTATTACAGACAGATATTGCTCTCCCGATCTCGAGTACATGTCTGTAAGATGTCGGCCTTTTTTTCTACCGAGAGAGCTAACAGTAGTGTTTATCACGGCCGTGTATATTTCACCCAGTGCAAATGTAAATATAGCGCTCTCCCTCCTGCTTAACACCATTAACAAACATCAGCGGGCTCACCCTGATGGTGTCCACATAGTCGCAGGAGACTTTAATAAGGCCAATCTGAAGACTGTACTCCTAAAATTTTATCAACATGTTAAGTGTTCTACTAGAGGGGAGAACATTTTAGACCATGTTTACACTAACATCAAGCACACATACAGAGCCATATCCCTCCCCCACCTCGGCCAGTCGGACCATCTTTCCCTCCTGCTCTCCCCAGCCTACACCCCCCTCAGGCGTAGAGACAGGCCTACTATAAAGACTGTCACAACTTGGCCTGACAACGCTCTCTCCAAACTGCAGGATTGCTTCACAGAGACAGACTGGGATTTATTTGGACAACAGGAGTTGGAAACATCCACTGATACAACCTTGGACTACATTAAGTTTTGTATCGGTAATGTGAGTGTGGACAAAAATATTAGGGTTTTTCCCAACCAGAAACCCTGGATGACCAGCCAGGTCCGCACACTCCTCAGAGCCCGTGATGCTGCCTTCAGATCAGGTGACAGAGACCTTTATAGGTCTACTCGAGCCGATCTGAAAAGAGGAGTTAAAAAAGCTAAAGTGGACTACAAGATGAGAATAGAGTCCCACTTGACTAGTAACAACATACGGGAGGTGTGGCAGGGAATTCAAAACATCACGAATTACAGAGGCTGTGCTACAACATCAGAGAACCTGAGTACACCGCTGGCAGAGGAGCTAAATAGCTTCTTTGCTCGCTTTGAAATAACTCAACAGCAGCACTCATCAGCCTCAGCCCTGCCCCCACCCCCACCCAGCTCCTGCACCACCACTTTCACTGTCAGTGAGCATGATGTCAGACGGGTGCTCCTGACAGTGAACCCCAAGAAGGCTGCCGGCCCAGATGGAGTTCCTGGTAAGGTGCTTAGAGCGTGTGCCTCCCAGCTCACCTCCATCTTTACCAGGATTTTCAACCTCTCCCTGGCCCAGGCAGTCATCCCGTCCTGTCTGAAATCTGCCATAATCATTCCGGTACCAAAGAAGTCTCCCACCACCAGCCTAAATGATTACCGTCCTGTGGCCCTCACCCCGGTAATTATGAAGTGCTTCGAGAGACTGCTTCTTCAGCACATTAAGAGCCATCTTCCCCCGGACCTTGATTCTTACCAGTTTGCATATCGTGAAAACCGATCTACTGAAGATGCCATCGCCGTAGCCCTCCATTTTGCGCTGTCCCACTTGGAGCGGCATCACAGCTACGTCCGAATGCTCTTCATGGACTACAGCTCGGCCTTCAATACAATTATCCCGGATATTCTCATTACCAAACTGAACACCCTTGGTCTCCCACCTCTCACATGTGCTTGGATAAAGAACTTTCTCACTAACCGGTCCCAGACTGTGAGACTTGGCTCCTACTTCTCCTCCACACGGACGCTGAGTACTGGCTCCCGCACAGGGCTGTGTGCTGAGCCCCCTCCTGTACTGTCTCTACACCTATGACTGTCGTCCGGCCTACAACAACAACCTCATCGTGAAGTTTGCTGACGACACCACGGTGGTTGGACTCATTTCTGGAGGGGACAAGACAGCCAATAGGGGGGAGGTCCTGAAGTTGGCAACTTGGTGTTTAGAAAATAACCTGACTCTGAACACCAAGAAAACCAAGGAAATCATTGTCAACTTCAGGAGGACCAATACCGACCCAGCCCCCCTCTTCATTAACGTCGAGTGTGTGGAGAGGGTCCACACATTCCGGTACCTCGGTGTCCTCATCTCCTCTGACATCTCCTGGACAGACAACATCTCAGCGATTATTAAGAAGGCTCAGCAGCAGCTACACTTCCTGAGAGTCCTCAGGAAGTACGACCTCAACTCCACCCTGCTGCTGACCTTCTACCACTCATCCATTGAGAGTCTGCTCACATACTGCATTACAGTGTGGTATGGGAATTGCACAATGGTAGACAGGGAGAGGTTGCAGAGGGTAGTAAAGGCAGCACAGAAGATCATCGGCCGCCCTCTCCCCTCCCTGACAGACATTTACACTGCCCGCTGCCTTAGGAGAGCACAATACATCATCAAGGACATCTACCACCCTGGAGCTGACCTGTTTGACCTGCTGCCCTCAGGGAGGCGCTACAGGTGCATCAGAGCCAGGACAAATAGACTTAAGAACAGTTTTTTTCCAAAAGCCATCATGGCTCGGAATTCTCAGTCCAACCCTCCCTGATTCTCTCAGTATACCTCTAAACACATCACTGTGTAATTGGCATTTACGGTCCAGAATGCTGTGCAGTCTTTTTAATATTTTTATTTTTATATTGTATATATAACTTATTTTATCCTAGATTACGTACATTGTACACATTATACATTATTTATTGCAGGAATTTATTGTTTTTATGCTTTTTATTTTTCTCTTTTACATATGTTGCACTGAAGGAGATGCTTAAATCTCATTGTACATTTGTTTGTATAATGACAATAAAGGCTATCTATCTATCTATCTATCTATTTATCTATCTGTCTATCTATCTATCTATCAATCTGACCAGTGATGACATGTTTAGCCGCTCGTCATCCTTGAACCGCTGGCTGTCTGTGTGGTGTCATGCAAATGACGTGGGCTACATTGACAATTGGAACTCATTTTGGGGAAAACCTGGTCTTATGAGACGAGACAGCGTCCATCCCACTTTGGATGGTGCGTCTCATTTATCTAACAATCTGGCATAATTTGGAAAAAAAAAAAGAACCACATCAAGAAAAAGATAAACCACATTTAATTTTTAAATTAAATGTGGTTTATTAAATATTAGGCCTCTAACTCCCAAGTCTCTGTTAGTCTATGATCTGTTAATTTATCATCAGATTGATTTAATATCCCTTACAGAGACTTGGTTAGGGCAAGAGGATTATGTTGGTTTAAATGAATCAACTCCCTCTGGTTATTTAAACTGTCAAAATCCCAGAAGTTCTGGTCGTGGAGGAGGAGTAGCAACAATTTACCATTCCAAACTATTAATTAATGTAAAGCAAAAAACATGTTATAATTCCTTTGAGGGCCTGGTCCTCAGTATTGGGCACTTTAGAAATTTTAGGTTAAACCCAATTTTATTTGCCATAGTTTATCGTCCTCCATCAACCTACTAAGAATTTTTATCCGAATTTGCTGATTTCTTAGCTGATTTAGTGCTGAAATCAATAATTATAGTAGGGGATGTAGATGTAGATAGTGACTGCCTTAATGTGGCATTTAATTCAATTTTAGACTCGATTGGGTTTTCTCAGAAAGTAGGAAATTCTACTCATTATCTCCACCATACGTTGGACCTTGTTCTGACATATGGCATAGAAATAGAAAATCTTGTAGTGTCTCCTCATAACCCTGTACTGTCAGACCATTGTCTGTTAACCTTTGATTTTACTATTTCTGACTATTTGGCTCCTAAAGAAAAACATTATTACAGTAGATGCCTCTCAGATGATGCTGTTACCAAATTTATGCAGATTGTTTCCTCTATGCCATGTGTCAACACAACGGAAATAAGCTATAGACAGCTTGCTCCTTCTGTAATTGATAACATGGTGGATAGTGTTACAGCTTCTCTGCATCAGACTCTAGACTTGGTGGCCCCCTTAAAAAAGAAAAAATCTAATCAGAGATTTCTAACTCCTTGGTTCAACACAGAAACTCGTAGCTTAAAACAGAAGACTCGTCAATTAGAAAGAAAATGGCGCTCCACTAATTTAGATGAAATCTATTTAGCTTGGAGAAATCATCTTTTAATTTATAAAAAATCTCTTAGAAAAGCTAGAACGAGTTATTATTCTGCATTAATAGAAGAGAACAAGAATAATCCCAGGTTTCTTTTCAGCACTGTAGCCAGGTTGACAAAGAGTCAGGACTCTGTCAATCCTAGCATTCCCTTAGAGCTTACTAGTCAGGACTTTATGAACTTTTTCAATAATAAAATTTCATCCATCAGAGATAAAATCAGTCAGATTCTTCCCACAGTTAACTTGAATACAGTAACTACTACAACTCCTTCAATTGATGTCTGTCTTGATGAGTTTACTCCAATCGACCTTTGTGAGTTAGACAAAATAGTTTCCTCATCCAAACCTTCAACTTGTCTTTTAGACCCTATTCCTACCAGGTTATTTAAAGAAGTCTTCCCACTTATTGGTAGCTTTATTCTTCATATAATCAATTCTTCATTAACTTTAGGCCATGTACCGCAGGCTTTTAAAACTGCTGTAATTAAACCCTTACTCAAAAAGCCAACGCTAGATACGGGAGCTTTAGCTAACTATAGACCAATCTCTAATCTCCCTTTCATTTCAAAAATCTTAGAAAGAGTTGTTGCTACGCAATTATTTGACCACCTGCAGGGAAATGGTTTACTTGAAGAGTTTTAATCTGGGTTTAGAATCCATCATAGTACTGAAACAGCCTTAGCAAAGGTCACTAACGACCTCCTCATCGCATCTGATAATGGACTGGTTTCTGTACTTGTCCTTTTAGACCTTAGTGCAGCTTTTGATACTATCGATCATAATATTCTACTTGATAGATTAGAACACTATGTTGGACTTAATGGAACTTCGTTGCAGTGGTTTAGATCTTATTTATCTGATATGTTCCAGTTTGTTCATGTCAATAATGAGTTTTCTTTCAACTCAAAGCTTAGTCATGGAGTTCCACAGGGATCTGTGCTAGGCCCTACTCTTTTTAGTTTATATATGCTTCCGTTAGGCAACATTATTAGAAAGCACTTTATACATTTTCATTGTTATGCAGATGATACACAATTATACCTGTCAATGAAGCCAGATGATAGTAATCAATTAGCCCAGTTGGAAGCCTGTCTTAAGGAAATCAAAGCTTGGATGGTTTGTAATTTCCTGCTATTAAATTCAGATAAGACTGAAGTCATTCTTGTTGGTCCAAAAAACCTTAGAAATACCTTTCCAAATCAAACTTTCAGTTTGGATACGGTTACTCTTTCTCTTAATAGCTCTGTGGGGAACCTTGGAATTATTTTTGATCAAGATCTGTCCTTCAATTCACATATTAAATTTGTTTCTAAGACTGCCTTCAATCATTTGCGTAATATTGCCAAGATTAGGAGCATCTTGTCTCAGAGTGATGCTGAGAAACTGATCCACGCTTTTGTTAGCTCGAGATTAGATTATTGTAACTCTTTATTATCAGGCTGTCCTAAAACATCTTTAAAAAGTCTTCAGCTGATCCAAAGTGCTGCAGCAAGAGTTTTAACCTCTTGCACTCCGGTGTACCGCGGGCGGTCACGTCTCTGCATCCTAGGGCGCACGAGGGCGCCCTAGGATGTACACTGTGCGTCCTAGTGTGCACTGAAAAAAAAAAAAAAAGCTGCATTTCCGTTCTTCCACTACAGACACAGCCGCGAACAGAAAGCCAAAGGAGTGCTTTGATTGGTTTAGATGTGATTGACCTCTCATTCGACTAATAAGAGCCTTGAATTGGGTTTCTGAAACCTTGAAGAACCAATGACTGAAAACCTAGCAAGAAGGACCCGCCTACCAACGGCTGCGAATACAGCGAGCCAATTGAAGCACAGAAGTTTGAAAGCATGCGTCCCTTGCAAAATCTGTTTTGTGTAAGCCGCTGGGTGACACACACGCATTCGCCACTCTTTTTTTCTTACTACTGTTCTTATTTGTTTTGAAAAATCGTTCGCCAAAACCGCAATCATGGAAGCGCAAAACTGCAATAATGGAATTATGGTTTGACCGGGTCGCGTGACCAGAACCACAAGTCCGTAACAAGCGGACCAGCGTCATGTTCATCTGACAATGAGGAAGAGAAGTTCGCCAGCGACACTGCTGTTGTGGACAGGTAAGTGTTATAAGCTAAATTATTCTTTATCCCTGAAAATTGTAATCAAAATGACTTTTGACCGATCGGTAAATTACAACTGTGCGTCATCGCAACATGAAGACCGCGGCGCATGGACTGGACCCGTGCGCCGTGCGTTCGCGGTCCAGACCGTGAACGCCCCCCCCCCCCCCCCGCTACTCTTCTGTAGCAGATTGCAGATATTATTGCAGATATTTTAGTACAACCGTGCGTAGTAGACCACGGCGCACGGACCGTGTACCGCGGCGCACAGACCGTGTCAAGTCTGTGCGCCGCGGTACACGGTCCGTGAACGCCCCACACTCCCTACTCTTCTGTAGCGGATTGCAGATATTATTACAGATATTTTAGTACAACTGTGTGTAGCAGACCGCGGCCCGTCATGTGGCAATAAACGATGTCCGTCCTCTGTAGCGGGGGGTGGGGTGGGGTGGGAGTTGTTATCCTCTACATTACAGATATTTTAGTATAATTTTTAGTGCACTGTAGGTTATTTTTTCTTGTAAAAAAAAAGCCACACATTTTTTACGTGGCATGCTTCTTTGTGTGTGGGGGCTTGTTTGTTCATTCATTCATGAATGAATGAATAATCAACCCCCCCCCACACACACACACAGCCCTGAGTGTCACCTTTCATTAGAGCCCAAGATGAAGCTTCTATATTGAATCATTCAAAAGTTACAGACGTTTTTCCAAACTGTGCCATTTGGCACAGTTCAAAAACGCCTGGGAACATCCTAAGAAAAAAAGCTGTGTAATATATTCATTTTTTGTGGTATTGTTACAAAATTTTGACCTCAGCTGGATATCACTTGGTTCTACATTTCTGTTGCATTTTCCAGCCCGGATCTGACAGCTGTGTGTTATTTGCAAGCATTTGTATCCAAAAAAACACCCAGGCGAAATTTATTTTCTTCAAGTTCAGTATGTTTAGATGACTGTTACTCAGTGGCAGGAGCACTTAGAGAGATTATGACTGTTTTGCCAAAAAATTCAAACTGTTTTCTTTTAAATGAGACCAACCCCATGAAGATGCTGCAAAGGGTTGAAGAACAGCTTTTGATTTACTTTGGGTACATTATTTTTTGGCATTTTTAGGGAAATTGACCAGAGTGTAAGGGGTTAACAGGTACTAGAAAGAGAGATCATATCTCTCTGGCTCTGGCCTCCCTTCATTGGCTTCCCATAGAGTTTAGAATTAAGTTTAAAATCCTTCTTCTTACTTAAAAAGCTCTAAACAATCAGGCTCCTTTTTATTTAAAAGATCTGATACTACCATATTATCCTAACAGAGCACTACGCTCCCAAAATGCAGGATTACTTGTAATACCTAGAATCTCCAAAAGTACAATGGGAGGCAGAGCCTTCAGTTATCAAGCTCCTCTCCTGTGGAACCAGCTGCCAGTCTGGATTCGGGAGTCAGGCTCGATCTCTGTTTTTAAGAATAGGGATAAAACCTACCTTTTTGATATAGCCTATAATTAGGGAGGGATCATGTGTTTCTGAACCCTCCCTTAGTTATGCTGCTAATAGGTTTAGTCAGCTGGGGGACCTCCAATAATGCACTGGGCCTCACTCCTTTCTTCACTCTCAATGAAATATTTTTTTTTTTTGCTGGTCATTAACATCTGTTTGTTCTCTTCCATAGAGTGAGTCCCCATCGTGCTGTTTGCTCTCTACATGTCTGTTCTTTTCATCTTCTCTGTCCCCTCACCCCCCCAGCCAGTCGCGGCAGATGACTGCCCCTCCCTGAGCCTGGTTCTGCTGGAGGTTTCTTCCTGTTAAAAGGGAGTTTTTCCTCTCCACCATCGCCAAGTGCTTGCTCACAGGGGATCGCCTGATTGCTGGGGTCTTTCTGCAACTGTGGGGGTCCCCCCTACAGTTGAAAGTGCTATGAGATGACTGTTGTTGTGAAATGGCGCTATATAACTAAAGTTGAATTGAATTGAATTGAATTAATTCTATTGAATGCTTTAGATGCATCGATAAAACTCAAGAAGACAGAGGAATTAAGGCTTCTATACTTTGTCACAAATTCCTTTAGAGCAAATATACACATATCAGTGTTATTCTTTCTTTTAAAATCAAATTGATTGTCAGAAGAAAAAAAAATATCTCCAACCGTGTGAGCAAAATTCTTTCCAACACTTTCAATAGAATACTAGCTAGAGCAATTGGCCTATAATTCTCAACACTATTTAGCTTTGCATCTTTGTCCTTGATAACTGGGACTAGTACCACAGACACAATAGTCTGGGAGGACACCATGATCTAAAAAAAAAAAACCAACAGAAAAACACACGGAGAGCAGTGGACAGAGCTTATTGCTTGCATTTTTGAGGTATTCTGCTACAACAAGGTCCAGTCCACAAGCTTATTGTCCTCAAGCATCAGAATTGCATCACACACCTCCATGGGCTGAACCACCGTGCCCTCAGGGCAGTCTACACTGTCCATAGTGAATACGTCACCCTTGACACAGTTGAAGAGTTCAAAATAGTGATCACGCCACATCTCAGCTATTTTCTCAGGGCCACTTATACCCTCTATGTTAGATGGTGAGGAGGATTTAGCATTATTCATAACTTTAACCTCTCCAAAAATCATAAGAATTCTTACTCTGCAGACTCCTGGCAAGTGACTCAGCCCGCAGTTTGTTCTCAATTCTTGAAATAAAATGAAGAGCATGTTTAAATCTTACATTAGTTTGTTTTTTAATTTCCAGCAGTGGTCCCTGTCTGGGCTGACCTGCTTCAGATCAGAGAATAAAGGCCTCTCGAGCTGTGGCGTGTTGTTGTGACACAAACTCATTCCATCCAGGTTTGATGTTCAGTTCCTTGTTTGGCTTTCTGCAGAATGGTCTGCTCCAGCTGATAAGAACATTAACAATAGCATCATACATATCACAGAGTTCTCTAGCATGCTGCGAATTTTTACAGTTCATATCAGAGCACACCAGAGCACTCCTGGGAAGATGGATACTGCTCAGCAGGTTGTCAGTTACAGTGGCGTATTTATTTAACTCTTCCTGTGGTAGGCTAGACCAGTCCAGCTTCCCTGACCAAGCAACACAGCCATCAGCGTGTGCTTGTATATGTAAACATATATACAGTATATATACACACACACAGAGGTTGACGTTAAGTGAAATTAGTCCAATAACAATTTTTTTTAGTAATGGCAAAAAAAAATCTGAAAGCTGTCTTTCATTTGGATAGATTACACTGAGGATGATAATTAAAATCAATTACATTGACATGTAATAATAGATTTTGACAGAATTTTTACAACACAAAATGACACTATAATTTTGACAATATTAAAAGAACACACACGCACACACACACACACACACACATACACACATATATATATACAGTATATATATATATATGTGTATGTACACACACACACACATATATATATATACAGTATATATATATATATATAATGTATATAGTCTATTTTTTTGTTTGCCAATATAATACAGTTACACAGACACATTCATAACTACATCACTCTATAAAAGCAACAAATCTGTCTGTCTGGCACGCTTCATAGGACATCATAGGACGGCCTATGATCTCTGGCTGAACATCAGAATCAGAATCAGAATCAGAATCAGAATCAGAATCAGGTTTATTGCCATTGTTCATGTAGTACACAAACTAGGAATTTGTCTCGGTACAATGCTGCAACATTAAACATGATAAGATAAGAGAAATAAACTATACATGTAATAAAGTGTAGGATAAGATTAAGTGATACTGGTCAACAGTTAAAATATATATTAGCCAGCAGCAGATACTGTGGAGAACTATATAGTGCAGTCGGTAATGCAGGAAGAAAACAGTGATGATTGACATGAGTCTGGTTGAGCTGCTGTACATGGTGCACGAGAGTCAATAAGTCACTTAGTGTTCAGCAGTCTAATGGCAGAGGGGAAGAAGCTGTTCATGTGATGGGAGGTTTTAGTCTGGATGGACCGAAGTCTTCTACCAGAGGGGAGGGGGGCAAACAGTACGTGACCAGGGTGTGAGGGATCGGCTATGATCCGGCCAGCACGCCTCCGGGTCCTGGAGATGTACAGATCCTGGAGAGATGGGAGCTTGCAGCCGATCACCTTCTCAGCAGTGCGCACGACGCGCTGCAGCCTTAGTCTGTCCCTGGCAGTGGCTCCTGCGTACCACACGGTTATGGAGGTGGTGAGGATGGACTCGATGATGGCTGTGTAGAACTGCACTAACATCTTGGTGGGTAGCTTGAGCTTCCTCAGCTGCCGCAGGAAGAACATCCTCTGCTGGGCTTTTTTGATGAGTGAGCTGATGGTCAGCTCCCATTTGAGGTCCTTGGTGATGGTAGTGCCTAGGAAGCGGAAGGAATCAGCAGTGGTGATGGGAGAGCCTGAGAGGGTGAGGGGGGGCAGAGGAGTAGTGACTTTCCTGAAGTCTACAATCATCTCCACTGTCTTCAGAGTGTTCAGCTGCAGGTTGTTATTGCTGCACCAGGACGCCAGCTGGGCCACCTCTCTCCTGTAGGCGGACTCGTCGCCGTTGGAGATGAGCCCGATGAGGGTGGTGTCGTCCGCAAACTTGATCAACTTGACAGACTGGTGGCTGGAGGTGCAGGAGTTGGTGTAAAGGGAGAAGAGTAGGGGGGAAAGTACACAGCCCTGGGGTGATCCGGTGCTGATGCTAGTATAGTCTGAGACAGTCTTTCCCAGCCGCACATGCTGCCTCCGGTCCGTCAGGAAGTCGATGATCCACCTGCAGAGGAAGTCAGGCACGTTGAGCAGGGACAGCTTGTCCCGGAGCAGAGCGGGGCGGATGGTGTTGAATGCGGAGCTGAAGTCCACAAACAGGATCCTGGCGTAGGTTCCCGGGGAGTCCAGGTGCTGCAGGATGGAGTGGAGGGCCAGGTTGACTGCATCGTCTACAGACCTGTTGGCTCGGTAGGCAAACTGCAGCGGGTCCAGGAGAGGGGTGGTGATGGACTTGAGGTGGGACAGGACCAGGCGCTCAAAGGACTTCATGACTACAGAGGTGAGCGCTACAGGTCTGTAGTCATTAAGTCCAGTGATCCGTGGCTTCTTGGGGACAGGGATGATGGTGGAGGATTTGAGGCAGGACGGCACGTGGCATAACTTAAGGGAGGTGTTAAAAATGTCTGTGAATACAGGAGCCAGCTGTTTCGCACAGAGTCTCAGGGTGGAGGGAGACACATCATAGGACGTCCTATGAACTCAGGCATCATAGGACACATAGACAAATGTGTCTTTATGATGTCATATAGACCATGAACTCAGGCATCATAGGACGACTCCCGATGCCTATATGACGGCACATAGACAAATGTGTCTTTATGATGTCATATACATCAAGCCTGCCTTCATATCTTTATGATGTCATATACAGTGACAGACATCAGGCAGCATGTCTTTATGAGGTCATATACATCAAGGCTGCCTTCATGTCTTTATGATGTCATATACAGTGAGTCCATGCCGGAAAGCCTTTTTTTGCTCAGATCTATTTTCATGATCCTGTCCATGAAGTGGAATTACGATGCACCTATCCCTCAACCAATGGTCGCAACGAAAAAGAAGAAGACCCACCAGATGGAGAGCAATAGAATGACGACAACTGCTGCATGTCAGAAAAGATGCCATGAAGATGAAACACCTGAGGTTCCAGCAGTACATCACACCTGTCTGAGACAGGAGGACACCCTTTCACCAGTATAGGGTACAACAGACTTTAAAGCACGTTTCTTGGACATCATAGGACGGCCTATGATCTCTGCCTCATCATCATAGCACGTCCTATGAACTCAGGCATCATAGGACGACTCGCCATGCCTACATGATGGCAAATATGTAACCTTGACGAATGCCAATCTACACTACAAATGTGTAAAATGCCAAGCAAAGTGCTGATTTTCTCCGGGTGCTCCAGTTTCTTGGTTTCTATGGGCTGGCATGGGCCTTCCTGAACAGGCTCGAAAGCCACTTTTTCAGGATCGTGCCCATGAACTGGAATTATGATGCACCTATCCCTCAACCAGTGGTCTGAACGAAGAAGAAGAAGACCCACCAGATGGAGAGCAATAGAATGAGAAGAACTGCTGCACGTCAGAAAGGATGCCGTGAACATGAAACACCTCAGGTTCCACCAGTACGCCGCAGGCATGACTGTGAACAACACACACATCTGAGACAGGAGGAGACCCTTCAGTGGTCTGAACGAAGAAGAAGACCCACCAGGTGATGTCTATATGACGGCACATAGACAGAGCACATGACTTCCTAAAAGACATATATACATATAGACACAGGTAAGCAACGAAGAAGAATAATCTCGGCCACACCTCGGACACAGTCCAAGGATGGATAATTTTTTCACACATAAGGAGTTGTTCAGAACTCCTTATAAAAAGATATCACATCATCATCACATCATAGCAGTCTGTCGGGGCGACAATGACTGTTTCATTTATAGAGTGATGATAATCAAGTCAGTGGCAGTAATGCACCTGTAAGCTGGTTGCCAACTGCCAATCAAATCTAAAAGAAGAAGAAGAAGAAGACATAACACAGAACAGTGACAGGCAGGAGAAGAAGTAACAAGCAGGGGCAAACAGCCCCAGATGGCAGGGCATATTTTGTGTGATTTTTATGTTTTGCTGCATACAAAAGCCGTCACATGTGATTGCCACTTAGTGCTGTGCTGCTATACCAACTGTCCTGTAACTGGCAAGAATTCTGTTCCAATGCATCCTCTCTACGTGTATGCATGGGTTTCTACGGGCATGCACGGGTATGCACTAGTGTAAATAATAACAACAGAATACAAAATGAAGAGGTAATCAATTAGTAATAATAATAAGTTTATATTTAGCACAACTAAATATTTAACACAATGTTATAATGTTTTATCTTCAGGGAAAAGGCTGCAGCAGTCACGGACAGTGAGCAGACATGCAGAAGGTGAAAACTTTCTCAGTTCATGCCTCATGACATGAAACACTTCAAGGCAACGTGCGCGCGTGCACACACACACAGGAAACAAAACAGAAAAATAGAAATTTATCAACAATAAAATGCATTAGAAAGTGGAAACAGCAAGTTCTAGCTAGGTTAAGGTCCATTTGTCATGGTTTCATTGACAATTAAAATAACATTCATTAATATTGCTGAGATAAAGGTTATATTTCACAAAGACATTGCAACATTCCAGCCTGGCAAGGCTAATCCAACTACATAGTAATTTGATATTCTCCGGTGATCCAGCATCACCCTGAGATGCTGTAAACTTGTTCCATCTGTCCCAAACTCACGCTGCATGCCTCCACGTATCTCTGAGCATGCAACATGTCAGGCAGCTGCCTGGGATGGCGAGACAGTTTCCAGAACTAAGTACGAGGTGCTGAGGCAGCTGCCGATGCCACAAATGGAGCTTGCTCTTTCTCATGGACATAAAGGTCTGATTTGACATAAAGGTCAAATCAGAAGTCCAATATGCTGACGTGACTGCAACTAAAAATCAAGAAACATAACAAAAACATAAAAATATTGATAAATGCAAATCAAGTTTAAATTCTTGGCTACAAAGGGATATAACTGTAATGGGAAGAATCTTACTTTCTAAAATGGAAAGTTTATCGAGATTAATTTACCCAGCCTCTTCCATGACTTTCAGATAAAACAACCCAACTGATAAATGCCATTAACTTCAATTTTAATTGGAAGAATAAAGGCCACTACAACAGAAAGGTGGGCATGGTGAAGAGTAGGGCTGCAGCTAACGACTTTTTTACGGCTTGGGGAATCACCCACTCTTATCGAAGATTACTTGAGTCATCTGATACTTAAAGAAACTTGAACTGACCAACATTTGCAGAACTTTCTTTCCTAAACAGCAGTAGTAATTGTACCAAACACTCAATGAAACAGGTACACATTTATTGCAATGCTTATTGCAATGTTTATTGCACAGAACGTAACTTTAAACGGTACGTTGCACCATAAAGTTCCTTTCACTAGCCATTAGCATCCGCTAGTGGACACCATTAGCATCCGGATGCTAACGGTGGTGGCTATATGTTCTTTGGTCATATACGAATAATTAGTGTAGCTGACTACTTTCTATTCATCTTAATTTTAAATCTCAATCACGTACCTTGTCTCAGGTGCGCTGGCTGTGCATGATGTGGGATGCTTTCTGCCAAGACACTGTAACATCTGACGTTGTAGCATGCTAGCTCGCTGTTCGACTTCATCATATACACACTGCACAATGTTTTCCTTCAATTTGAGCTTGAAATGATTCCAGACTTGGGATACTTTTGTCATGTTTAAAAATTTTCTTTATTTTTGTCGGCCCGTCACTATGCCGCTCTGACATGGCACCGTTTAACAAATCTGTGCTTTGTTTAGGTAGCGTGACTGGAAGAAGGTCATATAGACCTGAAGTGCTAAATTAAATGGCACGTTGACACATAAATTTTGGATCGAGAATTTTTTGTAACTGAATTATTTGAGTAATCGTTGCAGCCCTAGTGAAGAGTGTTGAAGATGGTGGACTGAATATCATCTTTTCTGTCATGAATGCTGTTCTAAAACTGAAATGGTTGCACTCCTATTCAGCACACAAGGACTCATTCTGGTTTTCTATCACTGATGCAATTTTTCAACCACTGGGAGGAACGGAGTTTGTCTTAAGACAAACAGACAAACAAAGACTTTCCTCACTCTCTATGAAATATTTTTTTTTTGCTGGTCATTAACATTTGTTTGTTCTCTCCCATAGATTGAGTCCCCATCGTGCTGTTTGCTCTCTACATGTCTGTTCTTTTCTTCTTCTCTATCCCCTCACCCCCCAGCCAGTCGCAGCAGATGACTGCCCCTCCCTGAGCCTGGTTCTGCTGGAGGTTTCTTCCTGTTAAAAGGGAGTTTTTCCTCTCCACCGTCGCCAAGTGCTTGCTCACAGGGGATCGCCTGATTGCTGGGGTCTTTCTGCAACTGTGGGGGTCCTCCCTACAGTTGATAGTGCTATGAGATGACTGTTGTTGTGAAATGGCGCTATATAAATAAAGTTGAATTGAATTGAATTAAGATGTGACTATGACCTATTGAAACTGCCTGTTAAACTCTGAATTTCACCAGCAGGTTTTGCTTTACTGCAGTTTAATTTACAAACATAATTTCACTTGACATAATACTCCACTGTGGAATAACGGACATTTTGTCAAATCGGGAATCATTGTTTTTGGGATCCTGGATGGAAAAGGGAATATGGGATGTGGCCCAGCTAATGGATGAATCTGGTGATTTCTTAGAGTCCAGAGAATTTTACCTTAAATTTGATTTTAACTGCTCAGTTAAAGAATCTGGCATAGTGTTGAAGGCCATTCTGGTTCCCATCAAAACAACGGTACAACAGTATTTGATTTCCTCAGACACTGTACCAGTTCCCCTCATGGATCGTCACCTTATCGTGGTGGGGGGTTTGTGTGCCCTAGTGATCCCAGGAGCTATGTTGTCCGGGGCAATTTGCCTCTGGTAGGGTCACCCAAGACAAACTGGTCCTGGGTGAAGGGCCAGACTAAGAACGATCCAACAGACTCTCGTGATAAATACTAGAACAAGGATTCACTGTACCCCGCCCAGTATGGGGTTACTGGGGCCCCACCCTGGAGCCAGGCCTGGGAGAGGGGCTCGATGGCTAGCGTCTGGTGGCCGGGTTTCCGCCCATGGGACCCGGCCAGGCTCAGCCCGAAGGAGTTACATGGGTCCGCCCTCCAGTGGGCTCACCACCTGCAGGAGGGATCATGGGGGTCTGGTGCTATGTGAATCAGGTGGCGGTCAAAGGCGGAGACCTTGGCGGACTGATCCCAAGCTTCCTAAACTGGCTTTTGGGACGTGGAATGTCACCTCTCTGATGGGGAAGGAGCCTGAGCTGGTGCATGAGGTTGAGAGATACCGGCTAGATATAGTCGGCCTCACCTCAACACACAGCTCTGGTTCCGGAACCAGTCTCCTGGAGATGGGCTGGAGCTTGGCCTACTCTGGAACTGCCCCGGGCGAGAGGCGACGAGCAGGGGTGGGTATTCTTGTATCCCCCCACCTTGCTGCCTCTATATTGGAGTTTTCCCCAGTGGATGAAAGGATAGTTTCCCTGCCCCTTCAGGTTGGGAAACAGGTCCTGACCATCATTTGTGCCTATACGCCAAATGATGGTTCAGAGTACCCACCCTTTTTGGAGTCTCTGACTGGGGTGCTGGAGAGTGCTCCTCTTGGAGACTCCATTGTCCTACTGGGGGACTTCAATGTGCACGTGGACAATGACAGTGAAACCTGGAAGGGGGTGATTGGGAGGAACAGCCTGCCCGATCTGAACCCAAGTGGTGTTCAGTTATTGGACTTCTGTGCTAACCACAGTTTGTCCATAACAAACACCATGTTCAAGCATAAGGGTGTCCATATGTGCACCTGGCACCAGGACACCCTAGGTTGCAGGTCGATGATAGATTTTGTTATCATGTCATCAGACCTGCGACCGTATGTCTTGGACACTCGGGTAAAGAGAGGTGCAGAGCTGTCAACTGATCACCACCTGGTGGTGAGTTGGATACGATGGCAGGGGAGGAAGCCATTTAGACCTGGTAGACACAAACGTATAGTGAGGGTGTGCTGGGAACGTCTGGCTGAGGCCCCTGTCCGCGAGGTCTTCAATTTCCACCTCCAGAAGAACTTCAACCACATTCTGAGGGAGTATGGAGACATGGAGTCTGAATGGGTCATGTTCTCCACCTCCATTGTTGAAGCAGCGGCCCAGAGCTGCGGCTGCAAGGTCATCAGGGTATCTCGTGGTGGCAACCCCCGAATCAAGTGGTGGACACCAGTGGTGAGGGGGGCCATTAAGCTGAAGGAGTCCTATCAGGCTTGGTTGGCCTGTGGGACTCCCAAAGCAGCTGAGGTGTACCGGCAGGCCAAGCGGAGTGCAGCTTGGGTGGTTGCTGAAGCAAAAACTCGGGTATGGGAGGAGTTCGGTGAGGCTATGGAACAAGACTTTCGGTCAGCCTCGAAGAGATTCTGGCAAACTGTCCAGCAACTCAGGAGGGGGAAGCAGCTCCCTGTTTACACTGTGTATGGTGCGGATGGTTCCAAGGTTGTCATAGCCAGAAGCGACACTGGGGTTAAGCTCCCAGTGCTCATAAAATGCTCCTTATGGCGTGCATCTCGAAAAGCCTCTGACAACTAAGTCCAACTCCTAGCCTGCCCGTGTGGTTTAGTCTCTAAGCCCGGCGGAACTGCTTTTACTAATAGGAGAAGGGGCGAGGGCGGATCTCTGGCGCCTTAAAACCAGATGCTTCGGGTAGATGGTGGCTCGTCAACCTGGGAAGGTAGGCCATCTAGGGGAAGGTAAACCCTGATTTCAAACCTCTGCTGCCTTGCGGCATACCCGGTCACGGGAAAGGCTTCGGGAGTCAACCCTGAGGAAAAATCCGGAGTCGGAGCCCCTAAGGCAGTTCTATGTTGTGCTCAACATCGTTCTGGCAGCTCCTGTGACGCCGCTGGTGCCAAACTGTAGCAGCCCTGCTGTTCCTTTGGATTCATCAGTGACGTGGAGAGGGGGGACATGCTGCATGGGCAACATCTTGTCCTCCATATCTTCCTGCCCAGGCTTGAATCCTACCAACGCCCAACGCTGGAAGGTAGAACACCGGATCACTGGAGAGGACACTCCAGCTTTGCCTTTGGCGTAGACAAAACACGGGGAATGACAGTTACCGGTTATAAGCCACTGCTCAATTGGCGTAGAGCGTGGCGCCAGGGGTTGTTCCCGACGGTGGGAGGGATCATCAGATCTCACTGGACAGCTACCGCCCGCCTCAAGCTGGGCAGCCCCCAGCCAATAAGGTGTTGTCCCGCCACAGCTTGCTTTCCTCATTGGGTGCATGGGGATAAGGAGAAATCCAAACAGCAGGCTGAGAACCTTCGCACCAGGCAAGACAATAAAACAAAAGAGACCAACTCTAAAACTGGGAACTTGGAACGTCCGCACTATGATGACAGGACTCGCTGCTAACCTAAAGGACATCAACGACACCAGGAAGACTGCCATCATCAATAATGAGCTGAAGAGACTGGGAGTGGATATCGCCACTCTCCAGGAAACACGGTTAGCTGATGCAGGCACACTGAGAGAGAAGGATTACACGTTCTACTGGCAGGGAAAGGGCAGTGACGAACACAGGGAACACGAAGTGGGCTTCGCAGTGAAGAACACTTTGCTGAAGATGGTGGAACCGGGCAGCACTGGCTCTGCACGACTCCTCTCCCTCCGCCTGAACACCACTGAAGGCCCAGTCACCCTCGTCAGTGTGTATGCCCCAACACAGACAGCCACACCAGAGGCAAAAGACAAGTTCTACGAGAATCTCGCAACAACTGTCAGGATCATCCCCAACTCTGAACAACTCATTCTCCTTGGAGACTTCAATGCCAGAGTGGGTGCTGACCACGACTCCTAGCCCTCCTGTCTTGGACCTTTTGGCGTGGGCAGAATGAACGACAACGGACAGCGGCTGCTCGAGTTCTGCACATATCACGATCTGTGCATCACAAACTCGTTCTTCAAGACCAAGCCCCAACACAAGGTTTCCTGGCAACATCCGCGCTCAAAGCACTGGCACCAGCTAGACTTGATCCTGATCAGGCGCACCTCACTGAAGAACGTGCTAATCACCCGTTCGTTCCAGAGTGCAGATTGCGACACAGACCATTCATTGGTGTGTTGCAAGGTCAAGCTGCAGCTGAAGAAATTCCATCGTGCTAGACAACCTGGAAAGGCACGGATTGACACCAGCAAGATGGCCCAACCAGAACTTGTTGAGCAGTTTGCCTCCACCTTTGACAAGGAACTTGGTGTACCACAAGGAGGAGAATCTGCAGAGCAGAAGTGGGAAGAGCTGCGAAACACCATCTACCGCACAGCCTTTGCTACCTTTGGGAGGAAGACCTCGAAGTCACAGGACTGGTTTGATGCCAAGTTGACCGAGATGACCCCTGTCATTGAAGCCAAGCGCTCAGCACTTGCTGAGTACAAGAAGTACCCAAACGAGAAGAATCTCCAGATTCTCAGGGCTGCGAGAAGCAAGGTTCAGCAGACTGCTCGCCGCTGTGCCAACGAGTACTGGACTCAGCTCAGCCAAGACATTCAAACCGCCGCCATAACAGGGAACATCCGTGGTATGTACGATGGCATCAAGAAAGCACTTGGTCCGGCTCAGAGCAAGACGGCCCCCCTCAAATCTTCCACTGGGGAGATGATCACAGAGAAGAACAAGCAGATGGAGAGATGGGTGGAACACTACTCCGACCTCTACTCTAGACAGAACACCGTGACACCGTCAGCCCTTGACGCCATCGACTGCCTGCCATCCATGGACGAACTTGACGCCGAGCCAACCATCGACGAACTCAGTAAGGCCATTGATAGCTTGGCCGCTGGCAAGGCACCCGGCAACGACGGCATACCCCCTGACCTGATCAAGCACTGCAAGACCGCCCTACTGCTGCCATTGCATGACGTCCTCTGCCAGTGCTGGAAGGAAGGTGCCGTACCACAGGACATGAGGGACGCCAAGATCATCACCCTCTACAAAAACAAAGGGGAGAGAAGTGACTGCAACAACTACAGGGGCATTTCCCTCCTCAGCGTTGTTGGCAAAGTCTACGCACGAGTTGTTCTCGTTCGTCTACAGAAGCTTGCCGAACGTGTCTACCCCGAGTCTCAGTGTGGCTTCCGCGCTGAGCGATCGACGGTAGACATGATATTCTCCATCCGCCAACTCCAGGAGAAATGCAGAGAACAGAACATGCCTCTGTACGTCGCCTTCATCGACCTCACCAAAGCGTTTGATCTGGTCAGCAGAGAGGGCCTTTTCAAGATCCTGCCAAAGATAGGATGCCCACCAAAGTTGCAAAGCCTCATCGAATCATTTCACACCAACATGCAGGGGATAGTGCAGCACGATGGCAACGTCTCAGAGCCATTCAACATACGCAGCGGAGTGAAACAGGGCTGCGTACTTGCGCCAACCCTCTTTGGGATTTTCTTTGCTATGCTCCTGAGGCATGCCTTCAGCACAGCAACAGAGGGAATCTACCTGCACACAAGATCTGACGGCAGGCTTTTCAACCTCGCCCGCCTGAAAGCCAGAACCAAAGTACGCGAGGCTCTAATCAGAGACATGCTGTTCGCAGACGACGCTGCAGTCGCAACCCACACACAGCAGGAGCTTCAGACCCTGATGGACCGCTTCTCCCAGGCATGCAAGGACTTCGGGCTTACCATCAGCCTGAAGAAGACTAACGTCTTGGCGCAAGGCACGGAAGCACCACCAACCATCACCATTGATGACTACAAGCTGGAGGTCGTGAATCAGTTCACGTACCTGGGGTCCACGATCAGCAACAACCTCTCCCTTGATACAGAGATCAACAAGAGGATTGGAAAATCAGCCTTCACACTCGCTCGCCTCACCACACGAGTGTGGGAGAATCCCAAACTCTCTGTCAAGACGAAGATGGCAGTGTACAACGCCTGCGTCATCAGCACACTGCTCTATGGGAGTGAGACGTGGACAACATACGCCCGGCAGGAAAAGAGACTGAACTCCTTCCACTTGCGCTGCATTCGCCACATCCTGGACATATCCTGGCAGGACAAAGTGCCCAACACAGAAGTTCTGTCCCGTGCCGGCCTTCCCTCCATGTTCACTCTACTCAGGCAGCGCAGGCTCCGCTGGCTAGGCCACGTTCACCGTATGGAGGATGGCAGAATCCCCAAAGACGTCCTCTATGGAGAACTGGCAACTGGCAGGAGAGACGTTGGCCGCCCACAGCTGCGCTTTAGAGATGTCTGCAAGAGACACATGAAGGCCCTGGATATCAACACAGAGCGCTGGGAGGACCTTGCAACGGACCGCTCCAAATGGAGAGGCACCCTGACCAGACAGCTCAAGGCGGGTGAAGAGAGACTGACTGCTGCGGCAGATGAAAAAAGGACCCGCAGGAAGAACTGCCACAGACCCAGCAGCACGGAGACCACCCACAAGTGTGACCTGTGTGACAGGGACTGTCATTCGCGCATCGGCCTGTTCAGCCACAGGCGGTGCTGTTCCAGCAGAGCAGACGTTTAGGATTCTCTTCCATGGTCATCATAGACCGACGGAGGCCGACGAGTAGTAGGGTGCGGATGGAATGCTGCTGACTTCAACTGGGGATATCGTCAGGCGGTGGAAGGAATACTTCGAGGATCTCGTCAATCCCACTGATACGCCTTCCACAGAGGAAGCAGGGCTTGTGGACGAGGGGGATGACTCGCCTATCACATGGGCTGAGGTCGCTAAGGTGGTTAAAAATCTCCTTGGTGGCCGGGCCCCGGGGATGGACGAGATTCGCCCTGAGTATCTCAAGGCCCTGGATGTTGTAGGGCTGTCATGGTTGACATACCTCTGCAACATTGCATGGAGGTTGGGGGCAGTGCCTTTGGCATGGCAAACCAGAGTGGTGGTTCCTCTCTTCAAAAAAGGGGACCGGAGGGTGTGCTCCAACTTTAGAGGGATCACACTCCTCAGCCTCCCTGGGAAGTTCTATGCCAAGGTACTGGAGAGAAGAGTCTGGCCGTTGGTCGAACCTCGGATTCAGGAGGAGCAAAGTGGTTTTTGTCCTGGCCGTGGCACATCGGACCAGCTCTTTACCCTCTCGAGAATCCTCGAGGGTTCATGGGAGTTTGCCCAACCAGTTTACATGTGTTTTGTGGACTTGGAGAAGGCATTCGACCACGTCCCTCATGGTCTTTTTGTGGGGGGTGCTTCGGGAGTATGGGGTATCGGGCTTGTTGTTATGAGCTATTCAGTCTCTGTATGACCGTTGTGTGAGTTTGAATTGTATTGCCAACACTCAATCGGACTCATTTCCAGTGAGAGTTGGACTCAGCCAGGGCTGCCCTTTGTCACCGATCCTGTTTATAATTTTTATGGACAGGATTTCTAGGTGCAGCCAGGGAACGGAGGGTGTCATGCTTGGTGACCACAGGATCTCATCTCTGTTGTTTGCAGATGATGTTGTCCTGCTGGCTTCATCCAGCAATGACCTACAGTTCTTACTGGGATGGTTTGCCGCTGAGTGTGAAGTGGCTGGGATGAGAATCAGTACCTCCAAGTCCGAGTCCATGGTCCTCAGCCGGATAAAGGTGGATTGTCCTCTCTGGGTTGGGGACAAACTCCTGCCCCAAGTGGAGGAGTTTAAGTATCTTGGGGTCTTATTCACGAGTGAGGGGAGAATGGAGCGAGAGATTGACAGACGGATCGGAGCAGCATCTGCAGTGATGCGGACGTTGTACCGGTCTGTTGTGGTGAAGAGGTAGCTGAGCTCTAGGGCAAAGCTGTTGATTTACCAGTCAATCTACGTTCCTACTCTCACCTATGGTCATGAGCTTTGGGTAATGACCGAAAGAACGAGATTGCGGATACAAGCAGCTGAAAAGAGCTTTCTTCGTAGGATCGCTGGACTCACCCTTAGAGACAGGGTGAGGAGCTCAGTCATCCGGGAGAGGCTCAGAGTAGAAGCGCTGCTCCTCCACATTGAAAGGAGCCAGTTGAGGTGGTGTGGGCATCTGATCAGGATGCTTCCTGGACGCCTCCCACTTGAGGTGTTTCAGGCACGTCCCACTGGGAGGAGACTCCGGGGCAGACCCAGGACTCGCTGGAGAGACTATGTCTCCCAGCTGGTCTGGGAACGCCTTGGTGTCCTCTCTGAAGAGCTGGAGCAGGTGGCTGGGGAGAGGGAAGTCTGGGCTTCTCTGCTTGAACTGCTATCTCTGTGACCTGGACCTCCGGAAAAGCGGTAGAAGATGGATGGATGGATAGATGGATGGACTGTACCAGTTGAGCGTACCAACCTGAAAAGTAAACAATTTACCAACAAACTTATTTAAAAAATCCTCTTAAAGTAACATTCTCCTGACCAGGAAGAAGTGCAAACAATAAGAAAACAATACTTCTACCCAATCCCTGCCAAAGCAAAAGAAATTAATTTCAAAATTCTAAACCACATATATCCGTTAGATCATGTTCTATATCAAAAACTGAACTGGGAAAATAATTCATGCACATTTTGTACAAATGACAGAAACAGTAGAACACACATTTCTTCATTGTGAACCTAAATTTTGGCTCTCATTCTAGAGTTGGCTTCAGCTTAAAGAAATCACAATACACCCAACAAACTGGATTTCTCTTAGAGATGGAGTATTTCTCAAAGATAAAGGTTTAGATTTTCTTATAAAGAACCTGATTATTGTAGCACAACATTTCATTCATAGATGCAGATTCTTCAAGGCTAAACCCCATCTTCAAGGTTCGATGAATGATCTTAAACTCTACACCAAACCTTTACAATATATAATGTAACGCAAAGCCCTGAAATTACTGGATTTGTTTGATAAATACAAATTATTTCATTAAGACCCCCTCAAAAATCAAAGTGAAGGTTTGTTTGGTTTCTTTTGTGATTGCTGCCTCAGTTATTTATTTATTTATTTATTTTTTTACCTGTATACCCCTTAAAATGCCAATGCTGATGTGTTTTTCTAATGAAAGTGCCTTAAATACTGTACTGTTTAAGTTTGATAATGTTCAATAATATTCATAATAGAAAAAAAAAGCAATCCACACTATGGCCAGTCCACCAGGAACTGTCCCACCCTTCCAGACGGCCGGTCCACGCCTGTCTGCGGGTATAAAAAGAATACTGTGACGTTTGCAAGGTTCACACAAAGACAATGGAGCAGATGGCTGTGATCAACCTGATTTATTTTACACACCCCGACCCCCAACCTGCTTCTGAGCACAGAGAGGAGGGGAGGTCATTCTCCCAGACCTCCGTTTCAATCATGGTTACACACACATGATACATCTTGCCCTAATCCTGCTAAACACTGCTGGGTCATTATAATGCAGTTATAATGACACAGCAGTATAACTCAGAAATAACACATTTAACACACACAGTAACGTTTCAAACTGGCAAAGCATGCTGGGAAATCCCTGGCTCCCTTAAAATGGCCCCGACGTTACACTGCCCCCCCCGGACTGGTTTCTGTCCCCAGAAAATTCAAAGTCCACTTTCAGAAATCCAACGCGAGTCAGCCCGGTGCCAGGGCGGCATGCACGGGGCATCTGAGTCTCGATCAGAGTATCTGGTTGGGGTAGGGTTCCGGTTTGGCCATCAGCGGGCGGATGGACACATCTGACAGCCTCTGTAGGACCACGCACAGTCCCTTCCCTGGCAGCGGGAGTCCCAAGCCCGCTCCGGCCGACTCCCACCACTGCCAGGTCTCCCAGGCGGCCGCGGGCCCGCGTCCATGCATCCAGCCCTTGCTGCGCCTGGAAAATGGCCGCATCTTCGTCCTGCTCGCTCCGCTGCGACGCTCCTGCGCCGAGGGCCTCCGTGACGTCACCGAAAGGAAAAGCATCGGGTGGCGGTAGGACACGCACAGTTCCTCCTCTGGCAGCGGGAGTCCCATGACTCCCACCGCTGCCAGGACCTCCCAGGCGGCCGCTGGCCCGCGTCCCAACGTCCAGCCCCTGCCGAGCCCGGGAAAAGACCGGATCTGTCCTGCTCGCTCCACTGCTGCTGCGCTCCAAAGGCCTCTGTGACGTCACCTGCCGGGGGAAGCATCTGCAGGAGGCGGCTTTTTCCCCGTCCATGCCACCTCGCTCTAATTTAACGTCGGCGAGGGGCCAGTTTGTCGTGTGCTGTGTGCGGGGCAGTACCATGCCATGTACCCTGGCTCTGTGCAGCGGAAGCCGTCCTTCCTCGCGTCGCCATGGCTGTTTCCTTCATGCACGCGCTGCTGTGATCTGCCGTAGCTCCTCCTCCACTCGCTCTCAGCACGGTGGTTTCCTCCGACGATCAGCGCAGCAGCCAACTCGACCTGGGCCAGGCGGTCATCCAACAGGTTCTCGCCGTTGTAGCGGGGAATCTTGGCCCGCTGCTGGATGGATGGGACGGTCATCTCCCGGTCGATTGCCGCTCCTAATCGCTCTGAAATCGCCAGCCCGTCCTGCCCTGAAAAGGGCGGGAAACGGGGCTGGTTTGCTCTGCTCCGTCCATCGCGGCGAAGCTCTCCAGGGGCCGGCCTCTCAGCTCTACACTCTGTTCCCGGCTGAGCGATGAATCGCTCCGGCCGCTGTACCTCCGCCTGGATCCTCATCTTGCTCCATATCCCACTCCTGACACCAGTGTGACGTTTGCAAGGTTCACACAAAGACAATGGAGCAGATGGCTGTGATCAACCTGATTTATTTTACACACCCCGACCCCCAACCTGCTTCTGAGCACAGAGAGGAGGGGAGGTCATTCTCCCAGACCTCCGTTTCAATCATGGTTACACACACATGATACATCTTGCCCTAATCCTGCTAAACACTGCTGGGTCATTATAATGCAGTTATAATGTGTGGTAGACTGCAAGTCTAAAATTAAAACATTACTGGCACAGGCCTCTAGGGGGAACTACCTGTATTGTTCAGCACTACTACTAAGGGGACACATTAGAACAAGAGTGTGAAAACCCCGCGCAGAATCCATGTTCAGTCATTGTCGTGTGTGTTGCAGAATAAATGGCAAGAGTTAGCCAAAGAAATAACTCAAGTGTGATCATTGCTACACGGTAGGATATCACACAATTGGCGACGAGGATTAAAAAAAAAAAAATTAGCGGCGAGAAACAGAGAACATTGCAAGTGTGGCGAACTCAAGTGACTCCAGTAGTTCGAGTGCAAGTTCAGAGGAGGAAAACGAGGTTTCCCCACCACGACGAGCAATGGCGGCTGTAATCGGAACGGTAACCCCTTTTGATAACTCGACTCAGTCATGGGAAGAATATAGTGAAATGTTGGACTTTTTCTTCGAAGCTAATGATATTGAGGAGCCAGACAAACGGAAGGCTGTACTGTTGAGTGGAGTTGGTGCAACTACTTACAGCTTGTTGAGAAATTTAATAAGCCCTGCATTACCGAAAGATAAAACGTACGACCAGCTTACTGCTGAGCTTCAGAAGCACTTCAGCCCCAAACCGAGTGAAATCGTGCAACGGTTCAAATTTAATTCACGCATAAGGAGGAACACTGAGTCCATAGCAGAGTATGTGGCAGAATTGAGGAAATTAGCACTGCACTGTGATTACAAAGACTCATTGGAAGAAATGTTAAGAGACAGACTTGTGTGTGGAGTGAATGATGACCGAATGCAACGGCGACTTTTATCTGAAACAAAACTCACTTTTGCGAAGGCTTTGGAATTATGCCAAGCGATGGAAACAGCATCTAAAGATGTGAGAGAAATGCAAGGGAAGCTAACAGAGGACACAGCAACGCATGTTCGTGTGCCTAAGACCCAAGTAGGTGTCTACAAAGTGTCGACTGACAAAACTCAGCGCAAATTCCCCAGTTGTTATCGCTGCAAAGGCCAGCACAATGCCGCCGAGTGCAAATTTGCCACTGAGCTGTGTCATAATTGTGGCAAGCGAGGGCACATTAAGAAAGCATGTAGAACAAAGGTGGGCAATGCACAGGTGCAGAAGGCAACAGTTAAAGGGCAAAAGAATGAAAACAAGGGCCCAGGAAAGGAACAGCGAGCAAATCAACTTAGAGGGGAGGGAGAAAGTGATACAGAAGACATGGGTTTTCACACAATTTACAACATGTCAGAGGAGCTGACCAAGGTAGCGCCCATCACGCGTACCATGAATGTTAATGGAATGAAAGTAACATTTGAAGTTGATACAGGCTGTGGAGTAACCATATTAAGTAAACAGCAATATACACAACTGTGGAAGAAAACAGACACAGCAGAATTAAATCCCTGTTCATTAAAATTAAAAACATACACAGGAGAGAAGCTAGACGTGCTAGGCATGGCACAAGTGAAGGTGCAACACGAAAACAAAGAAAAGGGCTTACCTGTAGTAGTAGTTGGGAGCGAAGGACCAAATCTACTAGGGCGAAGTTGGCTACAAGAACTGGCCATGATTGATCAGTTGGTGAATAAGGTGGAATCTCAGCCCAAATTGCAGCTGGAGGAGATCCTCGAAAGACACGCTGAGGTGTTCAAAGAAGGCGTAGGACAGCTAAAAGGTGTCACTGCAAAGATTAATGTGGACAAGGAGGCCCAACCACGATTCTGCAAACCCCGACCGGTGCCCTATGCAGTCAAGCCACTGGTCGAAAGCGAGCTACAGAGGCTGCGGGATGACAAGATCATTGAGCCAGTGCAGGTTGCAGAATGGGCGGCGCCCATAGTCCCAGTGCGAAAGCCGGATGGCTCCATTAGAATATGTGGAGATTACAAACTCACTGTCAATCGAGCATCACGGGTGGATCAGTATCCAATTCCTAAAGTGGAGGACCTCTTCGCACAGCTGAATGGCGGCCGACACTTCACGAAATTAGACATGAGTCACGCTTACCAACAGGTAGTCCTGGAAGAAGAATCAAGAAAGTATGTAACCATCAATACACACAAAGGCTTATATACCTACACACGCTTACCATTTGGAGTAGCTTCCAGTCCTGCTATATTCCAGAGAACTATGGAGGGCATCCTAGGTGGAATTCCGAATGTTGCCATTTATTTGGATGACATCCTTTGTACAGGACCAAATGAACAAGAACATCTGAAAACGCTGGAGGAAGTGCTTCAACGGTTGGAGAAAAGCGGTCTGAGGTTGAAAAGAAGCAAGTGTGAGTTCATGGGAAAAGAGGTGGTGTTCCTAGGCTACAAGATCAACGCCAGTGGTCTACACCCTCTAACAGACAAAGTGGAAGCCATTGCGGAGGCGCCTGAGCCACAAAATGTTACTGAGTTAAAAGCCTACCTGGGCTTGTTGAACTATTACCATAGGTTCCTCCCAAAGCTCTCCACGTTGCTGGCACCACTACATACCTTACTTAAGAAGGAAGAAAAATGGTCATGGGGGGTCAAGCAGCAGAAGGCGTTTGAAGAGTCCAAAGCGCTACTTCAGTCCTGTAGTGTGTTAGTGCACTATGATTCAAACAAACCACTCATCCTGGCGTGTGACGCATCACCCTACGGTGTGGGAGCTGTACTCTCTCATCGTATGGAGGATGGCTCAGAGAAACCCACAGGGTTCGTCTCAAGAACTCTTAGTGCAGCTGAGAAAAACTACTCCCAGCTAGACAAGGAGGGCCTTGCAGTAGTATTTGGTGTAAAAAAGTTCCACAAATACCTGTACGGGAGACAGTTCGCTATAGTGACTGACCACAAGCCACTAATTTCACTGTTCAGTGAAATGAGAGCCATACCCCAGATGACATCTCAGAGAATTCAGAGATGGGCCGTTACATTAGCAGCGTATGAGTACACCATCGTTTACAAAGCCGGACGGGACCATACGAATGCTGACGCGATGAGTAGGCTACCCTTGGATGGAGGAGGAGACAGCACGCCTGAGGAGGAGGAGAGAGTGCTATTGTTTGAAGATATCGGCGTGCCCCTGGTGAACGCACAACAAATAAAGAAGTGGACAGACAAAGACCCTGTTCTAGCAAGAGTGCGAGAATACATCTTGCGAGGATGGCCGAAGATGAACAGTCCTGAGTTCATTCCCTATGCCCGACGACAGGATGAGCTCAGCACCCAGGAAGGTTGTATCCTGTGGGGAGGACGCGTGGTTGTTCCACCACCTGGTCGGAATGCCTTACTGCAACAACTACACCAAGCACACCCTGGCATCACTCGCATGAAAGCGTTGGCGAGGAGTTACATGTGGTGGCCCAACATGGATGCAGAGGTGGAGGCGCTTGTGAAGTCATGTGCGGCATGCCAGGAGAACAGGAACAGTCCTCCAGCAGCCCCACTACATCCCTGGGAAGTTCCAGATAAACCATGGAGAAGAATTCACATTGACTACACAGGTCCATGGATGGGAAGAATGTTCCTGATCATAGTTGACGCATACCCAAAGTGGATCGATGCATATTCTGTGAGTAGCTCTACTTCTACTGTTACCATTGAATGTCTTAGAAAGTGTTTCAGCCAACATGGCATACCTGAAATCATAGTATCAGATAACGGTACATGTTTTACGAGTGAACAGTTCCAAGAGTTTTCTGAAAAGAATGGCATACGTCACATCACGACTGCGCCATACCATCCTTCTTCTAATGGCTTAGCCGAGAGGGCCGTGCAGACGTTCAAGTCACTCATGAAAAAGATGGCAGGAGACTCTATTGAAACCCGAATGTCACGAGCTCTGTTCAGTTATCGAATAACACCCCAATCTACAACTGGCAAGTCACCAGCTGAGCTGTTGTGTGGAAGGAAGTTGAGGTCAACATTTGACTTAATACATCCAGACTTCAGAAACAAAGTGCATGACAAACAAGAGAAACAAAAAGGTTATCATGACATGCATGCTAGAGAGAGAATACTGAGAGAAGGAGACGTGGTCTACACCCGCAACTTTGGCTCAGGACCAGCCTGGGTACCAGGAGAAATAACAGAAAAGACAGGCCCTGTGTCATTCAAGGTGACATTAGGCCATGGACAAGTGGTGAGGCGACACATCGACCAAGTTCGTGGTAGGAGCTCCATTCCCCTGCCGATGGCACCAGAGGTGTTGTCTGACAACCATTCTGAGGAGAGCATCAACGAACCACCACTTCAGGTGATACCTGAGGTACCCGTCTCTGCAGATTCTATGGGCAGCACTGCAGCAGCCGAAACAGTGGAGCAGTCTGAGTCTTCACCTGCAGTTGGCTCACCCGCCGTGAGAAGATCTCAGCGAGCTAGGAAAGCTCCAGACTACTTGAAGGACTATACTTAGTCAGTAGTGAGTTCCCCAGCCACAGGACAAGAATGCGTCCTGGAACCTCACTGGGATGCGGTAGTCAAACCAATTCCCCAGTTAGACTGTTATGTGTGTTATACATGTGAAAAAAAAAAAAAAGAGAAAGAAATTATGTGTATGGCACATGTGTTTAGGAAGTTAAAAAGTAACTGTGATAGTTTAGGGTTAAATGGGAGTTCCAGGATGTCTAGTATAATTGGCTAGTGTAATTAAGAGTAGTTTAATCTAGAGGGGAGGGATGTGGTAGACTGCAAGTCTAAAATTAAAACATTACTGGCACAGGCCTCTAGGGGGAAATACCTGTATTGTTCAGCACTACTACTAAGGGGACACATTAGAACAAGAGTGTGAAAACCCCGTGCAGAATCCATGTTCAGTCATTGTCGTGTGTGTTGCAGAATAAATGGCAAGAGTTAGCCAAAGAAATAACTCAAGTGTGATCATTGCTACACGGTAGGATATCACATAATGACACAGCAGTATAACTCAGAAATAACACATTTAACACACACAGTAATGTTTCAAACTGGCAAAGCATGCTGGGAAATCCCTGGCTCCCTTAAAATGGCCCCGACGTTACAATACTGTTAACACTATTATTAATGAAATGGGTGAAAAAAACACAAAGTTATTAAGTATGTGATCAACATTTACTGGAGTGATGGACAGTAACATCAAGGAGCTCGGTCCACCCAGCTCCTTGATATTAAAATATCATATTTAAAGCAGTCAATCAATTGAAGCATTCACAATGTTCACAATTTTATTTATATATATATACTTTTTGGGGGGGGGGGGTGTCTTCTTTCCTACTTGAACTGTTGCAGCTGTTTCTTTTAGCCTGTATCACATACCGGGACTCTTCATATTTATTGAATCTGTCGCTTTGTTCTTCATCAGTGACGTACTCCGCTCCGCTGCCTGGTCCTTCTCCTATTGGTCATCTGCTGAGCCCACCGTCCCTTTTACGTGAGCGCGCACAGCCAGGTTGAATAAGCCACGGTCAGCTTCCCGAGTTGATAAACACGTCCATAGTGCAGATGATCCTGATCCAGAATGTCTGGGTTAGTGAAGCCAGATAACTGAAAGATAACCTGGGTATGCTGAACCTCTCCTTCTCTGGGGAGGTGCACGTCGGGCGACACAATAGGAACGCACGTCGCTGCTGCGTCGACGCCGTCGCAGCTGTGTCGTGTCAGTGCAGGTGCATCACTTGCGCTTTATGGCGGAGTAATTACAGTGCGTGCGTGGCCATGCCATATGGCCACACACCTTAACATTTATCTGCATTTTTGAAACAAAGGAGCTTCAAGCTCATGAACGATCTGTAACCTATTGATGGAGAAAGTACTTTTTTATGTAACTGGGAGTTTACTGCCCCTGTAGCGTGTATACTTGTGCAAAGCTCAGCAGCCAGTTAACAGATAAAAGTCCTCCAGTAAACACACAAGGTTTAACGTTTCTTGTGCTTTACTGAAGGTTTTTGTTTGCATATTTTTTCTTTTCTTTTCCTTCTTTCTTTTCTTTGCAAGGTTCTTTCTTTTCTTTTCTGTAGAAAGACACACAGTCTCCAAGGCAGAAGCGTATCAGAGGACATTCAGCAACGGCGTGTATTTTGCCGTCTCTCATTCTGCACGTCAGTGCCAGACTGAGCATGTGCCGCTGAGGGATTACTGTAGCCAGCAGGTGGCAGCAAAACCATGAATTACTACAGAAGCTACTTTTAAACATTTTTAAATTATAACACACTTTTTGAACCCCTTTTTAACCTTTAACATATTTAAATGATTCACTTAATTATTAACTTAAAGGGAGCACACTCCCCACTATGCATAATAACATTATATCACGAAAACACTTAAAAACTCAAAGAAGTGCTACCATGTTAGGAGGGTGACTTAGGAAGTCTCTGAAAGAAGCACCACAATCCCAGAGAGCACTGACCCCATTATCATGAGGTGCTTCGAGCGGCTACTCATGCAGAACATCAAGTCCATCCTCCCTCCCTCCCAAGACCCATCTCAGTTTGCATACAGGTCAAACAGATCCACAGAAGATGCCATCGCTGCTGCTCTCCATCCAGCCCTCACCCACCTGGACTCAAAGTACTCCTTTGAGCAAATGCTGTTCTTGGACTTCAGTTCAATCATCCCCCAGCACCTGATACAAAAACTCAGACACTTGGGACTCAAAACCTCTCTGCAACTGGGTGCTGGACTTTCTCACGGGGAGACCACAGAACGTGCGGGTTGGCAGCAACACCTCTCAGACCATCACACTGAGCACAGGGGCCCCACAATTCAGTTCAGTTCAATTCAATTCAACCCTATTTATTACAGCGCCATTTCACAACAATAGTAATCTCATAGCACTTTCAACTGTAGGGGAAACCCCCACAATTGCAGAAAGACCCCAGCAATCAGGCGATACCTTGTGAGCAAGCACTTGGCGACGGTGGAGAGGAAAAACTCCCTTTTAACAGGAAGAAACCTCCAGCAGAACCAGGCTGAGGGAGGGGCAGTCATCTGCTGCGACTGTCTGGGGGGTGAGGGGATAGAGAAGAAGAAGAAAAGAACAGACATGTAGAGAGCAAACAGCACGAGGGGGACTCAATCTATGGGAGAGAACAAACAAATGTTAACGACCAGCAAAAATATTTCTTTGAGAGTGAAGAAAGGAGTGAAGCCCAGTGCACTGGAGATCCCCGGCTGTCTAAACCTATTAGCAGCATAACTAAGGGAGGGTTCAGAAGCACATGATCCCACCCTAATTATTGGCTATATCAAAAAGGAAGGTTTTAACTCTATTCTTAAAAACAGAGATCGAGTCTGACTCCCGAATCCAGATTGGCAGCTGGTTCCACAGGAGAGGAGCTTGATAACTGAAGGCTCTGCCTGACATGGATGGCTCTCACGAGCCATCAGTGAGATGCCATAGGTAGCCGTGGGTTTGTACATTTATTAAATAACGACACACAGTGACAAAATAACAAGCCTCGTGGGGCAACACAAATAAATACAAACACTTACATTTGTACAGCGAGGGCGGAACCTGAACGCTGTGGGAACTGACCTCAGGGTTAGGGAAGCCAGACTGGAAAGAAGACATAGGAATGTCCGTGTAGGTTGCAGCCCTGAACAAACAGAGCTGCTCCCTTAAATAGGGAGGAATAGATTGATCAGCTGATAAAGGGTCATCAGCTGATTAGAAACAGGTTGTTCAGCGGGGCTCCACTGACAGCCGGAAGCCCTGCTGAGACGCTGTCAAAATAAACATCTAGAACCGTGCCAGAGGAGAGAACGGAGACTACCGCACAGCCCGAGTGCCGACAGAGTCAGCACCCGAACCATGACAGTTGCCCCTGTTTCCGACGTGGATTCTAGATGTGGTGAAACACCCCCCCCCCCCCAACTGGGAGGCCAACAAAACCACCCCAGGGAGGGAGGAGGGGGAAAGAAAAGGCCGCGGAGGGCTAGATCCTGGTGACCAGAGTAGAGAGAGAAAAAAAACAAAAAAACAACAGGAGACACTACAGAGTAAGAAAAAAAAACCAAAAACACAGAAACACTCCATAATGTACCAACAGGTGGAATACTACGCCCAAATAAGGAACACTAAGCCTACCGGCCATAAACAGTAACTCCGGTCAAAAAACCAAGATACATAGTTCCAAGGAAAAAAACCCACATATCATCCCCCACAAAGGAAAGCGGGAGAGAAAAAACACTACAAATGTTGAAACCCTGCAGTTTTAAATCCATACACACAGACTGTACAGGCAACGAATGGACATTTAAACGGAGGAAAAAACAAAAAACACCCGCTAGGAAGCGGTGACATATACGGTTCATACATAAGACCCCCGCACATCCCAAACGGTTACAGAAGAACAGAAATAGAGCACCAGGGATGACGGCAGTTTTAACATCACAGCATGAAAGCCGATAGTTCGGGGGGCCGCCCTGCATCTAGCGTCCATATCGCTGGCAGGGGGAAAAGGAACAGTTTGGGCAGCCTACCCCAGTCTCATGCCAGGAAACATGATTCTTCTGGCTGCCGGGCCAGATCGCCGAACAGGCGGGGCAGTCCTCCAGGCAGCCGACCCGCATCACCCAGCCCCCAGGACCGCAGGGGAGAAATTGAAGACGGCCTCCCTGGAAAGGGGAAAAACGAGGGAGAGCTGAGCCGGTCATGGAGAGCCCCAACGGCTCCCGGTGGAGATGAATGGGGGAAGGATGATGATGATTATGATGAAGATGATGAGCCAGTCCAGCGTCAGGTGGCAGAGGATCTGCAGCTCCCTCACCGACCTTGGACCGAACCGGCGCTGCACTCCAGTTGGACCTCGACTGGGTCAGTGCGGCACCCACGATGGACCCTGACTGGGCCGGAGCAGCAACCGCGATGGACCCCAATTGGGTCTCGTCGGCACCCATGTCGGACCCCAATTGGATCGGAGCAGCACCCACGATGGACCCCAATTGGGTCTTGTCTGCACCCACGTCGGACCCCGATTGGGTCTCGTCAGCACCCACGTCGGACCCCGATTGGTCAGTGCCGCACCAGCGATGGACCCCGACTGGGTCGGCGCAGCACCAGAAACGACCTCCAACCCTGGACCTGGAACCTCCCGCACAGCGACCGAGAACGACTCCACACCGGTGACCCTGGGAGAAGGCTCAGTAGAAGAAAAAGAACTGGGATCAGGATCACCGGTAGCGACAGAGCCCAGTGAGATGAGCTCGGATGCAGCAGACGGCTGCACCTGGCTCGTCTCCCCGAGAGGCAGGCAAAAATGCTCCAGAACTGATAGAAGGAAGACAAAATACAGCACTTGCCTGCACTCGAGTTCTGTCGCCGTCCAGGACTTTGACGATCCAGGCTCAGGACTCAGGCTCATGTTAGTGCAGTTCTACACAGCCATCATCGAGTCCATCCTCACCACCTCCATAACCGTGTGGTACGCAGGAGCCACTGCCAGGGACAGACTAAGGCTGCAGCGCGTCGTGCGCACTGCTGAGAAGGTGATCGGCTGCAAGCTCCCATCTCTTCAGGATCTGTACATCTCCAGGACCCGGAGGCGTGCTGGCCGGATCATAGCCGATCCCTCACACCCTGGTCACGTACTGTTTGCCCCCCTCCCCTCAGGTAGAAGACTTCGGTCCATCCAGACTAAAACCTCCCGTCACATGAACAGCTTCTTCCCCTCTGCCATCAGACTGCTGAACACTAAGTGACTTATTGACTCTTGTGCACTATGTACAGCAGCTCAACCAGACTCATGTCAATCATCACTGTTTTCTTCCTGCATTACCGACTGCACTATATAGTTCTCCACAGTATCTGCTGCTCGCTAATATATTTTAACTGCTGACCAGTATCAAGATAAGATAAGATAAGATAAGATAAGCCTTTATTAGTCCCACAACAGGGAAATTCCAGGATTGCAACAGCACAGTGATAGCAACACTCAGAGCAACAATCAGAAGGCAAGAAAAAAAAACAAGCAAGCAAGAGCAGCTAATATACATATGTACATATTACTATAAAATATATATATACACACACACACACACACACAGACACACAGTGCAGAGCATTGTAGCTGGATGGAATAAATATATGAATATATGAACACACAGTGCAGAGCATTGTAGCTAGATGGAATAAATATGTAAATATATAAACACCCACAGTACGGAGCATTGCAGCTAGGTGGAATAAATATGCAAGTATATAAACACACAGTGCGGAGCAATGTAGCTAGATGGAATAATATGTAGATATATAAAAACACAGTGCGGAGCATTGTAGCTAGATGGAATAAATATATAGATATATAAATATAAACACACCCAGTGCTGAGCATTGTAGCTAGATGGAATAAATATGTAAATATATAAACACACCCAGTGCAGAGCATTGTTGCTAGATGGGATGAAACAGCATAACCGTCTACTTAGTTATCCTACATGGTATGATTATGTGCCCATACATATTCTCACCCTCCATGGCGACCGGTATGTTCCTAGTTGTATGCCGGAGGGGACCATTGTGTAAGTCTATTGCATCTTTTGCATTCAAAAAACTACTAGTTTGTTACGTCTTTTTGCTATCTCTGCGAGCAGCCCTGCTTAGGTTGTACAGTCTGACAGCCGTTGGTAGGAAGGACCTACGAAACCTCTCGGTTGTGCACCTGGGATGATGTAGTCTGCTGCTAAATGAGCTCCTCAGTGCATCCAGTATGTCCTGCATAGGGTGGAACTCGGACTCCAGCAGAGATGACAGTTTAGCCACCGTCCTTCTCTCTCCTATCTCCTCCATCGGATCAAGGCGCTGCCCCAGGACAGAGCTAGCTTTCTTAATCAGTTTGTTCAGTCTCTTCCTATCGGCTGCAGTAATGCCACTGCCCCAGCAGACCACTCCAAAAGTGATGGCTGATGCCATCACTTTTGGAGTGATCACTTACTCTTATTCTACACTTTATTGCATGTATAGTTTATTTCTTTTATTTTATCATGTTTAATGTTGCAGCATTGCACCGAGACAAATTCCTAGTTTGTGTACTACATGAACAATGGCAATAAACCTGATTCTGATTCTGATTCTGATTCAGGACGAAGAAGGTCATTGTCTGGCTCCCACTCTGCTACGGCGGGCCCCGCAGTTGGCATGATGTTCTTCACAGCCTGAGGAACCTCCAATGCTGACATCCACGCTGATGACCCACACGGCGTGGTGGCAGGGGTTCCTCGACCTGCTGGATTGGACCGCTCTTCTGTGGAGACCCGGGGACGCTTCTTCGCTGGCGCAGGCTCCAAACTGCAGTCCGCTCTCCTCCTCTGCCCATGACGTGGCTGCGGGGCTGGAACCAGGCTATCCAGGGCTGCAGGCTCCCACCTCGTCCGGCGGCGTAGGCCTGGTGCCGCGGAACGCTCAGAGGAAGGAGACACAGAGGTAGCAGGTCCATTACTATTTACTGCAGCAGGTGGAGGGAGTTCAGGGGACTGTGAACCCTGAACTCCGCCCCCAGGAATCAAGCAAGACAATTCATCTAATATGGGAACAGAATGAAAAGTTACTTGCCTGATCCGTGGAGGCCCGATGGAACCTGCTGCAGCGGACTTTGTTTCTCCCTTGCCCCGCTGGATGGTGACGGAGGGCCCCCTGGGAGGACGAGGAGGAGCCGCTCGTGGTGGATCCACGACAGGCATCACCGAAACAGGACTCATAACCTTCACAGGCGCCGAGGAAGACGTCGAGGAGGAGAAGGGGATGACAGCCGAAGCGATCCGGGCACCAGGAGCTGACGGAGCAGCGGGAGGAGGTGACCCTGGGAGAGAGGCTGCGGGAATTCCCTCCTGACGAGACATAGGAGCAGCAGCTGTCAGAGAGGCAGAGTCTTTGCAATGACCTGGAACAGGATCCGGACGAGGTTCTTGCTGAGGCTTCTTGTTAGCTGTGTGATGACGGTTATCGGCAGAGGGCGAAGCGAAAGAGAGGTTTGGGAAATGCCACTCCTGTGCAGAAACAGAAGCGAGCAGATCGGCGAACTCTGGATGGTCCTTAAACACTGGATTCCTCTCCACCAGCCTGACTGCCGCCGTCACATGCTTTATAACCTGAGTAGGGTGAACGGCGGAGCGAGCAGCTGCCACTCGGTCCCTGATGGAAACAGCTGTCAGACATAGCGTCTCCAGGGGAATTCTGACTGACGACACACTCTCTCGGGGATCACCCCTGGGCGGTGCGCACTCCTGGCCTGGAGCGGGAACAGGAATGGGATCCTGAAGCAAGGAGCGAGGATACCTCCTCTTCGGCTTCCTGCCAGGGTTTCCCTCCAGCCCACGGAGTCTCTCCCACAGCACAGCAATGTCAGCCTTCCTCGCTGTGACTTCCGGGTGGTTGGAATAGCGGGGAAGGCGATTAATAGTGTCCTCAGCAAGGTCCAGGTACCAGCGCAAGCCACTGGGGAAGCGATGGCTACAAGCATTGGAAAGGATTCCGTCGACCTCGATGAGAGCCATAATTAGCTCGTAGCCCAGGCTTGTGGCGTAGCCCTTCAGTGGCGACGCCATCTCCCAGCATGCTGGCACGTTGACAAGGGAACTGACAAGTCCAATTAAACAAACTATGGCCACCGGTGTCTCTTTGGGCTGCGACCTACTGACATGGATGGCTCTCTCAAGCCATCAATGAGACGCCATAGGCAGCCGTGGGTTTGTACATTTATTAAATAACGACACGCAGTGACAAAATAACAAGCCTCGTGGGGCAACACAAATAAATACAAACACTTACATATGCACAGCGAGGGCGGAACCTGAACGCTGTGGGAACTGACCTCAGGGTTAGGGAAGCCAGACTGGAAAGAAGACATAGGAATGTCCGTGTAGGTCGCAGCCCTGAGCAAAGAGAGCTGCTCCCTTAAATAGGAAGGAATAGATTGATCAGCTGATGAAGGGTCATCAGCTGATTAGAAACAGGTTGTTCAGCGGGGCTCCACTGACAGCCGAAGCCCTGCTGAGACACTGTCAAAATAAATGTCTAGAACCGTGCCAGAGGAGAGAACGGAGACTACCGCACAGCCTGAGTGCCGACAGAGTCAGCACCCGAACCATGACACTACCTCTCATTGTACTTTTGGAGATTCTACGTAAGTATTACAAGTAATCCTACATTTTGGAAGTGTAGTGCTCTGTTAGGATAATAGCGTAGTATCAGATCTTTTAAATAAAAAGAGGCCTGATTGTTAAGAGCTTTGTAAGTCAAAAGAAGGATTTTAAACTTAATTCTAAATTCTATGGGAAGCCAATGAAGGGAGGCCAGAACCGGCAAGACAAGATCTCTCTTTCTTGTACCTGTTAAAACTCTTGCTGCAGCATTTTGGATCAGCTGAAGACTTTTGAAAGATGTTTTAAGACAACCTGATAATAAAGAGTGACAATAATCTAATCTAGAGCTAACAAAAGTGTGGATCAGTTTCTCAGCATCACTCTGAGACAAGATGCTCCTAATCTTGGCAATATTACACAAATGATAGAAGGCAGTCTTAGAAACAAGTTTAATATGTGAATTAAAAACAGATCTTGATCAAAAATAACTCCAAGGTTCCTCACAGAACTATTAAGAGAAGAGTAACCGCATCCAAACTGAGTTTCATTTGGAAAGGTATTTCTAAGGTTTTTTGGACCAACTAGAATGACTTCAGTCTTATCTGAATTTAATAGCAGGAAATTACAAGTCATCCAAGCTTTGATTTCCTTGAGACAGGCTTCTAACTTGGCTAATTGATTACTATCATCTGGCTTCATTGACAGGTATAACTGTATGTCATCTGCGTAACAATTAAAATGTATACAGTGCTTTCTAATAATGTTGCCTAACGGGAGCATATATAAACTAAAAAGAGTAGGACCGAGCACAGATCCATGTGGCATGGACCCCTGTGTCCATGACTGAGCTTTGAGTTGGAAGAAAACTCATTATTGACATGAACAAACTGGAACCTATCAGATAAATAAGATCTAAACCAATGCAACAAAGTTCCATTAAGTCTAACATAGTGTTCTAATCTATCAAGTAAAATATTTTGATTGATAGTATCAAAAGCTGCACTAAGGTCTAAAAAGACAAGTACAGAAACAAGTCCATTATTAGATGCGAGAAGGAGGTCATTAGTGACTTTCACTAAAGCTGTTTCAGTACTATGATGAATTCTAAACCCAGACTGAAACTCTTCAAATAAACAATTTCCCTGCAAGTGGTCAAATAATTGTGTAGCAACAACTCTTTCTAAGATTTTTGAAATGAAAGGGAGATTAGAGATTGGTCTATAGTTCAGCTTTCAATTCAATTCAGTTCAATTCAGCTTTATTTATACTGCGCCACATCACAACAGAAGCCGTCTTGTGGCGCCACAGTGCAGAAAAAACCACACAGTCTCAGAAAAACCCAGCAATCAGACGATCCCCTATGAGCAAGCACTAAGCGACAGTGGAGAGGAAAAACTCCCATTTGGCAGGAAGAAACCTCTAGCAGAACCAGGCTCAGGGAGGGGCAGTCATCTGCTGCGACTGGCTGGGGGTGAGGGGATAGGGAGGATGGAGAGGACAGACATAAAGAACATAACAGTAAGATGCCAAGTACATTATTGGAGGTCAACCAGCAGTATGGATCAAATAACAACAGAACAAAAGTGGGGTTAAGAGACACAAAATCCCTCCTTAAACATAAGCTACAGTATATTAAAAAGGAAGGATTTTACCCTGTTCTTAAAAACAGAGACCGAGTCTGACTCCCGGACCCAGAGTGGTAACTGGTTCCAGAGAGAAGGAGCTTGGTAGCAGAAGGCTCTACCTCCCACTGTACTTTTGGAGATTCTGGGCACCACAAGTAAGCCAGCATTTTGGGAGCGTAATGCTCTATTAGGATGGTAAGGTAATATCAGATCTTTTATAAATTGGGGGGCCTGATTATTAAGAGCTTTGAAAGTAAGAAGAAGGATTTTAAACTTGATTCTAAATTCTATGGGAAGCCAATGAAGGGAGGACAGAACCGGGGAGATATGATCTCTTTTACTAGAAGCAGTTAAAACTCTAGCAGCAGCATTTTGAATCAACTGAAGATTTTTTAAGGATACTTTAGGACAACCAGATAATAACGAATTACAATAATCTAATCGAGAGCTGACAAAGGCGTGAATCAGTTTCTCAGCATCATTCAGAGACAAGATGCTCCTGATCTTGGCAATATTGCGCAGATGATAGAAGGCAGTCTTAGAAACAGTTTTAATATGTGAATTAAAGGACAAATCTTGATCAAAAATAACACCAAGGTTCCTCACAGAACTGTTCAGGGAACTGTTGAGAGTGAGAGTGGCGGCATCTAAATTAAGGGCATAATTTGAAAAGGAATTTCTAAGATGTTTTGGGCCAACAAGAATGACTTCAGTCTTATCAGAGTTTAATAGTAGAAAATTACAAGTCATCCAAGCTTTGATGTCCTTAAGACAGGCATCTAACTTGGCTAATTGATTACAATCATTGGGCTTCATTGACAGGTATAGTTGTGTGTCGTCTGCGTAACAGTGAAAATGTATACAGTGCTTTCTGATGATATTGCCTAACGGGAGCATATATAAACTAAAAAGAGTAGGGCCCAACACAGATCCCTGTGGAACTCCGTGACTGAGCTTAGAGTTGGAAGAAAATTCATCATTGATGTGAACAAACTGAAATCTATCGGACAAATAAGATCTAAACCACTGCATTGGAGTTCCACTCAGTCCAACAAAGTGTTCTAATCTATCAAGTAGAATGGCATGATCGATAGTGTCAAAGGCTGCACTGAGATCTAAAAGAACAAGAACAGAGACAAGTCCATTATCAGATGCGATCAGGAGGTCATTAGTGACCTTCACTAAGGCAGTTTCAGTGCTGTGATGAGCTCTGAACCCAGATTGAAACACCTCAAACAAACCAACTCCCTGCAAATGGTCAGATAATTGCACAGCAACAACTCTTTCCAAGATTTTTGAAATGAAAGGCAAATAAGAGATTGGTCGATAATTGGCCAAAACTCCTGACTGAACGTTGGTTTTTTGAGTAAGGGTTTAATTACAGCAGTTTTAAAAGCCAGTGGTACATAACCCAGAGTTAAAGAAGAATTAATTATATGAAGAATACGGCTACCAGTAATTGGGAAGATAATTTTAAATAATCTGGAAGGAATAGGGTCCAAAAGGCAAGATGAAGACTTAGATGAGGAAATTATTTTATCCAACTCTAAGAGGTCGATTGGAGTAAACTTATCTAAGCAGATATCAATTGAGGGAGTTGTAGTAGTTAATGTACTTGAGTTTACGGTAGGAAGAATCTGACTGATTTCATCTCTAATAGATAAAACTTTAAGATTGAAAAAGTTCAGAAAATCCTGACTAGAAAGCTCAGGGGGGATGCAAGGATTGACCAAGCCCTGGCTCTTTGTAAGCCTGGCTATAGTGTTGAAGAGAAACCTGGGGTTATTTTTGTTTGCTTCTATTAATGCAGAATAATAGCTTGATCTAACTTTTCTAAGAGATTTTTTTATAGATTAAGAAATGATTTCTCCACACTAAGTAGAATTCATCTGAATTAGTTGAACGCCATTTCCTTTCCAATTGACGAGTTTTCTGTTTTAAGCCACGAGTTTCTGAGTTAAACCAAGGGGTTAGAAATCTCTGGTTAGACTTTTTCTTTTTAAAGGGGATTACCAAATCTAGAGTCCGATGCAGAGAGGCAGTAACACCATCAACCATGCTATCAATCACGAATGGAGCAGACTCTCCATCATTTATTTCTGTTGTTTCTGTTGTGTTGACCCATGGCATAGAGGAGACAATCTGCAAAAATTTGGCAACAACGTCATCAAAAAGACATCTGCTGTAGTAGTATTTTTCTTTAGGAAACAAGTGATCAGAGATAATGAAATCAAAAATTAACAGACAATGGTCAGACAGTACGGGATTATGAGGAGACACTACCAGATTTTCGATATCTATACCATAAGTCAAAACAAGGTCCAATGTATGGTGGAAATGATGGGTAGAATTTTTTACTTTCTGGGAAAACCCCATTGAGTCGAAAATTGAATTGAATGAATGAATGAATGAATGAATTTATTCGGTAATAATAATAATAATAATAAACACATACAATACAATAAGAACACACAAAAGAACAACCGAAATGGTGTAGGCTGAAGCTAGTGCTTATATAATGCTGACCCCATTACAATTTTAAAATCAATAACATAAAAATTTAAGTCTTACCCAAAATCACCAAAGAAAATCAAATAGAACAAGTAGACAAAAAAAAAAAACCAAAACAAAAAAAAACAAAAAACCTTTAAGTTATTACAAATTTATCTCTCAGCATTTACAGTGAGATACTGGGAGATTTTCTCATCTTTGTACAATTTTTTGAATTGCTTCAGAGTTGAACATGTTTTAATATTTTCAGAGCAACAGTTCCACAGTTTAACTCCAGTGACAGACGTGCAATGATACTTTGTATTTGTTCTAACCTTTGGCTTATTAAAAACAGAGTTACCTCTTAGCTCATAATTTCTTTCCCTTTTTTTTAAACAGTCTCTGAATATTTACAGGTAATTGGTTATTATTTGCTTTGTACATGATTTGAATGACATTATAATCCACCAGATCTCTAAATTTAAGAGTATGCAATTGAATGAATATTGGATTTGTTGGTTCACGGTAAGGTTTCTTTGATACAATGCGTATGGCTTTTTTCTGTACTAAAAAGATTAAGTTTGTGTTTGTTTTATATGTGTTTCCCCAGATCTCCACACAGTATGTCATAAAAGGAACTATCAGTGAATTATATAAAATGCAAAGATTTCTGACACAGGAGATCCTTAACTTTATACAGTACGGCAATGGTTTTAGACATTTCAGTTTTGACATAATTTATGTATGATTTCCAGTTTAGTTTGTTATCAACAATGACCCCTAGGAACTTGGTTTCAAAAACTGTCAATTTCAACATTGTTTATTTTAATTTTTCTGTGATTATATAATTTACGGTTTCCAAATATTATACTTTTTTTTTTTTTTTTTTAGTGTACTTTATTGATCCCCAGAGGGGAAATTGAGGGTCATCCACCACCTGGATGGATTCACCTTTTCCAAGGTGAATAGATAATTTATTGGCAGTGAACCATTGATTAATTTGTTTAAGTTCATTTTCTACTGAATCCAGAAGCTGCTTAAGATTTTCTCCACTACAAAAAAAAAGTTGTGTCATCTGCAAATAAAATACACTTGAGCAATTTAGACACAGAACATAAATCATTAATATACAAAATGAACAGCAATGGACCAAGCACAGAACCCTGTGGTACCCCACACGTCATCTTCAGCAACTTGGAGTCTGTATTATTCACATGAACATATTGATATCTGTCTTTTAAATAGCTGTGTAACCAGTCAAAAGCAATTCCTCTGATGCCATACTTATGTACTAATTTACTGAGGAGTAATTTATGGTCAGCTATATCAAATGCCTTTTGTAAGTCTAGAAATATTCCAACTGTGTATTCTCTTCTGTTGCATCCGTAATCTGTTCAACAAAGTCCATGAGTGCCAGTGAGGTGGTCTGGTTCTTCCTGAATCCATACTGTTGTTCACAGAGTGTATTGTGCTTGTCAATGAAATCATTTAGTCTCTTAACAAATATTTTTTCCAGTATTTTGGAGAACTGAGGTAACTAAGTGTTTGTCACCAGTCTTATACAGAGGAACGACTTTTGCTATTTTCATTTTCTTTGGAAATTTACCAGCAGTAAGTGACATGTTGCATATGAAAGTGAAGTGTTTAACAATACAATCAATAATACATTTAACCAAGAACATACTGAAATCATTACAATCAGTTGATTTTTTGTCTTTGAATTTGTTAACAATGTCAAGAATTTCTTTTTCATCTGTTTCTTTCATAAATATTGAGTAAGCGTTTATGTTGACGACATTGTCAGCGCCACTTGTAGTTGTTGATGATACAGTGGAGTTGGCGATCTTTTTTCCTATATTTTTTTTTTTTTTATTTAAGTTTTTGTAAAGGGTATACAGGTCGTTACAGCAATGCATTGTTTACATTTTCATCACATGTTCCCTTATTTTCTGATATCTGACAACATTGGAAGATTAATTCTTACAACACCCCTTTTTTTTTTTTTAAAGTGAAAGAAAAAGTGAAATTAAAGAGAAAAAAAAACAAAAAACAAATAAAAAAAAACAAACAAACCAGAAAAAAACAAACAAAAAGAAAAAGTAAGTAAATAAAGATAAAAGAGCATCTGAGTAGCGTTGGAACAAAGAGCGGAACCATTATTGAAATGGTATTTGTCAAAGATTAGATCTAATGGAAGACACATATGCGGTCCAGGGTTGCCAAAAGTTCATGAACCCATCCATGTCCTGTCTCAGTGCGAATGTCAACTTTTCCATCGAGTAAATGTCTTGGATCACGTTAGTCCAATCTTCAGGTGTAGGACAGTCCTTCAACATCCATTTTTTAGTTAGAGCTTTTTTGCTTGCCAATATTAAAACATTGAATAAGTATTTTTCTCCTCGTCTTTCCAGTGAGTCCGGTAGTAAACCCAAATACAAAGTTACAAAAGAAAAGGGAACTGTAATTTTGAATATTTTCCCCAATATTGTCTGTACCTTGGTCCAATATTGGTGGATAACTGGGCATGACCAAAACACATGAAAATGATTTGCAGTCTTTTCACCACACAAGCGCCAACAGTTCAATCCCTTATGGGTAAATTTGTTTTGTGCAGGTGTTCTGAAAAATCTTACCAAGTTTTTCCATCCAAATTCTCTCCACTGCAGGGATGAGGTACTTTTCCATTGCTGTTTATTTAGCTTTTCCCATATTTCCAGTTGTAAAGTGAAATTCCCCTCTTTTTCCCATCTCTCTTTTATATAAGATGTGTTGTCTCCTTTTAAGTCTTGAAGACCTTGGTATATTTTAGAAATGTATCTGATCCCTGGGATCCCTTTATATGCCATTAAGAAGACCTTCAGAACACCTGACTGGGCCCTTTCCAAAACCTCCTTTTTAAGTACATTGTTTATGTGGTGTCTAAGCTGAAAGAACCTGAAAAGGTCTTGATTTATTAGGCCTTGTTTTTTCAAATCTTCAAAACTTCTTAAGATTTGCCCTTTAAAAAAATCGTAATATTTTATCAGCCCTTTCTCCTTCCACTTTTTAAATCTGGTGTCTGTTTTATTAGGAGTAAAGTCCTGATCATAGGCAATCCATTGCAGAAGTCGATAGGGCTCTTTAGTTTGATTCTCTCTGACTATCTTAAACCAAATTTTTAGCGGAGTCTCTATCCACGGGTTAGTGTTATTCAAAAGCTTAGGTAAGGCATTGTTCCCTATTATCGCCTGTAGGGGGATGTCACTTGTTATTTGGCATTCGATCTCCTTCCATTGTGCAGTGTAGACTGGGTTACATATCTCTACTAAAGTTTTAATTTGTGCGGCTTTAAAGTAGTCCCTGATATTTGGCAGCGCGAGCCCACCTTTGTCTTTGTTTAGCTGTAGGGTTCTATATCTGATTCTAGGTCTCTTGCCCTGCCATATGAATCTTGAGATCCTTCTGTCCAGCTCCTGCCATGTTTTTTTGGGAGGTTCTACCGGTATTGTTTGGAAAAGGTATAGAAGACGTGGAAGTATATTCATTTTGACTGCTTCAATTCTTTGTGCAGTACCCAAGAATGGTATCATATTCCATCTTGCTAGGTCAGATTTTATTTTTGTCACCAGTGGATCATAGTTTAGTGATATAATTTTGTTGAGTTGTTTCGGGATATTGACCCCCAGATATTTCATAGATTCCGACTCCCAGTTAGTTTTGAGTTTGCTTAGTGAATAATGATTTGGGTCATAGTTGAATGTTAAAACTTGGGTTTTATGCATGTTTAATTTGTACCCTGATAAATCTCCATACTCTGAAAAAACTGAGGTTAGTTCTGGTAAAGAAGTGTTCGGCTGCCCTAGGTATATTAAAATGTCATCAGCAAAGAGTGCTATTTTATGTTCCTTCTGACTAAGTGTAATACCTTGAATTTTTTGGTTTTGTCTTATCCATTGGCTCAGAGGTTCTATGAAGATTGCAAAGAGCAGTGGAGACAGGGGGCAGCCCTGACGACATCCTCTTTCCAGTTCAAAAGAAGATGATAAAATACCGTTAATCCTTATTTTAGCTGTTGGTTTTTTATATAATGCCTGTATAGTTCTAATGAAGTTGTTATGAAAATTGAAACTGGATAAGATTCTATATAGAAAAGACCAGTCAACCGAATCGAATGCTTTTTCAGCATCTAATCCCAATATGACTGCATTTAAGTTATATTTTTTTATATGATGAATTATGTGTAAAGTGCGTCGAATGTTGTCTTGTGTCTGTCTTTGTCTTATAAAACCTGTTTGGTCTAAATGAATTAGGTCTGTCAGTATATTTTCTAACCTTTTGGCAAGCAATTTTGCCGATTTACTGCCTGCTTCATAGTATTTTTGTTTCAGAAATGTAAGTTTCTTCTGGATTTCTATTGTGTAGATCTCATTTATTTGGTTTTTAATTTCCTTAATCTTGAGCGAGTCAGTAGAATGAGTGTTGCCTTTGTGTTCTTTTTCTAGGTTCCTAAGTTCTGACTCTAATGTGGATAGTTTTTCTTGTCTTAGTTTCTTTTGGGTTGCCAGTTTTGCAATAATCTTTCCTCTTATTACAGCTTTGCATGCATCCCACAGTATTAAAGGGGATACTTCTCCATTATCGTTATCTTCCAAATATCTGAGAATATCTGATTCCAATTCATCTTTCAATGGTCCTTTCAGGACATTTGAATTTAACCTCCAAGAAAATGTATTATTTGTGTATTTTTGGATATTTAAGTCCATGTAGATCGGACTGTGGTCGGAGAGATCCATCAGTCCTATTTTACATGTTTTTACTCTTCCAATGTCTCTATTAAACATAAAAAAATAGTCAATCCTTGAGTAAGATGAATGTGGAGTTGAGTAAAATGTATAGTCTTTTACACTGGGGTTGAGTTCCCTCCACACGTCACAGATTCCCAATTCTTTTAGTAGCATCCGAGTCTTCCTGTTTTGGGTGTTATTTTGATGTGGGGAATTACCAGAAGCATCCCAGTATGGATTCAGTCTAAGATTGAAGTCCCCACCACATATCACTAAACCTTGAGCTTTAGTTATCATTAGGTCGAATACATTTTTATAAAATTTCCAGTTAGCCCCTGGGGGAGCATACACATTCAGCAGGGTGATATCTTCTCCCTCTAGCCGCCCAGTTACCAAACTGTATCTCCCTTCTTTATCTTTGTGTTCTGATTTTTTTTCAAATGTAATTTTGGTTGATATCAATGTCGCTACTCCCCTCCTCCTCCCTGATTTATATGAAGATGAAGAGATCATTTTAAACCCTTGTCTACTGAGTTTATTGTGTTCCACATCTGTTAGGTGGGTTTCTTGTAAAAATATTATTCCTGCTTTGTCTTTTTTCATTTTGCCTAGAATCTTGGATCTTTTAACTGGATTCAGGATTCCTTTTACATTATATGAAATTATTTTGGTTACACCCTGTTTCTCCATTGTGTTGTTTTGTTTAGTATAACTGTGTGGTGGCCCTCTTTTGTGCTACTCAGAAACTGAAAGAACATTAAAAACAAGAAAAACATTAAGAACATAGTGTAAAAAACTTTAAAACAAAAAGCTGTCATAAGAACTTCCTGAGCTGAGGTCTTTTTAAAGACCCTGTAAGAGCCTTGATGGAGTGAAGGCCCTGAGGGAAATTCCTCAAACTCTGTTACGTGTTGAGGGCCCTCTCTTACCACTGAAAGTAGTCCCATGCTTTTAACGTGAGTTTCAGAACCCAATCCAAACTTGTAACGATTTTTTTTCTTCCTTTTATGCCTAAACCCTGTGAAATTGTGTGCACCCTCCCACCCCCATCACATCAAACATTCACGCAAAAACAGTATTTGTTAGTGTGAGGAGAACATGTGGATTATTGTCACATTTCTATTTTAACAAGTTTTTTTTTTTTTTTTTTTTTATTACAAAGACTTATTTGTTTCAAATAATATGATTGTTCCATGAAATGTTTTACCACATGCTGAATATGCATCTCCTTTAAAGTTTGTTACCTTGTATGAGGGGGGTTGGATGTGCGGATTGATTCAAGAGAAAAGAAAAAAAAAAAAAAGGTCGCTATTCCAACCTGAAAACGGATAGTTTATCCGCGACGCTCTGGTGCTGGGTTTCCCGCTGCTGGTCCGTGGATTTTGAGGGTCTTTGTGTTGTCCATGTTTGCGCTTTGATCTTCTCACTCGGGTCTGCTGCGGGTTTAAATACCGTTACCGGGAGCCCTCTTTTCGCCATGTCAGCTGTTGCTTCTTCCGCCGAATTATAGAGACACGTTTCATCGCCGTAGAAGACCCTTAACTTCGCAGGAAATGGTGTCTGAAAGCGCAATTTCTTCTCTCTTAACACCTTTTTCGCGTCATTGTATTCCCTGCGCTTTTTAAGGACCTCCGGGGCGTAATCGTGTTCCACGTAGACTTTTCTCTCCTGGTGCATAAATCCTTTTTTCTGCCAGGCCAGTCTCACAACCTCTTGTTTTATTTTGAAATTGGAAAATCTTACCAACACCGAACGTGGGGGCGCTTCCGCCGCCGGCCTAGCGGCTAATGAACGATGTGCCTTTTCTATCTTCAAGTCGGTGGTTTGTGGAATATCCAATTTCTCTCTTAGTAAGGATTCCACGCATTCTGCCATTGAGTTAAAACCATTTTCGGTTCCTTCTATCAGACCATGAATTCTTATGTTGTCTCTTCTTTGTTTTCCTTCTTGGTCGGTTAGCTTAGCCTCTATAGCTGCTTGTCTTTTGCGTAGGTCTAGCACAGAATCTTCGAGCACTTTTATTCGATCCTCTGTTTCCAAGATTCGGTTCTCGGCCTGGTCCACTCTGCTGTTTGTCCTTTTCAATTCTTCTCTGAATTCCCGAAATTCGGCCGTAACTTCTCGGCGAAATCGTCGTAGCTCCTCAAATAGTGATTTCAGGCTAACCCTTTTGTTAGCTATCACCAGTTCCTCGTCTTCTGAACGGAGATCTTCCAGTTCAGATTCTCCGGCCGATACGTGTCCTGGCCTGGAGAATTTCAGTTTCTTCTGTTTTCCTTTAGACATGATGATTTTGTCTTTTGATTTTCACTCCTCCAAAAATCCGTTAAGTTTGATTTTCAAGGTGTTATCCTGGATTGGGTCTGAGAGCTTCAGTGTTAAGCTGCAGTCGCCATGGCATCCAGACCGGAAGTCCTTTTTTCCTATATTAACAAAATATTCATTAAACGTGTTGGAGATCAAGCTATTTTCATTGATTATTCCATTATCTGAATTTAAATAAGAGATGTGGTTGGAATTTAGTTTTCTTCTCTTTGTTATATTATTTAACACCTTCCATATACAGCAGGGGTGTCAAACTCATTCCATGGTGGGCCAAGACCCTGTATGTTTTACTTCCACCCAGTGTCTTCAGCAGGTGTTTTCACTGACCAGCAATCAGTGGAAAGAAATTCAGTGAAATCACCTGTTGAAGCCACTGGGTGGAGGTAAAACCTGCAGGGTCTTGGCCCTCCATGGAGTGAGTTTGACACCCCTGATATACAGTATTACATGTATTAGTTTTGTTATTTTCCAATAATTTACTGTAATGTGATTTTTTACTCGATCTTAAAATACTAATGAGTTTATTTTTATAAGTCTTGTATTTCTTTTCTGCTTCTACAGTTCTTAATTTCAGAAACGTTTTGTATAACAAGTTTTTCTTTTTACAAGCATTTTGCAGGCCCTTGGTGATCCAAGGCTGAGCTCTGAATTTAACTTTAGTTTCCTTTACCACTAGAGGGCAGTGTTTATTATATAGTTGTGATAAAATAGAGACAAATTCTCCATATGCTGTTTCAATGTTGTCAACATAAACACCACTCCAGTCTTGTATTTTTAGATCATTTCTAAGATTGTTGATTGCGGTTTCTGTTACAAGTCGTTTAAAAACCTGATCTATTTCAACGTTATGTGTTACACCAGTGTGTGATGAAACAAAAACAGGCAGATGGTCTGTCACATCATTGATAATAAGACCAGAAGTTACATTCCCCTCAGTGACATTTGTGAAAATGTTATCAATAAGTGTTGCTGAATGTGTTGTTATTCTAGTGGGGTATGTTATTGAAGGGTAGAAACCCATACAAAACATGGAATTTATGAATTTGTGGTGGGTTGGTGTAACCCCCACAACAGACTGGACAGACACAGCGCTCGGCTAGAGCAATTAACAGAACAGTGAAATGTGTGTATTAATGTCTACAGGCAGCCCCGCTTCTTCTGGCTCACTACTGTGATGTTAATGTGCTTTTCATGCATTGTGTTCATGCGTCCTTGTCATGCGCTGGCCCTCACGAGCCAGCATAAGACGCACACAGAGTCACCAGTGAGTTTTTCAGTGAGTTTATTTACGGTGAAAAGGTGTTAACACAAGCTGCTGGGATAATGACAGGAGTCTTCACAGAACAGGAGGCATAGGGCTATACAGCACACTATAGGTCCAGAGCAGGAGACGGTCACACACAGACAGGCTTGGTAATAATTACACACAGGCTGCTAAGGCAGGGACTTACAGAACAATTCACGCCGGGAGGAATAAGGCTAATACAGCTCACTTACTGGTACCGGGGAATGACGGTCAAGCCCAAAGCAGCCGAGGTGTGAAAACAGTCCAGGCATCCGCAACGTGACGGTGGGTGAACAGGTAAGTGATCAGGTTAGTAACCAGTTAAGCGACCAGGTTGGCGACCAGACACTGCTGCGTCCTACCGACGCCAGTGCTGGGCTTAAATTGACAAAGCACTAATGACGATGATGACACTCAGCTGACCGACCGTTGACAGGCGGAAGCCCCACCGAGCACTTTCACAATAAGAGCCCGGAGAGGCCAGAATACCACCCGCAGCTGTCAAGGCCGGCAGCGAGACATAGCTTAGCCCGAGCGCGATCAGAACCGATGCTCGGGCCATAACAGTCCTGTCCTTACTGTGACCTAGAGACTGAGATCAATATGTAGATGTGCCTTGTAACCTCTTTGTCTTGCAGCTGGAGCAGAGGCCAGCAATCTGCCTATTGTGATGTATGTCTCTCAAATGCAAATGTCTCATGCCTGTTCTGCAATCTCTTTGATCGTACCAACTGCTGGGGAATGCTCTTTTATGTATTGTTGTAGTTGGGTATATATACTGCACTGTAATCCATGCTCATCCTCTCATTCACTCACTCTTCAGCTGCTGCTGCAGACACACACTTTGTGTCTCCTCCTCTGAGAGCCTGAGGATCCCGCTCCGGTCTGCTCACACTTGCACCGGAGCGGGGATCCTTGTGAAGGCGGTATGATTTAATAAACTCTACTTAAAACCTTCACCAACGCTGCTTTATTTCATGCCGCTTCACTGGTGACCCCAAGAATGCACACGCTTTGTGCAACGCAACCTTCTGGTCTGGACGGTCACGCTGGCAACCCGACGCTGAAAAAAACACGCTGCCAGCGAACACAGCAGCCTGACGCAAACGAGCTGCCCTCCCTTCTGCTTCAGGGAGACTTCGACGCGGAGCCAACACAGGCGAGCTACTCTCCGGACATCACCCACGACCGGGAAAACTGCAGAAAATGTCATGGCGCGACCCTCACCTGAGATCGGGACGTCCACGCTGGACCGGCCGAGGGACACAGAACGTTTTCTCCCTCTCACCGCTACTCCTCCCTCTCAGCGATCCTACTCATCTACCCGAGCCTGAGGAACAAAGATCGTCTATCTCCCCTCAACGCTCCAACGCACCATGACTAATCTGCAGCCACAGCTCATCATAGATGTTTATCGGTGCCGTCTGCGCCGATCTCCACCAAGATTCCTGACCCTGGTTCTCCTCTCCAGCTGGCCCACCCATCATGGAACCCCGGCGAACGCACCGGGGAGTTACGAGGACGGCGCGCCACGCACGGGACACATACGGCTCCACTGACCGCCTTCCTTCTGCTGCACACTGGCCCTTCAGGCTGGCTCGTACACCTGAGGCACGCAGCTTGCTCACTGGATTTTATGGTCTTAGCCACGGCACACAAGGGATTCAGCCGTCAGCTTTTCCCACACGCCAAGTCCCTCTGCTTTTGTTCCTTTTTTTTTTCTTACAGCCGCTCCTGTTTTTCTTCATGGCCACGAGAGCAGTCAGAGACTAATTTTTCTTCTTGTGATCTCCGCACGCTCAACGGGACAGCCCCTCGACGTCGCGGACCAACAAGCAATTTTTGCGCGGCTCGGACGATTTCACCGCTCCCGGCCGGCACTTACCACCACCCCACCCCCCCGCCTGCACAGAGCTTCTCCTGCTCGCTGCCCAAGCTGCATGATCGAGACCTCGGCCGCCTGCCGAGCCCTCTGGGAGGGGGCGTGTGGCGGGTTGGTGTAACCCCCACAACAGACTGGACAGACACAGCGCTCGGCTAGAGCAATTAACAGAACAGTGAAATGTGTGTATTAATGTCTACAGGCAGCCCCGCTTCTTCTGGCTCACTACTGTGATGTTAATGTGCCTTTCATGCATTGTGTTCATGCGTCCTGTCCTTACTGTGACCTAGAGACTGAGATCAATATGTAGATGTGCCTTGTAACCTCTTTGTCTTGCAGCTGGAGCAGAGGCCAGCAATCTGCCTATTGTGATGTATGTCTCTCAAATGCAAATGTCTCATGCCTGTTCTGCAATCTCTTTGATCATACCAACTGCTGGGGAATGCTCTTTTATGTATTGTTGTAGTTGGGTATATATACTGCACTGTAATCCATGCTCATCCTCTCATTCACTCACTCTTCAGCTGCTGCTGCAGACACACACTTTGTGTCTCCTCCTCTGAGAGCCTGAGGATCCCGCTCCGGTCTGCTCACACTTGCACCGGAGCGGGGATCCTTGTGAAGGCGGTATGATTTAATAAACTCTACTTAAAACCTTCACCAACACCCGCTTTATTTCATGCTGCTTCAAATTCACTTATTTGGATATGGTCATTTGGATTTAATAAGTCAATATTGAAGTCTCCACAAATAAATACCAGCTTCTTATTATCTACTGCACTGAAAAGCTCAGACAATTTTTCTTTGAAAATGTCAATATTGCTAGCCGGTGCTCTATAAATGCAACTTATTATGATGTTTTTTGTAGTTGTAATTAATTCCACAGTTACACACTCCATGATGTTTTCCATTTCAAAAGACATATTATCTACAACTTGGCTTTGGTAGCAGGACCTGATATATAAAGCAATACCACCACCCCTTTTTTTTTGACCTGCTTGTGGTACTGTATATAAATCATAGCCTCTCATTTGCACTGTATGAAAAATTTGTGTTATATTGCAACAAACTGTCCTGGATTTTGAAAAAATTCATGTTGAGACTTCTACTATTAAAGTGTATTATTGACAATGATTGGTCAGAAATTGTATTTTTTAGTTGGTCTGAGCTAAAGTATTTACACTGATGTTTTATACTGTTGAAAAAGTGATTTTCAGGATCGGCTTCATATTCAACACTGTGCGGCTTATGCTCAGTATATTCGTACCCTTTAAAAATGAGGTTGATTCCTATAAAATTTTGCATCTTAATTATTCCAGTCAATGGAAACAAATGCACAGTTTATATCTCTAAGTTGATAATGAAATGTCAATCATTTCTGGTTGATTTTTGGCTCCATTGATTTTGGTGTACTGTTATGGGGATGGCGTGGGTGAATAATGAGTCTGTCATACCTTAAGTAGGCTATGTCCCCTCGTGCTCTTGCAGCTTTCAGCTCTGGCATTAATTCTTTTCTCTTCCTTCTTACCAAATCAGTGAAGTCCTCATTGATGAAGATTTTTGTTCCTTTGAGGGACTTGGCTCTTTGAAGAATGGTCATCCTGTCCTTGTGCCGCAGGAACTTGACCACAATGGGCCTTGGTCTTTCTCCTCCAGGTTTTCCGGTGTGGTAGCTCTCTCCATCTTGATCCCTGGTGGTAACTGTAGTTTCTCCATGAGAATATTTTTAATCTTCTCCTCCATGTCGGCCAAGGTCTCTCCTGGTGCCTCCACAACACCATCAAAGACTAGATTATTTCTCCGGGATTGTCCTTCCAGATATTCACATTTGTCGGTGATAGTCAACAGACTGTCACACACTTTAGAATCATCTGATTGCAGCACACTGTTGTGGTCTGCTTGTTTAGACAAATCGGCTTTTATGTCATCTATGTCTTTTTGACTGAACTGTAGACTGGTTTTAATGTCCTGCAACTCTCTTGTCATCCTGTCCACTCTTGCATTAGCTGAGTCCATGATCACTTTGATGAGGCTTTTGAAAGTTTCCTGTTGTTGGTTTAACAATGCAGAAAACAGTTCTTTTTGTTGTTGAAGTCAGTCCTTTACCTGTGCGAGGGACACATATTCCTCCTCGGATTTGGCCTCTGCTTTTGGCTTAGATGGCATTTTGCTGCAGTTTTGCAATAATTTGCAGTGGACAAGGAGACAAGAGTCTGTTTCCAAGACTATTTCAGTGTTGATGAAAAATTCAAGCAGCAACAACAACAGGAATGCGTGTAAGACCCGGTGCCAGGCCTGAAGCCTGATGAAGGTGGCTGCAGGGCCTGGTGGTGGGAACTGCCTGTGAAGCCTGGTGGTGGTGGCTGCCTGTGAGGCCTAGTAGTAATGGCTGCCAGTCTGCTTCTAAGGCAGAAAGACCCAATTGTAAATCCACCAGAATCTTCCCCCAAGCCACCAATCCACTGCCAAGTGTCAACCAAATCACCTCCAAAAGTCCAGCACTAGCCACAGGTGAAGAATTGAAGTTCTATTACCTCTGGAACAGGTAGTATTTAATCCTGCTGCTCAGTGCTGCTGCTCAGTCCTTCCATCTTCGTGGAAAAGGGTAGACTTTGACTGAAGTTTGAATTGAACTTTGAATTGAATGCCTTATTAAGACAGTCACTCTCTACATCAACATGTATATTAAAGTCCCCTACAATAATTATTCTATCGGATTTCAGCACTAAATCAGCTAAAAATTCAGCAAATTCTGATAGAAACTCTGAATAGGCTGAGGGAGGACGATAAACTATGGCAAAGAGAATTGGGTTCAAGCCAAGATTGCCAACAAGCCCCACACTGAGGACCAAACCTTCAAAGGAATTAAAACATAATTTTTGCTTAACATTAACTAGTAATTTAGAATGGAAAATTGCCGCCACTCCACCACCACGACCAGAAGCTCTGGGGTTATAACAGTTTAAATACCCAGATGGAGTTGATTCATTCAGACCAACATAATCATCTTGCCCGAGCCAGGTCTCTGTGAGGGATAGTAGATCGATCTGATGATCGATTAATAGATCATGAACCAGAAGAGACTTAGAAGTTAGAGACCTAAAGTTTAATAGACCACATTTAATTTTTAAATTTTGGGGAGGAACAGAGGCCAATTTATTAATTTTAGGGACTTGAGGCTAGATTTGAATTTTACCAACATTTTGTTTAAGCAATTTGGGATGTTTATGCATTCTATTTTTATTAACTTTTTTATTAACTTTAGAGGGAGAAGAAAAAGTTTCTCTGAGGAAGGAGACGGGCAAAGTTGAAAGGTGGTGGATGAGGAGGAGCTGCAGAAGTGCGTGTGTTTTTTAAGTTGTGTTGTATTTGTCCAGGGTTACAATATTTAGGGCAACGGGAGACAGACACAATCTCTGTAGGATTGTAAATCAAAGGCTGATCCAAACGGTAAAGACCACCTGAACTAATGGGATCGATACAAGAAGAGGGAACAGAACCAAAAAAGGGCAGTTTGGCAAACCCAGAAGCTTCAGAGCGAGTAAACACACCAAGTCCCAGTCACTGTACCAAAAAAACACTGAATGGAATAGATTGTCTCTTAAAACACGTGCACCAAGTCTATTTGGGTAGATGCCATCAGGCCTCATAAGTGATGGGCGGTTCCAAAATAAGTTAAAATTGTCAACAAAACCAATGTTAAAAATAGGACAAGTAAAACACAGCCAAGAATTAAAACTGAGAGTTCTGCTAAAACGATTGCAGCCTTGTCTGAGAGGTGCCAAAGGCCCAGAGATGAGCGCACGTCTGCCACAGTTCATAAGAGTGGACAGAGGGCTCCTGAAGTCACTTTTTAAAATCTCAGATGCTTCATCTGGGATGTTATTGCATCCCACATGCACAACGACAGTTTGTACGTGGGGGAATTCATTCAGCAGGTCAGGGATAAGAGCCTCAATGTTAGAGACTCTATCCCCAGGAAAAAATCGAGTAATACAGTACCTGCTTCTGACGTTCCTCGTGATCGAGTCACCAATTACCAGCATTGTCTGGGGTTTTTTTGTCAGTGGATTCTGACGAGGAGAGTAATTTTGTAGAGGGTGATGTTGTTGTTGCGAAGGCGGGGTGATGCACTGTCTTCTATCTGGAGATGGTGTGTAATTTGACAGACCCAGGTTGGTCTTTATCCGGGGTTTGTGAACATGAGCCGCCGCTGAAGAAGAGGAGGGAGGACGAGGGGCGTCCACGGGTGGACGGCCAGTGTCCAGGTGGGGAAAATCCTCCAGGAAAAGGATATCAAATCTGTTTTCCAAGGACATGGGAAGAGAAGAGGCGCGGCCCATTCTGGTCGATCGACGATGGTTGTTAGATGGTCAAACCAAGGTCCAGGGCGCGCATGGAGGATGAGGGGGACCAACCGAGGCTTTGGGTTTAGCCCCAAGATGAAGCCAGTGATTATTGCTGTGGTCATGGACATCTGCAGAGGCTGGAGCAGGAGTAGAGGTAGATGGAGAAGCGCGGAGCTCACCCAAGTAAGTAGCCATCTCTGCCAGCTGCGATTTGGTAGCCGGAGCCGATGATTGCTCGAGAATGATGGTGTCAATGTGGTCTTCGGCCTCCTGAATCTTATAAAGGTTAGTTAGCTATAGTTAGCTACAAGGCTACAAGCCACAACGGTGCATGCTCAGCTCACTGCTCTTCACTCTGCTGACTCATGACTGTGTACCAGCCTACAACACCAACCACATCATCAAGTTTGCGGATGACATGACGGTGGTGGGCCTCATCACCAACAGTGTGGAGGCCAACTACAGAAATGAAGTGAGCCAACTGGTCCAGTGGTGTAAAGACAATAACCTCTTCCTGAATGCGGGAAAAACCAAAGAGATTGTGGTTGGCTTCAGGAGGAGTCACACACAGCACCCCCCCTCTGATCATCGATGGTGCAGCTGTGGAGAGGGTGAGCAGCACCAACTTCCTGGAGGTGCACATCTCTGAGGACAGCTCCTGGTCCAACAACACCACATCACTAGTCAAGAAGGCTCAAACTTGCCTCCATTTCCTCCGCAAACTGAGGAGAGCAGGAGTCCCACCCCCATCATGTGTTCTTTCTACCGAGGCACCCTTGAGAGCATCCTCACCAGCTGCATCACGGTATGGTATGGAAGCTGCACCACCTCCTGCCAGAAGACACTACAACGCACAGTGAAAGCAGCCAGGAAGATCATCGGTGCCCCTCTGCCTCCCCCCCCCCCAACATCTACCTCACCTGCAGAGCCATAAGCATCGCAGGCGACGCCTCCCACCCCTCCCACTCCCTCTTCAGCCCCCTGCCCTCGGGGAAAAGGTACTGAAGCCTCTGAGCCCACTCCACAAGACTGCTAAACAGCTTTGTTCATCAGGCCATCAGGACCCTGAACTCTGTCCACTTCCAACCCCCCGGACCGGAATGCAATCACCTGCACAGTAACTACCTCAGCTGTTGTCACAGAAAGAGTGGCACACCAACAGAAATACATTTGCTGCTGTATAGCTCTGCACTTTAACTGCAACCATTTGCACCATTTGCAACTGCAGCCATTTGCACAAATGCCATATCTACTGCTGTCTGTCTGTCATTGCTATATTGATCATGTGCAGTCCTATCTGTCACTGTCTGCACCTACACTACTGCATTGAACTGCAACTACGAGTATTACATCTCGAGTTTTCTGTATATAGGATTGCTGGGTTTTATCATCATTAATCATTTTTTTCTATTTGCACTATGGGACGTCTGGGTCTATCCTTTGTCGCCATTTGCATGATGAGTTGCATTGCTGCACATAGACTGCTGTTGTTGTTGTTGGTTTCTTTTTTCCAGCCTTATTCTTTTTCTTTTTTTTTTATTGTGCACACCACTGAAGAGAGAGAGAAACGCCATTTCAGTTCTCTTGTATGTTCTGTACGTATAGCAGTACTGACAAATAAAATCTTTGAATCTTGAATCTTGAAACAGGGCTAGTGGGTGGTGTCATGCCTGTTCTATTCCACAGTCCAGTCCAGAAGGTGGCGGAAATGCACCTATAAGTTACTTGCCATCCGCCATTAAACAATAGAAGAAGAGGAAGAAGAAGAAGCAGCAGCAGAAGCAGAAGACGAAGAAGAAGAAGGCGATTAGAGGATAGAGCTTTTAATCCAGAATCGAGACTTGCTGTTAATACATAGAAAAAGACTTTGGTTGCTTGTCAACAAATGTAAGTAACATATGTAAGACGACAACTAAGCTTCCTCAGAGAAGGTTTTGGCTCCGTTTCCCACAGCAACCTGACTGTAAGGAGGAGGTTCCGGCTGACCAGCAGCTCTGGAACCAGGAGAGAATCTCTGTTCTGGAGCAGCAGGAGAAAAACCTCCACAGATGGAGGAGCAGCAGGAGCCAGAACCTACACGGGTTAAAGAGGAGCAGGAGGAGCTCTTCATCAGTCGGGAGGGAGAACAACCGGTAGTCAAGTTGGAGGCAGATTCCTTCATGGTGACTCCTGTTTCTGAGGAAAATGAGCAGAGTGAAGCAGAATCCAACAGTGAGCAGGTCCTCTGTCACAACTCTGCTGTAACTGAGATCCAAGATGAGGAAGGAAGGCGGCATGTAGTTTCAGGATCAATCAAAGAAGAAGAAGAGGAACCCAAACCAAAGAAAAGACGACTGAAAACAAGAAGTCACAGTACTAGTGATGACGACTCTGTGACCTCAAAGACTCTCTGTGAGAATGAAACAGGTAAAAAACACATCAGCGTCCACTACTTTTCATTTTACTTAATTCTGGGTGTACAAATCAGTTTGCTGGTGTATTGCTATCATACTATGTCCATGTAGGACATTCATTCATTTATTCATTCATTCATTCATTCATTCAGTACTTGGTCTGGTCTCCTTTTGCATGAATTACTGCATCAGTGTGGTGTAGCATGAAGGTGACGAGCCCGTGGTGCTGCTAAGGTGTATTGGAAGCCCAGGTTGCTTTGATAGCTGGCCAGTCAAGCACAGTGATACCATGGTCATTAAACCAGGTTTTGGTACTTTTGGCAGTGTGAGCAGGTGCCAAGTCCTGCTGGAAAATGGCATCAGCATCTCCATAAACTTGTCAGCAGAGCAAAGCAACATTTGTCAGTTTAAAAGATAATTGATAATGGTGTAGGTTGTTTAACTGTTACAAAGTATAAGGTTAATGTACATAAATTGAAAAACCACAAACACAGCCTTACTTATCGTACATCATTGTTTTCAAAGAGCACTCAGGGGGAAGTAAGTAACAGTCCTCTGGATCAGCTACAGCTTGTAAAATACATTTGTTTTGTTTTTCTGCTCTTGGGATGCTTCTAGGTCAGGAAACAGGAGGTGAGCTTTGAGAGGAGCACTGCCATAATCATGTTTGGTGACGTGTATAGTCCGAGACAGGGAAATGTAGTCCACTAAGTGGTGTCACAAAAACTAAATATTACTTTTTTATTATGACAACCAGCAACTTTAATTACATGGAAAATTTTCTTTTAAATTGACAAACATCATATGTGTAATTCATGGCAAAATTCGATGGGGATCAAAACATAATTTCTCTCTTGCCATTCACTTCAATGGAGATTTTGTCCAATTTTAAGGTCCCATTTGCAGAAGTAGAGGGGGCGTGACTTAGGCTCTCTGTTTCTTTGGGACCATGGCTCAGGGGAGTTCTCACACCTACAGTTTGGGTCTGAATCCAACTGAAAAGTCTGAAAGTCCAGACCAAAAGGGTTAGGTGTGAAATCACCCCTTTAGACTTTAATGTTGTTGGAATGCCAAACTGATTTTGGAAGTTTTATGTCCATCTGATGTGTTTGAGCTTGTTTTAATATTTTTTCTTTTCATGGCTCCAGTGTCACATTGATCAGAGCATCATTTCATGCTCCACCCTAGCTAACAAGTAGAATACAGCCATAGCAGCAGTGATGGTTCTGACCCTGTCAGAATTTCATTTGAGAATTTCTTTGTCCTCACGGCTGCTAAAATTCTCGTTTTTGAACCTCGCTTACCCAGGATTTACACTGACTCCGGATGCAGTCCATTGCAGATGCAGTGCGGATGGCCCCTTGCGGCCATCCCTACTGACTCAATTTGTGTTTTGCAGCGGCATGAATGACAACAGAGTTTGAAATACAAGCTCACGCAAGAATTATACAAAATAACGTGAGATCTCGAGAAAGACCCAAGAGTGACCAAGATGAACTGATCGCGATCACTTGATACCAACAAGGAAGTGTGGTGTTGTGGCTCCCACCTGGATTTTTGGGCTCTAAATAAAACATAAATGGCCCATTAATTTTAATGCTATGAAGCATTTGTATGTTATGTCAAGTTTTTTACCTTCTCTAACACAGTGGTGGAGGAGTAGACCTCAAAAAATAACCAACGATCCTTAAGTCATTTTCAATGAACAAGAGGCTATTAAATGCCGCAAGATACTGTGGGATTTCCTTGCGTATTGGATCCGGTATCTGTCAAAAATAGACTTTTTGCATTTCATCAGTGAACCGAATTTGATGAGCCAGATTTGTTCCACAGTGGTCTGGAACAGGTGGGGATTAGAAAATTGACAAAAATGGGGAACTATATACTGCGCAGGCCAGATTACAGCCATAACGTACTGCATCCGGAGTCGGTGTAAATCCTGGGTTATGATCTAAGACCACCATTTCTGTGCCACGATTTGTTCACATATCAACAAACCAGGTCACAGACATTTTATTTAAGGGGACATGTGATACTCTCTTTCTAGAAATGAACACAATGAGGTGTAAATGAAATGTCTATGATATGCTTTGGCCAAAATACCATCCATCCATCCATCTTCTACCCCTTATCTGGAGTCAGCAGCATTCTAAGCAGAGGTGCCCAGGGTGCTGCCTTATCCCAAAGATCCCTCTTACATTTGGGGAGCTGAAGTTGCGTTAAGTGAAAATTGTTCTTGACAGATTTTTTTTCAGCAGTGACAGAAAAGTTTGAAAGCTGTCAGTCATTTTGACAGATTACACTGAGGGTTATGCAATTAAAATTCAACTAAAAGAGAATCAGAGAATGAGAATGAATTTCTACAACCCTGTCTGTCAAAATGACAAAAAAAAAGTCTTGGCACAACCTCTGATGGGGAGCCCAGTGGAGGGCAGACCCATGTGGCTTGTTTGACCTGAGCCCAGCTGAGTTATATTCAGGGTTTGGCATTAATACCCACCAACCTGCCAATGGTGGGTTGATTTCAGCAGTGGCCCTTAAGACAACTACTCCCACTAGCCACTTTGGCAGGTTGAAGTTTTCTCAAACAGCATCTATAATAATAAACCTATTGAAATGTGAGACTACGAAACTACAACTCCCATAAGCACCAACTGCACACAGTGTGTGCTCATTGGTGCACTGTCACTGTGGAAGGAGTCTGGCTCTGCTGCTGGCCCAGTAAAGGAGAACCATGGACGGTCTCCTTTACGGGTAAGTCTCCTGTCCTGCCCCAGTTTACACCACAGCTCAGTGGGAAGAAATGCTGCGGTGAGTGGCGACTTCTCCAACTGAGCCCAGAGCGAAGCCAGACTCCATCCATTCTGGAGAAACGGCAACGTACAGACAGCAGCTGGCAGAACACACCTGTCCCCACTCTCAGCAATCAGATCACCGGGGTAACTGCCATGATCCCTTGTTGTCCCAGCGATAAGTAGCTAATAATAATAAATCACTGTGCTCCCCTCCTCCTCAGCTCCTACCTCTGTGGTTAAGCGTGATAAATTTTTGAGCAAGAAACTCCATTTATTGTCCATAGTTGAACAAGTTTTCTTAGGACAGAGAAAAAAAAGTGACTGCACTTTGATATGTTGCTGTAAAGAACAAGTGAAGCTTCTTCTGAGGCGAACTTTCATTTATCTATGATTTCAATTTTATTTTTTATTTTTTATTTCCATGCTGTTGTGATATGCACCTTGTTACAGCCCCACTCCTTTTGGAGTGGGTCCTGTGTGTGCTCTTTTTTTCTGTGTTGGAGGTGGAGCTGTGGATGACCGCCCCTCATTAGCAGGTTCCCTATATAAGCGACACCTGCGCACCTGTCGGCAGCTTTTGGCTCCTGTGGAGGTCGGTTGCCTTTCTGTTGTGTCCAAGCTCTGCCCGCTGCTTCTCTTTTTGCCGCTTGGTTGGCGTTGTGCAGGTAGCTTCTGTCTGTGTTGTTTGTTTCCTGCAGGCTCTGGTTTTGGGCTTCCAGCTGGCATTGTTGCAGCTCCTGAGAGGCATGCGGTCACTGGGTTGGTCAGTGACTGGTCTGTTGTTTTTGTTTCATGCATCCAACACACACATACACCACTGATAATTACAGACACCTTTATTTTTTCCTTTAAATAAACTTGTGATTAAATTGGCACCTCTGTGTGGTCTCTTTTTTTTTTTTTTTTTGTCCAGCCTCGAGCCGAGTTGTGACAAAATGGGGGCTCGTCTGTCCATTTGAATTCAGTTTGTTTGTTTGAGCTTAAACTCATTTGTGACAGAATAAGAGCTGTTTGAATCCGGACTTGTTTGCTTATTCATCGATTTATTTTTTTTTTAATTTTTTTTTTTAATTAATTAATTTTTTTTTTTGAGTGGACCTATTTGGGATAGAATAGGACCTCATCTGTTTGTTTAGTGGATTTGTCTGTTTGTTTTGTTAACTGGGATTAATTTAGTTAAGTGTTTTCCATGCATTTTGTTCTGATACCACTGGAAATTTGTCCTACTAGGCTAAACCGTGAATTCCACTGGGGGGGGGTTCACTGTGGTTTAGTGCGGTGGTGAAAGCGGCCTGGGGCCACCTCCACGGGATCCTGTGAGTCACTACATAGCAGTTGCTTGGCAGCCCCAGTGGGTTTGTGAGTAAAGAACCTCCCGCCGGTAACTGCACGAAGACTAGGGTCTGCGTTATGTAGGCAGGGTGTTGTGACTGGGTAGTCAAGGAAGAGAGTTTCCAATGTGTCACTTTTTTTGGAAGCACTTTCTTCTGTTTGTTGCCCAGTTCAGTTTGGTCCGGTAGCGCAGTCTATTCATGTGTATGGTCAGAGGCATTGACAGTGTTTTTTGTGATTGGGCATGTGGCTGTGGTGTTCATGTGAGTGGGAGTTGCCGGTCGCAGCCCCCCCCACACACACACACAGAAACCCCGAGCAGGCAAGGCAGTGCCGCCAACCCCCACAGGGCACCAATGCCTTGAGGTCAACAAGCCCCAGGAAAGCCAGGCATCCACCCACAGAGGGACAGTCGAGGGAGGCCAGGCCACCAGGTGGGCCCACACCCTTGGGCCCGCCAATCCCCCACCCCTCCAGCGGGGCCAACATTGGGCCCCAGGTGCTGGTAGGCCGGCGCCCCCATCCCTCGGGCCAGAGACCGGCGCGGTCTCCCCGACAGCGCCCCTTCCCCCTTCAGCGCCACCCCCGCACACTCCGGGAACTCCCATGCCCAAAGAAGACCCCCCCACCCACCCAGGGGAGCCCACGTAGCTGAGAGGCACTGCTCCCCTGAATCCATCACCTCTCGACTAGCAGACACACCCATTCCCACACCTTCACACCCTCATACCCATATGCACTCATTCACTCTCACTCCCCCACTCCCCCACACCATCCCACACTCGCACTCCCTGACCCACCCATTCTCTCACTCCTGTATCCACTCAATCTCGCTCCCATTCACCCTCAGGGCCACCCACACTCACTCACGGTCACCCATGCATGCACTTCTCACTCACAATCCGATCTACTCACATCCGCTCGTGCTCTCCCCTCACACTCATCCATCCCCATACACCCTTATTTCCAAGGGCGACTGTGATGCAGATACAACGAGCCTGAATGTGCACCAGCGCCCGGCAATGGCTGGAGAGACCGCCGGTGCAGGCCAGCAGCCACCCCCCCACCAACCTACCCCAGGGCAGCCATAGCTATAGAAGCAGACCCCCACCTCCAGTGCCCACCTGAGCAACTGATCAGCAGACCACCACAGGTGCCCCGAGATGCCACCCGACACGCAAAATGCCACACAAAACCAACCCACCATCGCCATCTCCATTCCTCACTCCCTCACCATCGCTTGCGCTTTTGTTCAATCCGACTCTCACTCCCTTGCTCGTGTCTATTCATTCAGCAGCACCCAGGGATTTCGTCAACATGACTAGTCCCAGGCCCCGGCAGAAGGAGGGCAACAGGGCTGGGGGAAGACGCCCCCCCCCCCGCATAAATCATGATAGGTGTGTGTCGGTTGTATGATGTGATTGTGTGCAGGTGGGTAAACTACCACAGTGCAGTTAAAATTGGGGGGATGCTAGTTGGAGCACCACTAGCAACTGCGATAGGCAGCAAGGCCCCCGTCCACCAAGCCCTCAGTGTCTAAAATGGAATTAAAATTGAGATGAGGGCAGCCCCACTGCTTAGCAGAGGTATCCCCTTCACCGACACAGTGTGGCACACCCTCTCCCCAAAGCCCTAAGTGTATCCAAGAAGCTGTATATTCCACTTAGACTTGGGGGAGGGGGGTAAGACTGGGATGGAGGTGGTCCAAAAGCAAGCCTGTGTACCCCCAGAAGCCAGGAGGCCACCCACTGCCCCCAAATCTCAACTGAGGGCAAGGGCCACCAGGCCAAGCAGCCCAGGACCCACCAGTGTCGTGCCCCGGCGCTTCCAGCACCACAGACATGATGGCGCAGCCACACCCATTCCCACTCCTCTTGCACACACGAACATGCGCAAAAACAATAGTCACAATAGTGAACAATGGGCCGGACCCATACGACACCCCACACGTCAAGCGACACCCCCGAGCACCCACTGCAAGCCCACCGACCACCCACCCCAGACATGCACCGACAGCAGCAGGCCGCCCCACAGCCACCACCACCCTGGAGCAGCCTAACGGTGACACAGCCACCAACCCACACTAACGCCACCCCCCTCCCCAGACCACCCCCACACACCCAGCGGCAAAGACGTCAGGGGCAATGTGGCCAAGCGCCCCGCCCCATGACACAGTGGAAGGGTGGCCGGGACAAGCAGATCCTGAATCGCAAACCCCCATGCCACTAGATGGTCCGTCCCACCCCCGTCACCCAACGAGGTCCCCCCCACACACATGCCCCCCCCACACATCCATCCACAGGTATCCACACCAGTACACACACACAGCCCTGCCCACCCTCATGTGCGCGCGCACACACACACACACACACACACACACACACACACACACACACACACACTCACCATCACGCATGCCCACCTACTCCCACACACAGCTCCACATGCCCCCCCCCACACACACACGCACGCACCCACTTCCGCACACACACACACACACACACATGTATACACACATACGTATGGTCACCTACACCCGCAGGCCCAGCAGGGCGGGGAGGACGACTCCCCCCCCCCCCCCATCCCAGGATGCAGGCACCCGCCCCAGAGCACCACCAGGGCCTTGGGGAGGGGACGATTCCGCCACGCAAGGACGCGCCGGGGCCGGCCCACACCACCGGCGCACACCCGACCCCAACCCAGAGGGGGAACGCCCCCCCCCCTCCAGCACCAGGGGCCCAGGGCCAGGGCCAGCCCCGCCCAGGAGGCAAGGCCAACCAGCCCGGGGCCACGGCCCACCCCACAGCCCCCCCCCCCCCAACCAGCTCCTCCGGGCCAGTTACACGGCCACCCCGGAACAGGCCCCCCGGACACCAGCCCCTCGTGGTCAGGACGCAGCCAGCCACCGGAGGCGCCAAGGAGAGCGAACCGCCACCCCTCAGGTTATAGAATTAATAAACGGGGACCAGAGAGAATTGAGTTCAGCCAATTGGTTATTTGAGGAGGCAGACATTCTCTCCAGGCTAATATAACCTAATAGTAGGTTATTATAGTGAGTCATGCATGAATTATTTCTTGATTTCCAATTCATGAAGATAGTTTTCTTTGTGATGCATAAGGGATAAGGACCTGTACTTATGTAGCGCTTTTTCTAGTCTCAAAGACCACTCAAAGCGCTTCACTAGTACTAACCCTCTATTCTAAGGGCCTATAGGAGACAGATATCTAGGGACAATTTGGAACAACCAATTAATCTAACATGCATGTCTTTGGATTGTGGGAGGAAACTGGATCCCCCGGAGTAAACCCACACAGCAAGGGGAGAACATGCAAACTCCACACAGAAAGGTTCCTACCCCTGCCAGCCTGGGGATTCGAACCTGGAACCTTCTAGCTGTAAGGCAACAGTAGGTGGTGAGTACCATGTGTGACATCCTTGCCTCTATATTTCACTTAGATCACCTAATATGCAAAGTGTGGGTGAGGATGGGATACGATACCCAAGCCTTGCCGACAAGTCCTCACATATCTTCCGCCAGAACTTTTGGACCAGTGCACAGGACCACATAGCATGCATATAACTAACCGGGACATTGCTGGTGCAGTAGAAGCAGACATTTGTGTGACTCAGGCCCATTTTGAATATCCTTTGTCCTGTGTAATGAGTTCTATGTAGAGCTTTGTACTGTATGAGTTGTCAATTAGTTTTTAGTCATCTTAAAAGTGTTTAAACATATTTGTGCCCAGAAGCTTTCATCCTTATTGATCAATAAGTCTATCTCCCATTTTGATTTTTGGAAGAGATATTGAATCATCCAGTCTTGATAATAGTCATTGTATTTTCAATATCAATTTATGGGAACGAAGATTTAGAAACTCTGCCACCTGAACTGGTACCTCTCGATCTGTCTGATTAAGACTGAATTTTGCTTTTATTATGGATTTAAGCTGTTGGTACTCAAGAAACTTTTTATCACTGATATCGTACTGTGACACTAGTTCCTGAAACTGGATAAAATTTTCACCTTATTCCCTTCTCTTGCCACAGTGGAAAGTTTAACACCCTCTTTTGTTGCAAGATACCAGGATTATTCTAAATGGGTGTGGGTTTACAAAGGACAGGTGAAGACCCCATTATTTTTAAAAGTTTCCACCAGGCTGTCAGAGAGGAGCTAATGTTAATGCTTTTAAAACAGTCATGGCGTTTAATACAGGTACTCATAAAAGGTAGGTCAGATATATTTAGTGACCCACAGAGAGCCTGTTCAGCATCTAACTATGGGTTTCCTAGTGGGGTTGATTTTGTCTATTTAGAAACAAACTGCAGTCTATTGGCTAAGAAGTTAAAAAAAAAAAAGGTAAATTTAAATTTCTGCACTCTTGCTTTCTTTTCTTTTTTCTTTTTTTTTTCTTTAAGTTTTTGTAAAGGGTATACAGGTCGTTACAGCAATGCATTGTTTACATTTTCATCACATGTTCCCTTATTTTCTGATATCTGACAACATTGGAAGAATAATTCTTACAACACCCCTTTTTTTTTCTTTTTTAAAAGTGAAAGAAAAAGTGAAATTAAAGATAAAAAAAAAACAAAAAAAAAAAAAAAAACAAACAAACCAGCAAAAAACAAACAAAAAGAAAAAGTAAGTAAATAAAGGTAAAAGAGCATCTGAGTAGCATTGGAACAAAGAGCGGAACCATTATTGAAATGGTATTTGTCAAAGATTAGATGTAATGGAAGACACATATGCGATCCAGGGTTGCCAAAAGTTCATGAACCCATCCATGTCCTGTCTCAGTGTGAATGTCAACTTCTCCATCAAGTAAATGTCTTGGATCACGTTAATCCAATCTTCAGGTGTAGGACAGTCCTTCAACATCCATTTTTTAGTTAGAGCTTTTTTGCTTGCCAATATTAAAACATTGATTAAGTATTTTTCTCCTCGTCTTTCCAGTGAGTCCGGTAGTAAACCCAAATACAAAGTTACAAAAGAAAAGGGAACTGTAATTTTGAATATTTTCCCCAATATTGTCTGTACATTGGTCCAATATTGGTGGATAACTGGGCATGACCAAAACACATGAAAATGATTTGCAGTCTTTTCACCACACAAGCGCCAACAGTTCAATCCCTTATGGGTAAATTTGTTTTGTGCAGGTGTTCTGAAAAATCTTACCAAGTTTTTCCATCCAAATTCTCTCCACTGCGGGGATGAGGTACTTTTCCATTGCTGTTTATTTAGCTTTTCCCATATTTCCAGTTGTAAAGTGAAATTCCCCTCTTTTTCCCCATCTCTCTTTTATATATGATGTGTTGTCTCCTTTTAAGTCTTGAAGACCTTGGTATACTGTATTTTAGAAATGTATCTGATCCCTGGGATCCCTTTATATGCCATTAAGAAGACCTTCAGAACACCTGACTGGGCCCTTTCCAAATCCTCCTTTTTAAGTATATTGTTTATGTGGTGTCTAAGCTGGAAGAACCTGTAAAGGTCTTGATTTATTAGGGCTTGTTTTTTCAAATCTTCAAAACTTCTTAAAATTTGCCCTTTAAAAAAATCGTAATATTTTATCAGCCCTTTCTCCTTCCACTTTTTAAATCTGGTGTCTGTTTTATTAGGAGTAAAGTCTTGATCATAGGCAATCCATTGCAGAAGTCGATAGGGCTCTTTAGTTTGATCCTCTCTGACTATCTTAAACCAAATTTTTAGCGGAGTCTCTATCCACGGGTTAGTGTTATTCAAAAGCTTAGGTAAGGCATTGTTCCCTATTATCGCCTGTAGGGGAATGTCACTTGTTATTTGGCATTCGATCTCCTTCCATTGTGCAGTGTAGACTGGGTTACATATCTCTACTAAAGTTTTAATTTGTGCGGCTTTAAAGTAGTCCCTGATATTTGGCAGCGCGAGCCCACCTTTGTCTTTGTTTAGCTGTAAGGTTCTATATCTGATTCTAGGTCTCTTGCCCTGCCATATGAATCTTGATATCCTTCTGTCCAGCTCCTGCCATGTTTTTTTGGGAGGTTCTACCGGTATTGCTTGGAAAAGGTATAGAAGACGTGGAAGTATATTCATTTTGACTGCTTCAATTCTTTGTGCAGTACCCAAGAATGGTATCATATTCCATCTTGCTAGGTCAGATTTTATTTTTGTCACCAGTGGATCATAGTTTAGTGATATAATTTTGTTGAGTTGTTTCGGGATATTGACCCCTAGATATTTCATAGATTCCGACTCCCAGTTAGTTTTGAGTTTGCTTAGTGAATAAAGATTTGGGTCATAGTTGAATGTTAAAATTTGGGTTTTATGCATGTTTAATTTGTACCCCGATAAATCTCCATACTCTGAAAAAACTGAGGTTAGTTCTGGTAAAGAAGTGTCCGGCTGCCCTAGGTATATTAAAATGTCATCAGCAAAGAGTGCTATTTTATGTTCCTTCTGACCAAGTGTAATACCTTGAATTTTTTGATTTTGTCTTATCCATTGGCTCAGAGGTTCTATGAAGATTGCAAAGAGCAGTGGAGACAGGGGGCAGCCCTGACGACATCCTCTTTCCAGTTCAAAAGATGATGATAAATTACCGTTAATCCTTATTTTAGCTGTTGGTTTTTTATATAATGCCTGTATAGTTCTAATGAAGTTGTTATGAAAATTGAAACTGGATAAGATTCTATATAGAAAAGACCAGTCAACCGAATCGAATGCTTTTTCAGCATCTAATCCCAATATGACTGCATTTAAGTTATATTTTTTTATATGATGAATTATGTGTAAAGTGCGTCGAATGTTGTCTTGTGTCTGTCTTTGTCTTATAAAACCTGTTTGGTCTAAATGAATTAGGTCTGTCAGTATATTTTCTAACCTTTTGGCAAGGATAATGGTAAAAAGCTTATAGTCCTGATTTAGTACACTGATTGGTCTGTAGTTGGAGCACTCAAGTTTATCCTTTTCAGGTTTAGGTATAACTGCAATGACCCCTTCTCTCCAGGAGGGGGGGATTTCCCCTGTGTGGAGGACATAATTAAATGTTTTCAGGAGGAGAGGAGATAGTTGCTGTTTAAAGGTTTTGTACCACTCTGCTGTATAGCCATCAGCTCCTGGGGATTTGTTAGCTTTAAGTTTCATAATTGCTTTTTCCAATTCTTTAGGTTGTATTTCTGACAGTAGTGTTTTATTTTGTGACTCCGTAAGTTGGGGAAGGTTTAATGTGTTTAGGAATGCCTCGGATGCGTTTTTATGTTTTTTGTGGGAGTATAAGTTCTTATAGTAATTCTCGAAGCTTTTAAGAATATCCTGAATTCTGAATTTTATTTCCTTTGATACTGGGTCTCTGATTTTGTAGATTGCTCTTTCTGTTTGATGTTTCCTCAATTTATAGGCTAGCAATTTTGCCGATTTACTGCCTGCTTCATAGTATTTTTGTTTCAAAAATGTAAGTTTCTTCTGGATTTCTATTGTGTAGATCTCATTTATTTGGTTTTTAATTTCCTTAATCTTGAGCGAGTCAGTAGAATGAGTGTTGCCTTTGTGTTCTTTTTCTAGGTTCCTAAGTTCTGACTCTAATGTGGATAGTTTTTCTTGTCTTAGTTTCTTTTGGGTTGCCAGTTTTGCAATAATCTTTCCTCTTATTACAGCTTTGCATGCAACCCACAGTATTAAAGGGGATACTTCTCCATTATCGTTTTCTTCCAAATATCTGAGAATATCTGATTCCAATTCATCTTTCAATGGTCCTTTCAGGACATTTGAATTTAACCTCCAAGAAAATGTATTATTTGTGTATTTTTGGATATTTAAGTCCATGTAGATCAGACTGTGGTCAGAGAGATCCATCAGTCCTATTTTACATGTTTCTACTCTTCCAATGTCTCTATTAAACATAAAAAAATAGTCAATCCTTGAGTAAGATGAATGTGGAGTTGAGTAAAATGTATAGTCTTTTACACTGGGGTTGAGTTCCCTCCACACATCACAGATTCCCATTTCTTTTAGTAGCATCCGAGTCTTCCTGCTTTGGGTGTTATTTTGATGTGGAGAATTACCAGAAGCATCCCAGTATGGATTCAGTCTAAGATTGAAGTCCCCACCACATATCACTAAACCTTGAGCTTTAGTTATCATTAGGTCAAATACATTTTTATAAAATTTCCAGTTAGCCCCTGGGGGAGCATACACATTCAGCAGGGTGATATCTTCTCCCTCTAGCCGCCCAGTTACCAAACTGTATCTCCCTTCTTTATCTTTGTGTTCTGATTTTTTTTCAAATGTAATTTTGGTTGATATCAATGTCGCTACTCCCCTCCTCCTCCCTGACTTATATGAAGATGAAGAGATCATTTTAAACCCTTGTCTACTGAGTTTATTGTGCTCCACGTCTGTTAGGTGGGTTTCTTGTAAAAATATTATTCCTGCTTTGTCTTATTTCATTTTGCCTAGAATCTTGGATCTTTTAACTGGATTCAGGATTCCTTTTACATTATATGAAATTATTTTGGTTACACCCTGTTTCTCCATTGTGTTGTTTTGTTTAGTATAACTGTGTGGTGGCCCTCTTTTGTGCTACTCAGAAACTGAAAGAACATTAAGAACAAGAAAAACATTAAGGACATAGTGTATAAAACTTTAAAACAAAAAACTGTCAAAAGAACTTCCTGAGCTGGGGTCTTTTTAAAGACCCTGGAAGAGCCTTGATGGAGTGTAGGCTCTGAGGGAAATTCCTCAAACTCTGTTACGTGTTGAGGGCCCTCTCTTACCCCTGTAAGTTGTCCCATGCTTTTAACGTGAGTTTCAGAACCCAATCCGAACTTGTAATGATTTTTTTTTCCTTTTATGCCTATACCCTGTGAAATTGTGTGCACCCTCCCACCCCCAACACATCAAACATTCACGCAAAAACAGTATTTGTTAGTGTGAGGAGAACATGTGGATTATTGTCACATTTCTATTTTAACAAGTTTTTTTTTTTGTTTTATTAAAAAGACTTATTTGTTTCAAATATTATGACTGTTCCATGAAATGTTTTACCACATGCTGAATACGCATCTCCTTTAATGTTTGTTACCTTGTATGAGGGGGGTTGGATGTGCAGATTGATTAAAAAAAAAAAAAAAAAAAATGGTCGCTATTCCAACCTGAAAACGGACAGTTTATCCGCGACGCTCTGGCGCTGGGTTTCCCGCTGCTGGCCCGTGGATTTTGAAGGTCTTTGTGTTGTCCATGTTTGCGTTTTGATCTTCTCACTCGGGTCTGCTGCGGGTTTAAATACCGTTACCGGGAGCCCTCTTCTCGCCATGTCAGCTGTTGCTTCTTCCGCCGAATTATAGAGACATGTTTCTTCACTGTAGAAGACCCTTAACTTCGCAGGAAATGGCGTCTGAAAGCGCAGTTTCTTCTCTCTTAGCACCTTTTTCGCGTCATTGTATTCCCTGCGCTTTTTAAGGACCTCCGGGGCATAATCGTGTTCCACGAAGACTTTTCTCTCCTGGTGCATAAATCCTTTTTTCTGCCAAGCCAATCTTACAACCTCTTGTTTTATTTTGAAATTGGAAAATCTTACCAACACCGAACGTGGGGGCGCTTCCGCCGCTGGCCTAGCGGCTAATGAACGATGTGCCTTTTCTATGTTTAAGTCGGTGGTTTGTGGAATATCCAATTTCTCTCTTAGTAAAGATTCCACGCATTCTGCCATTGAGTTAAAACCGTTTTCGGCTCCTTCTATCAGACCATGAATTCTTATATTGTCTCTTCTCTCTCTTCCTTCTTGGTTGGCTAGCTTAGCCTCTATAGATGCTTGTCTTTTGCGTAGGTCCAGCACAGAATCTTCGAGCACTTTTATTCGTTCCTCTGCTTCCAAGATTCGGTTCTCGGCCTGGTCCACTCTGCTGTTCGTCCTTTTCAATTCGTCTCTGAATTCCCGAAATTCGGCCGTAACCTCTCAGCGAAATCGTCGTAGCTCTTCAAATAGCGATTTCAGGCTAACCTTTTTGTTAGCTACCACCAGTTCCTCGTCTTCTGAACGGAGATCTTCCAGTTCAGATTCTCCGGCCGATACGTGTCCTGGCCTGGAGAATTTCAGTTTCTTCTGTTTTCCTTTAGACATGATGATTTTGTCTTTTGATTTTCACTCCTCCAAAAATCCGTTAAGTTTGATTTTCAAGGTGTTATCTTGGATTGGGTCTGAGAGCTTCAGTGTTAAGCTGCAGTCGCCATGGCGTCCAGACCGGAAGTCCCCGCACTCTTGCTTTTTGAAGAGTTTTTAAACTGATCTCTGAAGGTTTATCCTTCCATAAAAATTTATTTATATTTGAGTCTAGAGACTTAAACCAGGCCATAGATGGTTGGGTAGGAATCATTTCGAACAAATAGTTAATTTTATGAAAGACGAAGTTCATCAAAGCCTGAAGGTTTTGTGCCAATAATGACTGGTATTTGGAACTGTTCATAATTCCCTCCACCTTGACAAAGGCCCCAGTTCCAGCAGAAGAAAAACAGCTCCAAAGCATAATGTTGGCACCACCATGCTTGACCATCATTTTAAGGTTTGCGACTCTTCCCATTAGTGATACAGGTAGTGTCCTTGAGTGCATAAGGTCGTCTTGCATTGTGTTTAGGAGGGGAATGTGATTTAGTCGCAGTAACTCTGAGAGCCTGGGGAAATGATCTATTCCTGAATATTTAATATTACCTGATTGTATTGGAATAATGGATATATTTGAAAATTTACAATTTATAGGTAAGACTGTTGATTTACCCCAGTTAATACAGTAGTCTGATAATCTATCTGTAAATTCACGATATCTCTGTGTGTGTGTGCGTTTTCCTCACATATCTCTCAAACCGGTCATCACACTGACGTAAGATTTTAAACATGCTATGCTATGGGGGTGTGCATCCCTGAATATGGAGTCACTCAGTCAAAATATGTAATTTTTTTATCAATTCAAGTTTAGCCACTGCTGTGTGACCGCTCTGTCTTCATCCCCTGGCTTCAAGAAGTGTGGGCAGGGTTTTGGATTGACTCTGTTCTCATTGAATAATATGCCGCATCACAGTCATGCTGATTGGACAATACACGGCATCACGACCATGCTGATTGGATAGCACAGCATCACGACCTGTCAGTCACCACAACACTTGGCAAACAAAGATTTTAGAAGTGCTTTGCTGCTGAGGTTACGAGGGTGTGCATCCACGAGTATGGAACCGCAGTTAAAATATATACCATAAAGTTGCTGTGATTGCATCAGTCTAATGGATATATTCGGCATAGAGAACACGAGGTGCGGGGTGGGTGGGGACGCTGCAGGAGACCCGTGGTGCCGCAAATGACATCACTGGCACACGGGTAAAACAGCAGCCGAGACGCCCGTTAACCGGGCAACACCGGTGTCCCACCGGGTGCTCCACGAGCGTTCGGGGGAAGGCATGCTCAGACTGCCTGGTCAGTGGTAGATGAAAGTCCCGACTGCTGCTTCATTGTGGAGCAGAATGACCAGATCAACTGCATATTACATGCGGACACATGCTTTGACTAAATGACAGCAAGATGCAACAATGACCAAATAACGAAATAAATAATTTTTATTTAAATATTTACAGACAAATGGGCAACACCGATGCAACGGTTGCAGCTAAACGGCTCATTCTCCTGTGTGTGAGTGTGTGTGTGTGTGTGTGTGTGTGTGTGTGTGTGTGTGTGTGTGTGTGTGTGTGTGTGTGTATGAATGGTGAAGGTATCGGTGCCGTACGTGGATGCCCCTGAATTCCCCAGAGGGTACCCTTAATTTAATATTTTGTTGCACAACCTTTTGAGGCAATCACTGCAATCAAACAGTTTCTGTATCTGTCAATGAGACTTCTGCACCTCTCAGCAGGTATTTTGGCCCACTCCTCATGAGCAAACTGCTCCAGTTGTCTCAGGTTTGAAGGGTGCCTTCTCCAAACGGCATGTTTCAGCTCCTTCCACAGATGTTCAATAGGATTTAGATCAGGGCTCATAGAAGGCCACTTTAGAATAGTCCAATGTTTGGCTCTTAGCCATTCTTGGATGTTTTTAGCTGTGTGTTTTGGGTCATTATCCTGTTGCAAGACCCATGACCTGTGACTGAGACCAAGCTGTCTGACACTAGGCAGCACATTTCTCTCTAGAATACCTTGATATTCTTGAGATTTCATTGTACCCTGCACAGATTCAAGACACCCTGTGCCAGATGCAGCAAAGCAGCCCCAGAACATAACAGAACCTCCTCCATGTTTCACAGTAGGGACAGTGTTCTTTTCTTGGTATGCTTCATTTTTGCATCTGTGAACATAGAGCTGATGTGCCTTGCCAAAAAGTTCCAGTTTTGTCTCGTCTGTCCATAGGACATTCTCCCAGAAGCTTTGTGGCTTGTCAACATGCAGTTTGGCAAATTGCAGTCTAGCTTTTTTATGTTTTTTTTTTTTTAATGCCAATGACTTCATTGGCTTCCCATAGAATTTAGAATAAAGTTTAAAATCCTTCTTCTTACTTTCAAAGCTCTTAATAATCAGGCCCCCCAATATATAAAAGATCTGATATTACCTTACCATCCTAATAGAACATTACGCTCCCAAAATGCTGGCTTACTTGTGGTGCCCAGAATCTCCAAAAGTACAGTGGGAGGCAGAGCCTTCTGCTACCAAGCTCCTTCTCTCTGGAACCAGTTACCACTCTGGGTCTGGAAGTCAGACTCGGTCTCTGTTTTTAAGAACAGGGTAAAATCCTTCCTTTTTAATATAGCTTACATTTAAGAAGGGATTTTGTGTCTCTTAACCCCACTTTTGTTCTGTTGATATTTGATCCATACTGCTGGTTGACCTCCAATAATGTACTTGGCATCTTACTGTTATGTTCTTTATGTCTGTCCTCTCCATCCTCCCTATTCCCTCACCCCCAGCCAGTCGCAGCAGATGACTGCCCCTCCCTGAGCCTGGTTCTGCTAGAGGTTTCTTCCTTAAATTTCTGAATAATATGCGCAACTGTAGTCACAGGAACATCAAGCTGCTTGGAGATGGTCTTATAGCCTTTACCTTTAACATGCTTGCCTATAATTTTCTTTCTAATTTCCTGAGACAACTCTCTCCTTTGCTTCCTCTGGTCCATGTTTAGTGTGGTACACACCATGTCACCAAACAGCACAGTGACTACTTGTCACCCTTTAAATAGGCCGACTGACTGATTATAAGTTTGTAGACACCTGTGATGTTAATTAGAGGACACATCTTGGTTGAACATGTCCCTATGGTCACATTATTTTCAGTCTTTTCTAGGGGTACCATCATTTTTGTCCAGGCCTGTTTCATGAGTTTGTTTTTTAAAGTAATTCTGTTGAACCACAATTCAAAAGCATTGTCTGATTTTCATTGGTTAGTTTTCATAGAATTTTTATTTATTACCGTTTTTGTCAGATTCAAGTTATTTCTGTGACCACTGTGGGTTTTTCTTTCATTAACAGAGGGTTACCAACAATTTTGTCCACGTGTGTACATGACCCTGTGTGAAAACATGATTGCCCCCTAAACCTAATAACTGGTTGGACCACCCTTAGCAGCAACAACTGCAGTCCAGTGTTTACAATAACTGGTAATGAGTCTATTACAGTGCTGTGGAGGAATTTTGGCCCACTCATCATTGCAGAATTGTTGTAATTTAGCCACATTGGAGGGTTTTTGAGCATGAACCACCTTTTTAAGGTTATGCCACAGCATCTCAATTGGATTCAGGTCAGGACTTTGACTAGGCCAATCCACAGTTTTCATTTTGTTTTTCTGAAGCCATTCAGAGGTGGACTTGCTGGTGTATTTTGGATCATTGTCCTGCTGCAGAACCGAAGTGCACTTCAGCTTGAGGTCATGAACAGATGGCCGAACATTCTCCTTCAGGATTTTTTGGTAGACAGCAGAATTCATGGTTCCATTTACCACAGCAAGTCTTCCAGGTCCTGAAGTAGCAAAACAGCCCCAGACCATCACACTACTACCACCATATTTTACTGTTGGTATGATGTTCCAGCTGTGTTTTATATTAAACTATTTTCCTTCTTGCAATACTCTTAACTTTCGTGTGCGTTTTAAACTTGCTCGTTTGCAATAACTCGCTGCCATCCATTTCAAAGTGAAACGCCGGTTCCACATTGTCGAAGCCATGGAGGGCTTAAATGACATTAACAGCTGGTTTAACCTCTGGATTATCTTCGCGACTTTGAGCCTTTTGTGGTATACTGACTTGGCCGTTTTATACAAAGGTGGACTCTTCAACACTTGAGACTTTTAACTGGAACAGCAACCCCTTAAAGACGAAGCCAAAGCAAAATTTTTACCATTTTGTATGGAATCTGGTCCGTCTCATGAGTGGTAATTGGAATGTTTGAGTGCAGGTGATCTGCAGGCAGAACTTCATTAAGGAATCCAAAGATTTTTATTCTTAAATGCTCCCAGTTGTATTCAGATTGATTGTTTTTGTTCAAGTCTTAATTAAGTTGGTTGCAAATACTGTGCTTGTTTGAATTGAGATCTAAATGTGATCAAATGAAATTGTATGTTTAATGGCATATTGTATGATATAGTGTAGTTAGAAATGTACTTTAAGTCAGTTAACATTATTCTTAAAATGATGTTTTAAAAACTGAAAGCAATCAGACAGTGGCCATAAGGACTGGAAGAGAAGCGGGGAAAAAAGAAAAGAAAAATAAGCAAAATTTAAAACGATGTGTCATGGGTTTAAGTTTCCCCTGAAGTTTATGTTTCCTGAAATTGTGACTTAGATTAACCATTATAATTCAATAAGTGACTCCATGAAACACTCATGGCTGCTCTGTTCATTCACAGACCAGAAAATTCATGCTGTTATCCTGTTAAGTCAAAGGGAATCTTCATTCTTTTGCATGTCCTTTTGTTGTTAAAATTGTGTTAACAGGTCTGAGGAGTTGTTAGTTCTTGGCCAGCAGGTCAGTGTGGGTGGTGTGGGGGGGGATCAGTGCTGCTGATAAAACCATGTCACCCTTTAACCCTTTGGTTTCCATCTCAGCAGCAACTCTGTTTGAATTGTCCTCAGAAGGGAACATGTAAATAGACAGAGGTGTGAAGGAAGGCTGGCCCAGCTGTTCCCACTGGTGTCATGGGGGGGGGTGATCTGCTGGGTGTCATGTGTTTACTCTTCCTGGGTTAACTGGATTATTTCTGCTGCTGTGGATCACCTATTCCTCTTCTTCTCCTTTTCCCTGCTGATTAATGCAGATCTGCAGAATTTAACACCTCCTTACACCTCCTTTAGTTCCTCCTCACGGCTGTCTTTAAAAAAAAAAAAAAGAAAAAGAAAAAAAAAGGTCAACACACGTCACTTTATCACATCCTTTTTCTATGTAAATTAGAAACATTCTTTTGTAAATGTGAGGATTTTTCTCATAAATTTGCAGGATTTTCCTGCAGAGTTAGAGCTATTTTTTTCCACAATATCTTTATTGAACCTTTTTTTTTTTTTTAACAAACATGATACAAACAATCAAACACTAACACTAAAGTACTACAAAAAAAAAAAATACCCTAAAAACACCAACAACCACCAACAAAATCAAGTCTTCAACAATGCTCCTCTGTTTAGTCTAGACAATCCAATACATTAGTATACATATTATGTTCACCAGTTTGGAATTTACAAGGTCCACACACATCATTCACCTTCTTCTTCAAGAGTTATGTTTAAATTTTTTACATAATCAATAAAAGGTCTCCATATATTCTCAAACACAATTTCCTTTGATTTCAGTATATATGTTATTCTTTCTAATGGAAGGTTTGTTAACATCTGTCTTAACCACTGAGTCACATCTGGTCTATGAGTCTTTTTCCATAATAGTGCAATACATTTTTTGGCATTAAGCAAACTGAGGTCTATGAATGTTCTTTCACTTTTATTGAAATTATGCTTTTCTGGGTACAGACCCAACAAAAACAGTTTAGGATTCAATATGATTTGTTTTGAGATTATTTTTTCAATTGTTACCCTCACCTCCTCCCAAAACATTCTTATTAATCTACATTCCCATAAACAATGAAATAGGGTTCCTTTACTTTCCATGCATTTTGTGCATGTATCTGGTATATTTTTGTTATATCTATTTAACTCCTCCGGTGTAACATACATCCGCATTAACCATTTGAAATGTATCAATTTAAGGCGTGCATTTATTGATTTGGTTTGAGCTTCTGTACAAGCCAATTCCCATTGTTCCTCTGAAATTTCAATTTGCAGATCTTCTTTCCAGTAGTTTAATCTTTTCAGTGAATTTTCACTTGAAGATAGTGTCAATGAGTTATAAAACTCTGAAATAATACCCTTTCTTTTACTATCTTTCATCATCATTTTTTCCAAGGATGAATAAATAGGTCGAGTGAGAGCTTTATTTTGATTTGATCGAATAAAGTTTCTAAGTTGAAGATATTTAAAAAAATGTGTTCTATTGAGATTAAATTTGATCCTCAGCTCTTCAAAAGACATTATGTTGTCTGCACATGGCAAATATAAATCCTGAATCTTTTGTATCCCTTTTAAATTCCATACTTTAAATACAGCGTCCGCTCTCCCTGGTTTAAAATATTGATTACCCCATATTGGACTAAATTGTGACAATAACTGTGGTTCTTTTAAATAGTTTTTAGCTTCACACCATATTTTGATCATATGCTTTACAAATGGATTTTTAACTTGTTTTTGTAATTTTTTTGCCGAATCTGAGTATATGAATATGGGAAGAGGTAAAGGTAAATTGTATGATTCCATTTCAGTCCAGTGAGGGAGATCATTTGATGAAAAATAATATGTCATAGACCTCAGTTGTGCCGACCAATAATACAACATAAAATTTGGACATTTCAGACCTCCACGATCAAATGGTAAATATAATAAAGACAAACATAATCTAGCCCTCCTGTTGTTCCATATAAATTCCACTAACTTTTTTTTTATTCTTGAGAATAGATCTAAAGGTGGTGATAAGGGAATGTATTGAAATAAATAAAGTATTTTAGGTAAAATATTACTTTTAAGTATATTGATTCTCCCGATCATCGACATTGGTAGTGACATCCATCTCTGAGTTAACTCATTGATATCTGACATTAAGGCTTCATAGTTGACACTGGCGACTGATTCTAGCTTAGGCATAATTTGGATTCCTAAATATTTAAACTGATTTACAACATTGAATTGATTTACCTCAGGGGCTGGGTAATTTCTCTGGGTCTCATTTAGCATTAATATTGAAGATTTAGTTTTATTTATTTTATATCCTGATATTTCCCCAAAATTCTTTATTAAATTCAACAAGGTTGGAATTGATTTTTTTAGATTCGACATAAACAAAATTATATCATCGGCGTACAGGGAGATTTTATGTTCTGTTGGTCCAACTTTAATTCCATATATTTGTGAATGTAAACGTATCGCTATCGCTAAAGGTTCAATTGCCATAGTAAACAGTAAAGGTGAAAGTGGACAGCCTTGTCGACATCCTCTATTGATTTTTATTGGTTTTGAAATATTGTTATTTGTTAGGATTTCTGCTGTAGCATTATTGTATATTATTTGAACCCATTTTATGAAATTATTTCCAAGTCCAAACCTTTGTAGGACTTCAAAAAGAAAGGGCCATTCAACTCTATCAAAGGCCTTTTCGGCGTCCAATGATAGGAGAGCTGTATCCGGTGCTTCTTTATTAAAATAAATAATATTAAATAGTCTTCTTACATTATGGAAGCCTTGTCTACCCTTTATAAAGCCATTCTGATCTCGATTAATAATATTTGGTAAAATTTCTTGTATTCGTCTTGCTAAAATTTTACAGATTATCTTAAGGTCGGCGTTTAATAGGCTTATTGGTCTCATATTTTCACATTTATTAGAGGGCTTACCTGGTTTTGGCAGCAGTATAATTAAGGCATTATTTATGTATGATGGTAAATTATTATTATTTTGAAATGCTTCTAAAACCATTTCCAAAAAAGGTTTTATTAATTTATTCTTAAATTTTTTATAAAGGTCAACTGGAAGACCATCTGGTCCTGCACTTTTTCCTGATTTCATATTATCAATGGCTAGCCCAACTTCTTCTTGACTAATTTTAGACTCCAATATCTCCCTGTTTTCATTTGGAATACACGGTATAGATAGTTCGTTCAAAAACCCATTTAGTTTTGTTAAATCAGGTTCATTTTTGGTATCATATAATTTTTCATAGTAATCTCTAAAGGCTCTATTAATTTCTAAAGGAGCTATAACTACCTGTCCGTTACTTATAATACTGGTAATTGGTGTTTTAATTTCCAATTGTTTAATCTGCCATGCTAATAATTTTCCTGATTTTTCACCTTGTTCATAAAAAGATTGTTTCAATCTTAGAAGACTCGAGGCAGCTCTATTCGCTGATTTTTTGTCGTATTCAGCTCTCAAAATCAGTAATTCATTCTCCAACCTTGGGTCACTTCCTGCATACACTTTTTCCTGAAGACTTTTTATTTTATGTTCCAATTTAGCTCTCTCCTCTCGAGTCTTCTTAGATTTTGATCCTGTATAACTAATAATATGTCCCCTAATAAAAGCTTTGAAAGCCTCCCACTTTACACATGCTGATGTTTGTGTAGTATTGATGTCAAAGAACTCGTCTATCTGTTTTTCTATATACTTGACAAATTCCTCATCCTGAAGCCATTTATGCTGAAATTGCCATCTACCTGATTCCTTTGTCAATTTTTTATCTACATATATTAGACAACAGGGTGCATGATCAGAAATCACGATGTTATCATAAAAGCAGTTTTGAATCTTGGACCTTAATTCTGTGGAAATCAAAAAATAATCAATACGTGAGAATGTCTTGTAGGTACTGGAATAACAAGAATAGGCTTTAACTTGTGGTTTCATTTCTCTCCATATATCTAACAATCTCAATTCTTTCATAAAATGATTAATAGTCATCCTACATCCAATGTGCGTACAATCCAGTCCTGTTGATCTATCCACACCTGGATTCAATGTACAATTAAAATCCCCTGCTATTATATGTTGCCCTGTAAGTGATGATAAGATGAGAAATAAATTAGCAAAGAACTTCTGATCATCTATATTGGGACCATATAAGTTCACAAGATTTATATTTTCTAATAGCAAAGAACCTTGAATGATTACATATCTTCCAAATTTGTCTCCAATTACATTTTTCACCTGAAAAGGAACTGATTTATGTATGAGAGTCATAACTCCCCTGGCTCGGGATGAAAATGAAGAGGTGAATACACTTCCCTGCCATCTACTCCTAATTCTTTTAACATCCTCCTCTATCAGATGAGTTTCTTGTAAAAACACAATTCTTGAACCCATGTTCTTTATTTTATTCATAACTTGTTTAAGTTTTTTTAAATTTTGTAGACCTCTGCAATTCCATGAAGTTAAATTAAGATTAACACTTTGGTCCATGATCAATAGAGAGTTTAGGATTACCTTGCAGTGTAAACATGCTCATACAGAGAAGCAAAAACATGAGTGGTTGAACATTCATCCTACAAACTACACACAAACAAATTTCCCCTTCCCACACTTGTGGCAAACCCCCCAAAATCAAAAGAAAAATTCTGTCTCCCGATATAGCCATCGACCGTTCCACACCCACGGGGAACAGCCTAAGCCACTCCTTCTTCATCCTCCCAATCACCCCAACTCTACTGCTTTTAATGACGTAACATTAACTCTCTTCTGTAGTTTTCCAACTTAACTCCAAAATTTTTAACAACTTTGTACATCATAGTTTTTTTTTTTTGTTTGTTTTGTTTTTGTTTTGTTTTTTTAATATATAATACAATCTATATTTTGTAAACTTACTATTTACTTCAAGTCAGTCAGATGCCTGTGCAAATGCTTAATTATTCTACCTTATATTTTGTTCATGCTTAGCTCCCACCAGTCTCTTCTTCTTCTTTGATCTTCTTGATGAACTCCTGCGCCTCCTCTGGGGTCTTGAAGATGTGGGTTCTGCCCTCATACGTGGTCAGCAGTCTCGCAGGATAGATTACACCATGACGAATCCCAAGGTTGCGCAGCTCCTTACGTATGGGATCAAACTGCTTCCTCAATTGCTGGATTCCTGTGGCCAAATCTGGGTAGAACCGCACCTGCTGGTCCTGGTGTTTAATCTCTCCTTTAGCACGTGCAGCGTTGAAGATCTTCATCCTGTCTCTGTTGCTAAGAAACTTCATAATTAAGGTCCTCGGCGGTCCCTTATCTCTCCGTGGGCCAATACGATGTGCTTTTTCCAGAACCACTGCTGATTGCAACTCCTCGCTGCCCAGCACCTCCGGAATCCACTTTTCCAGAAAGGAACATACGTCCCGACCTTCTGATTCCTCTGGAAGACCCACCAGCCTCAAATTATTCTGTCTCGACCGAGATTCCAAATCCAAAGTATTATCTTCCAGAGATTTTTTTTTTTTTTCCAAAGTGCGCACCTTTAATTGAAGACGGGTGACGTCATCTTCAGCACTAGCGAGACGGAGCTCCATCTGCGCCGTTCGTTCTACACAGTCACCCAATTCCTTTCTTATTCCTTCCAACGCTGTCATAATCCCATCAAATCTAGAGGAAAAGTCCGCTCTCATTGAACTCATGGCAGCCATCAGCGCATCTGCGCCATTCCCCGCAAACATCGCACCGCCGCCAGCCTCCTCCGCCATATATGGAGTTTTGTTTGCTGCGTCACAGACCTGAAAGTCCGTTAATTTGGACTGTTTCGGCGGCTCGCTTTTTCCTTTTCCTGGTTTTCCAGCCTTAGGCTTCGCCGACATATCCTCGCCCAAATGCTGGGATACGTTCTGTCCCAAATGAGAGAGTTATTTGCCGATTTTTTTTCTCCAGGAGCAGAGCAGAGCGAGACACGTCCGTCCTACGTGGCAGCCATAACCGGAAGTGAGTTAGAGCTATTTTACTCAGAAATGTGCAGCTTCTTACTTGAAAATTTGCAGCTTTTTATTATTCATAATTTTGCAGCTTTTTCCTCATGAATTTAGAACTTTTCTTACTCTTGAATTTGCAGTTTAAAAAAAAAAAAAAAGCTTAAACTTGCAGCATTTTACTCAAATCTTATATCTGCAGCGATTTTAGGTTGAAAACAGTTGGAAATTTACACCTTTTTTTTGTCTTTTCGCTAAAGTTGCAGCTTTTTACCCATAAAATTCCACTTTTTTTTGGTCAGAAATTGGCAGCTTTTAACCAAGACTTACATCTCCTTTTTTGTGTCAGGCCAAGCATTGGCTTGCTTGCTACCGGACAACCATGAAAACCGGTACTACCTGTCTCATGGGTTGGGCCGTCGGCGACTCAACCGGCATCCCCGTCCTTCTGAGGACGTGGAGGGTGAAACAGGGCATCCTGGCAGAACTAAAAACAATATCATCCACAGGTCTGTGGTGGACCACTCCCAGTTACACAGGGTGAGACTGGACATCCTGGCAGATAAACACATCTGTTGCAAGATCTGTGGTGGACTGTGCCAGTCAGTGCATTGTGACATGCACTACACCAGGGGTGTCAAACTCAAATTCACAGTGGGCCAAAATTAAGCAGTGAAGTAAAGTCACGGGCCAAACTCAATATTTACTGAAAAATTAACTGCAACTGATATGTAATGTTTAACCTTTTCATATGGAAACAAACTTTAGTTTTGCTTAAACACAGAATCTGGAACAACCAAAGCTTGATATTACAAACACATGAGAAATTAAATTTGAAATAAAAGACACATCAGTGGTATTCATTTCTTATTTAAATAAATAAAGTATGTCTCTTCCCGTATCCTTTCAAGTTCCTTTTTAAAGTAAATCTTTTTCAAAGCCAACAACAAAAGAACCAAAAATAATAATGTCATTCAATAAAAATCCAACATTTCAACTATTAACAGACCATGCCTTGCAGTAGAAAAAGTGCATAAATAACAGATATATTCAAGCTCAGTTTGCTACACTCTGATTTACTCTGCACATTGGTCTAAGCCAGATACCTGGCATCTTTTCTTAGATGCAAGTTCATCAATGTCTGGGGTCAGGCTCTGAGCTGAGGAAAACCTCAGGACGGAGTGAAGGTGTTCATCAGTGAGTCGACTTCTGTGAGGTGTTTTGTTCACCTTCATCATAGAGAACAGTTGTTAACATAGATATGTGCTGCCGAACATTGAGAGCATCTGAGCAGCTTGGGTGCGTAATTGAGGCATTGTGTCGGGGAGGAAACATGGAAACCGCGCAGCACCAACAGAGTCATATTTTGATTTGAGCATGTCATTACATTGGAGTTCAATTAGCTCCATTTGGAGGCTGGTTGGTGCGCTTTCCACGTCGATCGCAAACGGGTTACTGAGCAGTTCAAATCTCCCTTTCTGAGCCTCAAAGTCGGCAAATTGCTGGGAAAACTCGGCGCTGAGCGCGTTGATTTTTTCAGAAAATTGTGCGCTAGGCAGCACGGCAGGAGAAATTTGCTCTACCATGGTTTGGCAGCACGGAAAATGACCCAAGTTTCCTTGCAGCATCTGAGTCTTCCACAGACACAACTTAGTTTTAAAGGCCCTCACTGCTGCGTACATGTCTGTGATGATGTGGCCCCGTCCCTGAAGCTGCAGGTTAAGCACATCGAGATGGCTCACAATGTCAGACAGAAATGCAAGCTCACACAGAAACTTTTTATCTCTCAGCTCTGTTGTGTCCTTCCCTTTGTTTTCCATAAACTGACAGATTTCCTCAAGTAGCTCAAAACATCTGTTCAGTACTTTTCCTCTGCTTAGCCATCTCACCTCTGTGTGATAGGGCACATCTCTGTATTCCGAATCCAACTCCTCCAGAAAAAGACTTGAACTGCCGGTGATTCAAACCTTTGGCTCTTATGAAGTTGACTACTCGTTTTATAGAGCTCATAACATGTTCCATTTGCAGAGCTTTGCCACAGAGCGCTTCCTGATGTATGATACAATGATAAACTGTAAGTTCACCTGCATCTTCTTCCCGCATCTTCTCCTGAATCCTGCCGACCAATCCACTCTTTTGACCGCACATCGCGGGCGCACCATCTGTCGTCAGTCCCACAAGTTTATCCCAAGGCAGGATCATTTCAGTTATACATTTGGATACCTCTTCAAAGATATCTTTTCCTGTGGTGGTGTCATGTATTTCTTTTAATCCTAAAAGTTCCTCTGTGACGCACAGGCTTGAGTCTACTCCACGGATGAAGATTGACAGCTGGGCAGTATCAGACGTGTCGCTGCTCTCATCCACAGCAAGGGAGTATGCAATAAAATCTTTTCCCTTTTTTATTAGTTGTTCATGTAGATTAGTGGAAAGCTCACACACGCGCTCAGCCACGGTGTTTCTGCTCAGGCTCACATTTAAAAATTCTTGCTTTTTATCTGGGCACATGATGTCGCAAACTTTGATCATATACTTTTTGACAAACTCTCCCTCATTAAAGGGCCGGGCTGATTTTGCTATCTCTGCTGCCACAATAAAGCTGGCCTTTACAGCAGCTTCACTTTTTGATTTTGCTTTCATGAACATAGTCTGCCGGCAAACCAGACTTCTTTTCATCTCCTCCACCTTCTGCAGCTTCTGCTTTACCTCCAGGTCCTTGTACTTTTCATAATGTTTTGTTTCATAGTGTCTTCTTATGTTATATTCTTTTGTTACAGCCACGTTAGCTCCACACACAAGACAAACAGGTCTGTCCTTTATATTCGTGAACAGATAATCTGCCTCCCACCTGTCTTGAAAGCTCCTGTTGTCCATCTTTCGTTTGGCCATTTTTGTGGAGGGTGAAATTAATTTGTCCGATGTGACTGGAGCATGGTTGTCAATGTCTGTCAACAGAAAAAAGGAGCGCTTGCCGGTTTCGACTGCGCGCCAACATACTACCAAAGCATTGTGGGATTTGTAGTATTAGCGGTACAGTATATACCGCGGGCCAGCTCTAATGCACATTTGATATGATCTCGCGGGCCAATTATAATTACACTGCGGGCCAAATCTGGCCCGCGGGCCTGAGTTTGACACATGTGCACTACACAAAGAGCAGAGATAAACAAACCAATCATCTGGTCAGTCACTTTAACAGATACTGGGGTCAGTTTGTCTTGGCTTGTCCTTACCACTGGTAATACCTTTATCTGCCAAGAATATGGTGCTAGTCCAGCAAAAGCTAGCAGTACTCAAATACTTTGCAAGCAGTTTCATGAAATGGTCAATCAGAAAACAACTCATACCGGCTCGGACGTTGCCCGGGCTTACAAGATCCGCGCTGATCTGTTCACACTCCGACAGGCAGCGAAAAGTAAGCTGGGAGCAGGAAGACAAAAGAAGAGGAAAACGGCAACCTTGTGTGTAGCAGAATGGAATGTGCGCATTCTGTTGGACAGAACAACATCACAGCGCCCAGAAAAACAGACCGCACTTGTGGCCCTGGAAGTGAACAGGTACAATGTAGACATAGCTGCACTTAGTGAAACAAGATTTCCTTGATATGACAGCTTGGAAGACCATAGGTACATCTTCTTTTGAAGTGGGAGATCAACTCAAGAAAGGAGAGAAGCAGGAGTGGGCTTTGCAGTTAGAAAGGAGATGACAGCAATGCTTGATGAGGAGCCGGTGCCAATCAACGACAGGATAATGACTATGAGACTCCCACTACAGCGGAAGATGTATGGCACACTCATCAGTGTATATGCCCCAACAATGACCAACACAGAGGAGGTGACGGAAAAGTTCTACAGTGATTTACGTGAGACTATCAGGCTTGTACCGACTGATGACAGGCTGACTTATTCTATGCAAACACTAAGGAGGCGTACACCTCATCACCACTCCCCCCACTCAGGAGATCGGATCACAACTTGGTTCATCTCCTGCTGGTGTACAAACCCCTAGTACACAGACAACCTCCGGTCATGCGCACAGTGAAGTTATGGTCTGAGGAGGCAATGGATGCTCTAAAGGACTGTTTTTAAACCACTGCCTGGGAACAGCTCTGCGATCCACATGGTGAGGACATCGATGACCTCACTCACACCATCATGGACTACATCAACTTCTGTGTGGAAAAACACCGTACCCACCAAGACCATACGGTGTTGCTCGAACAACAAACCCTGGATCAACCCTGAGATTAAAACACTTCTGAGAGAGAAGAAGAGGCTCTTTAGGTCGGGGAACAGGGAGATGCTGAAGTCCGTACAGAGGGAGTTGAGGAGGAACATCAGAGAAGGCAAGGACAGCTTCAGGAAGAAGATGGAGGACAAGCTGCAACAGAGCGACATCGGCGGGGTCTGGAGAAACCTTAAAACCATCTCTGGGCTCTAGAATACCTCCTCCAAGGCCACGGGAGGCAGGGAGTGAGGGAACAATCTGAACCTGTTTTTTTTTAATAGGTTTAACCAACCGCCCTCCCCCCCGACTGCACACCAACCACTGCTGCCTCTAAAGTCATTGAGACCTGCTGTCCACACCCCACTCCACCAACACCCCCCCACTCCCAGCACACAGCCCCCCAACCTGACCCTCACTAAGACCCAGGTGAGGATGGAGCTGAGAAAGATCAAGGCGAGGAAGACCTCAGGACCGGACGGCATCAGCGCGAAGCTCCTCAAGTCCTGCGCAGACCAGCTGTGTGGGATTGTGGAGCACATCTTCAACCTGAGCCTGAAGCTGGGGAGGGTACCACAGTTGTGGAAAACATCTTGTGTGGTACCTGTACCAAAGACTTCCCACCCCAAAGACCTGAACAGCTACAGACCAGTAGCCCTGACGTCTCACATGATGAAGACCCTGGAGAGACTGCTCCTTGCTCACCTCCGCCCCCTGGTGGGGCCAGCAATAGATCAACTCCAGTTCACCAACCAGCATGGCATTGGGTTGGAGGATGCAGTGATCTTCCTCCTTCACCGTTCCCTGTCCCACCTGGAGAAGCCCGGGAACACGGTGAGGATCATGTTCTTTGACTTCTCCAGTGCTTTCAACACCATTCAACCGATGATCCTGAAGGACAAGCTGCTGTGTGCAGGGGTGGACCAGCACCTGTCATCTTGGATCCTGGACTACCTCACTAACCGGCCACAGTTTGTGAGAACCCGGAATTGTGTGTCCGACACGATCATTGGTTGCACGGGGGGCCCCCAGGGAACGGTTTTGGCTCCCTTCCAGTTCATCCTTTATACTGCGGACTTCTCACACAACACAACACACTGCCATCTAAAGAAGTTCTCTGATGACTCTGCGATCGTCGGCCTCATCTCCAACGGAGATGAAGCTGAGTACAGAGGACTTATCCAGGACTTCGTGGACTGGTGCCATCGGAACTACCTCCAGATCAACGTGAGGAAAACTAAGGAGCTGGTGGTGGACTGCCGCAGGCAAGGACAACCCCTCACGGCACCAGTAAACATCCAGGGAACAGACATTGAGATGGTGACATCCTACAAGTACCTGGGTGTTCATCTGAACAATAAACTAAACTGGTCACACAATACCGACGCACTCTACAAGAAGGGACAGCGCAGGCTGTTCCTACTGAGGAGGCTCAGGTCATTTGGTGTACAAGGGGTGCTCTTGAAGACATTCTACGACACGGTGGTGGCATCAGCCATCACTTTTGGAGTGGTCTGCTGGAGCAACGGCATTACAGCAGCCGATAGGAAGAGACTGAACAAACTGATCAAGAAAGCTAGCTCTGTCCTGGGGCAACGCCTTGACCCAGTGGAGGAGATAGGAGAGCGAGAAGGATGGTGGCTAAACTGTCATCTCTGCTAGAGTCCAAGTCCCACCCCATGCAGGACATACTGAACGCACTGAGGAGCTCATTTAGCAGTAGACTACATCGTCCTAGGTGCGTGACCGAGATGTTTCGGAGATCCTTCCTACCTACAGCTGTCAGGCTGTATAATCTAAGCAGGGCTGCTTGCAGAGATGGCAAAAAAACGTGACGACCTAATAGTATTGAATGCAAAAGATGCAACAGACTTAGACAAATGGTCCCCTCCAGTATACAACTAGGACAATATCAGTCGCTATGGAGGGTGACAATATGTATGGGTACATATTCATACTATGTAGGATAACTAAGTAGACGGTTATGCTGTTTATTCCATCTAGCTACAATGCTCTGCACTGTGTATATATATATGTATATACACAGTGGGGCAAAAAAGTATTTAGTCAGCCACCAATTGTGCAAGTTCTCCTACTTAAAAGATGAGAGAGGTCTCCAATTTTCATCATAGGTATACCTCAACTATGAGAGACAAAAGGAGAAAAAAAAAAATCCAGAAAATCACATTGAAGGATTTTTAATGAATTAATTGATAAGTTCCTCGATAAAATAAGTATTTGGTCACCTACAAACAAGCAAGATTTCTGGCTCTCACAGACCTGTAACTTCTTCTTTAAGAGGCTCCTCTGTCCTCCACTCGTTACCTGTATTAATGGCACCTGTTTGAACTCATTATCAGTATAAAAGACACCTGTCCACAACCTCAAACAGTCAGACTCCAAACTCCACTATGGCCAAGACCAAAGAGCTGTCAAAGGACACCAGAAACAAAATTGTAGACCTGCGCCAGGCTGGGAAGACTAAATCTGCAATAGGTAAGCAGCTTGGTGTGAAGAAATCAACTGTGGGAGCAATTATTAGAAAATGGAAGACATACAAGACCACTGATGATCTCCCTCGATCTGGGGCTCCACGCAAGATCTCACCCCGTGAGGTCAAAATGATCACAAGAAAGGTGAGCAAAAATCCCAGAACCACACGGGGGGACCTAGTGAATGACCTGCAGAGAGCTGGGACCAAAGTAACAAAGGCTACCATCAGTAAGATAAGATAAGATAAGCCTTTATTAGTCCCACAACGGGGAAATTCCAGGATTGCAACAGCACAGGGATAGCAACACTCAGAGCAACAATCAGAAGGCAAGAAAAAAAAAAAAAACAAGCAAGCAAGAGCAGCTAATATACATATGTACATATTACTATAAAATATATATACACACACACACACACACACACACACACAGACACACAGTGCAGAGCATTGTAGCTGGATGGAATAAATATATGAATCAGAATCAGAATCAGAATCAGGTTTATTGCCATTGTTCATGTAGTACACAAACTAGGAATTTGTCTCGGTACAATGCTGCAACATTAAACATGATAAGATAAGAGAAATAAACTATACATGTAATAAAGTGTAGGATAAGATTAAGTGATACTGGTCAACAGTTAAAATATATATTAGCCAGCAGCAGATACTGTGGAGAACTATATAGTGCAGTCGGTAATGCAGGAAGAAAACAGTGATGATTGACATGAGTCTGGTTGAGCTGCTGTACATGGTGCACGAGAGTCACTTAGTGTTCAGCAGTCTAATGGCAGAGGGGAAGAAGCTGTTCATGTGACGGGAGGTTTTAGTCTGGATGGACCGAAGTCTTCTACCAGAGGGGAGGGGGGCAAACAGTACGTGACCAGGGTGTGAGGGATCGGCTATGATCCGGCCAGCACGCCTCCGGGTCCTGGAGATGTACAGATCCTGGAGAGATGGGAGCTTGCAGCCGATCACCTTCTCAGCAGTGCGCACGACGCGCTGCAGCCTTAGTCTGTCCCTGGCAGTGGCTCCTGTGTACCACACGGTTATGGAGGTGGTGAGGATGGACTCGATGATGGCTGTGTAGAACTGCACTAACATCTTGGTGGGTAGCTTGAGCTTCCTCAGCTGCCGCAGGAAGAACATCCTCTGCTGGGCTTTTTTGATGAGTGAGCTGATGGTCAGCTCCCATTTGAGGTCCCTGGTGATGGTGGTGCCTAGGAAGCGGAAGGAATCAGCAGTGGTGATGGGAGAGCCTGAGAGGGTGAGGGGGGGCAGAGGAGTAGTGACTTTCCTGAAGTCTACAATCATCTCCACTGTCTTCAGAGCGTTCAGCTGCAGGTTGTTATTGCTGCACCAGGACGCCAGCTGGGCCACCTCTCTCCTGTAGGCGGACTCGTCGCCATTGGAGATGAGCCCGATGAGGGTGGTGTCGTCCGCAAACTTGATCAACTTGACAGACTGGTGGCTGGAGGTGCAGGAGTTGGTGTAAAGGGAGAAGAGTAGGGGGGAAAGTACACAGCCCTGGGGTGATCCGGTGCTGATGCTAGTATAGTCTGAGACAGTCTTTCCCAGCCGCACATGCTGCCTCCGGTCCGTCAGGAAGTCGATGATCCACCTGCAGAGGGAGTCAGGCACGTTGAGCAGGGACAGCTTGTCCCGGAGCAGAGCGGGGCGGATGGTGTTGAATGCGGAGCTGAAGTCCACAAACAGGATCCTGGCGTAGGTTCCCGGGGAGTCCAGGTGCTGCAGGATGGAGTGGAGGGCCAGGTTGACTGCATCGTCTACAGACCTGTTGGCTCGGTATATATGAACACACAGTGCAGAGCATTGTAGCTAGATGGAATAAATATGTAAATATATAAACACCCACAGTACGGAGCATTGCAGCTAGGTGGAATAAATATGCAAGTATATAAACACACACAGTGCGGAGCAATGTAGCTAGATGGAATAATATGTAGATATATAAAAACACAGTGCGGAGCATTGTAGCTAGATGGAATAAATATATAGATATATAAATATAAACACACCCAGTGCTGAGCATTGTAGCTAGATGGAATAAATATGTAAATATATAAACACACACAGTGCAGAGCATTGTTGCTAGGTGGGATGAAACAGCATAACCGTCTATTTAGTTATCCTACATGGTATGAGTATGTGCCCATACATATTCTCACCCTCCATAGCGACCGGTATGTTCCTAGTTGTATGCCGGAGAGGACCATTGTGTAAGTAACACACTACGCCGCCAGGGACTCATATCCTGCTGTTTCAGACGTGTCCCCCTGCTTAAGCCAGTACAAGTCCAGGCCCATCTGAAGTTTGCTAGCGCGCATTTGGATGATCCAGAAGAGGATTGGGAGAATGTCATATGGTCAGGTGAAACCAAAATAGAATTTTTTGGTAAAAATTCAACTTGTCGTGTTTGGAGGAGAAAGAACACCATACCTACTGTGAAGCATTGGGGTGAAAACATTATACTTTGGGGCTGTTTTTCTGCAAAGGGACCAGGACGACTGATCCGTGTAAAGGAAAGAATGAATGGGGCCATGTATCGTGAGTGGTGGACACCAGTGGTGAGGGGGGCCATTAAGCTGAAGAAGGAGTCCTATCAAGCTTGGTTGGCTTGTGGGACTCCCAAAGCAGCTGAGGTGTACCGGCAGGCCAAGCGGAGTGCAGCTCGGGTGGTTGCTGAAGAAAAAACCCGGGTATAGGAGGAGTTCGGTGAGGCCATGGAACAAGACTTTCGATCGGCCTCAAAGAGATTCTGGCAAACTGTCCGGCGCCTCAGGAGGGGAAAGCAGCTCCCTGTCCACACTGTGTATGGTGCGGATGGGACACTGTTGACTTCAACTGGGGATATCGTCGGGCGGTGGAAGGAATACTTCGAGGATCTCCTCAATCCCACTGATATGCCTTCCACAGAGGAAGCAGGGTTTGGGGACGAGGGGGATGACTTGCCTATCACAGGGGCTGAGGTCGCCAAGGTGGTTAAAAATCTCCTTGGTGGCCGGGCCCCGGGGGTGGACGAGATTCGCCCTGAGTACCTCAAGGCCCTGGATGTTGTTGGGCTGTCATGGTTGACACACCTCTGCAACATTGCGTGGAGGTCGGGGGCAGTGCCTTTGGCATGGCAAACTGGGGTGGTGGTTCCTCTCTTCAAAAAAGGGGACCGGAGGGTGTGCTCCAACTTTAGAGGGATCACACTCCTCAGCCTCCCTGGGAAGGTCTATGCCAAGGTACTGGAGAGGAGAGTCCGGCCGTTGGTCGAACCTCGGATTCAGGAGGAGCAATGTGGTTTTCGTCCTGGCCGTGGCACATCGGACCAGCTCTTTACCCTCTCGAGAATTCTTGAGGGTTCGTGGGAGTTTGCCCAACCAGTTTACGTGTGTTTTGTGGACTTGGAGAAGGCATTTGACTGCGTCCCTCGTTGTTTTTTGTGGGGGGTGCTTCGGGAGTATGGGGTATTGGGCTTGTTGTTACGAACTATTCGGTCTCTGTACGACCGTTGTGAGAGTTTGGTTCGTATTGCCAACACTCGGTCGGAGTCATTCCCAGTGAGAGTTGGACTCCGCCAGGGCTGCCCTTTGTCACCGATCCTGTTCATAATTTTTATGGACAGGATTTCTAGGCGCAGCCAGGGAACGGAGGATGTCATGCTTGGTGACCACAGGATCTCATCTCTGTTGTTTGCAGATGATGATGTCCTGTTGGCTTCATCCAGCAATGACCTACAGCTCTTGCTGGGACGGTTTGCCGCTGAGTGTGAAGCGGCTGGGATGAGAATCAGCACCTCCAAGTCCGAGTCCATGGTCCTCAGCCGGAAAAAGGTGGATTGTCCTCTCTGGGTTGGGGACAGGCTCCTGCCCCAAGTGGAGGAGTTTAAGTATCTTGGGGTCTTGTTCACGAGTGAGGGGAAAATGGAGCGAGAGATTGACAGACGGATCGGAGCAGCATCTGCAGTGATGCGGACGTTGTACCGGTCTGTTGTGGTGAAGAGGGAGCTTAGTTCTAAAGCAAGGCTGTCGATTTACCAGTCAATCTACGTTCCTACTCTCACCTATGGTCACAAGCTTTGGGTAATGACCGAAAGAACAAGATCGCGGATACAAGCGGCTGAAATGAGCTTTCTCCGTAGGATTGCTGGACTCACCCTCAGAGATAGGGTGAGGAGCTCAGTCATCCGGGAGAGGCTCAGAGTAGAACCGCTGCTCCTCCACATTGAAAGGAGTCAGTTGAGGTGGTATGGGTATCTGATTAGGATGCCTCCTGGACGCCTCCCACTTGAGGTGTTTCAGGCATGTCCCACTGGGAGGAGACCCCGGGGCAGACCCAGGACTCGGTGGAGAGACTATGTCTCCCAGCTGGTCTGGGAACGCCTTGGTAGCCTCCCTTGAGAGCTTGAGCAGGTGGCTGGGGAGAGGGAAGCCTGGGCTTCTCTGCTTGAACTGCTGTCTCCGCGACCCGGACCTCCGGAAAAGCGGTAGAAGATGAATGGATGGATGGATGGAAAGCCTTCTGGTCCCAGAGCGTTGTTGTTTGGGATGTGCTTAAGTGCCTCCTGGAGTTTGGACACCAGAAGAGGTGCATCCAGAGTTGCAATCTGTTCATTACTTAATCGTGGCAAGTTAATATCGTCCAGAAATTTATTCATCTCCGAGTCAGATGGGTTAATCTGAGATGAGTAGAGGTTTTCATAAAACTTTCTGAAGGAGTTATTTATCTTGTCAGGCTCACGGGTCATATTTCCAGTCATATCCTTAATAGAGTTAATAGTTTTTTCTTTATTCAATCTAAGCTGGTTCAAAAGATATCGCCCCGATCATTACTGTGTTCAAACTTCTCAAGACACAGTCTTTGTATTAAAAACTGTTCTTTTGTTTATAATTTCTTTTAATTCCAGCTTGAATTTTCTCACATTATTAAGTGCCTGTTCCTTTAGAGAAATGGCACAGGTTATCTCCAATGATTTAATTTTCTGTTCTAACACCAGTACCAGTGCTTTTTCTTCTTTATTCTTATACAAACAGTAAGAGATTTTTTTTTTTACCTCACATGACTGCTTTTGCTGCTTTTCAAAGAACACACAGGATATTCCTGGCACATCATTAGTTCCAGATATGATTCCCACTCTTTATTAAAGTAATTAATAAAGTCGTTGTCTTTTAGTAGTGATGTATGAAATTTCCAGCTCCTAGTTTTCCTTATAGCTTTCTATTGACTAGTGTAAGAGATACTGGATGATGATCGCTAATAGCTTGATTACCTCCGCCAAGGAGGTAATGTTTTTACCGGCGTTTGTCTGTCTGTCTGTCTGTCTGTCTGTTACCAACATAACTCAAAAAGTTATGAACGGATTTTGACAAAATTTTCAGGAAAGGTGTGTAATGGCACGGGGAACAGATGATTATTAGATTTTGGTGATGATCTGAGAGTGCATACCTCCACCAAGGGCTTTTTTGTATTTGTGCAGCAGGATTACACAAAAACTACTGGATGGATTTGGATGAAATTTTCATCACAGGTGGTTCTTGGCCTACAGAGGAACCCATTACAACATTTTGGTGATGATCTGGGAATGCATACCTCAGCCAAGGCTCTTCTCACAGTGTGTCACCCACAATACTCCAAAACTAATGGACAGACTTTGATGCAGTTTTCACCACAGGTGGGTCTTTTCACCACAAAGTGGTTTGTGTCTACACACAAACCCATTCCTTTTTGGAGGTGATCCATAAGAGACTGAAGGAGCCTTGGCGGAGGTATGCGCTATCTGAATGCTTTTCTAGTTTGAATATATTTCAGTATCTATGATGTCCCTCACAATAGAGTTACTGGCTAAGAAGAAATCTAAACATGACCGTGAACTAAGAACTGATGGAAAAAAAAGTGTGTTCCCAAAGAATTGGGTGCAGAGAACGCCATTCATCGCAAAGACCAAAATCATTCATGTATTGTTTGAGAGTGTCAGTAGCCTGCCATTTTCAATAATTCCCCGATGCACTGAGCCTGTCGATTGCAGGGTTTAATACCAGTTTGAAGTCTCCTATTATGAGTGTAGTGTCCAAGTGTTGAGAAAGAGAAGTGAAGAAAGTGTGAAAATAGGATGGATCAACAACATTTGGGTCATAAACGCTTGCAATCCATAGATCCAAATTTTGAAGATTTTTTAATATTATAAATCTACCTGGGAAATTCTGGGGAGGTGAGCGCATCTACAGACAACTTAGAGACATGTGTTTCCTGTAATAAGACAAAGTCTGCCTGTAGATCCTTCAGTCAATTAAAAACTTTTAGCCTCTTCTCCCTGGTACCAATTCCACTCATGGTCCACATGACAAACTTTAATGTGGACATGTTTTCACTAACTGGTTTTTGTGCTAAAAGCTCACTAAATATGCCTATGTGATTATACAGTATGTCCATAATGTATGCATGTGTGTGTGTGTATGTATGTTGTGTGTAAAATATACAGCCGTGGACAAAATTGTTGGCACCCCTCTGTTAATGAAAGAAAAACCCACAATGGTCACAGAAATAACTTGAATCTCACAAAAGTGGTAATAAATAAAAATTCTATGAAAATTAACCAATGAAAATCAGACAATGCTTTTGAATTGTGGTTGAATAGAATTATTTTAAAAAAACAAACTCATGAAACAGGCCTGGACAAAAATGATGGTACCCTTAACTTAATATTTTGTTGCACAACCTTTAGAGGCAATCACTGCAATCAAACAATTTCTGTAACTGTCAATGAGACTTCTGCACCTCTCAGCAGGTATTTTGGCCCACTCATCATAAGCAAACTGCTCTAGTTGTCTCAGGTTTGAAGGGTGCCTTCTCCAGACGGCATGTTTCAGCTCCTTCCACAGATGTTCAATAGGATTTAGATCAGGGCTCATAGAAGGCCACTTTAGAATAGTCCAATGTTTGGCTCTTAGCCATTCTTGGGTGTTTTTAGCTGTGTGTTTTGGGTCATTATCCTGTTGCAAGACCCATGACCTGCGACTGAGACCAAGCTGTCTGACACTGGGCAGCACATTTCTCTCTAGAATACCTTGATATTCTTGAGATTTCATTGTACCCTGCACAGATTCAAGACACCCTGTGCCAGATGCAGCAAAGCAGCCCCAGAACATAACAGAACCTCCTCCATGTTTCACAGTAGGGACAGTGTTCTTTTCTTGGTATGCTTCATTTTTGCATCTGTGAACATAGAGCTGATGTGCCTTGCCAAAAAGTTCCAGTTTTGTCTCGTCTGTCCTGTTGCATCTAAAATGCCTTAACCACCAGTTCTTTTATACGAAGGCCAAATAACCAGACTGAGAGATGAAGTATACTTTCACTTATTTTACTGAAAGTGAGATATGGATGACAAGCAGCACTGGAACACAACTCTTTAGGAAGATACCCCGAGAGAGTGTGTTACCCAAAAAGTGGGCCCTATAGTCTTTATAAAGCTTAACCACTCCCTCGTGCACGGGGGGGGGGGGGGGTGTACCTCATTGTATCAATACACTTCCGCTTATGTGGCAGCTCGGCTGTGTACAGAACTGATTCTAACCGATTTCAGCAAATGAATTATAGGGTGTAAACTAAACTCTGCAGTGTAGCGTGTGAAGCAAGCAGATAAAGATAAGATAAGCCTTTATCAGTCCCACAATGGGGAAATTCCAGGATTGCAACAGCACACGGATAGCAACACTCAGAGCAATAATTAAGAAGGTAAGAAAAATAAGAGCAGTGAATATACTGTACATATGTACACATAAATATATAAATATATATACACAGTGCGGAGCATTGTAGCTAGATGGAATAAACAGCATAACCGTCTATTTAGTTATCCTACATAGTATAAATATGTACCCATACATATTGTCACCCTCCATAGCGACTGATATTGTCCTAGTTGTATACTGGAGGGGACCATTTTTGTAAGTCTATTGCATCTTTTGCATTCAATACTATTAGGTCGTCACGTTTTTTTGCTATCTCTGCAAGCAGCCCTGCTTAGGTTATACGGTCTGACAGCCGTAGGTAGGAAGGACCTGTGAAACCTCTTGGTTGCGCACCTAGGATGATGTAGTCTACTGCTAAAGTAGCTCCTCAGTGCGTTCAGTATGTCCTGCATAGAGTGGGACTTGGACTCCATCAGAGATGACAGTTGAGCCAGCATCCTTCTCTCTCCTATCTCCTCCACTGGGTCAAAGCGTTGCCCCAGGACAGAGCTAGCTTTCTTGATTAGTTTGTTCAGCCTCTTCCTATCGGCTGCTGTAATGCCGCTGCCCCAGCAGACCACTCCAAAAGTGATGGCAGATGCTACCACCGTGTCGTAGAATGTCTTCAAGAACTGGTGCGTTAATGCCACGTTAGTGTCTAAACACTGCTCTCCATTGGCGGAGTTCCTTATTGTAAATTGTCGGCCTTATTATCTGCCTAGGGAATTCAGCAACGTGTTTGTAGTTGGTGTTTACATAGCGCCGAGCGCTAACACTAAAGCTAATGCTAAGAAGGCACTCGGGGAACTGCATAATGCAATCAGTGAAATCCAAACTTCACACCCGGACAGTTATGTGGTGGTTGCGGGGGATTTTAACCACACCAGCCTAAAGACTCTGCTCCCCAAGTTTAAACAACGTGTAGACTTTAATACCAGAGGAGAGAATATGTTGGACTTAGTGTACACAAACACAGATGCATATAAAGCGATACCCCGCCCCCATCTCGGCCGTTCTGATCACATATCCGTGATGCTGCTGCCTGCCTACAAACCTTTATTGAAGCGCAGCAGGCCAGCAGTGAAACAAATCAGGATTTGGCCAGAGAGTGCAACCCCTGCACTGAAAGACTGTTTTCAGCACACAGACTGGAAGGTCTTCAAAATAGCAGCCTCCCAGGAAGACAGGACAGATGTGGAGGAGTATGCTGATACGGTCACCAGCTACATCACGAAGTGCACAGAGGATTTCACTACAGTGAAGACCATCACTATGCGGGGTAATCATAAGCCCTGGATGACTGCAGAGGTGCGCTCGCTGCTCACAGCCAGAGATGCAGCCTTCAGAGCGAAGGACAGGATCGCCCTCCGCTCAGCCAGGTCTGCGCTTTCAAAGGGAATTAAAGCGGCAAAGCGCGCCTATGCGGAGAAAATCCAGGGACACCTCTGTGACACTAGGAACACCAAGCAGATGTGGCAGGGAGTTCGGACACTGACGGGCTTTAAGCCTAGGCAGGGGGTCGATGATGACGACGCTTCGCTTCCAGACAGGCTTAACGACTTCTTTGCACGTTTTCATACCTGCCAACCACTCCGGTTTTGCCGTAATGGTTCCGGTTTTCAAGACCCCGTTCCGGGTTACGGCTTTATTAATCAAAATTACGGTTTTTCACTAAAAATTCAGTCAAAAATTTTAAATCGTAAAAAAGACACGAAAGCAATTCCAAACACGAGATCGCTAGGAATCATATCTAAATTTAGAACAGTAGCGTTTCTTTTCGTGGTTCGCTGCTACGCTTTACCTGAAGCGTTTGCTAAGCTAACGCTATCGCTATTGAGGTTTCTATTCTCGCGCGAAATCCCGGAGAGGCGTGCGTCCATGGCGAGATGTAAACACACTGTAAACTGCTGCAGACGTTCGCACGACTGCACTTCAACCCTGGCAAATGGACCATGGATTATACAATTCAACATAAACATCTAAAGAGACAAAACAAAAGAGAAACCTCTAAAGGGAGAATAAATGCCTAAGATTCTGAAGAACATGTGCTGTGTAATTGCAAGCCTTGTCATGCTTGGTGTATCATGTAAACACATAAAATATCAGAGCGATTTTGCCATCTTTTACGCACGTGTCTGTTAAACAGTGCTAGTATACCCTGCTGATATTTCTAGTCTTCTAGTTACCTCCGCCAAGGAGGTTATGTGATCATCAGCGTTGGTTTGTCTGTTTTTGTTAGCAAGATAACTCAAAAAGTTATGGACGGATTTTCATGAAATTTTCACAGATTATCAGAAATGGGGTATCCTACAGATGATTAGATTTTGGTGGTGATCCGGATCACCGTCTGGATCCAGGAATTTTAAAGGATTCTTTTTTTTTATTCAACATTGCGAGATAGGACCATTTTCAATATTTTATTTATGATGTTAAACACTGTATGGGGGGAACTGTGGCGCTTGGTGGAGGTCTGCGCTCTCAGAGTGCTTTTCTAGTATTCATAATACATCACATCTGGCCTATTCAAAGTTCTATGCAGTGTTAAGAAATTTAATGAACGAATGAATCTTTATTTTGGATAGATTAAAAGTAAAGATTAAAAAGAAACAGAATAATATAACAAAGGCAAAAAAATCCAACAAGGTCAAATTAAACAATAACTCCTCTGATTATACAGTTCAACATAAGTCATCTGAAATGGGTGATGGCTGAAGCTGCAGCTTATATTGCCCACCCATATTCCATCCAAGAATTCAAAAGAAAAACAAAACAAGAGCGATTACAATTCAGAACAAAGCTAAGACACAATGTGACAAAAAAAAAAACTAAGTAAAAACACAACACAGACTGGATATGACGATCCTTATGTGATTTTACATGTCATCTTGTATATATGTTTGGAGTATTTCTTCCTTTAGTTTTTGTTTAAATTGTCCAAGCGTTGTACATGATTTTAATTCAGGTCCAAAATCGTTCCATAATCTGACTCCTTGTACTGAAACACAGTGTTGCTTGGTGGTAGTTCTCACTGAAGGTTTTTGAAATATACATGTTCCTCTGAAATGATATTGTTTCTCCCTTATTTGGAACAACTTTTGGATATTTGCGGGCAGTGATAGATTCTTAGCTTTAAACATTATTACTGCAGTTTTAAAGTCAACCAGATCTTTCAACTTGAGAGCTTTTAATTTAAGAAAAAGTGGGTTTGTTGGTTCCCTGTAAGCAGCTTTGTTTATTATTCTAATAGCTCTCTTCTGGAGCATAAAGACTGGATATATGTTTGTTTTATATGCATTTCCCCATACTTCAGTACAATATGTCATGTATGGGAGTATTAATGAATGATACAAAGTATATAATGTGGGTTGTTGATTGAGCAAATATTTCGCTCTGTGTAGTATTGCAATTGATTTAGATATTTTACCTTTAATATAATTAATATGTGACTTCTATGTCAAATGCTAATATTTGTTTGACACTGCGGCCCCTGGACCCCGGCTAGCTACTAGGCTTTTCAGGTTTGAAAGTTGAAGAAATATGAGGTCGTTAGCTACATTCTAACTTGATTTAATGCTAATATTTGTTTGGCGTCGGGGGGCTTTGCCCCCCTGAACCCCCCACCAGGACTTTGTCCTGGACCTACCGGGGCCTGCGGCCCCTGGACCCTGGCTAGCTACTAGGCTTTTCAGGTTTGAAAGTTGAAGAAATATGAGGTTGTTAGCTACATTTAACTAGATTTAATGCTAATATTTGTTTGGCAAATATTAGCATTATTATTATTAGCATTAGCATTAGCATTATTAGCATTAGCATCGGCCCCTGGACCCCGGCTAGCTACTAGGCTTTTCAGGTTTGAAAAGTTGGCAGGTATGCGTTTTGAAGCATCAAACTCGACAATCAGAGGGAGGGCTGGCCCACCCCCCACCATCGGTCGGACCAGCTTTTACCATCAACACAGCGGACACACGGAGGACCCTAACCAGAGTCAACCCATGCAAAGCTGCAGGTCCAGACAACATTCCGGGACGTGTGCTCCGAGACTGCGCGAGCGAGTTGGCGGATGTCCTGACTGACATTTATAACATCTCCCTGAGTAAGGCCATCGTTCCCAGATGCTTCAAGACCTCTATCATTGTACCGGTGGCAAAGAAACCAGTGGTGTCCTGTTTGAATGACTATCGTCCTGTTGCACTGACACCAATTGTGATGAAGTGTTTTGAGCGGCTTGTCAAACCACACATTACAGCCTGCCTTCCTGCATCACACGACCCGCTCCAGTTTGCATATCGTTCAAACCGCTCCACGGAGGATGCTATAGTCACCACCCTACACTCTGTCATCACCCACCTGGACCAGAAAGACACCTACGCCAGACTCCTGTACATTGATTTCAGTTCAGCATTCAACACCATTATTCCCCAGAGACTGATAGAGAAATTACTCCTTCTCGGTCTGAACAAAGTAGACAGTATGACATCAGCAGTGAATGAAAGTATGGAATGTTTAACAATTGAGATTATGATGGAAAAAAGAAAAAATATAATAGTATGTTGTATATATAGAGCACTGGGATCTGATATGGAAAAATTTAAAAATGGGATGGAAAAGATGTATGCAAAAATAAGACAAAAAGATATCTTTATTTGTGGTGACTTTAATATAGATTTAATGAAAACAAAACAACACAAACCAACTGAAGATTTCTTAGATACAATGTATAGCTTAACCTTATTTCCAAAGATTACAAAACCTACGAGAATAACGACACACTGTGCTACCCCGATAGACAACATTTTTACCAATGTTATTGAATATAATATGGTGAGTGGTATAATAATAAATGATATTAGTGACCACCTGCCTGTATTTGTTTCTTTAGATGTTAATTATGGGGCTAATGAGAGTAAGAATAATAATAAACTATGTAAAAAGATTATCTATAAAAGAATACGAACAGAAGACAGAATCAGTGATTTAAAAGAAGACTTAATGTTTCAGAATTGGGATGTTGTCTATAGAGAGAAAAATGTGGACTCGGCATATGATAAATTTATTGATATATTTCAATTATTATATGATAAAAACTGTCCAATTAAAGAAATTAATAAAAAACACATATACAAAAATTGCCCATGGTTAACCAAAGGGTTACAAAATGCTTGTAAAAAGAAAAATTATCTCTATAAAAATTTTATTAAATTAAGAACTAAAGAATCTGAAAACAGGACTTCCGGTTATGGCGGCCGCCTAGAAGGACACGTATCACTCTGCTCTGCTCCTGGAAATAAAGATTCGGCAAATAACTCTCTCATTTGGAACAGAACTTTTCCCAGCGTTTGGGTGAGGATATGCCGGGGAAGACTAAGGCTGGGAAATCAAGCGGGGGAAAAATTGAATCGCCGAAGCAGTCCAAATTAACGGACTTTAAAGTTTGTGGCGCAGTAGAAAAAGCTGCGGATATGGCGGATGAAACTAGCCATCATATATGAATAATGCCTTAATTATACTGTTGCCAAAACCAGGTAAGCCCTCTAATAAATGTGAAAATATGAGACCAATAAGCCTATTAAATGCCGACCTTAAGATAATCTGTAAAATTTTAGCAAGACGAATACAAGAAATTTTACCAAATATTATTAATCAAGATCAGAATGGCTTTATAAAGGGAAGACAAGGCTTCCATAATGTAAGAAGACTATTTAATATTATTTATTCTAATAAAGAAGCACCGGATACAGCTCTCTTATCACTGGATGCCGAAAAAGCCTTTGATAGAGTTGAATGGCCCTTTCTTTTTGAAGTCTTACAAAGGTTTGGACTTGGAAATAATTTCATAAAATGGGTTCAGATAATATATAATAATGCTACAGCAGAAATCCTAACAAATAACAATATTTCAGAATCAATAAAAATCAATAGAGGATGTCGACAAGGCTGTCCACTTTCACCTTTACTGTTTACTATGGCAATTGAACCTTTAGCGATGGCGATACGTCTACAGTCACAAATATATGGAATTAAAGTTGGACCAACAGAACATAAAATCTCCCTGTATGCCGATGACATAATTTTGTTTATGTCGAATCTTAAAAAATCAATTCCGACCTTGTTGAATTTAATAAAGAATTTTGGGGAAATATCAGGATATAAAATAAATAAAACTAAATCTTCAATATTAATGCTAAATGAGACCCAGAGAAATTACCCAGCCCCTGAGGTAAATCAATTCAATGTTGTAAATCAGTTTAAATATTTAGGAATCCAAATTGTGCCTAAGCTAGAATCAATCGCCAGTGTCAATTATGAAGCCTTAATGACAGATATTGATGAGTTACTTCAGAGATGGATGTCACTACCAATGTCGATGATCGGGAGAATTAATATACTTAAAAGTAATATCTTACCTAAAATACTTTATTTATTTCAATACATTCCCTTACCACCACCTTTAGATTTATTCTCAAGAATTAAAAAAAAGTTAGTGGAATTTATATGGAACAACAGGAGGGCTAGGTTACGTCTGTCTTTATTATATTTACCATTTGATCGTGGAGGTCTGAAATGTCCAAATTTTATGTTGTATTATTGGTCGGCACAACTGAGGTCTATGACATATTATTTTTCATCAAATGATCTCCCTCACTGGACTGAAATGGAATCATACAATTTACCTTTACCTCTTCCCATATTCATATACTCAGATTCGGCAAAAAAAATTACAAAAACAAGTTAAAAATCCATTTGTAAAGCATATGATCAAAATATGGTGTGAAGCTAAAAACTATTTAAAAGAACCACAGTTATTGTCACAATTTAGTCCAATATGGGGTAATCAATATTTTAAACCAGGGAGAGCGGACGCTGTATTTAAAGTATGGAATTTAAAAGGGATACAAAAGATTCAGGATTTATATTTGCCATGTGCAGAAAACATAATGTCTTTTGAAGAGCTGAGGATCAAATTTAATCTCAATAGAACACATTTTTTTTAAATATCTTCAACTTAGAAACTTTATTCGATCAAATCAAAATAAAGCTCTCACTCGACCTATCTATTCATCCATGGAAAAAATGTTGATGAAAGATAGTAAAAGAAAGGGTATTATTTCAGAGTTTTATAACTCATTGACACTATCTTCAAGTGAAAATTCACTGAAAAGATTAAACTACTGGAAAGAAGATCTGCAAACTGAAATTTCAGAGGAACAATGGGAATTGGCTTGTACAGAAGCTCAAACCAAATCAATAAATGTACGCCTTAAATTGATACATTTCAAATGGTTAATGCGGATGTATATTACACCGGAGGAGTTAAATAGATATAACAAAAATATACCAGATACATGCACAAAATGCATGGAAAGTAAAGGAACCCTATTTCATTGTGTATGGGAATGTAGATTAATAAGAATGTTTTGGGAAGAGGTGAGGGTAACAATTGAAAAAATAATCTCAAAACAAATCATATTGAATCCTAAACTGTTTTTGTTGGGTCTGTACCCAGAAAAGCATAATTTTAATAAAAGTGAAAGAACATTCATAGACCTCAGTTTGCTTAATGCCAAAAAATGTATTGCACTATTATGGAAAAAGACTCATAGACCAGATGTGACTCAGTGGTTAAGACAGATGTTAACAAACCTTCCATTAGAAAGAATAACATATATACTGAAATCAAAGGAAATTGTGTTTGAGAATATATGGAGACCTTTTATTGATTATGTAAAAAATTTAAACATAACTCTTGAAGAAGAAGGTGAATGATGTGTGTGGACCTTGTAAATTCCAAACTGGTGAACATAATATGTATACTTATGTATTGGATTGTCTAGACTAAACAGAGGAGCATTGTTGAAGATTTGATTTTGTTGGTGGTTGTTGGTGTTTTTTAGTGCATTTTTTTTTGTAGTACTTTAGTGTTAGTGTTTGATTGTTTGTATCATGTTTGTTAAAAAAAAAGGTTCAATAAAGATATTGTGGAAAAAAAAAGAATCTGAAAAAAGATGTAAAACATGTAAAAATAAATTAACTGAAATAATACGAACTAGTAAAAAATTACACTATAGGAAAATGTTAAATGAAAATAAAAATAATATAAAAGGAGTCTGGGATATATTAAACAAATTAAGGAAAAATGGAACTAAGAAAATGATATATCCAGAGTATTTTACTGATAATTGCGGTGATATTTATGATAAGAATATGGTAGTAAATAAAATGAATAAATTTTTTGTAAGTGTTGGGCCAGAGTTGGCAGCAAAAATTCCAAATCAAGGAAGAGACACCGTGAGTGAGACTTTGATTGGAAGTAACCCTCGGTCAATTTTTCTTACAGCGGTGGATGAACTAGAGGTAAAATCTGTTGTTGAAAAGTGTAAAAATAAATTATCTACTGATTGTGATGGTATTGATATGGCACTAATAAAAAGAACTGTTGATGGTATATTAAAACCATTCAAATCAAATCAAATCAAACTTTATTGTCATATTGCTGTACATACAACTGTAGTGCAGGCAAGATGAAATTGCGTTTCTCTTGGCATCCATATAAGAAGCAGCATGATTAAGACACACTCCCACATAGCTCCACCCCCCACCCCACCCCCACCCCCCATCCATTCACACATCCCTGAGACATACTTGGGGAAAAAGAATAACTAACTATAATATACAAAATGTCCATAGGTACAGTAGTGTGTATGTATATGTATACACAAATATATGTGTATTCACATATAATTGTAATTTATCATTTCAAACTGGCTCATTCCCGCAGAAAATGAAAATAGCAAAAGTAATACCATTATTCAAGCAAGGAAATAAACACCAATACACAAACTACAGACCAGTATCACTTCTCCCACAATTTTCAAAGATTCTGGAAAAACTTTTCAACAACAGATGAGAAAACTTTTTAAATAAACAGGATGTGCTGAATCAGAACGGTTTAGAGCCAAGAGTACAACATCGTTGGCGATAATGGAAGCAACGGAGGAAATAATAAATGCATTAGATCAAGGAAAATATGCAATTGGTGTGTTTATAGATTTTAGAAAAGCATTTGATACAATAAATCATTCAATACTTCTTAATAAATTGCAAATGTATGGTATTAGGGGAATGGCTCTGAAATGGGTTACAAGTTATCTATCTGAGAGACAACAGTTTGTGAAAATGGGAGAATATCTGTCTGGGTGTATGGGAATTGCCTGTGGGGTCCCCCAGGGGTCAGTATTGGGCCCCAGATTATTTAACATATATATAAATGATATATTCCAAGTTTCTAAATTATTAAAAATAATATTATTTGCTGATGATACTAATATATTTTATTCTGGAAATAATTATAATCAACTAATCCATACTCTAAATAATGAATTAAATAAGCTAAAAAAATGGATGGATTGTAAGAAATTATCACTAAATATAGATAAAACTAAGGTAATGATATTTGGTAATTGTAAAAATAAAGAAGATATACACATTCATATAGATAATGTAGTTATTGAAAAAGTTAAGGAGATCAAGTTTTTGGGTGTAATACTGGATGATAAAATTAGTTGGAAACCATATGTCAGATACATACAAAATAAAGTTGCAAAAAATGTTGCAATTATAAATAAAATTAAGCGGGTCCTAGATTATAAATCACTTCATATTTTGTATTGTTCATTAGTACTTCCATACTTGACTTATTGTATAGAGGTTTGGGGTAACATAAAAGTAAACTTAATTCATTTTTAATATTACAAAAAAGGGCAGTCCGTGTTATACACAAAGTCGGGTACCTCGAACATACTAATTTATTGTTTTTACATTCGAAATTATTGAAATTATGGGATCTGGTTCATTATTACACAGCACAATTAATGTTTAAAGTTAGTAAAAACCTCTTGCCACACAATATACAAAATCTTTTCAGGGAGAGAGAAGGGAAATATAATTTACGGGGGAATACAAAATTTAAAATGCACTTAGTAAGATCTACACTGAAGAGTTTTTGTGTGTCTGTGTGTGGGGTAAAATTGTGGAATGGGTTGGGGGAGAAACACAGGCAATGTCCAAACATCCACATATTTAAATCAACATAAAGAAATGATTTTTGAGCAGTATGAGAATGAAGGGCAGTGATGTTACTTTGTGTCTTCAGTGAGGGAAGGTTGTTGTTGTGTTATGGTGATTGTGAAGGTGATGGTGTTGTCTGTGTTTGTATTGAACATGCCAGAAGTGTATGTTTATTGTTGTTGTAATATTGTTGGATGTTGGTATTGTTGTCAATATGGACTGTCATTGTTGTGTCATTTTTGTTGTATAATTTGACTATGGGTGTATTGTGGTGAATGTGGTTGTGGGATAATGATGATTATGAGTAATACTGTAATTTGTTGGGTGTGGAGAAGGGGTGGGACTGTATAAGAGATGGCTTCTTCCCACTCCTTTTGAACATTTTATTTTTGGTTTGTTTTTTTGTTGTGTTTTGAACTCTCTTCTTTCTTTTTTTAAGAATGTTCAAATAAAAATCAATGTCAATGTCAATTTCTCTCCATGATATCACTTCCACTGTCTCCCATGCATCCTTTCCTTAATCCTTTAATTGCACCCCCACAGTCTCAGGCCTTGCATACCAAAGCTAATATTCCTGCAGCTTCCTGCCTTTGTTCTGACCTAAAATGTGAGTCACAGAATCTCCATGAGTGTGTCCACCACAAAGCAATACTTTTTCTGGTCTTGCCCCTTCGTTTATTACTTCTGACTTGAGAAGGATAACGGAATGAGCCATTACTTTCAGAAGCAGCCATGGCTGCCTCTGTTAACCCCAGGTTTTACGGCAATGCAATAGCACATGACATCAACAGATTCATTGCATTGGATCTGGAATCCGGATGGAACAATTTTCTGTCTAAAAAAAAATCTTCTGGAATATAAATATTTACATTATTATCAGTCCAGAAAAAATTAATATTTTAAAAAAAAATTTCATCAATATACTAATTTTTTGAAGGATATTAAGACTTGCATTGTGCAAGTTTCTAAATGTTTTTTTGATGTATTATTTTTTTTAAAAATCTTTGTTTTCATAAAATTCTTATGGATTTCACCTTTAAGCAAAAAATCCAGACATGACAACGTATGGGGGAAGAATTGTTTTGTGACTGTTCTATTGTTTCTGAACAAAAACTTTTATTTTGACAAAAAAGTATTTACGATATACCTCTAAACGTTACCTAAATTCTGTCCTGGTTTTAACTAATTTATAATCCAAAGGAAAAATCACAAAGCACTGCAGATCATGAAAATTGATTCACACTGAGTAATTTGATGATGCATTCACCTTAATTAAAAAGTATCAGTATCATATTGGTATCGACGATACTGGCCTTGTATTTACTTGGTATCAGATCGATACCAAATTTTGAAGTATCGCACACCTCTGATGAATACATAACCGGTCTATGCGGGTCCGAACTGTAGCTGGTTGGTAAGGGATCAAATACTTACTTCCCTCGATCAAATGCAAATTAATTTAAAATGCTTATTTGATGTTTTTTCTGGATTTTTTTGTCGATCTTTTATCTCTGTTAAAAAAAAAAAAAAAGATGTGCTCAAATGATGAGGCTGAGTTTAGTCGTAAACCAGCTTTATTGACAGAACACAGCTTCTAGCATTCTCAAAGCAGGAAAGAGACAGAATCATATCTCATCACCCTTTTATATGTTTCCAGCATCAGAATTCAAGTCACATGGTGTTTTCAGTAAACATACAGTCACAAAGCATCCCTTTGAATCTTCACCATTGTCTCTCATTTCCTGATGAAGGGGAAATCTCTCCGGGGCATCTTCTGTGGGACAAAGAGACAAATCTCACACCTCCTTGTTATCTTCTGCAGATTCGAGTCCTTTGTCCTTGCAGATGTGACACCCTCAATACACATGCAGTCCTGTCTCTGTGGAAACGTGAGCCCACAATGTGTGTCGCCCACACTACCATAAAAAGTTTTGAACTGTCAATTTCTTTGTAAGAGGGTAAACTTAAAAAAATCAGCAGAGGATCAAATACTTATTTCCCCCACTGTATGTACAGTGGTGTGAAAAAGTGTTTGCCCCCTTCCTGATTTCTCTTTTTTTTGTATGTTTGTCACACTGAAATGTTTCACATCATCAAACAGATTTAAATAGACAAACGTAGCACATGCAAACACAAAATGCAGTTTTTAAATGAAGCTGTTTATTATTAAGGGGAAAAAAATCCAAACCTACATGGCCCTGTGTGAAAAAGTTATTGCCCCCTAAACCTAATAACTGGTTTGGCCACCCTTGGCAGCAACAGCTGCAATCAAGCGTTTGCAGTAACTGGCAATGAGTCTTTCACAGCACTGTGGAGGAATTTTGGCCCACTCATCTTTGCAGGTCATGGCACAGCATCTCAATTGGATTCAGAACAGGACTTTGACTAGCAAATTCATGGTTCCATTTACCACAGCAAGTCTTCCAAGTCCTGAAGCAGCAAAACAGCCCCAGACCATCACACTACCACCACCATATTTTACCGTTGGTATGATGTTCCTTTTCTGAAATGCTGTTGCTTTTATGCCAAAGGTAATGGGACACACACCTTCTAAAAAGTTCAACTTTTGTCTCATCAGTCCACAGAGTATTTTCCCCAAAGTCTTGGGGATCATCAAGATGTTTTCTGGCAAAACTGAGACAAGCCTTTGTTCTTTTTGCTCAGCAGTGGTTTTCGTCTTGGAACTGTGCCATTCAGGCCATTTTTGCCCAGTCTCTTTCTTATGGTAGAGTCATGAACACTGACCTTAAGTGAGGCAAGTGAGGCCTGCAGTTCTTTGGATGTTGTTGTGGGGTCTTTTGTGACCTCTTGGATGAGTCATTTCTGCGCCCTTGGAGTAATTTTGGTTAGCCGGACACTCATGGGAAGGTTCACCACTGTTCCATGTTTTCACCATTTGTGGATAATTACTCTCACTGTGGTTCGCTGGAGTCCCAAAGCTATATAAATGGCTTTATAACCTTTTCCAGACTGATAGATCTCACTTTGTTTCTCATTGGTTCCTGAATTTCTTTGGCGCTCAGCATGATGTCTAGCTTTTGAAGATCTTTTGGTCTACTTCACTTTGTCAGGCAGGTCCTATTTTAGTGATTTCTTGATTGAGAACAGGTGTGGCAATAATCAGGCCTGGGTGTGGCTAGAGAAATTGAACTCAGCTTTCCAAAGATGTGATAAACCACAGTTAATTTGTTTTAATGGGGGGGGGGGGGGTCACTTTTCCACACAGAGCCATGTAAGTTTGGATTTTTTTTACCCTTAATAATAAGCACCGTCATTTCAAAACTGCATTTTGTGTTCACTTGTGTTATCTTTATCGAACATTTAAATTTGTTTGATGATCCGAAACATTTTAAGTGTGACAAACATACAAAAAATTGAGAAATCAGGCAGGGGGCCAGCAGTTTTTCACACCACTGTATATACACTACTCACAAAAAGTGAGTGAGTGAGTAAAAAAGGGATATTTGGCTTTCGTGTAAAATTTATGGAAAATGTGAAGTTCGCACTACAGCGACATCATGAAAGTAGGGCATTTAAGTGGAAGCATGCAATGGTGATTTCCTCATCTCAAGCAATTTATTGAAACAAAAGCCAATAACAGTGGTGGGTCTACCACAACGAAAAATGTCAATGTCTCAATACTTGTCATGTGCCCATGAGCATCAATTACAGCTTGACAGCGACGTCTCATGCTGTTCACAAGTCGACTTATTGTCTGGTGAGGCATGGCATTCCACTCTTCTTGAAGGGCAGCCGTCAGGTCATTGAGGTTGGTGGGTGCAGGGTTACGAGCCTCTACACGGTGACTCAGAGGATCCCATAGGTTTTCTGTGGGATTCAGGTCTGGAGAAAGTGCAGGCCACTCCATTTGAGGTACGCCAGCCTCCAGCAGCCATTCCCTAATGATGCACCCTCGATGAGTTGGACCATTGTTGTCCATGAAGATGATATTAGGCCTGTATTGTTCATGTAGGGACACAATGATTGGATTAATGATGTTATTCAGGTAGTATCGGCTTGTCACTGTACCATTCACAAGGTGTAGGGCAGTTCTGTATTGACTAGACATACCTGCCCAGACTGTAACACCACTACCACCAAAGGCTGGTCTAGTGACAACAGTGGTTGATGCTTAGTGCTCTCCTTGACGTCTCCAACATTGTTGGCGGCATCATTTCTGCTCAGCATGAATCAACTTTTATCAGAGAACAGCACTGAGGTCCACCGGTTCCTTGTCCAGCGTAAATGCTCGCTGGTCCATGCAAGACGATGACGCCTGTGCCTGGTGGTGTGGGCAGATATTCTTGCAGGTTGTCTAGCTGATGTAAATGGTTTTGAATGGTCTGACGTGACACTTGGGTTTCTCTGACCTCCCTTAAATATGCCCGGAGTTGAGTAGCATTGATCATCTGGTTCCACAGGGCACTGTTCACAATGAAGCTGTCATCAGCGTGGGATGTGACCAAAGGATGTCCACTTCTCTGCCTTTCTGTGACTCTTCCAGTCTCTATCTCTTTTGCAATCTGCTGATGACTGTCTGTGGCACTCTAAGCTCAGTGGCCACTTCCCTCTGAGAACATCCTGTTTGAAGCCTCGCAATGGCGAGGTACTGTTGGTCATTTATTGGGTGTTGTCTTGGTCTTATGATGTCAGAATGTGAACAGCAAGATGAAGAGGACTGTTTAAATACCAATTCTAATTGAGCTAGAATATTTATTGATCAATTCAAGGATCAAACACCTGCTGTGAATTTAGTTATGCAAAAAGTACTGAAACACTGAGTAGTTGGAATTGTGCATTCAAAAGGTTCGAGAAGGTCAAAGTAAGCTTACCTGTAAATGTTATAGTGAATTTTAGGTGCATCCTGAAATTTCACCCAAAAGCTAGACCAACTTGTGTTTTTGTCTGTTTTCCTTCTCTGGCTGCTCTTTTTCTGCCACAGCGGATCATCTGCTCATTTTTGATGATCCACATATTTGTTATTAATTTGGCAGGGAATTTACACTGGATGGCCTTCCTAACATAACCCTGATCAACTTTTCTTTCACCATTCTTTTATGCTAAGCACCACACTAGAAGGCAGAAAGTACCATTTTTATGTGGTCTTTGGTGTGACCAACTGGGACTGAAACCAAAACCTCCCAGTTTTGGGGCAGATGTTCTATGTCTAGGCCACCACTCCAGCAACCAATTCATACATAAATAAAAGCATTTTAAAAAGTGCAATTTTCGTCCTGTCTCTTTTTTTTTTTTTTTTTTTTTAGACCTTTGAGAACCATGTCAGTGTGGAAAAATTATTTAGTCTCCTTTAACCCTTTAAATGCCAGGTTTCTATAATGACGCCACCATGTTTTTAGATGGAAGACCAGCAATCTGTCCAGGGTGTACCTTGCCTCTCGCCAAAGATGTTGGGATAGGCTCCAGCCCCCCGCGACCCGAAAAGGATTAAGCGGAAGAAGATGGATAGATGGATGGATGGAAAAACAGAAAAAAAAAAGAATTATTTTCAGTATTCTAGATGCAAAATTAATTATTTTGTGTTGCATTTTAACAGCGTGATGTGTCAATGATTAGCAGCATGGGGGGTTATGACAGTGCCTTCTAGTGGAAAGAGCCTGTTTTTTCTCCACATGCAAAATATGGTCAAAAAAATGGCACCATCTGGTGGAGAGTGGTAAAAATGATCAAATCCAAGGCAAAAGCCCAGACTGACACCCAGGTATAATAAAATGCATGTCGTGTGCTTTAATGACAGCGAGATCAAAAATTGCAGTTTGAACAGGTTTCAGTGGCACATATTTTGTGCTTTACAGTATGAGTGTAACAACTGGTTGTACAAAGTGTATATTAGACTTACTGTAGGAGCTGAGCGGGAAATGAGATCAAATAAAAATACACATTCTTGCCAAAATTCATGCCATATGCATGAACCCAGCTGAAATTATTAAAAAATGAAGAATGAGAAGCACGTAAAATGTGCTCATAGGTCGCCCACGACAGACTGCTATGATGATGATGATGATGATGATTGCAAAATGCAATCAGTTCTTTTAAAGAGGACTTGCTGAAGCAAGACTGGACAGAAGTCTATGTATCAGATGTAAATGAAGCCTATGACACATTTATAAACATTGTAACCACTCTTTATGAAAAAAATTGTCCATTAGTAAAGAAAAAGCTTAAACATAAATTTGCCGATAAGCCATGGTTAACCAAAGGATTAAAAAAGGCGTGTAAAAAGAAATTTATTATATAAAGCTTTCTTAAAGAAAAAGACAAAAGAAGCAGAGCAGCGGTATAAAACATACAAAAATAAGTTAACATATATAATAAGATGTAGTAAAAGAGACTATTACAGTAAAGAACTGGAGAAAAACGGAGACAATATTAAAAATACATGGACAATACTTAATAATATTCTTGGAAATAAAAACAGAAATACAAGCTACCCAACCGATTTTTCAAAAAATAATAAAATGACTCAGAGTGTGAATGCAGCTTCACCTGCAGATGAATTTAATTACTTTTTTGTTAACATTGGTCCTAATTTGGCTCAAGAAATACCCATTACGGCACCTACAAGATAAGCAAAAACACTGCTATAAAAGACTCCATTTTCATAAAGAACACAGACGAGAGAAGTGTCATTGAAATTGTTAAATCGTTTAAAAGTAAAACGTCTACGGACTGTGATGGTATTGACATGCTCTTAGTCAAAACTATTATTGAATGCTTAGTGAAACCACTGACGTATATCTGTAACCTGTCTCTCCAAACAGGTATATTTCCCAATGCAATGAAAATAGCTAAAGTAATTCCGATATACAAGACGGGTGACAGAGGGGAATTCTCAAACTATAGACCAATTTCACTATTGCCGCAATTTTCCAAGATACTTGAAAAAATATTCTATGAGAGAATTGACAACTTCATACTGAAGAATAATTTATTGTGTGAGCAGCAATATGGGTTCAGACACAAGAGGACAACTGCATTTGCTCTAATGGATTTTATAGAAAAAATATCAACTGCCATTTAAAATAAAGAGTATTCAGTTGGGGTATTCCTGGATCTTAAAAAAGCATTTGATACAGTGGATCATAATTTATTATTAAAGAAACTACAAAATTGTGGTATTAGAGGGGTAGCACTGTCCTGGTTATGTAGTTACTTAAAGAATAGATATCATTATGTATGTGTTGGTAACAAAAACTCACAGTTACTGAGGGTTACTTGTGGAGTCCCACAGGGCTCAGTTTTGGGGCCATTGTTATTCAATATGTATATAAATGATATATGTAAAGTTTCAGAAAAAATGGATTTAATATTGTTTGCCGATGACACTAATTTATTATGCAGTGGAAGCAATTTGGAACAACTTTTGGATACACTCGGAAAGGAATTAGGAAAGCTTAAACTGTGGTTTGATTCAAACAAATTAACGCTCAATTTAAGTAAGACAAAATTTATAGTTTTTAACAACCATCACAACAACTTAGTATCTAAACTCAGTGTAAATGGTGTAGAGATTGAAATGGTATCCGAAACTAAATTTCTTGGAGTAATAATTGATAATAAACTGTGTTGGAAGTCACATATTAATTATATTAAAGATAAAATATCCAAATCAATTGCAATACTACACAGAGTGAAATATTTGCTGAATCAACCCACACTATATACCTTGTATCATTCATTAATACTCCCATACATGACATATTGCACTGAAGTATGGGGAAATGCATATAAAACAAACATCCATTCTTTATGCTCCAGAAGAGAGCTATTAGAATAATAAACAAAGCTGCTTACAGGGAACCAACAAACCCACTTTTTCTTAAATTAAAAGCTCTCAAGTTGAAAGATCTGGTTGCCTTTAAAACTGCAGTAATAATGTTTAAAGGGAAGAATCTATCACTGCCCGCAAATATCCAAAAGTTGTTCCAAATAAGGGAGAAACAGTATCATTTCAGAGGAACATGTATATTTCAAAAACCTTCAGTGAGAACTACCACCAAGCAACACTGTGTTTCAGTGCAAGGAGTCAGATTATGGAACGATTTTGGACCTGAATTAAAATCATGTACAACGCTTGGACAATTGAAACAAAAACTAAAGGAAGAAATACTCCAAACATATATACAAGATGACATGTAAAATCACATAAGGATTGTCATATCCAGTCTGCGTTGTGTTGTAGCCTAGTTTTTTGTCACATTTTGTCTTAGCTATGTTCTGAATTGTAATCGCTCTTGTTTTGTTTTTTCTTTTGGATTCTTGGATGGAATATGGGTGGGCAATATAAGCTGCGGCTTCAGCCATCACCCATTTCGGATAACTTATGTTGAACTGTATAATCAGACGAGTTATTGTCTAATTTGACCTTGTTGGATTTTCTTTCCCCCTTTGTTATATTATTCTGTTTCTTTTAATCTGTACTTTTAATCTATCTGAAATAAAGATTCATTCATTTATTCATTCATGATGATGATGAGGTCCCTGAGGGTTAAATAACTTGTTGAAGCTGAAACGGAGAAATCACTGCTGTGATTATCACATGGAAGGTTCTTAGATATTTCTTACCAGCTTGTGGCGTTTTTCCTTTGGCCAGGGTATGCATTTATTCTTTGTGGCTTTTCTATTACTAGTATTTTTCTTGTCATTTTGTCCCTCCAGATGCTCCACAGCTACATGACTGTAAGGAGGAGGAGGAGGTTCTCACTGTCCAGCATCTCTGGAACCAAGAGAGCAACTCATGTCTTGGCCAGGAGGAACAAGATGCTGCACAGGTGAAAGAAGAAGAGGAAGAACTCTCTGCCAATCAGGAGGAAGGACACTTTGGACTGAAACAAGAGGCTGATACCTTCATGGTGACTCCTACTGATGAGGACAATGACAACAGTGAAGCAGAACCAAACAGTGAGCAGCTCCTCTCTCACACCTTTCCTGACACTGAGAGCCAAGACCAGGGAGCAGGTAAGAATGTAAACCCAGGATCAAGTAAACATGAAGAACCAAAGAAGAGACTTCACAGAAACAGAAATGACATTAACAGTGTAGACAGCTCCCCCATATCAGAGAATCAGTTTGATGACACAGGTGACAAGTCTGTAAAATGTTCTGATTATAACAAAGTCATTGGGGATGAATCCCAAAGGAAGAATCATGGCACAGCAGATCAGCCACATATTTGCACCTGGTGTGGGGAAAAAAATCTGGATTCAAGTAAAATTTTTCAATTCATAAGCAAATTCATACAGGTGAGAAGCCTTTTTCTTGTGAAACATGTGGTCAGAGTTTCACAAGAAAGTGAAATACTTTATTTTTTAATAATTAAACTGCACTGCTTGCACGGTGGTACAGGGCAGCAGGGTGGTGCGGTGGTTAGCACTGTTGCCTAATCACTAGAAGGTTCCAGGTTTGAATCCCATGGCTGGCAGGGGTCACCTTTTTGTGTGGATTTTACATGTTCTTTTTTGATTTGATATTTTGATTTTGTGTACTTATTGATCCCCAGAGGGGAAATTCAGGGCATCCACCTGGATGGATGAAGCAGCCATGGTACAGCGCTATCCCTTCACCATTCACACACACATTCACACCTAGGGCCACTTTAGAGTCTCCAATTAACCTGCATGTTTTTGGCCTGTGGGAGGAAACCAGAGAAATCCTGGAGTAAACCCACACAGACACGGGGAGAACATGCAAACTCCACACAGATCACTGTTGGTCAGAGGCTGGGATTGAACCCAGGATCCCATAGCCAAGGGTGAATTGCTGTGCTGCCACAGTGCTAACCACTGCGCCACCGCACTGCCGCTCTCCCTGTACTGTGTTGGTTTACTCCAGGTGCTCCATTGTCCTCCCACAATCCAAAGACATGCATGTTAGGTTAATTGGTTATTACCTCCGCCAGGAGGTTATGTTTTTGCCGGGGTTTGTCTGTCTGTTTGTTTGTCTCTGTCTGTCTGTCTGTTGGTTAGCAAGATAACTCAAAAAGTTTTGGATGGATTTTGATGAAACTTTCAGGCGTTGTTGGAAATGGTACAAGGAAGAACTGATTAAATTTTGGGGATGATCCGGATCACCGTCCAGAAGAAAACCGCCATTATGGAAAATGCCATTTTCGTGAATAACTACTGAACCACTAATCCTATCATTGTCAATCCAATTGCTAGTCATATGTTTTCATGGTCAAGGAATCTGAAAACGTACACACAAACACTGTATGGAGGGAACTGTGGCCGCCATTACGGAAAATGCCATTTTCGTGAATAACCACTGAACCACTAATCCTATCATTGTCAATCCAATTGCTAGTCATATGTTTTCATGGTCAAGAAATCTCAAAACGTACACACAAACACTGTATGGGGGGAACTGTGGCCGCCATTATGGAAAATGCCATTTTCGTGAATAACTACTGAACCACTAATCCTATCATTGTCAATCCAATTGCTAGTCATATGTTTTTGTGGTCAAGGAATCTGAAAACGTACACACAAACACTGTATGGGCGGAACTGTGGCCACCATTACGGAAAATGTCATTGTCGTGAATAACTACTGAACCACTAATCCTATCATTGTCAATCCAATTGCTAGTCATATGTTTTCATGGTCAAGGAATCTGAAAACGTACACACAAACACTGTATGGGCGGAACTGTGGCGCTTGGCGGAGGTCTGCGCTCTCCGAGTGCTTTTCTAGTTCTAAACTGTCCCTATAATCTGTCTGATAGGTCCTTAGAATAGAGGGTTAGTACTAGTGAAGCTCTTTGAGACTAGAAAAGTACTATATACTGTAAGTACAGGTTCTTATCCCTTATCCTTACTTGCAGTCAGTTTTAGAGAAGTAACGGATGTTTTTGTTGTGCTACAACTTTTTGTCTTGTGCTACATGACTATGAACCTTTTTAGCACCAGTCCTATGAGCAAAAAAAGTTAACAGTCCTGACGCTATATACGGAACGTTCCCCAAGTATGGAACATATACAGAGGCCGCTTAGGACTGCTGTGTATGTGTCCAGTGTCCTTGCGAAGCTTCTCACGCTCAGCTTTCACCGCTGGCTAGCTTCAGTTGTGAAAAGACGGCTTAGTGCGCAAGTCTCTCCTGCCAGTACATAGCCTCTCCAGCAGCAAGCCCTATGTAGTACCTCCACGTGGTAACACAGGGTAACTGGGTACCTCGTGGCCCCAGGCTGAACTACAAAGGACTCGGGGGAGACTTGGCCCCCAGACATGTGGTATGCAGGCCCACCGGCATAAGTGGAAATGCCCTGGTACCCATGAATCAAGTGCCCAGCTATAGGATAAATAGTAACTGGTGCTTCCCAGTTCACTCCCCTTTAGGAAGAAGATAAGACTTCACCCACATCTAACTGATGCTGTATGAGGGAACTGGTTTTCCCCACCGATCTAGGGTATTTCTGAGAGGAGTGGCGCCCCCAGAAATTGCTAGCTTTGTAAAGTGATCACAACTTGGATACAACCAAACAAGCAAATCCTATACTTCCAGCTCTGGGAGTGAGCAGGAATCAAGCTGATGACTCGGATGCTAGACAGTCTGGATTTGGTACAGAATGACAGCATGACGACAGCTCCCCAACCCAGTCTTGGAGGGAGCTGACAAGAGCACAGAGTCAAAAGCGCTGCTTCGGTGTCTGAAGCAACTCAAGATTGCCACCTTCAACATCAACACAATGAGAGCAGACAACAAGGCAGAAGAGCTATCACAGTGTGCAGAAGAACAAGGCATAGATATCATAGGGATTTAGGAACATAGGATCATCCATCAAGATCCTGTAGAATACAGAAAGGTCGGAAACAGGTACCTGATATATTCCTCATTAACGCGAGGAAAACTAAGGAGCTGGTGGTGGACTGCCGCAGGCAAGGACAACCCCTCACAGCACCAGTAAACATACAGGGAACAGACATTGAGATGGTGACATCTTACAAGTACCTGGGTGTTCATCTGAACAATAAACTAGACTGGTCACACTATACCGACACACTCTACAAGAAGGGACAGCGCAGGCTGTTCCTACTGAAGAGACTCAGGTCTTTTGGTGTACAAGGGGCGCTGCTGAAGACGTTCTACGACACGGTGGTGGCATCAGCCATCACTTTTGGAGTGGTCTGCTGGGGCAGTGGCATTACAGCAGCCGATAGGAAGAGACTGAACAAACTGATCAAGAAAGCTAGCTCTGTCCTAGGGCAGCGCCCTGACCCAGTGGAGGAGATAGGAGAGAGAAGGATGGTGGCTAAACTGTCATCTCTGCTGGAATCCGAGTCCCACCCTATGCAGGACATACTGAACGCACTGAGGAGCTCATTTAGCAGCAGGCTACATCATCCTAGGTGCACAACCGAGAGGTTTCGCAGGTCCTTCCTACCTACGGCAGTCAAACTGTGTAACCTAAGCAGGGCTGCTCGCAGAGATAGCAAAAAATAGTGACGACCTAATAGTATTGAACGTAAAAGATGCAATAGACTTACACAATGGTCCCCTCCAGTATACAACTAGGACAATATCAGTTGCTACGGAGGGTGACAATATATATGGGTACATATTCATACTATGTAGGATAACTAAGTAGACGGTTATGCTGTTTATTCCATCTTGCTACAATGCTCCGCACTTTGTATATATATATTTATATATTGATGTGTATTTATGTATGTCCACTGCTCTTATTATATCTTCCGTATCTTCTTAATTATTGCTCTGAGTGTTGCTATCCCTGTGCTGTTGCAATCCTGGAATTTCCCCATTGTGGGACTAATAAAGGCTTATCTTATCTTATCTTATCTTATTATTATTGATATTAATAATGTATTATTATATTTGAGAAGTATCATACCTTTCATATACCATGTTTAATGTTTTTATGTGCATTCCATATAGGATAAGTTTATATATTCTTGGCCTGTTTCTGTGAGCAGTTTCAGAGAGTTCAGACTGAGGATCAGTACAGGGTTAGTACATGCGTAAGGAATGATGTATGCCATTTATTGTAATCTCTTTGACATGTCCTGTTTCGGGTCACAGGAATGCACATGTAATGGGAATGTATAATAAAATATTTGTCATAAGGTACAGAAATTATTTATTTTATTTAATAGTGGGTGCGAAAGGGGGCGGAGTTAAACTGTCGCTTCTACACCCGCTAAATTAAATAAAAGCACTCATAAAAAGGGGCACCAGTCCTAACGGACAATTATATTAACTTTAATTTTAATTAATTTTGTACCTTCAATTACTTAATGGATCAGTCTCAAAGTTTCAGTGAGTTCTTTTCCTGCCGTGATTAGGAAACATGTATATGCGAAAGGAAAAACGCTTCAACTTCTCTCATTCACCCTTTTATTAAACTCATTCAGGTTACATGGCATGGCATTCAAATGATGGATAAACAGATTCAACTGATAACAGTGTACGATATCACATCCACTGTTAATGGATTCCTGAACATAAAATCCAGCGTTACACCTCTGTAGAACCAAAGAGGAACCAGACTTATGTTTCAACGGCAAATGAAGGCTGAAATGTTTAACAAAACAACGCAATTTTATAGGGAAAATTCATAAGCTAATTATCTAAAAATGACTTCTGAATTAATCTACAAAAATTAAGGCAGTTACTTAAAAATGACTAAGAGTCTTCCTTCAGTTTATAGCTTTATCCTGTGGCTGAGAGACTAATTGAGCCCTGAAATACTTGCCATATTCAATTGTAATTTAATTGTTCGGACATCACGTTTTAACCCAGGAGATAAGAAAAGTAGGAGTTTCACTCACACAACAGCTGTAGGTCCACGTTTCAGCGGGTCGATAGCGGCCGAGTTGGGAGTTAGGACGTCGGAGGAAGCGGTGCTGTAAGGCTTCCTCACAGCGTTGGAAGTGTAAACTCAGCTGGGGGCTCTTCAGACAATGGCAGCAGTGGGTGGTCTGTCACCGAGCGGCGCGACAAGTCCTTGGAAACAAGTCCGAATTTGAGGTCTCTTGTAGCGGGATAGACCAAAAAAACTGAAGGAGAAACTTCTCAGTCAGGCAGGTATGAGGCCGGAAAGAGAGTCCAAAAAACAGTCTCTGTTCACTTTAAATTAGGAAAATTAAAGGTCCATTTTAACGGCGTGAAAAGTCATAAAAAAATTAAAACGAGAAAAACATTTACTAGGACAAGAATGGCTTCTGAGGTGAAAGAAAAAGTTTGAGAATTTGATTCTCTGAGAAAACGAGCTCTAAAGAAAAGATGATTTCTCCTCAGTAACCAGAAAAACTAACACAGGATTTGACAAACTTCACAAAGAACAATTTAGATAGAATAAAACTACACAGGACCTTGAAACGGTGGAATAAAATCTTCCCAGACTTATCTAATCTCATTCTGTCTCTTTGTCTGCTTTTTCTTCTCTAACTTTAACTTAACTTAACTTACATCTGTGTTTCTTTTTCTTTCTGCTTGTCTTGTTCTAATTCTACATCTGTGTGTTTTTTCTGAATCTTGTCTCAATCTCTTCTCAATCTCTCCAGAGCAGCTTCAACTACTTTTTTAAAATGACCTCGCCTAGTCATAAACTGGTGATGCCGATCGCAAGACTGACCAATCGACTTTATCAAAAGCAGTTTGAAATGGCTGCCATCCAATGTGAGAACATTTCTTTGTCTGAGAGCAGCCAATCAAACGAAGATACCATCCCATGAAATTGCAGAGAAAAATCAACACTCAGTCAGTTCTTATGAAATTGGGTGCTCAATATAAAATCCAACTAAATTAAATGACTTGGCTAATATTTGGTGATCATGCATTTATACCATTATTCTAATATTACATTTGTTTGAATAACACTCATGAACATAACATTTCTTTTACATAATTACAATACATGCATTCATATTTAGATCAAAGCTTAATGTAGTACAGCAAACCATGGTTGGTGATAAAAAAAGGATTATTTTCAGTGTCCTTAGGATCTAGGGGAGAAGAGGATAAGCTGAAAGAAACTTAATGTTGAGAACAAATTAAAAAGTCATCCTACATACTGAAACACATTCCGTAGGTATCCGCTAGGAGGTACTGTTGAGCTGTAGATGATTTCTTTTAGGTCCATGGTATCTGGGAGAGATAATCTGGAAAACATCGGGGGTTATAAACCTGTCTGATTAAGCCCTTTATGACCCTTTTAAGAGCATTGGTTTCCTGTAAAGGAGGATGTTACCCAAATGCAGTATTCACGTTGGAGGTCTGGTCTCCCGAGTTTTATGTTCCTTTGAGCCTTTAAAAGCAAATTCTGATCCTTACAATCTCTGCAAGAGGCAACTGTTTACATTGGGGTCCTGGGAAAACAAACATCTTTGGTCAGGCCTGGATGAGGCCTGGATGAGTCGATATGAAAGCCAGTGATATTCCTGTAGAACGCAGAAAAGTGGTATTCCTGTAGAAGGAATAAAGTGAAATTCCTGTGGAATGGAGAGAAGTGATCTTCTGTCTTGGTTTGAGGAGACGATGATGCTACACACAGGAACTCCTCATCTTATAGATTAGTGTTTTATGGACGTTCTGTTAGATTTAATTTTAATTTAAAGGTAAAATATCCAAATCAATTGCAATATTACACAGAGTGAAATATTTGCTGAATCAACCCACACTATATACCTTGTATCATTCATTAATACTCCCATACATGACATATTGTAATGAAGTATGGGGAAATACATATAAAACAAACATATATCCACTCTTTATGCTTCAGAAGAGAGCTATTAGAATAATAAACAAAGCAGCTTACAGGGAACCAACAAACCCACTTTTTCTTAAACTAAAAGCTCTCAAGTTGAAAGATCTGGTTGACTTTAAAACCGCAGTAATAATGTTTAAAGTGAAGAATCTATCACTGCCCGCAAATATCCAAAAGTTGTTCCAAATAAGGGAGAAACAATATCATTTTAGAGGAACATGTATATTTCAAAAACCTACAGTGAGAACTACCACCAAGCAACACTGTGTTTCAGTGCAAGGAGTCAGATTATGGAACGATTTTGGACCTGAATTAAAATCATGTACAACGCTTGGACAATTTAAACTAAAACTAAAGGAAGAAATACTCCAAACATATATACAAGATGACATGTAAAATCACATAAGGATTGTCATATCCAGCCTGTGTTGTGTTGTAGCTTAGTTTTTTCTGTCACACTTTGTCTTAGCTTCGTTTTTTTGAATTGTAATCGCTCTTGTCTTGTTTTTTTTTTTTTCTTTTGAATTCTTGGATGGAATATGGGTGGGCAGTATAAGCTGCGGCTTCAGCCATCACCCATTTCGGATAACTTATGTTGAATTGTATAATCAGAGGAGTTATTGTCTAATTTGACTTTGTTGGATTTTCTTTCCCCCTTTGTTATATTATTCAGTTCCTTTTAACCTGTACTATCTGAAATAAAGATTCATTCATTCATTCATTCATTCTTGTCTCCAGAGTGTCGGTGACATCCGCCTGGATAAGCCCAGTTATCAGGACTTTCTGTCTGTCCCTCTCCTTTCCTCCTCTTATTCCATCCTCCCCCTGCTTTCTCCTACCTATATATATACACTCACCGGCCACTTTATTAGGTACACCTGTCCAACTGCTCGTTAACACTTAATTTCTAATCAGCCAATCACATGGCGGCAACTCAGTGCATTTAGGCATGTAGACATGGTCAAGACAATCTCCTGCAGTTCAAACCGAGCATCAGTATGGGGAAGAAAGGTGATTTGAGTGACTTTGAACGTGGCATGGTTGTTGGTGCCAGAAGGGCTGGTCTGAGTATTTCAGAAACTGCTGATCTACTGGGATTTTCACGCACAACCATCTCTAGGGTTTACAGAGAATGGTCCGAAAAAGAAAAAATATCCAGTGAGCGGCAGTTCTGTGGGCGGAAATGCCTTGTTGATGCCAGAGGTCAGAGGAGAATGGCCAGACTGGTTCGAGCTGATAGAAAGGCAACAGTGACTCAAATAACCACCCGTTACAACCAAGGTAGGCAGAAGAGCATCTCTGAACGCACAGTACGTCGAACTTTGAGGCAGATGGGCTACAGCAGCAGAAGACCACGCCGGGTGCCACTCCTTTCAGCTAAGAACAGGAAACTGAGGCTACAATTTGCACAAGCTCATCGAAATTGGACAATAGAAGATTGGAAAAACGTTGCCTGGTCTGATGAGTCTCGATTTCTGCTGCGACATTCGGATGGTAGGGTCAGAATTTGGCGTCAACAACATGAAAGCATGGATCCATCCTGCCTTGTATCAATGGTTCAGGCTGGTGGTGGTGGTGTAATGGTGTGGGGAATATTTTCTTGGCACTCTTTGGGCCCCTTGGTACCAATTGAGCATCGTTGCAACGCTACAGCCTACCTGAGTATTGTTGCTGACCATGTCCATCCCTTTATGACCACAATGTACCCAACTTCTGATGGCTACTTTCAGCAGGATAATGCGCCATGTCATAAAGCTGGAATCATCTCAGACTGGTTTCTTGAACATGACAATGAGTTCACTGTACTCAAATGGCCTCCACAGTCACCAGATCTCAATCCAATAGAGCATCTTTGGGATGTGGTGGAACGGGAGATTCGCATCATGGATGTGCAGCCGACAAATCTGCGCCAACTGTGTGATGCCATCATGTCAATATGGACCAAACTCTCTCAGGAATGCTTCCAGCACCTTGTTGAATCTATGCCACGAAGAATTGAGGCAGTTGTGAAGGCAAAAGGGGGTCCAACCCGTTACTAGCATGGTGTACCTAATAAAGTGGCCGGTGAGTGTATATGTCAGACTTAGAAGAATGGATCCCTAAAGGATCAGGCGGAAAGTACCATTTTTATGTGGTCTTTGGTATGACCAGCTGGGACTTAACCCCACAACCTTCCAGTTTTGGGGCAGATGCTCTATGACTAGGTCACCACGCCGGTGACCAGTTCATGCGTAAATAAAACCATTTTTAAAAAGTCCAATTTTCATCCTGTGTCTCCTTTTTTAGACCTTTGAGAACCATGTCAACATGGAAAAATAATTTGGTTTCCTTTAAATATCTTGTTGAAGCTGAAACAGATTCATCACTGCTGTAATTATCACATGGGAATGTTTCTACATATTTCTTACTAGCTGGTGCCTTTTTTCTTTGGCCAGGGTATGCACTTATTTTTTATGACTTTTTTATTACTAGTATTTTTCTTGTCTTTTTGTCCCTCCAGATGCCCCACAGCTACATGACTGTAAGGAGGAGGAGGTTCTCACTGTCCAGCAGCTCTGGAACCAGAAGTGGAACTCAAGTCTTGGCCAGGAGGAACAAGATGCTGCACAGGTGAAAGAAGAAGAGGAAGAACTCTCTACCAGTCAGGAGGAAGGACACTTTGGATTGAAACAAGAGGCTAATACCTTCATGGTGACTCGTGATGAGGACAATGACAACAATGAAACTGAACCAAACAGTGAGCAGCTCCTCTCTCACACCTTTCCTGACACTGAGAGCCAAGACCAGGGAGCAGGTAAGAATGTCAACCCAGGATCAAGTAAACATGAAGAACCAAAGAAGAGACTTCATAGAAACGGAAGTGACAGTAACAATGTAGACAGCTCCCCCATGTCAGAGAATCAGTGTGACAGTAACAATGTAGACAGCTCCCCCATGTCAGAAAATCAGTGTGATAATACTGACACAGGTGAAAAGTCTGTAAAATGTTCTGATCAAAACAAAATCATTAGGAATGAATCCCAAAGGAAAAAACATGGCACAGCAGGTAAGCTACATGTTTGCTCCTGGTGTGGGAAAAAAATTGGATTCAAGTTCAGTTTATCAATTCATGAGAGAATTCACACAGGTGAGAAGCCTTTTTCTTGTGAAACATGTGGTCAAAGTTTTAATCAACGTGGTTCTTTGAAAACTCACATGAGAATTCACACAGGCGAGAAGCCTTTTTCTTGTGAAACATGTGGTCAAAGTTTTACTGAACGTGGTTCTTTGAAAACTCACATGAGAATTCACACAGGTGAGAAGCCTTTTTCCTGTGAAACATGTGGTCAAAGTTTTACTCAATGTGGTTCTTTGAAAACTCACCTGAGAATTCACACGGGAGAGAAGCCTTTTTCTTGTGAAACATGTGGTCGAGCATTTATTCATCATAGTGATTTGAAAACTCACATGAGAATTCACACAAGTGAGAAACCTTTTTCTTGTGAAACATGTGGTCAAAGTTTTACTCAACGTGGTCATTTGAAAGCTCACATGAGAATTCACACAGGGGAGAGGCCTTTTTCTTGTGAGACATGTGGTCAGAGTTTTACTGAATGTGGTTCTTTGAAAAAACACATGAGAATTCACACAGGGGAGAGGCCTTTTTCTTGTGAAACATGTGGTCAAAGTTTTACTGAATGTGGTTCTTTGAAAAAACACATGAGAATTCACACAGGAGAGAAGCCTTTTTCTTGTGAGACATGTGGTCAAAGTTTTAATTGTTGTGGCAATCTGAAAACTCACATGAGAATTCACACAGGAGAGAAGCCTTTTTCTTGTGAAACATGTGGTCAAAGTTTTACTGAACGTGGTTCTTGGAAAAAACACATGAGAATTCACACAGGTGAGAAGCCTTTTTCTTGTGAAACGTGTGGTCAAAGTTTTAATTGTCGTGGTAATTTGAAAACTCACATGAGAATTCACACAGGAGAGAAGCCTTTTTCTTGTGAAACATGTGGTCAAAGTTTTACTCAACGTGGTTCTTTGAAAAGACACATGAGAATTCACACAGGTGAGAAGCCTTTTTCTTGTGAAACTTGTGGTCAAAGTTTTAATTGTTGTGGTAATTTGAAAACTCACATGAGAATTCACACAGGAGAGAAGCCTTTTTCTTGTGAAACATGTGGTCGAGCATTTACTCAGCGTAGTGATTTGAAAACTCACATAAGAATTCACACAGGTGAGAAGCGTTTTTCTTGTGAAACATGTGGTCAAAGTTTTACTGAACGTGGTTCTTTGAAAAAACACGAGAATTCACACAGGCGAGAAGCCTTTTTCTTGTGAAACATGTGGTCAAAGTTTTACTCAACAGGGTTCTTTGAAAACTCACTTGAGAAGGTGGGGGCACCCCCTCACTATGAGTAATCATGGTGAGGGCAGCTTCGAATAACCAATAAAAAGCCATGGACGATGAGAAACCCAATATGAAAAATGAATAAAACAAAGATGCTGGAAAGGTACTGACCAGGATAAAATGGTCCCCTCAGCTCGTTCTTGCACCAGGCGGGCTGTCGAGAGCAATGGTACAGCTTCATCTTCGAGTGTCACAAACACTCAGCCTGGATCCCCATCAGACCAGCACAGATCTGGACCTGGGCCCCAACAAGATCAAAAAAGGACTAAAAGGTATACAAGAAAAGAAGAAACTGTAAAATGGTCCCTTGAGGAGAAGAAAATTATTCTGTCATGCTTCGCCTATTCAAGGTATGAGATGTGAGGCAGAAGAAAAAAAGCAAATATTTGAGGAAAAGATCAGAGACTCTGAGCTACCACCTCTTCCAAATTAACATCTATTGTCTCTCGGGTCTCAAAATACCTAGGACAAGAGGAAATTGAAAAGCTCAAATCTGAAGCTGAATCCCAAGCAATAAAAGACTATCAAGACGCCAACCTATCTGAACAACAAGAACACAAGCAAAGTCAGTGGAGCATGGAGGAAAAATAGGTTTTAATATGGACAACCAAGTACGCCAAAATGAAATGCAGCAACCAGTGGGAATGATGCAATGAATGGCAATGATTGTTCTACCATCAGTGCCCGGATAAAATTGGCGTACCCCGAGCCAAACTTACAACCCAGAGACACAACTTCCTCACCCAAAAGTACTTCACAGAGCAACAACTGGAGCACACGCACACAGAAATTGGAAAATTAGCACAGAACAACATATGCCCAATTGAGTGTCTGCTGCCGCTACCTGAAAAACCTCTGATGGAACAACCCTATCAAACGCAACCTATAGAGGTGCCACCAGACAACCCAGGTGATTTCCCTGCAACCTCTAGCTCAGAATTAGAACACCTCGATGAAGCAACAAGGGGGAGTACAGGCCAGGCACCACTTAGGAAGCGGATCAACCCCCAAATAGAACTAAGTCAAGAACAACTAGAAATGGAAGAGGATCTTGCCAACAAAATAGAAGAATAAAAAAATGACAGTGAAACAGCGTCCTACATTAATTAAGCTAAAAGAGAATAAAGAATTCAAAGTATTACTGCAAAAGGTCAGCAGAGGCCTAACTGTACTTGTACCTCAGGGGGTCAGTCTGACAGAGCTGAACTGCATGAAGTTCGGAGCAGTGTGGTATATGCAGAGTAAGCTAGCTCCAGAATATAAAGGGAAAAAAATGAACGCCAAACCAAGACAAAAATCTCCTCACCTATTTGGAAAAATAAACTTCAAGGAAAAATTAATCGATTTAGGGCTGAAATCTCTCGAATGACTAACTATATACATAACCAAAACGGCACTACCAAATTACTAAGAGTAATCAACAGAATAAAAAAAAAATATATAACATTAGGAGAGAGCAAATTATAGGAAAAATAGCAGAGCACCAGGCACAAGTCAAGGCCCTAGCAGCCCAAATTAGAAACAGACAAAAGAAAGAGAACTCAAAACTGATAAATAAATTATTTGCAGAAAACCCAAAAGAAGTCTACAAGAGGCTTGCAGAAGAAACCATAGAAGTATTAGTACCTCCTTAAAAAATACAGCTGGAAACATTCTGGAGAAACCAATTTGAGGACCCAGTACAACATAAAAGTAATAATTGGATTCAAACTATTGCCGATAAAAAAAAATAAAGGAAAACGACAGATCCCCTCATGAAAAATCACAGAAGAAACTGCTCAAGAAAAAAATCAGGAAATATCTCAACTTCAAATCCCATGACATAGATAAAATACTAAACTTCTGGCTCAAAAAGATGACAGCACTGCACAAACACTACGCAGAGGCATTTAGCCGACTTGTTAGGGGAGAAGAAGAAGCACCAGAGTGGCTCACATATGGAAACACCATACTCCTTCCTGCCCAAGAGCCCTGAAACCCAACAAGTTGGTAAATACAGACCCATCTGTTGCCTCCTCACTGCATACAAATGGCTGACGGGACTCATTACTGAGGCCATCTATGAACATCTGGATATAGGAAACTCCTTGCAACCACAGCAAAAACGCTGCATAAGAAATAAGCTGGGAGCCAAAGAACAACTGCTCATTAACAAAACCATCCTGGAAGACTGCAAGAAGCGTGAGAGAAACTTAAGCATGGCATGGATAGACTACAAAAAGGCATTCAACAGCATCCCCCATTCCTGGATAATACACTGTCTGGAGCTGTATAACATCAACCCAGAAATTAAAACTTTTCTGGAGGTCCAGATGGCTAAATGGAAAACCACAATTACACTTAACCATAAAGAAGGGCAAATAACAACCCCAGACATCAGGATCCAACGAGGAATATTCCAGGGGGACAGCCTCTCGCCATTGCTCTTCTGTCTGTTTATCAACCCCTTGAGCAAATCCTATCAGATCTTGATATCGGGTATGATTTAAGCAAAGACAGAACAAGAAAAGGGAACAAGAGAGTGAATCATCCACTCTACATGGACAACCTCAAGCTTTATGCAGAATCTGAACAGAAACTAAATCAACTTGTCAGTACTGTTCACATGTTCTCAAAGGACATCTGCATGGAATTTGGACTCGACAAATGTACAAAATGTACAATAAAAAAGGAAAGAAAACAGCATCAGAGAACATCCAAATAGATGACAATAAGCACATCAAAGACCTGGCAGATGAATCGGCATATAAATATCTGGGCATAGAGGAAAACACAACTATTGAACACAGGAAAATGAAGGAAATAATCAAAAAAGAATACCAACATTGTCTAAAGAAAATCTGTAAATCAAACTTAATGCCAAAAAATAAAATCACTGTGATAAACCAGCTGGCAGTACCATTTGTCATATACGGATTTGGGGTGATAGACTGTCCACAAGGGGAACTGGACAAGTTGGATGTTAGAACCAGGAAGACCCTGACCCTGCACAAGGTAACATATAAAAATCAGTGCTTAGATAGGATATATATACCCCATAAAGAGGGAGGTCTGGGCCTACTTGAAATAAACCAGGCCTACAGGGTGACAATAATAAGCATTGGTCAATACCTAAAAAGCTCAAATGACGAGACAATGGAAAAAGTCACCCAACACCGTGAAACCCTTAGTCACTTCACATCCATAACTAAACAAGCTGAGGCCTTTGCAGGAGATTTATTAGACAACATAAAAGCCAGTCAACAAAACCCAGCAGCAAAAATAGCTAGAAAGACATGGGAAAAATACAGCAAAAGGACAAAGGAGGAAAGAAAAGAAAGATGGAAAAAGCATAAGCGAGCAGGGCGCTTTCAGGAGGAACTCAATAGGAATTATATTCATAGGGAAGAGATATTGCACTGGATCAGGAACAGAGATCTGCAGTATAACAAGGCGATAGATAGGTACATACTTTATTTCGAACAAAAAAGTAAAACAAAAACAAAACAAATGACAAGTGCAACTAGAAAAGCACTCGGAGAGCGCAGACCTCCGCCAAGCGCCACAGTTCCCCCCATACAGTGTTTGTGTGTACGTTTTCAGATTCCTTGACCATGAAAACATATGACTAGCAATTGGATTCACAATGATAGGATTAGTGGTTCAGTAGTTATTGACGAAAATGGCAGTTTCCGTAATTGCGGTTTTCTTCTGGACGGTGATCCGGATCACCACCAAAATCTAATCATCTGTAGGATACCCCATTTCTGACAATCTGAAAATTTCATGAAAATCTGTCCATAACTTCTTGAGTTATCTTGCTAACAAACAAACACACAGACAAACCAACGCCGATGAAAACATAACCTCCTTGGCGGAGGTAATAAAGTAACAGTATACAGTGTTCGAAAGGGAGAAGGAAGATGTGAACACCAACTCCTCTTTTCCATAAATACAACCCATGTGAAATATATACAAATTACCACATTTAAGACCCCAAGTAAACAATTAACTATATTTTGTACATATCAACATTAACACCCATCCATCCCAACATATGTACATACAGTCCATACATCAAAACCAGCCCCAAACAACACAAATATACACAGTGCTGGAGAGACTAGTGGTTGGAGCACAAGACCAGGGACTTCTGACTAATGGCTTCAAAAACATGGCAGGACTGTCACAGAGTGACAAATGCTGATTCTGTCATGTAGCGGTGGAGAGTGCAAGTCACCTACTCTCCAGCTGCCAAATCCTAATGGCCAATAGACACTACACTGCTCGTTACAATAAGGTCTGCTGTTATATACACTGGAAAATATGCAAAGAATTTAAAATAGAAGTAAAAGGACCAGTATGGGATCATGATTCAGAGCCAGTCAGCTCCAGCGGAGATATTACCATCTTTTATGACAAGGAAATCCCAACTGGAAGACACATAGAAGGAGGAACAATAAAACCGGACATTATCTTGAACAAAAAGGAAAAAACTGCTAAATTAATAGATGTAACCATACCAAACAACTACGGCCTCAATAGAGCAGAAAGAGGAAAAAAATAAGATATCAAGACCTCAAAAACGACCTAAGGAGCACCTGGAAACTGCAGGAAGCAGATATTATACCTGTGGTGGTGGGAGCAACTGGGATGGTGAAGAAGAACCTGAGAAATATCTATAGGTGATCCCTGGCTGCCCTAGCATCTGTGAAATACAGATTTCAGTAATCAGAGGAACAGTTTCCATCTTGAAGAGAGTCCTCGAATACAAAGCTTTTGGATTTAAAGTGTAACCATTGACCCCTGGCTGGGGCCCATTGCCCTTGTAATGAAATGTGATGCAAATAAATAAGAGTGGGAAGCCTTTTTCTCGTGAAACATGTGGTCAAAGTTTTAGTGCACATGGTTCTTTGAAAACTCACATACGAATTCACACAGGTGAGAAGGTGGCCTTTTCCCTCAGGCTAGCCAGCGCGTCCCCCGGGTCGCGGATGGGGGGTACCCCCTCAATATGAGTAATCATGGCGAGGGTAGCTTCGAATAACCAATAAGAAGCCGTGGACGATGAGGAACCAAATATGAAAAATGAATAATACAGGAAAAAGATGCTGGAAAGGTACTGACCAGGATAAAACGGTCCCCTCAGCTCGTTTCTGCACTAGGCGGGCTGTTGAGAGCGATGGTGCAGCTTCGTCTTCGAGTGTCACAAACACTCAACCGGGATCCCCATCAGACCAGCACAGATCTGGTCCCGGGCCCCAACAAGATCAAAAAAGGACTAAACGGTATACAAGAAAAGAAGAAACTGTAAAATGGTCCCTTGATGAGAAGAAAGTTATTCTGTCCTGCTACGCCTATTCAAGGTATGAGAAGTGGGGCAGAAGGAAAAAGCATGTATTTGAGGAGAAGATCAGAGAATCCGAGCTACCACCAGAAAAGAAAGCAGCCACCACCACCTCCAAATTAACATCTATAGTCTCTCAGGTCTCAAAATACTTACAACAAGAAGAAATAGAAAAGATCAAATATGAAGCTCAAGCCCAAGCAATAAAAGATTATCAAGATGCCAACCTATTTGAACAACAAGAATACAAACAAAGTCAGTGGAGCATGGAGGAAAGATGGGTTTTAATATGGGCAACCGAGTACGCCAAGATGAAACACAGCAACCAGCGGGAACGATGCAATGAGTGGCAGCGAATCTTTTTCCATCACTGCCCGGATAAAGCTGGCGTACCCCGAGCCAAACTCACAACCCAGAGACACAACTTCCTCACCCAAAGGTACTTCACAGAGCAACAATTGGAGTACATGCACACTGAAATAGGAAAAATGGCACAGAATAACATCTGCCCAGTTGAGTGTCCACTACCATTACCACTAACTGAAAAACCTCTGGAACAACCTTGTCAAACACACCCTACAGAGGTGCCACCAGGCCACCCAGGCGAATCCCCTGCAACTTCTGGCTCAGAATCAGAACATCCTGATGAAGCAACAAGGGGGAGTGTAGACCAGGATCCAATAAGGAAACAGATCAACCCCCAAATAGAAATGAGCCAACATCAACTAGAAATGGAAGAGGAACTTGCCAACAAAATAGAAGAAACAAAAAAAATGACAATGAAAGAACGTCCTAAATTAATTAAGCTTAAAGAGAACAAAGAATTCAAATTACTACTGCAAAAGGTCAACAGAGGCCTATGTGACCTTGTACCTCAGGGGGTCAGTTTGACAGAGCTTAACTGCATAAACTTTGGTGCAGCGTGGTATGTGCAGAGTAAGCTAGCTCCACAGCATAAAGAAAAAACTGAACGTCAAACCAAAACAAAAATCTCTACACCCATTTGGAAAAATAAACTTCAAGGAAAAATTAATCAATTTAGGGCAGAAATTTCTCAAATGACTTACTACATACAGAACCAAAACTGCAATACTAAATTACTGAGAGTAATCAACAGAATCCAAAAAAAATACAACATTAGGAAAGAGCAAATAATAGGAAAAATAGCAGAGCACCAGGTGCAAGTCAAGGCCCTAGCAGCTCAAATCAGAAACAGGCAACGGAGAGAGAATTCAAAACTGATAAATAAATTATTTGCACAGAACCCAAAGCAAGTCTACAGGAGGTTGATAGATGAAACTATTGAAGTAGAGGTACCTCCTGAGAAAACCCAACTGGAAACATTCTGGAGAAATCTGTTTGAGGACCCAGTTCAACATAAAAATAATAATTGGATTCAAACCATTGCTGAGAAAAATAAAGGAAAACAACAGATGCCCTCATTAAAAATCACAGAAGAAACAGCTCAAGAAAAAAATCAGGAAATACCTTAACTTCAAATCCCCTGGAATAGATAAAATACCAAACTTCTGGCTCAAAAAAATAACAGCACTACACAAACACTACGCAGAGGCATTTAACCGACTTGTTGGGGGAGAGGAAGAAGCACCAGAGTGGCTCACATATGGAAACACCATACTCCTGCCCAAGAGTCTTGAAACCCAACAAGTCAATAAATACAGACCCATCTGTTGCCTCCCGACCACATACAAATGGCTGACAGGAATCATTACTGAGGCCATTTATGAACATCTGGACTCAGAAAACTACTTGCAACCACAGCAAAAAGGCTGCATAAGAAATAAGCTGGGAGCCAAAGAACAACTACTCATTAATAAAACCATCCTGGAAGACTGCAAGAGGCGTGAGAGAAATTTAAGCGTGGCGTGGATCGACTACAAAAAGGCATTCGACAGCATCCCCCACTCCTGGATAATACGCTGTCTGGAGCTGTATAACATCAGCCCAGAGATTAAAACTTTTCTGGAGGTCCAGATGGCTAAGTGGAAAACTACAATTACACTTAACCACAAAGAAGGACAAATAACAATTCCAGACATCAGGATCCAGCGAGGAATATTTCAGGGGGACAGCCTTTCGCCACTGCTCTTCTGTCTTTGTGTCGACCCCTTAAGCAAAATCTTATCAGACCTTGACATCGGGTATGACTTAAGCAAAGGCAGAACAAAAAAAGGGAGCAAGAGAGTGAATCATCTACATACTCTACATGGACGACCTCAAGCTCTATGCAGAATCTGAACAGAAACTGAATCAACTTGTCAGTACCGTTCACATGTTTTCAAAAGACATCTCCATGGAATTTGGACTTGACAAGTGTGCAAAATGTACAATAAAAAAAGGAAAGAAAACGGCATCAGAAAATATCCAAATAGAAGACAATAAGCATATCAAAGACCTGGCAGGGGAATCGGCATATAAATATCTGGGCATAGAAGAAAACGCAACTATTGAACACAGAAAAATGAGGGAAATGGTCAAAAAAGAATACCAACATCGCCTAAAGAAAATCTGTAAATCAAATTTAACACCTAAAAATAAGATCACTGCAATAAACCAGTTGGCAGTACCAGTTGCCACATATGGATTTGGGGTGATAGACTGGCCACAAGGGGAACTGGATAAGTTGGATGTTCGGACCAGGAAGACCCTAACCCTTCATAAGGTAACATACAGAAACCAATGCCTAGATAGGATATATATGCCACGTAAAGAGGGAGGGCTGGGCCTAATTGAAATGAACCAGGCCTACAGGGCAACAATAATAAGCATTGGTCAATACCTAAAAAGCGCTAATGATGAGACGATGGAAAAGGTCACCCAACATCACGAAACCCTCAGTATTAACACATCTATAACTAAACAAGCCGAGACCTTTGCAGCAGATTTATTAGATAACATGAAAGCCAGTCAGCAAAACCCAGCAACAAAAATAGCTAGAAAGACGAGAGAAAAATACAGCAAAAGGACACAGGAGGAAAGAAAAGAAAGATGGAAACAACATAAGCGAGCAGGACGTTTCCAGGAGGAACTCAATAGGGATTATATTGATAGGGAAGAGACATTGCGCTGGATCAGGAATGGAGATCTGGGGTACGACGAGGAGAGACTAGTGGTTGGAGCACAAGACCAGGGACTTCTAACGAATGGTTTTAAAAAAATGGCAGGATTGTCACAGAGTGACAAATGTCGATTCTGTCATGTAGCGGTGGAGAGTGTAAGCCACCTGCTCTCCGGCTGCCAGGTCCTCATGGCCGATGGACACTACACTGCTCGCCACAATAAGATCTGCCGTTATATACACTGGAAAATATGCAAAGAATTCAAAATAGAAGTAAAAGGACCAGTATGGGAGCACGATCCAGAGCCAGTTAGCTCCAACGGAGATATTACCATCTTTTATGACAAGGAAATCCCAACTGGAAGACACATTGAAGGAGGAGCAATAAAACCGGACATAGTTATCTTGAACAAAAAGGGCAAAACTGCCCAATTAATCGATGTAACTATACCAAACGACTACGGCCTCAACAAAGCAGAAAGAGAAAAAATAACAAAATATCAAGACCTCAAAAACGACCTAAGGAGCACCTGGAATCTGCAGGATGCAGATATTATACCTGTGGTGGTGGGAGCAACTGGGATGGTTAAGAAGAACTTGAAAAAATATCTACAAGCAATACCCGGCTGCCCTAGCATCTGTGAAATACAGATCTCAGCAATCAGAGGAACAGTCTCTATCTTAAAGAGAGCCCTTGGATACAAAGCTTTTTAATTTAAAGTGTAATCATAGACCCCTGGCTGGGGCCCATTGCACTTGTAAGGAAATGAGATGCAAATAAATAAAACAGTGAGAAGCCGTAGTCTTGTAAAGTCTTTGAAAAATGAAAAGGAGTTGAGATACTGTACTCCACTAACGTCTGTAGATTTTTATTTGTAGTTTTAAGTCTCATTTGTGTGAATGAAATGTTCTTTTAACTGTTGAAGCTGTATTGTAAAATAAATCAGTTTGGTAAGAGCATCTATCATCAGATCATCTGCATATTCACTCTGCTTTAGGCTCTCAGACCTCTAATCATTAATGTGTTCGATGCATGGACATTGTAAACATTTTTAATGTAGAGGGCACATTGTGGTGAGAGGTCTGGAGGGTCCTCCACACCCAAAAATGTAATAGATACCAGATTACTGATTGAATTGGTTGTGAATTAAAAAAAAAAAGAGAAAAAAAAAAAAAGTAAAATGGTGAATAAACAGTAAATGCGCAGTGTGAACTCTACATGTTCTCACAGGGGTAGGATATACTTATTTAATGCAACCCCTTTTATTGCTAAATAAGTTATTAACTCAATATATGTGTACATACGTAACCATACACAAAATTTGTGTGCACCCTTTCACCAGGGCTTTCTCCAGGTTGCAGGTGTTTAAATCCCCAAGGACAATGGCAGGAGCATCAGGAAATTGCTGTTGCAAATTGCATACACAGTCCGCTATTCTATTTGCAGCATGGTGTACTTTGCTGCTTGGTGGAGCATAAACCATAAATAGCAAAATGCAGCCAAATTCACAGGGTAAATAGAAAGGTCTTAATCCAATGGCCAGGAGTTCAAAGTGACTATTACAAATAACATGTTTAATGGAATATTAGAATATTGACGACACCACCGCTCATTTATGTAAACACAAACCCCTCCTCCCTGACTTTTTCCTGAGCTTTCACTTCTGTCAGCACAAATAAGTGAAAAACCGCCGATATCAAACAAAGAGTCAGGTACAGCAGCATGTAGCCAGGATTCAGAAAAGCACAAAAGAGCTGCCTCCTGAAATTCAAATGAATACCTTGTAAGTGTCCTCAATTTGTCAATCTTGTTCTGAATGGAGCGAAGATTTGCCAGAATTATAGCAGGGAGTGCCGGTCTGAATTTTCTGGCTCTCAGTCTCCTCCCATGTCTGCCGCGTTTCCTCCGCCGGGTCTGATCACAAATGGTGCCCGTCTCTCTGGATCTCCTCCACCGCCACCACCACCACCTCTGGTTGATCTCACCAGCTCCTTCAGTATATGAGCTAGCAGCTGAGCTGGAGTTGAAACAATGCTCAGTGTTGTCTGGAGAGCCAGAAGTATGTCTCGTGCATAGACAACTGCAGGTTGCCTCACACTGCAGCATAACTCCATGCTAGCAGCATCACACCTGCAGTGTTTTCCCACACACCTGCAGCATTTGCTCAGGTAGCCTTTGACAAAAAAGTCCAAAAAGCAGTGCAGTTTCCATTGTTAACAGTCCCCGAATAAATGCACACATACAAGTGATGCTTCTACAGCTTCACAAACAGTCGGACAGATACACAGACAAAAACATGAAAAAAAACAAAAAAAACCCAACATGCAGTTATCAAAGCAAGTGCGCCAGTTACCAGCTGAGCAGCGCCATGATGACAGTATATGTCATTAATCTAAGCCATTGATCCAAAACACACCCTGATCACCATCAAACCTAAGGCATGCTGCGTCCACAGAGAGCGCATTCAGTTCACCGACCCTCTTGGCTGAGATAATTGCCAAGAGAAAGCAGTCTTCCAAGAGAGCAGACGAAGGTCAGCACTGGGGAGTGGCTCAAAGGGGGTAAGCATAGAGCCCTAAGAACTGTCTGGAGATCCCAAGTAGGTAGCAATGGACACCGAGATGAATGGCTCCATTTCACGCCTCTCAAAAACTGCTTAGCCAAGGAATGCGCCCCATGAGACAAGCAATCACATTTCTCATGGACAGTTGACACCACCATCAGGTAGCCCCTGATAGTCGACTCCGACTGACCTAGGGCAAAGAGGTACTGGAGGTAAAACAAGATTACAGAGATGTGACATGCCAAGGGATTCTCTTCCTTGGTCCAACACCAGTTCGAAAACACTCTCCACTTCACACTGCATTGCAGCCGGGTAGACGGAGCCCATGAAGGCTGCACGGTGTCTACAACCTCCTTCTCCAAGCCAAGTTTATACAATTGCTCCCGTTCAAGGCCCATACATGAAGCCTCAGGAGCCTGGGGATTTGGATACCAAATCCTGCCCTGTACCTGTGAAAGCATGTCCCATCCGACCAGGAGAGGGCAAGGATGACCTTCCAACATCTCGTGGATCTCCGCCATCCATGGTCTTGTGGCAAATTTGGGGCTATCAAAATTACTTGAACAGACGGTTGCCTCACCTTCGCGAGGAAAGCCAGCAGAAGAGGCACTGGCAGAAAAGCAAACAGTTTCACTGGAGGCCAGGCAACGCTCAAAGCATTTTTACCCAGCGGACCTGATGGGCCGTACATTGAGGCCCAGAGAGTGCAGTGGATGTTCTCTGCTGTCGCAAAATGTCTGCTTCCGCCTGACCAAACCAAAGCCAGATCTGCTCAACTATCTCTGGATGCACTCGCCACTGCTGTCACGAGGACCCCCTCGTGACAGCAGATCTGGTGCTATGTTCTGGGGCCCTGGCAGGTGAAAGGCCCTTGGGAACATACCTTTGGCATGAACCCACAAGAGCAGACGGTGGACCCTCGCACGGAGAGAGGGGGACCTCAGACAGCCCTGCCGGTTGATACACAACACCACAGCTGTGCTGTCCCTTTGCACCAGAACTTTTCTGCCCTGAATGACTGGAAGAAAATGCCACAGAGCCAACCGCACTGCTTCCATCTCGAGATGATTTATCTGCCAAGACTACTGAGCCAGAGCCCAGTGCCCCTGAGCAAACCTTCCCTCTCAGACTGCACTCCAGCCTGTTAGGGAGGCGTCGGTTGTAATGGTCACCCTGCAGCCCTCTTGGCTCAGGGGAACACCATCTTGGACTGCTGAGGAGTGTCTCCACCACCTGAGAACCATGAGGCCCTTTTCAAAAAGAACTAGCCTCCTCCCTTTGTCTCAGGGCAAAACCACCTTCTGAAGCTTGAACCACCACTGAAGGGGATGAGCATGTAAAAGACCCAGTAGCACCACCTGGGCAGCTACAATAAAGAGACCTAAGATCCTCTGGCACTGTTGCACTGAGACATTCCTCTGTGAGATGCAGCTCTTGATACATTCCCTGATAGTATGCCTTCTGGGGACGGCAGTGGCTCAGGAGGTAGAGCAGGTTGTCCAATAACCGGATGGTTGCCAGTTTGAATCCCGCTCTTCCCAGATATCCTGCCGTTGTGTCCCTGGGCAAGACACTTTACCCCCAATTGCTCCTGGTGGATCCGGACAGCGCCATGTTGGGCAGCTATGCTGCCATCAGTGTGTGAATGTGTGTGAATGGGTGGATAGCAGGATCTGTAAAGCGCTTTGGTCATCTAGAGATGAGAATAAAAGCGCTATATAAGTGAATGCCATTTACCATTTTACCATTCTCTTTGGAGTCAGGGATGCCCTCATGGCAACTGAATCCAGGGTGAGCCCCAAGTACTCGACAACCCTGTTTGGAACTAGGCAGCCTTTCACCGCATTCAAATGCAACCCGAGTGCTGCCAGGTGAGCCAATATGGTCTCCATATTGCTCCTCACTACAGTTTCTGATGGCGCACAAACCAGCCAATCATCCAGATAATTGAACTCAAGTGCCCCTCTGCCACAGTGGGCGAGTCAGCATCCATGCACTTGGTGAACATCCAAGGACAGGGACAGGCCGAAAGGCAGGACGTTGTAACCAAAGGCTGTCCTGAAGGAACCCTGAGGAACTTCCTGTGGCCAGATTTATGGGAATATGGAAATCAGCATCGCAAAGGTCCATTGCTGTGAACCAATCGCCTGGCCCTATGGCCTGAATAATGTTGTCAGCCTGAGCACCAGACAAGGGAGCACCCTGAGATGCCTGCTCAACCGTCTCAGGTCCAAAACCGGACAGAGACCCCTGGTTTGTTTAATTAGTTTGTTAATTCCCTCCCACAGCATGTGGGACACCATATAGTATATAGGGCGGCGCCTATCCCGTTCCTGACCTTAGGCCACACAGCCACTGTAAGTAGTGAAGCTACAGTGGGGGGTCAGTCCTCCAGTAGCTCTGTGTGTCATGCACCAATCCACTTGGAGACAAGGAAGAGGCAGTGTAAAAAGCCTCGCCTCTCTTCTCCTGGAGACAGAGACCGAATCATGCTCTCTCCCAGCAGGGCAGAGATCTCACTGCCCAGAACCGCGGAAGAGTGTCTTCCTTACTATTACTTGCTTGCCAAAACCCCTTGAAGTTGGGAAATGAGATCTGAATTGTAGGCGGTATCCATACTCCAGTGTATCGATCACCCATGGACATGACGTGCACCAACGCCAACTCATGAGGTGGCTGCGGAGATGGTGACCATCGCCTACACGCTCCCGAGAGCACGGACATGAGTGCTGCTGAACCTGCACCTGCTGCCAAGAGGCCCTCTCCCTTGAGTGACCCGAGCTCTGAAAGGAACCTGGCTCTGTGAAACGAAGCCATTCTGGGTTCTCATACCCCTCAAGAGGCACTCGACCTGGTAGTCCTGGCTGATGAAAGGACTGCGTGTGCAGTCTCACCTTCTGCACCTCGTCCAACACCGCCTCTGCTGCGGGCCCAAAGACCTTACCAGATGCTACCGTAGCCTCCAAAACAGCAGCCCTGTCCATATCCACCAATGCAGACTGGCTCAGCCACACATGCCGCCGGCCATGGTCAGCTGACCAAGGAATTCCCAAGAGCTGTAGCTTGAAAGCTAGCTCTTTGAATCACAGTGTCCACAATCCTAACCAACTCTGGTAGAAGGTCAGTTCTGCTTTTGACTCTAGGTCCCTTATCAGGTCTTCTAAATACACTTAAAAAAAAAAAAGTGTATTAGCATCTGCCAGCCTACAGGCCATAGCCACAGACTGGTAGGTGCTAGCTGCTAACCCATCAGTGGCACGACACTTGTCGTTAGGATGGCGTATAGACTTGCTACCTGTGGGGGAGCTCCAGCCAACAATGCAAAGGTAGGGCCCACCCTCAACGCACCATCCAAGCCTTGCTCTGCAGCACCACTCAGAACAGTGAGCCTTGAGTGAGGAGCAGCAGCCTACCTTGGACGAGCCCACGACTTCTGCCAACGACCCACAAAGTCAGGATGAACTGGCAAGGAAACCTGCCTGCGGGATGCAGGACCCCTGTCCAAAGCCAAAGCCCTAGGTGGAGAAGATGGAGAAGGAAGCCCAGAAGCTGATGCTGCTCTAGAGAGCAGTGCCCTGAGAGACGCATCATAGGGCTCAGGAGGGTCCTTCTCGACTGGAGGGTCACTGTCGTCCTCATCATCACAAGGGATAAGGACCTGTACTTATATAGCGCTTTTCTAGTCTCAAAGACCACTCAAAGCGCTTCACTAGTACTAACCCTCTATTCTAAGGGCCTATAGGAGACAATTTAGAACAACCAATTAACCTAACATGCAAGTCTTTTTGAATTGTGGGAGGAAACCGGAGCCCCCGGAGTAAACCCATGCAGCACAGGGAGAACATGCAAACTCCACACAGAAAGGTTCCTACCCCTGCCAGCCTGGGGATTCGAACTTGGAACCTTCTAGCTGTAAGGCAACAGTGTTAACCACTGCACCACCGTGCTGCCCTACCATCATCCTCAGAGACATCCATTCGCCTACTGGAGCCACAGCTGGAGCTGATGGTCTTACCTAAGTTACCAGAGGCCGTGAGAGACACTGCATCAGGATGTGGTCCCTGGGCACATACGGGAGCCTGGAGCAGCATACCCAAAAGGTAACGTTGATTTGCTGCCATATGTTCAATGGTCTTACACATATCCTCCAATTGCCCTGCTTGAAGTCCACCCATGGGTCACGTAGCTGGCTTTCTTCAATCCGCTTCCTGCTGGCCTTCCTGGTTCCAGCTGGAACAGCTAAAGCTGGAGGAATGAAGCCCTGGGCTGGTGCATACCAGTGTCCAGGCCATTTCCTCCTCCTTCACTCCCCGCAGAAGCCATTATTCCTCCAGGAGAACAATAGGAGAGAAAACAAGACAGTTATTCTCATTATTATTATTATTATTATTGTTATTATAAACAGGCCAAAGGACTGTTCCATGAGGTACAAGCGTGCTAGTCATAAGACAACATTGAAATATCAGATTTCAGCTCGCACCTGAATGCAGTACCACTCTCCCACAAAAGATGGCGAGAGTGCACCAAGTACAGGAGTGCTCAGTACCAAGACAAAGAAGATGTCTCCTTTTTTTTATTTAAGAAGACAACTGTCAGTCGAGAAAAAAAGAAACGATACAGAATTAACGGCAAACTGTACCATGTTGTTAACTGTTAAGTAATTCCTCCTTGATGAAGGCAAAAACATATTTCATATCTCATGCAGATAAGCATATCGTGTGCTGTTAAGCTGTAAAAAAGTTCTTCTGTCTGAAGAGAAGGCACAAAATACATGACAAACCTTAAGCAGGTAAGGGTAGTACACATACATACCTCACGCTGCTAAACTTGTTAACAGTTCCAGCTGAAAAGAAGGCAAGTGTATATTACATACCTCAAGCAGGCACAAACAGTGCACGTCACGCTATACAGCCACTGCAAACCTTCTCTCATTCAGCAGAAAAACACAACAATTTTATGACACAGCGATGGGGTACCCAGGGTAAGGTAGCCCAAACAGCACAAAACATAATGTCAAACAGATGGGATAAACTTACCGACCAGGAGGATAGAAAGAGGAAGAATGGGTGGATGCAAGGGGTATATACTGTATAAGGTGTGCATCCACAGGTGTGATTAATTTGGTATAATGCTTCTGTCCCGAGGATCAGATGTTGCGTGGTTGCAGGTTCACTGAAATGAAATAAAACCTGCAGGGTCTTGGCCCTCCATAGCACATGACTGGACAACCCTGGGTTAGGATTTAATGGGATTTAACATTTTAACACAAACTGCTTTATGGTTCATAATTCTGTTGACAGATTTACACCAAACCAAAAGTGATTTCTCAAACTGCTGGATTATTCTTAGAAAGCTTTTCCAATTTTATAGTATTTAATTTGTCACTTGTTGGTAACCTTCACAAATGAAACAAAAGTGGAGACATCTGCAAAAACTACAAGTTTATTATCAAAATTCCTAGCGCAATACTAAATGAATACATGTATAGTACATTGTTGATGCAGAGAATACGTATTTATACAGTGTCTACATGTATATTCTGTCACCGAGACCTGCTGTCCACACCCCACTCCACCAACACCCCCCCCACTCCCAACACGCAGCCCCCCAACCTTACCCTCACTAAGACCCAGGTGAGGACGGAGCTGAGGAAGATCAAGGCGAGGAAGGCCTCGGGACTGGATGGCATCAGCGCAAAGCTCCTCAAGTCCTGTGCAGACCAGCTGTGTGGGATTGTGGAGCACATCTTCAACCTGAGCCTGAAGCTAGGGAGGGTACCACAGTTGTGGAAAACATCTTGTGTGGTACCTGTACCAAAGACTTCCCACCCCAAAGATCTGAACAGCTACAGACCAGTGGCCCTGACGTCTCACATGATGAAGACCCTGGAGAGACTGCTCCTTGCTCACTTCTGCCCCCTGGTGGGACCAGCGATGGATCCACTCCAGTTCGCCTACCATCATGGCATTGGGGTGGAGGATGCAGTGATCTTCCTCCTTCATCGTTCTCTGTCCCACCTGGAGAAGCCCGGGAATGCGGTGAGGATCATGTTCTTTGACTTCTCCAGTGCTTTCAACACCATTCAACTGATGATCCTGAAGGACAAGCTGCCGTGCACAGGGGTGGACCAGCATCTGTCCTCATGGATCCTGGACTACCTCACTAACCGGCCACAGTTTGTGAGAACCCGAGATTATGTGTCTGACACGATCATCAGTAGCACGGGGGCCCCCCAGGGAACGGTTTTGGCTCCCTTCCTGTTCACCTTTTATACTGTGGACTTCTCACACAACACAACACACTGCCATCTACAAAAGTTCTCTGACGACTCTGCGATTGTCGGCCTCATCTCCAATGGAGATGAAGCTGAGTACAGAGGACTTATCCAGGACTTCGTGGACTGGTGCCATCGGAACTGCCTACAGATCAACGCAAGGAAAACTAAGGAGCTGGTGGTGGACTGCCGCAGGCAAGGACAACCCCTCACAGCACCAGTAAACATACAGGGAACAGACATCGAGATGGTGACATCCTACAAGTACCTTGGTGTTCATCTGAATAATAAACTAAACTGGTCACACAATACCGACGCACTCTACAAGAAGGGACAGCGCAGGCTGTTCCTACTGAGGAGGCTCAGGTCTTTTGGTGTACAAGGGGCGCTGCTGAAGACATTCTACGACACGGTGGTGGCATCAGCCATCACTTTTGGAGTGGTCTGCTGGGGCAACGGCATTACAGCAGCCGATAGGAAGAGACTGAACAAACTGATCAAGAAAGCTAGATCCGTCCTGGGGAAATGCCTTGACCCAGTGGAGGAGATAGGAGAAAGAAGGATGGTGGCTAAACTGTCATCTCTGCTGGAGTCCGAGTCCCACCCTATGCAGGACATATTGAACGCACTGAGGAGCTCATTTAGCAGTAGACTACATCATCCTAGGTGCACAACCGAGAGGTTTCGCAGGTCTTTCCTACCTACGACTGTCAGACTGTATAACCTAAGCAGGGCTGCTCGCAGAGATAGCAAAAAAACGTGACGACCTAGTAGTATTGAATGCAAAAGACACAACAGACTTACACAAATGGTCCCCTCCAGTATACAACTAGGACAATATCAGTCGCTACGGAGGGTGATGATATGTATGGGTACATATTCATACTATGTAGGATAACTAAGTAGACGGTTATGCTGTTTATTCCATCTTGCTACAATACTCCGCACTTTGTATATATATTTATATATTTATGTGTACGTATGTATATCCACTGCTCTTATTTATATTTTTCATATCTTCTTAATTAATGCTCTGAGTGTTGCTATCCCTGTGCTGTTGCAATCCTGGAATTTCCCCATTGTGGGACTAATAAAGGCTTATCTTATCTTATATCCAGTAAATCTATGTATTTCTTTATGTGACCTTGTGACTGCATTATTTTAATTGCTTTTAATCCTAGACCAAGTTTTGTTTTGGCTTAAAAATGCATCATAATTGTTAAATATATCTTAATATACCTAACTCAGTACTGTTTACCTGTTGAAATATATATTTCATGGTTAATAGAACCCCATAACTACAATATGGCACCTGGTGATCAATTTTTGGCATCTGATCACTTTTTGCCATGACACCACCACAGACTCGAGTGCTGCTGGAGCAGGTACATCCCATGATGTCTCAACAGTCTCTCCATGATTTTCACACAGATCAGAGCAATTTGTTGCACAGGAAGCTAAACGTTTCGACAGACATTCTGAAGTTCTGCAACCACTGCGCATCCATGAAGCTGGGGTGACATCCCACCACTGGGAGGCTCGGTTGAATGCCTAGACCCACAGTTTGAAGCGATAATTTTGCCACAACGGAGCCATCTGAAACACACACACAAAGCTTACATATCTTAGTACCTAATAGGGATAACTTGCCAACATTTCAATGTAGTATGGGGGACTTATTAATGACTGTAGCAAACTAGAATTAGCAACAGCTTACCCTCACGTGATCTAGTTCGTATCCTCATGTCTTGGGCTTTATACTGCTCCATGGCTTCCTAAACTCTGCAGTACTTTTCCAGAGTGTTTCATCTTGCTGCCTGTAGCCTTCTTTGGCTGTCCTTTTTTGCCTTTACTCGAGAGACCGATCAGTACGAATACCATCGCCTTGTCATCCTCCATCTTGTGTTTTGCTTGCGTAGCAAAATTTACATCACGGGATTGTTAAAAAAAAAAAAAAAAAAAAAAAAAATCCCGCCCACCTCAGGCGGTACTAGGTTGTAATGGAAAACAAACCAAAGGCGAGGTGAGTCAGGCTAAGTAGGTACTCGTGGAAAAGGGGCTAAACAGTTTCTTCCCCTGGGACATCCGAACTGCAAACAGTCAGACGCCCCACTCCCCACCCTCTGAACGCGAACATGCACAGAACTGAGGACCTTTTAATTATCACAATAACAGACCTGTCTTTGCAATCCTCACTTTCATGTATATTGACTCAGCCGTGTAACCGCTACTGTGTATATTTTCCATAATCCTTGGGCCATTTTACTCAATTGTGTGTCTGCGCTCTGCAGTCTTATGTACATGGTTCTACCTGCATAGCCACTACCATACTTGGGTTTATTTCCATAATCCTGGGCCATTTCTATTTTTATTTTCATTTATTTTTATTTCAGTCATGTGATTAATCATATGTTCTGTAACTGTGTTTTATCTAATCCTTCTCACTTTATTGCGCAGTAGCTTGGTGGAGCACCCACATTTTCATTGTACTGTACTACTGTACAATGACATTAAAGCCTATTCTATATTTCTAATTCTTTTAGTTGTAATTTTGCGACTCTTTTGGTCTTGTTGACTTTTAAAGATGAGATTTAATTTATCAAAGACTTTCACCCGCTTTCTGCAAATAATTTTGATGAATATTAGTGGAATCAGAATAACGAACTGATGAGATCCTCATTGAACATACTCCCATTTTTAATGAGTCTTCTGGTAGAGTTTCCTCTGTAAACATCTCATTTTAGCTGGAAGATTCAAGCAATTCAATCAAAGCTCTTCTTTCTTCCCTTCCTGCTCACCTTTAAGGCAAATGTCTGACGGTTCCAGGAAATTATGACAACGGATGTGACGTCATTTCAGTGCATGCGTGCTTGGATTGAAGATGGCAACAAGAGGATAGAATTTTCAATTCCCAGCCGAGACTTGCTGTTAAAATCAACCCCAGACTTTATTTGTAACATAAAAGTCAAATCAAAAGTCAAATATGTTGATGTGACTGTTTCTAAAAATCAAGAAACAAGAGAAAACCTTTATAAAAACACTGAAAAATGCAAATCAAGCTTAAATTCTTGGCTACAAAGGGATATAACTATAATGGGAAGAATGTAACTTTCTAAAATGGAAAGTTTATCAAGATTAATTTACCCAGCCTCTTCCATGACTGTTTCAGACAAAACAACCCAACTGATAAACACCATTAACTTCAATTTTATTTAGAAGAATAAAGGCCACTACATCAGAAAGGTGGACATGGGAGTGTTGAAGATGGTGGACTGAAGGTCATAGACTTTTCTGTCATGAATGCTGTTCTAAAACTGGAATGGTTGCACTCCTCGTTCCACGTAAACGTGTCAAAATATATCCCAACAACAAGCCATGGGTTACAAAATCAGTTAAATCCTGCTTACAGAGGAAAGCACTTGCCTTTAAACAGGGGGTTGTTTCTGAGCTACAGGTTGCCACAAAAGAGCTGAAGGCTGAAATTTTAAGAGCAAAACAGAATTATAAATCAGAATTGGAAAGCAAGATGGCAACAAAGAAACTTGGTTCAGCCTGGGCCAGTATGAAAACTATTGCAGGCCTTCAGAGCACAGAGCGCAGTAATCGTGTGTTTTTAGATGGTTTTAATTCAGACACAGAGCTGGCTAATGCTCTTAATTGTTTTTATGGTCGTTTTGACTCCTTTGATTTTAGCACAGAAACCCAAGATTTGAAACAGAAACTCAAAGACAATCAGCACTTTAATATTGAGGTGCAGGATGTTAAAAGGGAGTTCTGCACTGTAAAAGTGAACAAAAGTCAGGGCCCTGATAATATATGTGGGCGCTTGGTAAAGTCATGTGCACATGAACTGAGTCCTATATTTCATTACATTTTCAATAAGTCCTTACAGACACAACATGTGCCTAAGATCTGGAAAGAAGCTGTGGTTGTTCCCGTTCCAAAATCCAGCTGTCCTAAAACGGTAAACGACTTTAGACCAGTTGCTTTGACTTCAATTTTAATGAAAATTTTTGAAAAACTGGTCAGATGTGAGGTCCTAAAGGAGACTGAGCATGTATTGGATCCTCTGCAGTTTGCCTATAGGCCTCACAGAGGAGTGGAGGATGCCACTGTCACTCTGTTTAACATGCTTTTTAAACATCTGGATTTTAATGGGACACACGCCAGGCTTTTATTTGTGGACTTTTCCTCCGCCTTTAATACAATCCAACCTCATATCTTAGTTGAAAGGCTCCTGCAACAATTTGATTTGAGTAATAATCTGGTGGGTTGGATTCTGGATTTCTTAACCAACAGGACGCAGAGAGTAAGGGTCAATAGTACATTGCCTGATCTAAAGTGCTCTTCTACTGGCTCTCCTCAGGGGTGTGTGTTGTCACCACTACTCTTCATCCTGTACACAAACATGTGTCGGAGCAGACATGACAACAGACACATTATAAAGTATGCTGATGATTCAGTTATTGTCAGTCTCCTCCAGGATGGTGAGAGTGGCCACGGCCCAGTAGTTGATGATTTTGTTCACTGGTGTGAGGATTCCTACCTGCAGCTGAATACAACAAAAACTAAAGACATGATTATTGACTTTAGGAGGAAAACTCCCAGGCACAAAGTCACCGTACTAAAAGGCCAGACCACCGAATGTGTACAATCCTACAAATATCTTGGGACGATTATTGATAGTAATTTAAACTTTGAAGAGAACTGTGAAAGGGTGTGCAAAAAAGGTCAGCAACATTTGCATTGCTTGAGAAAACTTGCACGCTTCCAAATTGACCGAACCATAATGACAATGTTTGATCGGGCTTTTATTGAATCTGTTTTATCCTTTTCTTTATTGTCATGGTTTGGTCAGATAAAACTGAAACAGAGGAAATCCTTGGATCAGGTAGTTAGATGGTCCAGTCGTTTGCTTGGTGAGTCACAGCTGAGCCTGACATCCCTGTACACCAGACAAGTACAGAGGATGGCTACCTCAATTTTAAATGTTGACTCCCACCCTTTGCACTGCAACTTTCAGCTTCTTCCCTCAAGACGGAGGTTTGCTGTCCCAAAATGTAAAACCCAGCGCTACAAAAACAGCTTTGCTCCTACTGCTGTCAAAGAGTTGAACAAGCTGTAACAATATATTGCACATAATTTAGGTACCTATTTATTAACTCCATTTTATATTTACTTATTTTTGTAGGATGTTACTTGGGTTCTAAATATTTTATTGGGTTTTAGACCTTTGAGTTTTTAACCTCTTTGACTAATTTTTAACTTTTAATATGACTCTTCTCTCTTACCTCTGGTTTTTCTCTCATCTCTTTGTCTTTTTATACCCTGATTGATGGAGCCTTGAGTATTTTTATCATGTTTATAGTCAATTTCATGTGTGCCTGTGTTTGTGTCTATGTTGAATGTAATTTGTGGCTTGTAAATATGGATGTCACCAGACTGCAAAACAAATCTACCTACGGGTACAAATAAAGTAACCTGAACCTGAACTCTTATTCAGCTCACAAGGACTCATTCTGGTTTACTATCACTGATACAATTTTTCAACCACTGGGAGGAATAGAGTTTGTCTTAAGATGTGACTATGACCTATTGAAACTGCCTGTTAAACTCTCCGAATTTCACCAGCAGGTTTTGCTTTACTGCAGTTTAATTTACAATTTAATACTCCACTGGGGAATAACAGGAACATTTTGTCAAATCGGAAATCATTGTTTTTGGGCACGGATGGATTTCCTGGATGGAAAAGGGAATATGGAATGTGGCCCAGCTAATGGATGAATTTGGTGATTTCTTGGGAGTCCAGAGAATTTTTCCTTAAATTTGATTTTAACTGCTCAGTTAAAGAATCTGGCAAAGTGTTGAAGGCCATTCTGGTTCCCATCAAAACAACGGTACAACAGTATTTGATTTCCTCAGACACTGTTACCAGTTGAGTGTACCGACCTGAAAAGTAAACAATTTACCAACAAACTTATTAGAAAAATCCTATTAAAGCAACATTCTCCTGACCAGCTGAAAAGGAAATATATTTTACAAAATTATAAGGAAGAAGTGCAAACAATAAGAAAACGATACTTCTCCTACCCAGTCCCTCCCAAAGCAAAAGAAATTAATTTCAAAATTCTAAATCACATATATCCGTTAAATGATTTTCTATTTTAAAAAAAATTAATTGGGAAAATAATTCATGCACATTTTGCACAAATGAGAGAAACAGTAGAACACACATTTCTTCAATGTGAACCTAAATTTTGGCTCTCATTCCAGAGTTGGCTTCAGCTTAAAGAAATCACACTATACCCAATAAACTGTACTGTATTTTTGTTAGAGATGGAGTATTTCTAAAAGATCAAGGTGCAGATAAACAACTTGATTATTCTAGCACAACATTTCATTCATAGATGCAGATTCTTCAAGACTAAACCCCATCTTCAAGGTTGGATGAATGATCTTAAACTCTACACCAATCCTTTACAATATATAATGCAACACAAAGCCCTGAAATTACTGGATTTATTTGATAAATGTAAATTATTTCATTAAGACCCCCTCAAAATTCAAAACAAAGGTTTTTGTTTTGTTTGGTTTCTTTTGTGATTGCTGCCTCAGTTCTTTTTTGACTATATACCCCTCAACATGACAGTGTTGAGGTGTTTTTCTCATGAAAGTGTCTTAAATACTGTACTGTGTGTGTTTGATAATATTGGATAATATTCAATAAAGGGAAAAAAAAAAGGCAATCCACACCATGGCCAGTCCACTGGGAATTGTCCCACCTTTCCAGACGGCCGGTCCATGCTTGTCTGCGGGTATAAAAAGAATACTGTTAACACTATTATTAACGAAATGGGAGAAAAATCACAAAGTTACTGTATTAAGTATGTGATCAACATTCAGTGATGGACAGTCATATCAAGGAGCTCGGTCCACCCAGCTCCTTGATACTAGTATAACTTAAATCAAAAGCGGCTGCACTTCCTCTGTGTTCTGAGGAAACACAACCTGGACCACAAGCTGCTGCTGGCCTTCTTTTGCTGCTCAGTGGCGAGCGTGCTCACCTACTGTCTGGGTGTGTGGTACGCCGGCTCTACAGCTGAGAACAGGAAGGCTGTGCAGAGGATCATCAACACCGCCCCAAAAAAATTATCAGCAGCCCTCTGCCCTCCCTGCAAGACATCTCCAGAGCTTCCTGTCTCAGAAGGATTAAGTCCATCACAGGGGACCCCTCACATCCCGCCCACCACCTGTTTGACCTGCTTCCCTCTGGACGATGGTTCAGCTCGACCAGGTCCCACACCTCCAGACTGACTTAAACAGTTCCCCTGGACCATCCGAACTGCACAGAGGCCCCACCCCCTTCCCTCTGAACACTCCCATGCACAGAACGGAGGACCTTTTAATTATCACAATAACTCACCTGTCGATGCACTCCTCACTTTCGTATATATTGACCCATCCGTGAAATCACTACTGTACATTTTTTCCATAATCCTGAGGCCATTTTATTCTATTATGTGTTCTGCACTCCGCACTCCTATGTACACAGTTCCACCCACAAAGCCACTACCGTACCTGTGTAAAAACCAATGGGCTATTTATCATTTTTTTCTTTTACCTTTACCTCAGTCGTATTGTTAATCGTGTGTTCTGTAACTGTTTTATTTCAAATTCTTTTCACTTACTTTATTGCACAGTAGCCTGGTGGAGCACCCACAATTTCATTGTACTGTACAATGGAAAAAAAAAAAAGCCTATTCCATTTAAAGCAGTCACTCAAAGCATTCACAATGTTCACATTTTTTTTTTTTTTTGTTGGGGGGGGGGTGCTTCTTTCCTACTTGAACTGCTGCAGCTGTTTCTTTGAGCCTGTATCACTTTGTTCTTCATCAGTGATGTACTCCACTCTGCTGCCTGGTCGTTCTCCCATTTGGTCATCTGCTGAGATCACCATCCCTTTTATGTGAGCACACACACAGCCAGGTTGATTAAGCCATGGTCAGCTTACCGAGTTGATAAACACGTTCATAGTACAGATGATCCTGATCCAGAATGTCTGGGTTCATGAAGCCGGGTAACTGAAAGATAACCTGGGTATGATGAACCTGCTTTGAAGTTCAGGCCTCTGATCTCTCACTATGGGTTTGTGGTCAAACAAATAAAGTAGGGTCACCAAACTTTGTCCACAGGTGGACTCTGTGACCCTGAACTGTGACCATGTTGTGGAATTACAAGGTCAAAGTTCCCTTACCTTGTGCCCTGTTACTATAGAACAGGTAAAGCGAGGATCACCAAACTTGGTACATGGGTTCACCTTGGGATCCTGACCTCATTTGGGTTTGGGGTCAGAGGTCAAGGTTTTTGATTTTCATTAAAATTCAGTTGTTTTTCATGATTTTTCATTAAGTTCTCACGAGTTAAAGCCACGACCAGCCAGCAATGGCTGGTTTTCTCAGAAAACCTTGTAAATGTGATAACTTGTGAATAACATGAGGTAGACTTTTCATATTGACCCTGTAGTTGCATCTGTGAAAAATCTGGAACAATTTTGATTGTGGGTGACTTCACACAAAAATTCTTCCAGCCAGTGCTCTTAATGCCAGCAGGCTGAGGGGAACCACTGGCAGCTGCTAATATTTATTACAATGAGTGAATAATAAACCAGCTGATAACAAAAGATGAGACTGAAGTTACTCTTGAAGCAGCTTTATTTAAAGGTGTCATGTCAACAGAACAAATCCACACAGTGAAACACTCAGTTACACCTAATAATCTATCCTGTATTATTTGCACACGTCCATTACATCTGATCGTTCAAAATTAAGACATTATTCAGTGATCTGTGTGGAGTTTGCATGTTCTCCCAGTGTCTGCGTGGGTTTACTCCGGGATTTCTCCAGTTTCCTCCCGCATGCCAAAAACATGCAAGTTAGGTTAACTGGCATCAAGTGGGGATTCTAAAAATTGTCCTTAGGTATGACTGAGAGTGAATGGTTGTCTGTTTCTCTGTGTTGGTCCTGCGATGGACTGGCAATCTGTCCAGGGTGTACCCTGCCTCTTGCTCAAAAGATGCTGGGATAGGCTCCAGCCCCCCCCCCCCCCCCGCAACCCGAAAAGGATGAAGCGGAAGAAGATGGATGGATGGATTAACGTCCACACCTACTATACTCATATCCTTCACTGGGACTGTCATTTACCATGGTAACGCACCACCAAAAAACAAGTTTCTGTTGAATGTAACAAAACAGAAGCTATAGTATCAGCTTACGGGCAGCTCGGTGGAGCAGTGATCAGCAGTGTGGTAGCCCAGTAAGAAAGTCACGGGATCGATTCCACCCCTGACCATCAGTGACTCTTCTGTGTGAAGTTTGCATGTTCTCCCCGTGTCTGCGTGGGTTTTCTCTGGGAACTCCGGTTTCCTCCTACAGGCCAAAGACATGCAGATTAGGTTAATTGGAGACTCTAAAGTGGCCTTAATGGTGAAGGGATTGGTGTCATACTGTGGATGCCCTGTAGTTTCCCCATTGTGGGACAAAAAAAGGATTATAAAATAGTCCGACAGTTACGTTCCCCACCTTTATAGCAGTGAATATTTATCGCCTTACTAATCTGCTGAGAATTACAGATCTTTAATTGTATTTTAACAGCCAGTGTAGAACACAGAGACCAGAAATAGTAGGGCCGCATTATCTCAAACACAAAAGTTTTTGTGGAAGTAATTCATTACCTCTGTGGTACGAACACAGGATACTGGAGGTGGGGTTTGGAGTGCAAACACATATCCAGAGGCTCATGCTAACTATGGAAAACTTGGAGCAAACTGAGCTCCCATGGCTGGAGAGTACCAGTACATCTCAAAAAATTAGAATATCATGATTTATTGTACTGGAGTAGTGGCCGAGTTGATAGAGCATCCGCCCCACAACCGGGAGGTTGGGGGTTCAAGTCCAGGCCGGGCCATACCAAAGACCATATAAAAAGGTACTTTCCGCCTTCCAGCTTGGCGCTCAGCGTAATAGAATGGGGGGGAAGGAGAAGTTGTTTGTCGCGGCGCCTTGCATGGCAGCAACCCATCTAATTCTAGATGTGAGTAACATTGTAAATAGGAGAAACGTAATTTCGTTCAACTGTACAAGACTGGTTGTATGGACTGAATGACAACAGAGATGGCTTCTTTTTCTTAATTCAATTATCAAAATATTAAAAATTTTTTAGAAATGGCCTTGAAATTTGTGAGTATAGAAAAGTAGAATGTCTGAAATTTTTGAATTGAATTATATTCACAATATTGAAAATTTTTAAGTACACTAGTATAGAAACTGTCATAGTAAAAGCAAAAGGAAGCATAAAGGAGACGGTCTCTTATACTTGCCAGATGAAGCATAATGAAGAATGCAACTCTCTGAATGTTGCACGAACTGGTTGGTGAGAACTTTTAGCTGGTTGGTGTTGGTGGTTTGGCTCCCGTTTCTGCTCCTCATGGATGAAAAGCTGATGTAACTGTGCAGAGCTGCAGTTGATGGTCTGTGCTGAGTGCGGGAGGACAAAGTACTGATGTAGAAGTTCTGAGTTTGAGAGGACTTTTATGGGACCTTCATAGTAACTGAACTAGCCTCATTCTGCTAGTTCTGACCATCGGCAGCCATGTCACAACATCTGGAGGAAGTCATCAAACTGTAAAAATGTTTTCAGTTCAGGATCTGAGAAGGTTGGCCAGAGCACAACTTGCAGCTGTTGCTGAAGAAATGAAAGCACCACAGGTGCTGATGCCTCCGTGCTTGTGGCATGGTACCATTGCATAGTTAAGTATTGTCAGGCCATCCATGCACGGTTTTAAAATGCTTGGTATGTGTTTACGTAGGTGTGACGCTGATGTCACTGTGACATCACACACGAGGCGTACATCATCCCAGGGCTATACACTGGCATTTTTGTCAAGGAGCTCATAAAATAAAAAATATAGAAGCACAAGAATAAAATTAGGAGAGCAAAGAAAAATACTGGAGTAAGAGATTTTATTAATTTAATACATGTACTAGTGCATGCCCGTAGAAAGCAAGTATTCTTGTGTGAAAACAGGTAGCCCAATTAGGCTTTACAGGCCAAAATGTAAGCTGTGTTTGAAAGTAGAATACAAAGAGGTGTAGCCTATATATCAGCAATCACATGTTCGACTTAGACAAATATAAAAGGGACCGAACACTAAGATTTATTTGATTGTGTGAATATTAATTACAGAATTATTGAAAACAAATGGAACATCCAATATTAGTGACTGTTTAAGAACCTTGATTTGCTTGTCACTTATTTGTATGATCTTTTATGACTTATATTCATAACAGTGTATCTTGCACTTTGGGGAATGGGAGTTGTTCAGTCATCATAATTGTTTTAGTTTATATGTGTAGTTTATAGTTATCATCAATAAACTCATGCAGTACTATAACAGGACACGTTTACAAATATTTGAGACCCACTGCACTGCATCCTTTTATATTTTAGCAATGCTTGCTACCGGGTAACCATGAAAACCGGTACTACCTGTTTCATGGGTCGGGCCGTCGGTGACTCAACCGGCATCCCCACCCTTCTGAGGGCATGGAGGGTGAAACTGGGCATCCTGGCAGAACTAAAAACAATATCTGCTACAGTTACACGGGGTGAGACTGGACATCCTGACAGATAAACACATCTGTTGCAAGGTCTGTGGTGGACTGTGCCAGTCAGTGCATTGCGACATGCACTACACAAAGAGCAGAGATAAACAAACCTATCATCTAGTCAGTCACTGCATCAGACACTGGAGTCAGTTTGTCTTGGCTTGCCCTTGCCACTGATAATACCTTTATCTGCCAAGAATGTGCTGCTAGTCCAGCAAAAGCTAGTGGTACTCAAATACTTGGCAAGCAGTTTTATGAAATGGTCTGTCAGAAAGCAACTCACACCGGCTCGGACGTCACCCAGGCTAACAAGGTCCGCACTGATCTGTTCACACTCCGACAGGCAGCGAAAAGTAAGCTAGGAGCAGGGAGACAAAAGAAGAGGAAAACAGCAGCCTTGTGTGTAGCAGAATGGAATGTATGCACTCTGTTGGACAGAACAACCTCACAGCACCCAGAAAGACAGACCACGCTTGTGGCCCTGGAAATGAACAGGTACAATGTAGATATAGCTGCAATTAGTGAAACAAGATTGCCTGGATATGACAGCGTGGGAGACCATGGGTACATCTTCTTTTGGAGTGGAAAATCAACTTAAAAAAGGAGAGAAGCAGGAGTGGGCTTTGCAGTTAGAAAGGAGATAGCAGCAATGCTTGATGAGGAACCGGTGCCAATCAACGACAGGATAATGACTGAGACTCAGAGACTCCACTACAGTGGAAAATGTATGCCACACTCATCAGTGTATATGCCCCAACAATGACCAACACGGAGGAGGCGAAGGAAGAGTTCTACAATGATTTACCTGAGACTATCAGGCGTGTACCGACTGATGACAGGCTGATACTCGTTGGAGATTTTAATGCCAGAGTTGGTTAGGACACCGAGAAATGGAAAGGAGTGCTAAGCAGTCATGGAGTAGGCAAGTGTAATGCTAATGGAGAACTTCTACTTGCACTATATTCAGAGTACAACCTTGTGATAACCAACACTCTATTTAAGCACAAGGACACACACAAGAAGACATGGATGCACCCAAGATCCAAGCACTGGCACTTGTTAGACTACATCATAGTAAGGCAGAGAGACATAAGGGATGTAATGGACAATGAGAGGTGTGGACTGTGGTATTGATCATGTTATGCTGAGATCTAGATTACGGATTTGCAGACAAAAACAGCACTGCAGCATGGGTACGAGGCCACCACGGAAGCTAAACACTAGTGCACTGAAAGGCCAAAAGAAGCAGGAAGAACTTACACAGGAAATGGATGAAAACTTGAAAGACTGGGAAAGCAACAACTCAGAGAATGACAGAAGAAAAATGGGCAACATTGAAGGATACGGTGTATCAGACTGCGAGTGACGTATTAGGCCACTGTTAGAATAATTTTGAGCTTAAATTATTCAAAGTCAAAAAACCAGGCAGAAAATTGAATTTAAGTACATTTATTACCTCAAATGGACGTTTTTGAGGGAGAGATTACAAAGCATGGTTTTCTGACACACCTAGAATCTCTAAAAAAAAACAAAAAAAAAAACATCCTTTAGGTTTGGTATTTATGGGCAACAGAAAAGGGAGGGGTGATAGGAGAAAGGGAGAGAGAGAAAGGCAGTCCTGATAAACAGGTCAGTATGACATATGAGAGCTTATCCTGAGTGATGAAGCACAGACATTCTGGAGACATGAGGTCCATAGAACTATCAGAATGTCCACTAATCTATACAAGCTGACCTATACAGTCTGAGGAGTTCCTGTGCATTCCTGTGACTCAAAACAGGACATGTCAAAGAGATTATAAGAGTGGCTTAGATCATTCCTTACGCATGTACTGATCCTATACTGATCCTCAGTCTGAACTCTATGAAAGCTAATAATTGCTCACAGAAACATGCCAAGAATATATGAACGTATTCCACATGGAATGCACATATAAACATTAAACATGACATATGAAAGGTATGATGCTTCTTAAATATAATAATACATTATTAACCTCTTGCACTCCGGTGTACCGCGGACGGGCACGTCTCTGCGTCCCAGAGCGCACGAGGGCGCACGAGAGCGCCCTCGTGCATCCTAGAGCGCACGAGGGCGCTGCGTCCAAGCGCGCACTGGAAAAAAAAAAAAAAGTTCTTCCACTACAGACACAGCCGCGAACAGATCAGATATGATTGACCTCTCATTCGACTAATAAGAGCCTTGAATTGAGTTTCTGAAACCTTGAAGAACCAATGACTGAAAACCTAGCAAGAAGGACCCACCTACCAACGCTGTGAATGCAGCCAGCCAATTGAAGCACAGAAGTTCGGGCTGGGTGAAGAGAGACTGACTGCTGCAGCAGATGAAAAAAAGGACTTGCAGGAAGAACCTGCTACAGACCCAGCAGCACGGAGACCACCCACAAGTGCGACCTGCACTTATTCCAGTAGAATGGACGTTTAGGATTCTCTTCCATGGTCATCATAGACCGACGGAGGCCGACGACAAAGGTCGTAAATCATTCGCCAAAACCGCAATCATGGAATTATGTTTTGACCGGGAACTATGAGCAGACCAGCGTCGCGTTCGTCTGACAGTGAGGAAGAGAAGTTTGCCAGGACACTGCTGCTGTGAAGAGGTAAGGTGTTATAAGCTAAATTATTCTTTATCCCTGAAAATTGTAATCAAAAATGACTTTTGACCGATCGGTAAATTACAACTGTGTGGCGCATGAAGTCCGAAGTTTGTGCGCCACGGTACATGGGTTGTGTGCCGTGTCCGAACCGTGAATGCCCCCCCCCCGCTACTCTTCTGTAGCGAGGGGGGGGGGGAGCCGCGGTGACTGCGCCGCTGTCGCCACATGACTATTCCGTCATGTAGCGATGGACGATGTCCGTCCTCTGTAGCGAGGGGGGGGGGACAACCCCCCCCCCCGCACACACAGAGCCCTGATTGTCACCTTTCATTAGAGTCCAAGATGAAGCTTCTATATTGAATCATTCAAAAGTTAGACGTTTTTCCAAACTGTGCCATTTGGCACAATTTGGCACAGTTCAAAAACGCCTGGGAACTACCTGAGGAAAAAGCTGTGTAATATATTCATTTTTTGTGGTATTGTTACAAAATTTTGACCTCAGCTGGATAACACTTGGTTCTACATTTCTGTTGCATTTTCCAGCCCGGATCTGAAGCTGTGTGTTATTTGCACGCATTTGTATCCAAAAAACACCCAGGCCAAATTTATTTTCTTCAAGTTCAGTATGTTTAGATGACTCTAACTCAGTGGCCGGAGCACTTAGAGAGGTTATGACTATTTTGCCAAAAAATTCAAAGTGTTTTCTTTTAAATGAGACCAACCCCATGAAGATGCTGCAAAGGGTTGAAGAACAGCTTTCGATTTACTTTGGGCACGTTATTTTTTGGCGTTTTTAGGGAAATTGACCGGAGTGCAAGGGGTTAATATCAATGATAATGTAGATGGTATGGAATTTTTCTCTCATATTCCCCCTTGATGCTTAATAAAGCATCAGGATTAAAAGAAAAATAACAAAAGTGGTAATGAATTAATATAAGGATATGTGTAAGAATTTACATGCTATTATGTGTCCTTGTAAGTTAAAATGTGTGTACAACATGTCATTAAGAGTGAATATGTGTAATGTGATCACAATTAATCTCAGACTGTCAAATAAGAACATAGAAAATATGAAAGCGCTTAAAAACATCCTTAAACCATATTGCAACCTTCAAGCTCCTTAGATTAGTATTATCCCCCTTTCACCATCATCATCACAAGAAAAATCCGAAGTTGTAAAAATCATTACCAAGTTCATGATGAGACTTCTCCGTGAAGAGAAATACTAAATTAGTTTTGTTATCATTGCCTGCAAAGCAATTAAGCTGTGTGTATCCGAAGTATTAATATGAACATTTGCATCATTTTCATGGATAGAAGTAAAACAATAACCTCCTATAATAAGGCACACACCCCTATGGGTGACAGTCGATCAAGAACCATTCTATCCGTTGTTATAATTTGTATATGATTGTAGCCTATAATTAAGTGTTTTAATCCCTAAGGTATTCGCATCCACTCTCACTCAAAGAAACGGTGAACAAAAACCTCACTCCTGTACTTTCTATCTGAAATCGCATTCATGCTTCAAAAATGGCATCAAGTGGTAGAAAAGCATCTCTCTTCACCCTGCTCACCTGCCCTGCCGACATGAGGGTACGGTCAGTTGCCAAAACGGGGTACACAGATCTGCCCAGTGTCCTGACCAAATGCGAATACACCCAATGACTCCATGACCATTGTCAATGTAGATCCTTGGTATAACACTTGCTCACTTCGTTGGTCAAGCAGGGTAGCAGTACAGGGGAGAGACGCACTGTAAGCCATTGCATACTCAAAGAGTGTTAAGCTGTTGGAAAGGGGACATCACCACTTCAAAAAGAGGAGTTCCCTGATTAAATTAACCTTGCATTCGCAGAGTAAGGAGTGTCATCATGTTTCTAATCAGTGGACTGATGTGTTGTGTCAGATGTGATTCAAAATGAAGTTTGCTCTGTTATTTCTGTATATAGCCTTTCTTAAGAAACCAAACAGTCTGTAGTAGCTGCATCATTTCAGCAATAAAAGATAATTTGTCCAACTGTTAATGTTATTAAGGAGCAAACATTCTCTACAATGTAAAAGCAATGGAACAACTTAATAACCAATATTAAGTATTACTAAAGGATGATGAGGATGATAAGGTAACAACACTAACCGCATTTTTCTTTCCATTGTATTTTTCCCTTGTCATGATAAACAAACAGCCTGCTTCTCTATTAGCAAAGGTCATTACTGGACGCTAAGCCATCAGCTGACACTTGCATAGAAAAACAGTTAAACAGTCATTTGTTTTTTGTTTTTTTTTTCAAATAAGTTTACAATTTATATTGTATTGTATATTGTATTGTCTCTTGCTGAGGGTTTCAAGTGGAGTAGATGTTAGATGCACCCAAGCGCCACGTCCTTCGTTTTCTGCAGCTGTTTAGGTCAGCAGGATAGCCTTTGTGCTGTCCTTGCCAGGGAGTTTTAGTCCAGTTTCCTTTGATGACCAGATTCCCTGGTTCACTCAAGAGATGGTTCCTTCGTCACATGGTCTCTCCTGGGAAGGGCAGTATGGATAACATCGCTGTCAGTTGTCATCCTTTGCATGTAATCACCCAGAAACCCTTCCTCATCACCTAAGTTAAGTGGCTTCAGTAATAGGGTTTGTCATTCACAATTTCCCTATTTTTCTTATTTGTTTATTATATTAATCCTGTAGATTGTTGATGGTTGGCTAAACGGTTTCCTAGGTAAATGTTTGGTACTAATAATTTAGGAACTACACTTAAATATGACATGATTTGATTTACAAAGTGTATTCCATTTCCATTATCTAAGTAAATCATTTCAGCTATTTTTTTTTATTTATTTAAGTTTTTGTAAAGGGTATACACGTCATTACAGCATTGCATTGTTTACATTTTCATCACGTTCCCTTATTTTTTGTTATTTGACAACATTGGAAGAATAATTATTACAACACCCCCTTTTTTTTTAAGTGAAAGAAAAAGTGAAACTAAAGAGAACAAAATAAAACCAAAACAAAAGAGCAAAAAAACAAAAACAAAACAACAATAAATAAATAAATAAATAAAAATAAAAGAGCATCTGAGTAGCGTTGGAACAAAGAGCGGTGCCATTATTGAAATGGTATTTGTCAAAGATTAGATCTAATGGAAGACACATATGTGATCCAGGGTTGCCAAAAGTTCAAGAACCCATCCATGTCCTGTCTCAGTGCGAATGTCAACTTTTCCATCGAGTAAATGTCTTGGATCACGTTAATCCAATCTTCAGGTGTAGGACAGTCCTTCAACATCCATTTTTTTAGTTAGGGCTTTTTTACTTGCCAATATTAAAACAGTGAATAAGTATTTTTCTCCTCGTCTTTCCAGTGAATCCGGTAGTAAACCCAAATACAAAGTTACAAAAGAAAAGGGGACTGTTATTTTGAATATTTTCCCCAATATTGTCGGTACATTGGTCCAATATTGGTGGATAACTGGGCATGACCAAAACACATAAAAATGATTTGCAGTCTCTTCACCACACAACTGCCAACAATTCAACCCCTTATGAGTAAATTTGTTTTGTGCAGGTGTTCTGAAAAATCTTACCAAATTTTTCCATCCAAATTCTCTCCACTGCAGGGATGAGGTACTTTTCCATTGCTGTTTATTTAGCTTTTCCCATATTTCCAGTTGTAAAGTGAAATTCCCCTCTTTTTCCCATCTCTCTTTTATATATGATGTGTTGTCTCCTTTTAAGTCTTGAAGACCTTGGTATATTTTAGAGATGTATCTGATCCCTGGGATCCCTTTATATGCCATTAAGAAGACCTTCAGAACACCTGACTGGGCCCTTTCCAAATCCTCCTTTTTAAGTATATTGTTTATGTGGTGTCTAAGCTGAAAGAACCTGTAAAGGTCTTGATTTATTAGACCTTGTTTTTTCAAATCTTCAAAACTTCTTAAAATTTGCCCTTTAAAAAAATCGTAATATTTTATCAGTCTGTTCTCTTTCCACTTTTTAAATCTAGTGTCTGTTTTATTAGGAGTAAAGTCTTGATCATAGGCAATCCATTGCAGAAATCGATAGGGCTCTTTAGTTTGATTCTCTCTGACTATCTTAAACCAAATTTTTAGCGGGGTCTCTATCCATGGGTTAGTGTTATTCAAAAGTTTAGGTAAGGCATTGTTCTCTATTATCGCCTGTAGGGGAATGTCACTTGTTATTTGGCATTCCTTCTCCTTCCATTGTGCGGTGTAGACTGGGTTACATATCTCTACTAAAGTTTTAATTTGTGCGGCTTTAAAATAGTCCCTGATATTTGGCAGCGCGAGCCCACCTTTGTCTTTGTTTAGCTGTAGGGTTCTATATCTGATTCTAGGTCTCTTGCCCTGCCATATGAATCTTGAGATCCTTCTGTCCAGTTCTTGCCATGTTTTTTTGGGAGGTTCTACCGGTATTGTTTGGAAAAGGTATAGAAGACGTGGAAGTATATTCATTTTGACTGCTTCAATTCTTTGTGCAGTACCCAAGAATGGTATCATATTCCATCTTGCTAGATCAGATTTTATTTTTGTCACCAGTGGATCATAGTTTAGTGTTATAATTTTGTTGAGTTGTTTCGGGATATTGACCCCCAGATATTTCATAGATTCCATCTCCCAGTTAGTTTTGAGTTTGCTTAGTAAATATTGATTTGGGTCATAGTTGAATGTTAAAACTTGGGTTTTATGCATGTTTAGTTCGTACCCCGATAAATCTCCATACTCTGAAAAAACTGAGATTAGTTCTGGAAAAGAGGTGTCCGGCTGCCCCAGGTATATTAAAATGTCATCAGCAAAGAGTGCTATTTTATGTTCCTTCTGACCAAGTGTAATACCTTGAATTTTTTGATTCTGTCTTATCCATTGGCTCAGAGGTTCTATGAAGATTGCAAAGAGCAGTGGAGACAAGGGGCAGCCCTAACGACGTCCTCTTTCCAGCTCAAAAGATGATGATAAATTACCGTTAATCTGTATTTTAGCTGTTGTTTTTTTTATATAATGCCTGGATAGTCCTAATGAAGTTGTTATGAAAACTGAAACTGGATAAGATTCTATATAGGAAAGACCAGTCAACCGAATCGAATGCTTTTTCAGCATCTAATCCCAATATGACTGCATTTAAGTTATATTTTTTTTATATGATGAATTATGTGTAAAGTGTGTCTAATGTTGTCTTGTGTCTGTCTTTGTCTTATAAAACCTGTTTGGTCTAAATGAATTAAGTCTGTCAGTATATTTTCTAACCTTTTGGCAAGGATAGCGGTAAAAAGCTTATAGTCCTGATTTAATACACTGATTGGTCTGTAGTTGGAGCATTCTAGTTTATCCTTTTCAGGTTTAGGTATGACTGCAATGACTCCTTCTCTCCAGGAGGGGGGGATTTCCCCTGTGTGGAGGACATAATTAAATGTTTTCAGGAGGAGAGGAGATAGTTGCTGTTTAAAGGTTTTGTACCACTCTGCTGTATATCCATCTGCTCCTGGGGATTTGTTAGCTTTAAGTTTCATAATTGCTTTTTCTAATTCTTTAGGTTGTATTTCTGACAGTAGTGTTTTATTTTGAGACTCAGTAGGTTGGGGAAGGTTTAATGTGTTTAGGAATTCTTCGGATGCGTTTTTGTTTTTTGAGGGAGTACAAGTTCTTATAGTAGTTCTCGAAGCTTTTAAGAATATCCTGAATTCTGAATTTTATTTCCTTTGATACTGGGTCTCTGATTTTGTAGATTGCTCTCTCTGTGTTGATACAGTTTAAATATATTTGTTCGTCCAGTCCTCTAGAGGGCGCTAGGCTCTGTAGTACCTTTAAGCTTGCCAGTAGGTGACGAGAAGAAGAGACCTAGCATACTGAATGTCAATAGGAACACGAGTCTACGTCACTGTTCCTTCTAAAGCCATCCGCTCACTTCCAGCCCTTTGAGTGGCAATATGAGTAAGTTTAGTAGTTTATTGTGATGAGTAGATAAAGTATAATTGATTATTAGAATAAGTTTGATAAATTTTATAGACGCTAATCGGCGATGTGTTTATGATAGCGAAGCCGTATCCGAGTCCGTGTGATGACGCTGTTTAGCTAACGTTGATCTTTTTAATGTACCGTTTGTAGATATTGTCTTTATTTTCTAGTCTCTAAATATTTCTTTGTGTCTTTATCTTTTCAGTTTCACACTTTTTTGCATTAAATCCTAGTCCAAAACGACACCTGCCTGTTCCTTGGAGGAAGTGATGCAAGAGAGAGTTTAGCTGGCTGTGAATCTTAATATACGACACGAGTCACATTGGGTGCAACAGTATAGTGAAATCATAGCACTCGGTGAGGGACCACAGTGAAGGTGGGTGGAATTTAATGTACATTTAGCATCAGCGGTCCTATCCAGTCGTTAAGATGGAGCAAACACAGGCTGAAAGCCATAACAGTGAAGAAACACGGAGCGAAAAAAGGTTACGCTCCTCAAGGTCACGCTCCTCCCACTCATCCAGGTCTTCTGTATATTCCGGGAAACTGACTTCCCCGATCAGCTGTAGGATCTAGGAGGTCATCAGCTTCAAGTCAAGCCAGTATGGCAGCAGCACATGCCCAAGCAGAAGCTCAAGCAGCAAAAGCCAAACTAGCATATGCTGAGAGAGAGATGAGCATTAAGGTGGAAAAGGCACGGTTAGAGGCAACTCTAGATCTACTTAACCTACAAAAGGAAGCAGATGCAGCCAGGGTTAAAGCAGAAGTGATGGAGTCTGCTGTAGCTCGGCTCATTAACCCAGAACACAGTGAAGAATTGAGCTTCTTGCCTCTAGAACAAACTGCAGAACAAAAAGTGAGTGAATGCATAAACAGGCATAGTTGTACTGATTCATCTCAAAAGAAAGAAACTTTTCAACAGGATAGTACACATCAGGAACAACATTCCACACTGATTTATTCACATCTCCATGTCAAACAAGAAACAGCTCATTGCCAAATTCAGCCACAAGAGGGCGCCAAGCGACCACCACAAAGGGATGCAATTCACCAAAATTCTCAAAGTGTGTTGCAATCACAACAGATATCAAGTTCAAATGATGCAAACAACACTACCAGTGACCTTGCCAGGTTCTTAGCCAGAAGCCAACTATTAACAGGAGGGATGACAAAATATGATGACAAGCCAGAGAGTTATCTTAGCTGGAAAGCCACATTCCAGAGTACCATCAGAGACCTCGGTCTTACAGCCAGTGAAGAACTAAACCTCCTCATTAAGTGGCTCGGCCTTGAGTCTTCTGAACATGCTAAGAGATTAAAAGCAGTCAATATCAGGCATCCACCTGCTGGTCTGAACATGGTCTGGGCGAGACTGGAAGAATGCTACGGCTCACCAGAGGCAATAGAAAGGTCCATGTTTGCAAGAATCCAAAATTTTCCAAAGCTCATGAGCAAAGAGCCACACAAGCTTCGCGATCTATCAGATCTACTGTGTGAACTGGAAGCAGCAAAGCTGGATGGATATCTGCCAGGCTTGAGCTACTTAGACACAGCAAGGGGTGTAAGTCCAATCGTGGAAAAGTTGCCCTTTCACCTTCAGGAGAAGTGGACAATGGTAGGGTCAAAGTATAAAGAAGACCATCATGTAAGTTTCCCACCTTTCTCATTCTTTGTTGAATTTGTAAAAGGTCAAGCCAAGGCAAGGAATGACCCAAGCTTCAACACGACTTATAGCTCACCTGCCAATTCTACAATGAGTTACAAAAAAGGAAAATCACAAAGTCACTACATGCAGAAACAATCCGTTACGGTACATAAAACAGACGTGTCAGTCGGAGTGGAGACAAAGGAAGGAGGCGAAGACATTAAAAGACAATGTCCCATACATCACAAACCACACCCACTGAAAGGATGCAGGGGTTTCAGAGCTATGTTGCTCGAGGACAGAAAAAAGGTACTCAGAGACAACAACATCTGCTATCGCTGCTTTGCTTCCACCACCCACCAAGCCAGGGACTGTCAAATAACAATCAAGTGTGGAGAATGCAACAGCGACAAACACCTGGCAGCTGTCCACCCAGGCCCGGCTCTAACAGCATCTAAGCCTCCCTCATCCCCTAAAGAGAACGGCGGGGAGCAAGAGCTCACACAGGACTTAGATGTTACAGCCACATGTACCGAGGTATGTGGAAATCAAATCACAGGAAAATCCTGCTCCAAGATCTGTTTGGTGCAAGTCTACCCAAAAGGTGAGCCACACAACATGAAAAAGATGTATGCAATAATAGATGATCAAAGTAATCAATCACTCGCAAAAACAGAGTTTTTTGAAACATTCAATATTCAAGGCACAGCCACACCTTACACACTGAAGACGTGTGCTGGCACAACACAAGTAAATGGTAGAAGAGCCTGCAACTACATAGTTAAATCATTGGATGAAAAAATTAGTTCTCCTCTCCCCACGCTCATAGAGTGCAATGCTATCCCCAACAATAGGGAAGAAATACCCACTGCAGAAGCTGCCTTGCATCACCCCCATCTGAAAGCAATAGCTGCTGAAATACCACCCCTCGAACCAGACGCTGACATACTGCTGCTGATAGGATGCAACCTTCTCAGAGTACACAAGGTGAGAAAGCAAATCAGTGGCAGGCACAACGATCCATTTGCACAGAAGCTTGACCTGGGCTGGGTTATCATTGGTGATGTATGTCTAGGCACCGCCCACAAGCCAAGTGAGGTAAACGCTCTCAAAACACATGTGTTGGACAACGGACGCTCAAGCTATCTCTACCTGTGACAGTCGCTTCAATGTAAAAGAGAGCTTCACAGTGAGCCAACCGAAAGCTGTCTCCAACCTACTGCCACTTTCAAACCCACATGCAAAGCCCACGGTTGAGAATCTAGGTGAAGCCGTCTTCTGTCGCACTAATGAAGACAATCACCTCGCACACTCTGTTGAAGACAGAATCTTTCTGAAGAAGATGGAAAGGTCCTTCAAAGATGACACAAACAGTTGGGTGGCACCACTTCCGTTTCGTAACCTCAGACGCCTACTCCCTGACAACAGGTGCTACGCCTACAAGCGGCTCATGTCTCTGCGACGTATGCTTGACAAGAAGCCAGACATGAAAGCACACTTTGTTGAGTTCATGCAGAAGATGCTCGACAACAAACACGCGGAGCCAGTGCCACCTCGTGATAGAGACAAAGAGGCCTGGTATCTCCCCATTTTTGGCGTATACCACCCACAGAAGCCTGGGAAGATCTGTGTGGTGTTCGATTCCAGTGCGCAGTTTGATGGAGTTTCACTCAATGATGTACTGCTGTCAGGGCCTGACCTAAACAACACACTCGTAGGTGTGCTCCTCCGCTTCAGAAAAGAACCTGTCGCTGTCACAGCTGACATCGAGCAGATGTTTTACTGCTTTGTTGTCCAAGAAGATCACAGAGATTACCTTTGCTTCTTGTGGTATGAAAATAACGACCTGATCAAAGAAGTGGTGGACTATCGCATGAGGGTGCATGTTTTCGGTAATAGTCCCTCCCCTGCGGTGGCGATCTACGGGTTGAGGATGGCAGCAAAGGAAGCAGAAGGTGAATATGGAACTGACGCTCGAAACTTCATAGAACAGGATTTCTATGTGGACGATGCATTAAAGTCTTTCTCGACAGAAGCTGAGGCTATCGACGTTCTAGAAAGAGCCCAGAAAATGCTCGCACTTTCTAATCTACATCTCCACAAGATTGCCTCCAACAAAGTAGAAGTAGTGAACGCTTTCCCACCTGAAGACAGGGCCAAAGAACTCAAAGACCTTGATCTGTCTACAGACGAGCTCCCAGCCCAACGCAGTTTGGGTGTGATTTGGGACACCACATCAGACACGTTCACATTTGATGTTCCACAAGAGCAAAAGCCCTTTACTCGACGTGGTGTACTGTCAACTGTTAACAGTCTGTTCGACCCTCTTGGGCTGCTAGCACCTGTAACCATCAAAGGTAGACTTCTTCTCAGAGAGCTCTCCAGCAGCAATCTTGAGTGGGACAGCCCCTTGCCTCAAGACATGTATGACGGTTGGAGAAAATGGCATGACTCTCTGCAGCATCTCAAGACATTGAACATTCCCCGTACCTATGTTTCATTCTCCATCTCACAAGCCAAGGTCACTGAACTCTGTGTGTTCTCAGATGGTTCAGTTAAAGCTATAGCTGCAGTTGCCTACTTGAGAGTCACACACGAAGACGACCACAACGAGGTCGGGTTTGTCATGGGTAAGGCCAAAATAGCCCCTGTGCCAGAGCTCACCATTTCGAGGCTAGAACTGTGTGCTGCAGTGCTCGCTGTGGAAATGTCTGAGCTTCTCAGAGAAGAACTAAAGATGAAAATTGACAAGACCACATTTCACACTGACAGCAAAGTGGTGTTAGGATACATCCACAATCAACACAGAAGATTTCATGTATATGTGAACAATCGTGTCCAAAGAATAAAGCAATCGTCTTTGCCTGGCCAGTGGAAGTATGTCCCAACAGAGCACAATCCTGCTGATCATGGATCTCGCTCTCTGCCAGCAGGGAAAATCTCCAGTACTACATGGTGGTATGGTCCAACCTTCCTGCTCGACAGACTGTCGCTCCTGAAAAAAGCCCATTTGAGCTCATCGATCCAGAGTCGGATGTTGAAATTCGACAGAACGTGACAACGCTTGTGACAAGAGCTAACCTCAAAGCCTTGGGTTCATCACATTTTGAACGTTTCTCAAAGTGGACCTCCCTTGTCAAAGCAGTAGCTTAACTACATCACATTGCTCACGGTTTCAAATCCAAAGGAGGTAACAGATGTAGAAGCTGGCATCTCTGTAAAACAAGTCTCACAGAAGAAGCCTTAACACAAGCAGAGTACACAATCATCAGATGTGTCCAACATGAAGTGTATGCAGAGGAAATCAAGTGCATCAAGACAAAACAAGAAATAGCGCGGAACAGTTCCCTTTACAAGCTCAATCCGATCATCAACGACAATGGTTTACTCCGAGTAGGAGGACGTCTGTCAGAGTCAAAGCTGCCCAGTCATGAAGTCAATCCTCTTCTATTCCCAGCAAAGCATCACATCGCTACATTGCTCATCCGACATCACCATGAGGCTGTTAAGCATCAAGGAAGACATTTCACTGAGGGTGCAGTGAGAGCAAGCGGCGTGTGGTTAGTGGGTGCCAAGAGATCCATCAGCAGTGTCATCCACAAATGTGTGACCTGTAGAAAGCTTCGAGGCAAGACAGAGCAGCAAATCATGGCAGATCTACCCGCTGAACGTTTGCAAACCGATCCCCCATTTTCTTGTAACTTAAGATTTTTATTCATTTTTCATCATATATATTGCATTCAGATCACAGTCTACATTTAAAAAACAAAGGGGCTAGAGTAAAAAAGAAAAAGAAAAAAAAAAAAAAGGGGGGGGGACAAATGTTGGAGCATCAAGTTTTTAGTTTCCATCTCTTAATTCTTCTGGTTTTTCCAGCGTCTTTGGTTATTCTTTCAATATCTGTCTCGTTGTTGCACTTTGTAGTGTGTCCATTTCCGCCATTTTTTTCCCCCATAGTCCTTCTTGCATTCTTTGTCGATATGTTAGTTTTTCCATCATACGTATGTCCTCAATAATGTCAGTCCATTGCTCTTGGTCAGGAAGAACTTCTGATCGCCATTTTTTTGTGATTGTTTTTTTACATGCAATCAACAAGATTTTAACTAGATATCTGTCCTCAGCCTGTATAACATTGTCTCTTTTAAGATCACATAGGTACATCAGGTTACAGTTCATTGGTATATTATATCCTAATATCCTCTGTATTGTCACATGTATAGATTTCCAGAATGATGAGATTTTGCAGCATTTCCAAAACATATGTGAGTGGTCTGCATTTTGAGCCCCACATCCCCTCCAGCATAAAGATTGGGTATTTGTATATTTTCCTTGAATCTGTGGTGTAATGAAAAAGCGAATCAGGTTTTTCCATCCAAATTCCCTCCATGTCCTTGAATTTGTTGATGTGTGTTGTGTTTTCCATATTTCCTGCCAGCTTTCTTCTGTTATGTTTAAACTGAGCTCTTTCTCCCATTTCTCCTTTATATAGTTACTTGAATGATTGTTTGCCATAAGTTTCTGATATAGCTTTGAAATAATTCTTATTTTATTTCCTGTATATGAGCTTAAAATGAATTGTATAATCTCGCTCACATCTGTTTGGAGGTTATGCCTAATCTTCTTCATATAATAGTCTCTCATCTGCAGATATCTGAAGAATTCCGATCTTTCTAGTTTAAATTTTCTCCTGATGTTAACAAAGCTCCCGAGATCTTTTTTTCCGATATTGCCCCATGCTGTGATTCCCTTGTTCACCAGATTTTTGTATCCCCTATCTTGTTTTGCCGGTTCAAACTGACTGTCAAATGCTACCCATTTCAATAGTTTTATGTCTTCCTTTATATTATACTTTTGTACTATTTTATACCACAGTTCTAAAGTAAATTTAGTGATTGGGTCTATTTGTTTGATTTGCTTATATGCATCTTTATCTCCTATTATGCTTTGTACTGGGAGTCCCTCAATTTCCTTTTCCATTTCTTTCCATTTTGCCTCATATCCCTCGTCGCACCAACATATGATATATCTTATTTGTGCTGAGTAGTAATATTCTTTTAGACTCGGTAGGCCCATGCCTCCTTTCTCTTTTGGTAACTGGAGAGTTTTATATTTCACTCTTGGTTTTTTACCTCCCCAAACAAATCTCGATATCATCCTGTCCCACTTTGAGAATTGGGCATCTGGAATCTCTATTGGTAGAGCCTGGAAGAGGTAAAGTAATCTAGGTTGTATGCTGATTTTGACTGTCTCAATTTTTGAATTCAGATCCATATTTAAGATTGACCATCTATCAATATCTTTTTTTATTTCTTGTTCCAACCTATCATAGTTTGCTTTATAGATTTTGCTTAGATCTTTAGGTATGTTCACTCCAAGGTATTTTATTTCTTTTTGTTTCCAGTTTAGTTTGATCTTATCAGTTATCTGGTTTAGAGGGTTATAGTGAAATGTCAGTATTTGTGTTTTTGTTATGTTTATCTTGTATCCTGATAATTTTCCAAAATTTTCTATCAAGTTCATCATTTCCATTATTGATTCATCTGGTTGTTCAAGGTAAACTATAATATCGTCTGCAAATAGCCCAATCTTGTGTTCCGCCCCCTTTATTGTTACACCTTTTAATTTCTTATTTTGTCGTATCGCTTGAGCCAGTGGCTCTATGAACAGAGCAAACAAGGTGGGCGATAAGCAGCATCCCTGCCTAGTTGATCTTTGTATATTTACTTTGTCTGTTAAGCTACCGTTTATCTTGATTCTTGCCACAGGTTCTTGATACAGCGTCCTTATGCATTGTACTGATTTTCCGTTAAATCCAAAGCGTTCCAGCACACTATATAGGAATTTCCAGTTAACCCTGTCAAATGCTTTTTCTGCGTCTAAACTCATTATTACTGTGCTTTTCTTTTCTTTATGTATTTGATTAATTATATGTATTGTTCTCCTGATATTGTCATGTGTTTGGCGTCCCTCTATGAAACCAGTTTGATCATCTTCTATCAATTCCGTCAAGAATGTCTTTATTCGTTTACATATAATTGTTGTATATATTTTATAATCCACATTTAATAAAGAGATTGGCCTATAGTTTCCGCATTGTTCTCTATCTTTCCCTGGCTTTAAAATGACTGAAATAATGGCTTCGTTCCATGATGGAGGTATTTTGTTGTTGTTCAACGTCCAATTAAATGACTTTAGAAGTTGTGGCGTGAGTTCTTCTATAAACAGTTTATAAAACTCAGACGGGTATCCATCACTACCTGGTGATTTACCGTTTTTAAGTGACTTAATCACATCTCTAATCTCTTGTGTTGTTATTTCTGCTGTTAGCTTTTCATTTTGTTGATTTCCTATTGATGGCAAGTCCAATGTGCATAGAAATTTTTTAATATCTTTAGTATTTGTTTCTTCAGGTTGCGAGTATAGTTCTTGGTAGAAATTATGGAATATTTCTTCGATGTTTTCTGGGTTAACTGTGGTTTTATTTGTGGTGGGGTCTTTAATCTTATATACATTATTCATTGTTTGTTGTTTTCTTAACCGTTTTGCCAGCAGTTTTGTGGCTTTTGGTCCCGTTTCATAATATTTTTGCTTTAGATATCTATTTTTCCTTTCAATTTCATCCATTTGTGTTTCTTTTATCTTTATTTTTTCTTCTTTAATTTCTTGATATATTTTTGGGTCATTTGTGCTTTGATGTTTATGTTCTAATTCCCTCAGTCTCTCACATCTTTGTTCATATGCTTCCAGTTTAGTCTTATTTGCTTTTCCTGTTTCAACAATTAATTTACCTCTTAACACGGCTTTTAGTGCATCCCATAGTATTGTTGGGTCCACTTCTTCATTGTCATTCTCTTGGATATATTCATTTATGTTTACTTTTATTCTTTCTTTCATTTTATCATCATTTAACAGTCCTACATTAAGCTTCCATGTTGTTTGTCGTTTTCTATTGTTTAAATTTATTTCCATGTATATAGGATTATGATCTGATATTTCTGCCCCTCCAATCCAACAATTTCTCACCCTGTGTCTGTCACCTTCATTCATAAGGAAGTAATCTATTCTAGAGTGTACTTTATGGACTGCTGAATAATGTGTATAGTCTTTTTCGAGTGGGTGCAGGTCCCTCCAAATGTCTACCATACCCATTTCTGCCAGTGAGGTTCTTATGAACTTTGTTGCATGTTTTTTTGTCTTCTTAACACTTGTTGTATCAACTTCATGATCCATGACAGCATTTAAGTCTCCTCCACAAATTAGGACTCCTTCACTGTGTGTTGCTATGAGATCAAACAGATGTTGAAAAAAACCCTTGTCACTTTCTGGTGGGGCATAGATGTTCACTAATGTGATCTGCATTCCATCTATTCTACCCTTTATTATTACATACCTGCCTTCTTTATCCTGGATTTCCTGTTCACATTCAAATTGTATTTTATTTGAGATTAGTATCATAACCCCCCTTTTAGTTCCTCCCTTAAATGAACTGTAGTAGGAGTTCTTATAGCCAAATCTCTTTAGTTTCACATGTTCTGTCTTGCTCAAATGTGTCTCTTGCATAAATATAATTTCGGCTTTTTCCTTCTTGAATTTTCTTATTATTCTTTCCCTTTTAACAGGTGAGTTCAGACCATTCACGTTTAGTGTTATTATCTTAAGATTTTTACCCATAATCATGTTTTTCCATTTTTTTAACTTGTGCTCCTAGCCCCTTTAACAACAAAAATAACACATATTTATATAAAAACACATTAAAAAATCTCGACCTCCGTACTTTGGGCCTTTCTTCTGCCCACTGGTCCCTGTTGGTGGGTGGAGGGAATGTCCTCACCGAGTGTAGGGCCCTCCCTAGACCTGTATTTACTATCCAAGAAATAGTCATTAGTCTAGAAATGTCCAACAAATATCACTTAAACCTCTCCTAGCCGTCTGTTTCTCTTTTACCTTGTCTTCTTGGCCTTCATTTCTTCTGTGTCTTTCTTAATCTTTGTTATAATCTAGGCTTTCAGTTGAAAGCCTTGTAGTCTTTCCTGGGCCCGCTGCTCCACGTCTCCCCCCGTCTTTTGCCGCTCACTCGCCTCCACTCTGGCTGTCGTGATGCGTTCAGGGCCACCGCTGCTCCAACCGTTTCCTCCGCCACGTACACCTCAAGGCCCCGCTCCATCATGTCCTGCGCTGCCTCTCTGGCTGTGTTGTATGTCCTCATGCCGTTCTCCCAATGAATCCTCATCTTCGTTAGCGGCGTTTGGAATCTAATTTTTTTTTTCTTTCAGCGTTTTTTTAATGTTGGCATATTTCTTCCGCTGCTGCACAATTTCTGCCGGGTAGTCATGATCAAAGAATATCTGCTTGTCGCCGATTCGTATCTTTTTTTTCCACGCTCGTGTCAGGATTCTTTCCTTTACATCATATTTCAGAAAGTTTACCACAACTGACCTGGGTGTAGAGTGTGGGTTCGGGTTCTGTGCCGAGGCTCTGTGCGCTCGTTGAATCTGCAGATCCGCTTCGCTGGGCAGTTCCAGCTCTTTTTTTAAGAACTGATCCATGAATTTCGTCATCGAGTTGCCTTCAATGCCCTCCGGGATCCCGAAGATGCGTATATTGCCCCGTCTGGACCTGCTCTCCAAGTCGGTTACTTTCTCCTGCATCCTCTGAATTTGTGCCATCAGGGTCTGCAGCTGTTCGCTTGCCTCGCTATTCCAATCTTCCAGCTCTGATATTCGGGCCTGTGCTTCTGTCATACACGCCCGCTGAGAGCGCAGCTCCTCCATGTTTTCTGCTAGCTTGCGCTCCATTTCTCTTCGGAGGCCCATAATTTCCTCCTTAATCTCTTTTTTCAGCTCCTCCTTAAGAGCCGCTAAATCCTGTTGTAGCTGCCGTTTGAAGTCTCTCAACTCTTTACCCAAACTGGCGATGCCAGTGTTCATGCTATCGAGTTTTGTGTCCTCCATTTTCTCTGCTGCAGTCACCTCGTTTTTTTGGGCCCCGTGTTCAGCGGTTTCTCCTGCGTTGTTGAAGAGGAATTCTTTAATTTTACTCTGCTTTTGTCCTTGTGCCCGGCTCCTTCGTGTTTTCATCCCTTAGTTTATTGATCCGCTTATGTCGAGTTGGCCATTTACCGATGATTTTTATTCCGGCTAGGGAGAGCTCTCTGTTTAAGCGTTATGTCTCTCCGCCATCTTCCCGGAAGTCATCGATCCCCCATTTTCTTATGTTGGCCTAGATGTATTTGGACCGTGGGAGGTTACAATGCGACGCACTAGAGGTGGTCAAGTCAACAGCAAAAGATGGGCGGTTCTGTTCACGTGCATGTCTACAAGAGCCATTCACATCGAAGTAATCGAAACGCTCAGCTCTTCAAGTTTTATCAGTGCTCTTCGAAGATTCTTCGCCATCAGAGGCCCTGCTAAACAGCTAAGATCTGACTGCGGGACCAACTTTGTTGGAGCATCCAAGGAATTGAAATTGGATCCTCCAAAACCTGATGAGACAAGTGTAGAAGACTACCTATGCGGACAAAGGTGCTCCTGGGTGTTTAACCCTCCTCACTCATCACACATGGGAGGCATATGGGAGCGTATGATCGGCATAGCACGACGCATCCTAGACTCGATGCTCTTACAATCAGGAAACCCCAAGGTAACCCATGAGGTCCTAACAACATTGCTGGCTGAAGTCACAGCTATTATCAACGCGAGACCTCTGGTGCCGGTCTCCTCAGATCCGGAAACTCCTTTGATCCTGACGCCCATGACTCTTCTCACACAGAAGACTAATACAATCCTAACTCCACCTGGAGATTTCACCAAGGCCGACATATACAGACACCAGTGGAAGAGAGTTCAAGTCCTTGCCGACACCTTCTGGGCTCGCTGGCAAAAAGAGTACCTGAACATGCTCCAGAGTCGTCAGAAGTGGCAGCGCAACAAACCAAACCTCGAAGAAGGGGACGTCATTCTTCTCAAGGACAAGAACCTAAAAAGGAACGAATGGCCTATGGGCATCATCGTGAAGACTCTCACAAGCAAGGATGGAGTCGTAAGGAAGGTGGAGGTCAAGGTGACACAGAATAAAACTACAAAGACTTTCTCCAGACCCATCTCAGACTGTATACTCCTTTTATCTCGAACAAATTAGTTTATAAGTTTAGTGGCATTCTTAAAATAATGCCAGGCGGGGAGTGTGTTGATACAGTTTAAATATATTTGTTCATCCAGTCCTCTAGAGGGCGCTAGGCTCTGTAGTAGCTTTAAGCTTGCCAGTAGGTGACGAGAAGAAGAGACCTAGCATACTGAATGTCAATAGGAACACAAGTCTACGTCGCTGTTCCTTCTAAAGCCATCCGCTCACTTCCAGCCCTTTGAGTGGCAATATGAGTAAGTTTAGTAGTTTATTGTGATGAGTAGATAAAGTATAATTGATTATTAGAATAAGTTTGATAAATTTTATAGACGCTAATCGGCGATGTGTTTATGATAGCGAAGCCGTATCCGAGTCCGTGTGATGACGCTGTTTAGCTAACGATCTTTTTAATGTACCGTTTGTAGATATTGTCTTTATTTTCTAGTCTCTAAATATTTCTTTGTGTCTGTATCTTTTCAGTTTCACACTTTTTTGCATTAAATCCTAGTCCAAAACGACACCTGCCTGTTCCTTGGAGGAAGTGATGCAAGAGAGAGTTTAGCTGGCTGTGAATCTCAATATACGACACAAGTCACATTGGGTGCAACAGTACACTCTCCGTTTGTTGTTTCCTCAATTTATAGGCTAGTAATTTTGCCGATTTGCTGCCTGCTTCATAGTATTTTTGTTTCAGAAATGTAAGTTTCTTCTGGATTTCTATTGTGTAGATCTCATTTATTTGTTTTTTAATTTCCTTAATTTTGAGCGAGTCATTAGAATGAGTGTTGTCTTTGTGCTCTTTTTCTAGGTTCTTAAGTTCTGACTCTAATGTGGTTAGTTTTTCTTGTCTCAGTTTCTTTTGGATTGCCAGTTTTGCAATAATCTTTCCCCTTATTACAGCTTTGCATGCGTCCCACAGTATTAAAGGGGATACTTCTCCATTATCATTTTCTTCCAAATATCTGAGAATATCTGATTCAAATTCATCTTTCAGTGGTCCTTTCAGGACATTTGAATTTAACCTCCAAGAAAATGTATTATTTGTGTATTTTTGGATACTTAAGTCCATATAGATCGGACTGTGGTCAGAGAGATCCATCAGTCCTATTTTACATGTTTTTAAGATAAGATAAGATAAGATAAGCCTTTATTAGTCCCACAACGGGGAAATTCCAGGATTGCAACAGCACAGGGATAGCAACACTCAGAGCAACAATCAGAAGGCAAGAAAAAAAAACAAAAAAAACAAAAACAAAAAAAAAAACAAGCAAGCAAGAGCAGCTAATATACATATGTACATATTACTATAAAATATATATATATATACACACACACACACACAGACACACAGTGCAGAGCATTGTAGCTGGATGGAATAAATATATGAATATATGAACACAGTGCAGAGCATTGTAGCTAGATGGAATAAATATGTAAATATATAAACATCCACAGTACGGAGCATTGCAGCTAGGTGGAATAAATATGCAAGTATATAAACACACACAGTGCGGAGCAATGTAGCTAGATGGAATAATATGTAGATATATAAAAACACAGTGCGGAGCATTGTAGCTAGATGGAATAAATATACAGATATATAAATATAAACACACCCAGTGCTGAGCATTGTAGCTAGATGGAATATATATGTAAATATATAAACACACACAGTGCAGAGCATTGTTGCTAGATGGGATGAAACAGCATAACCGTCTACTTAGTTATCCTACATGGTATGATTATGTGCCCATACATATTCTCACCCTCCATAGCGACCGATATGTTCCTAGTTGTATGCCGGAGAGGACCATTGTGTAAGTCTATTGCATCTTTTGCATTCAAAAAACTATTAGTTTGTTACGTCTTTTTGCTATCTCTGCGAGCAGCCCTGCTTAGGTTGTACAGTCTGACAGCCGTTGGTAGGAAGGACCTACGAAACCTCTCGGTTGTGCACCTGGGATGATGTAGTCTGCTGCTAAATGAGCTCCTCAGTGCATCCAGTATGTCCTGCATAGGGTGGAACTCGGACTCCAGCAGAGATGACAGTTTAGCCACCGTCCTTCTCTCTCCTATCTCCTCCATCGGATCAAGGCGCTGCCCCAGGACAGAGCTAGCTTTCTTAATCAGTTTGTTCAGTCTCTTCCTATCGGCTGCAGTAATGCCACTGCCCCAGCAGACCACTCCAAAAGTGATGGCTGATGCCACCACCGTGTCATAGAATGACTTCAGCAGCGCCCCTTGTACACCAAAAGACCTGAGTCTCCTCAGCAGGAACAGCCTGCGCTGTCCCTTCTTGTAGAGTGCGTCAGTATTGTGTGACCAGTCTAGTTTATTGTTCAGATGAACACCCAGGTACTTATAGGATGTCACCATCTCGATGTCTGTTCCCTGTATATTTACTGGTGCTGTGAGGGGTTGCCCATGCCTGCGGCAGTCCACCACCAGCTCCTTAGTTTTCCTCGCGTGGATCTGGAGGCAGTTCCGATGGCACCAGTCCATGAAGTCCTGGATAAGCCCTCTGTACTCAGCTTCATCTCCGTTGGAGATGAGACCAACGATCGCAGAGTCATCAGAGAACTTCTGTAGATGGCAGTGTGTTGTGTTGTGTGAGAAGTCCGCAGTATAAAGAGTGAACAGGAAGGGAGCCAGCACCGTTCCCTGGGGGGCCCCCGTGCTACTGATGATCGTGTCGGAAACACAGTCCCGGGTTCTCACAAACTGAGGCCGGTTCGTGAGGTAGTCCAGGATCCATGATGACAGGTGCTGGTCCACCCCTGCGCGCAGCAGCTTGTCCTTCAGGATCATCGGTTGGATGGTGTTGAAAGCACTGGAGAAGTCAAAGAACATGATCCTCACCATATTCCCGGGCTTCTCCAGGTGGGACAGAGAACGGTGAAGGAGGAAGATCACCGCATCCTCCACCCCAATGCCATGCTGGTAGGCGAACTGGAGTGGATCCATCGCTGGTTCCACCAGGGGGCGGAGATGAGCAAGGAGCAGTCTCTCCAGGGTCTTCATCAAGTGGGACGTCAAGGCCACCGGTCTGTAGCTGTTCAGGTCTTTGGGGTGGGAAGTTTTTGGTACAGGTACCACACAAGATGTTTTCCACAGCTGTGGTACCCTCCCCAGTTTCAGGCTCATGTTGAAGATATACGTCACAATCCCACACAGCTGGTCTGCACAGGACTTGAGGAGCTTTGCGCTGATGCCGTCCGGTCCCGACGCCTTCCTCGCCTTGATCTTCCTCAGCTCCGTCCTCACCTGGGTCTTGGTCAGGGTCAGGATGGGGGGCTGTGTGTTGGGAGTGGGGGGGGTGTCGGTGGAGTGGGGAGTGGGCAGCAGGACTTGATTTCTTAGAGGCAGCAGTGGTTGTTGTGCAGACAGGGGGGAGGGCGGTTGGTCAAATCTATTGAAAAACAGATTCAGGTTGTTCGCCCACTTCCTGCCCCCCGTGGCCTGGGGGGAGGTATTCTGGAGCCCCGAGATGGTTTTGAGGTTTCTCCAGACCCCGCTGATGTCGCTCTGTTGCAGCTTGTCCTCCATCTTCTTCCTGAAGCTGTCCTTGCCTTCTCTGATCTTTCTCCTCAGCTCCCTCTGTACGGACTTCAGCATCTCCCTGTTCCCCGACCTGAAGATCCTCTTCTTCTCTCTCAGAAGTGTTTTTATCTCAGGGTTGATCCAGGGTTTGTTGTTTGAGTGACGCCGTATGGTCTTGGTGGGAACGGATTTGTCCACACAGAAGCTGAGGTAGCCCGTGAAGGTGTGAATGAGGCCATCGATGTCCTCACCATGTGGATCGCAGAGCTGCTTCCAGGCGGTGGCTTCAAAACAGTCCTTTAGAGTGTCCATTGTCTCCTCAGACCATAACTCCACAGTGTGCATGGCCGGAGGTTGTCTGTGCACTAGGGGTTTGTACACCGGCCGGAGATGAACCAAGTTGTGATCCGATCTCCCGAGTGGGGGGAGTGGTGATGAGGTGTACGCCTCCTTAGTGTTTGCGTAGAATAAATCCAGTGTTTTATTGTCTCTAGTGTGGCATGTGACATACTGGGTGAATGTGGGTAGAATGGGAGACAGTGAAACGTGGTTGAAATCGCCTGAGATGAGGAGAAGAGCATCTGGGTGTTCTGTCTGCAGCCTGCTGGTTACTGAATGGATGACGTCACGCGCTGTCCCAGCGTTCGCAGTCGGATTTGCATAAACAACAATGCAGATCACGTGTGAGTGTTCTCTCGGGAGATATGTAGGCCTCATGCTAACAGCTAGCAACTCAATGTCTTTGCTGCAGTGTCGTTGTTTAACAGTGATATGTCCCGGTCTGCACCAGTTGTTGTTAACATACATTATCACTCCACCGCCCCTAGCTTTGCCACTGTCCGGTGTTCGGTCAGCTCGTATCATGTGAAAACCCTCCAGCTCAATGTTAGCATCTGCTGCTAGTTCAGTTAGCCACGTCTCAGTAAACAAAAGGAGAGAGCACTCCCGGTAAGTGCTATCATAACGGGAGATAGCCGCTAGCTCTTCTAACTTTCCCAGTATCGACCGTACATTTCCCATGACAACAGATGGAAGGGAGGGTCTGTACCTTATATTTTTTGTCCTCCGCCTTACTCCAGCCCGGCAGCCGCGACGCTTTCGCCTCAGTTCTCTCGGTATGTCGAGTTTTTCCAATGGGACCGGGTGGCGGTTAAATGCTAGCAGCTCTTCCCTGTTGTATCGTATCCTGCTATAAACAGTGGCTCCGTCCACCGGCTCAGGAGACATTTGGGACAATCTGTGTGTCCGTGATATAAGTGGGGTGAAAAAAAAGACTGATCAAAAGAGAGAGGAAGGGAAAAAAAACTCGGAATCGAGCCGCTGTTGCAAAAGGCAGCCTACTCGTGTGGCGCCGAGAGAGTTAAATTTACTCTTCCAATGTCTCTATTAAACATAAAAAAATAGTCAATCCTTGAGTATGATGAATGTGGCGCTGAGTAAAATGTATAATCTTTTACACTGGGGTTGAATTCCCTCCACACATCACAGATTCCCATTTCTTTTAGTAGCATCCGAGTTTTCCTACTTTGAGTGTTATTTTGATGTGGAGAATTACCTGATGCATCCCAGTATGGATTCAGTCTTAGATTGAAGTCTCCACCACATATCACTAAACCTTGGGCTTTAGTTATCATTAGGTCAAATACATTTTTATAAAATTTCCAGTTAGCCCCTGGAGGTGCATATACATTCAGCAGGGTGATATCTTCTCCCTCTAGCCGCCCAAGTACCAAACTGTATCTTCCTTCTTTATCTTTGTGTTCTGATTTTTTTTCAAATGTAATTTTGGTTGAGATCAATGTCGCTACTCCCCTCCTCCTCCCTGACTTATATGAAGATGAAGAGATCATTTTAAACCCTTGTCTATTGAGTTTAGTGTGCTCCACGTCTGTTAGGTGGGTTTCTTGTAAAAATATTATTCCTGCTTTGTCTTTTTTCATTTTGCCTAGAATCTTGGATCTTTTAACTGGATTCAGGATCCCTTTTACATTATATGAGATTATTTTGGTTACACCCTGTTTCTCCATTGTATTGTCTTTAGTATAACAGTGTGGTGGCCCTCTTTTATGCTACTCAGAAACTGAAAGAACATTAAGAACATAAAAAACATTAAGAACATAGTGTGGCAACCCCCACAACAGACTGGGACAGACAGCTCGCTCTTCTGGTTTTTTCCGCTGCATGCTGTGAAGTAATCTGCCATTCATGCATGGTTTCACTGCTGTGATGTTAATGTCCCACTCATGCATTGTGTTCATGCATCCTGTACTGTCTGTGCCTCTCATATGCAAATGCCCAGATCGACTGCTGTGAATGTCTTTGATGTATTGTCTGAGCTGAGTATATAAGCTGTCTGATTTTCATGTTCACTCTCTCACTGCTTCAACTGCTGCTGCTGACACACACTGTGTCCCTTTGCTGGAGAGCCTCCGGGCTTGCCCATTGGGCGAGCCTCTTGAAGGCGGTATGATAATAAACCTGCTTAAAACCTTCACATCGCTGCCTTTATTTTATCATCCGCTTCAATAGTGTATAAAACTTTAAAACAAAAAACTGACAAAAGAACTTCCTGAGCTGAGGTCTTTTTAGAGACCCTGGAAGAGCCTTGATGGAGTGTAGGCTCTGAGGGAAATTCCTCAAACTCTGTTACGTGTTGAGGGCCCTCTCTTACCCCTGTAAGTTGTCCCATGTTTTTAACGTGAATTTCAGATCCCAATCCGAACTTGTAATGATTTTTTTTTTTTTTATGCCTATACCCTATGAAATTGTGTGCACCCTCCCACCACCATCACAGCAAACGTTCACACTAATACAGTATTTGTTAGTGTGGGGAGAACATGTGGATCATTGTCACATTTCTATTTTAACAAGTTTTTTTTTTTTTAAGACTTATTTGTTTCTAATATTATGACTGTTCCATGAAATGTTTTACCACATGCTGATTCTGCATCTCCTTTAATGTTTGTTACCTTGTAGGAGGGGGGGTTGGATGTGCAGATTGACTAAAAAAATAGTTATTTCCTCCTGTAAACGGCCAGTTTTTCCTTGTAGCTCTGACGCTGGGTTTCCCGCTGCTGGCCCGTGGATTTTGAGGGTCTCTGTGTGGACCACGTTTGAGCCTTGATTCTTTCGCTCGGGTCTGCTGCGGGTTTAAACACCGTTACCGGGAGCCCTCTTCTCGCCATATCCGCGGTTGCTTCTTCTGCCGAATTGTAGAGACAAGTCTCATCGCTGTAGAAGACGCGCAGCTTCGCCGGAAATGGTGTCTGGAAGCGCAGTTTTTTCTCTCGTAGTACCTTTTTAGCGTCGTCGTATTCCCGACGCTTTTTAAGGACCTCCGGGGTGTAATCGTGTTCCATGAAAACTTTTCTCTCTTGGTACATAAATTCTTTTTTCTGCCAAGCCAGTCTTACAACCTCTTCTTTTATTTTGGAGTTGAAAAACTTCACCACTACCGATCTTGGTGGTGCTTCCGCCGCCGGCCTAGGGGCTAATGTACGGTGCGCCCTTTCTATCTTCAAGTCGGTGGATTGGGGAATATCCAACTTCTCTCTCAGTAAGGATTCCACGCATGCCGCCATTGTGGTGAAACCATCCTCGACTCCTTCTTTCAGACCATGAATTCTTATGTTGTCTCTTCTCAGTCTTCCTTCTTGGTCGGTTAGCTTAGCCTCCAGTCTTGACTGCCTTTTGTGTAGCTCCAGCATGGAATCTTCCAGCCCTTTTATTCTTTCCTCTGCTTCCAAGATTCAGTCCTTGGCCTGGTCCACTCTGCTGTTTGTCCTTTTTAATTCTTCTTTGATTTCACGAAATTCGGCCCAACACTCTCGGCGAAATCGTCTTAATTCTTTAAGTACCATTTTCAAGCTAACCTTTTAGTTAGCTTCATTCAGCTCCTCGTCTTCTGAATGGAAATCCTCCGGATCAAATTCTTCGGCCGATGCGTGTCCTGGCCTGGTAAATGTCGATTTCTTGTTTTCCTTTAGGCATGATGGCTTTGTCTTTTGATTTTCACTCTTCCAAAAATCCGTTAAATCTGATTTTCAAGATATTTTCCTGGATTGGGTCTGGGAGCTTCAGCGTTAAGCTGCTATCACCATGGTGTCCAGACCGAAGTCATCATTTCAGCTATTTTACATCTTAATATTGTTTCAGTTAAGGGTTTCAGTGTCACCACAGCAGTATTCAGATTAGTGCAGGGGAAAGCCTTTGTATATTCAATAAGTATGTAAATAATTTCTAAACATTTTTACCTTCACTCTTATTTAGTTCAATGAGATCGATGCAAAGGTTTTGAGAAGACTAAGTTTATGCAGGGAAGATCAAATTATTTTGCTTTGAGCTCCCCAAAGCATTGTTCTCTTAATTGAGTAAGAATCTATCTTGTCTTTGTAGTAGATTCTAAATTAAGTCCCACAGTAAACATAAATTCAGCACAAACTAGACTTTTCTTAGACATTTGGAACTTTTCTCATAAATTTATATGGTTTTCTTCTTCCTTATCAGTTTACCCTGTTTCTTATAAACATGATATATTATTTTTTACAATAATCTGCAAATATTTTCTTAAATATGTGAAAATTTATTGATGTAAATTTTTAACTTCTCCTATTGAATGTTATGATTTCATTACCAAGCTGTTTCATTTATATTTTTCTCTATATTATTGATCATCTATTGATAATTTTTATGTATTATCTATTTTTCTGAGGATTGCAAATTATTTTTTGCTAATTAATTTCTTTGGCACCCCCCTTTTGATGCATGGAGACACACATTCAGCAAAGTTACAGGGTATTTGCTTGATGGGTAGTGTCTTTTTACTAGAAGGAAGCGTGTTACCACTTTTATGTGTTACACACAGTTAATTTAGATAAAAATTTGTGAGTAGTATAGCTCCTTCAAAATGAGGTTTCAATAGTCATAGCTTCTTCTGTGCGTGTCGTCTGTTGACTTAGTCTAAAAAGTAATATAGCTATCTGTGCAGATTTGATATGATTTAGCATTTAGAGCGACCATTCTGAGTTAGTAACTTAGATCACATCTGTCTGTCCAGTTGAATACAGACAGGTTGAATTTGTGTAAGTGAATCCTTGTGAAAGGTTGTGTCACACTCCTTCAGTCAAATGAAAGGTGGACATATTGCCCAATTAGAATTTGGCTTAATTTTGTACAAGGAATGCCTTATTTTATATATTCCTTGGTAAATTATGGGGTGGACTGTAGTCCCAAGGCCCAGCTTGGCCGAGGTTAAGCACCGGGAGCACAGAAAACACAAGTATTCCTTATTACTGTCACATTTCTGAAATGTGATATTGTCACACCATTATGTGGTGAGTGAGCATCATTGCAAGGTGTGAGATTGCAATGTGTCAGATGTATCCTGCAGTGTAAAGTCACATAAACACTACATGTTCAAAGTCAAAGTCATTTAAATTGATAGGCTTCATGTCATTTGCAATATCATTTGTTCTACTTAGCTTCAAAAATGCTTGTCAACTGAGAGGTCCTTTCCCCTGTGGCCACTGTCGCCCCCTCCAGCCAATGAGCCTGTCAACCACACACTGTCCGGCCTCACCACATCTCCCACAAAGATCAAATCTCAGTGCCATTCTGCAAAGAAAATTTTGGGGCTAAGCCTTATGGCTGCCCCCCGTCTGCACGTCAGTATTTACATCAACAGGAGTGCAAATTTTTATCACCTCATAAATTGATTTTGCTAATGTTACAGTTATAATCATTAGTTTGTGTCCCTTAAATGTTTATCCCAGGTGTTAATCCCACTGTGTATTATAATGTTAAACGGATCAAATTAAACGGATCGCCTGAAGAAGCCAAGGCCATTAACATCCGTAATATTATGGAACTGGACAAATACGATCTGGAGGCACAGCAACAATTCAGACAAATATAGGACACTGAAGGATTTTACTCATCTGCAACAAAACATTCTACAGCATGAATCAAAAAATCAACAAACAGGAACAACAGGAACTGAAAGTTTTTGAATACACAGAGCACAACCCACAGGACGTAGAATATGACATAGACCCTGATAATAATCTTTTTAACTCAATCAATAATGACTGTAATTATTACACAGATGAACAGTTTAACACAATGGTCACATCTGATTTCAATATTTCTATGATCCACTTCAACAGCAGGAGTCTCTATGCAAACTTTAATAACATTAAAGATTATTTAAATCAGTTTAAAGAGCCATTCAATATTGTGACAATATCAGAGACATGGCTCAGTGAAGAGAAAGGAGTGGATTTTACCATGGATGGCTATGAATTATAAATAGAAAAGTGAAAAAAGGAGGAGGAGTTGCAATTTATGTTGACAAGAGCTTGAAATACAAGGTTGTTGAAAATCTGTCAGTCACTGTGGATGAATTATTTGAATGTATTACAATAAAAATCTGTCTGGACAATGTGAAGAATGTAGTAGTGAGCTGTGTATATAGAACACCTGGATCAAACATTGACTTATTTAAGGACTGGATGGAAAAAATGTATGCAAAACTAACTCATAAAGTTATGTTCATCTGTGGGGATTTCAACATAGATCTGATGAACTCAAAACAACATAGTTTGACAGAAGAATTTATCAACACAATGTACAGCATGGGCTTACATCCAACAATTACAGGACCTAGCAGAATCACGTCGCACAGTGCCACACTAATAGATAACATATTCACAAACATTATGGAAAATAATATCAGGAGTGGGCTTTTATTGAATGATATCAGCGACCACCTGCCGATTTTTGTTGTCTATCAATGTGATTATAGGAAGAAAAAGTATACCAAAAATATTAAATATAAAAGAATAAGAACCGAAGAATCAATGTATTTACTGACAAAGGAATTATTAATACAAGATTGGAAGATAGTTTATGATGAAAATGACATAAATAGAGCATATGATAAACTTTTACAAATATTTCAATCATTGTACAATAAATACTGTCCTATAAAACAATTCAGTGACAGACAACAAAAAAAAATATTCCTTGGATCACCAAGGGGTTAATAAATGCATGTAAAAAGAAGAATACATTATATAAACAATTCATTAAATGCAGAAAGGTGGAAGCTGAGATCAAATATAAAAGATATAAAAATAAGCTTACCACTATAATGAGGACCTGTAAGAAAGAATATTACAACAGAATACTAGAGGATAACAAAAATAACATAAGAGGAATATGGCAAGTACTCAAGGGGATTATTAGTAATCGTCCTAAGTATGCAAATTATCCAGAATATTTTATCGAAAACGACAGTTTGATTAATAATATGGAAGATGTGGTCAGTGGTTTCAATAAATTTTTTGTAAACGTTGGTCCTGAATTAGCAAAATCAATAGTGACTCCGGAAACAAACCACAGTGGGTCTGTGAATGAAATAGAGGATAGAAACCCAAACACAATCTTTTTGGGTGCAGTTACTGAAAAGGAAATTATCGAGACTGTGAGTAAATTTAAGAACAAAAAATCAACGGACTGGAATGAAATTGACATGACAATAGTGAAAAAAGTAATTGAGGGAATTGTTAAGCCACTCACCCACATCTGTAACCTGTCATTTCAAACTGGTAAATTTCCAGACAAAATGAAAATAGCAAAAGTAACACCTCTTTACAAAACAGGAGACAGTCATCGCTTCACAAATTACAGGCCAGTCTCTTTACTCTCACAATTCTCCAAAATACTTGAAAAAATATTCACTAAGAGACTGGATGATTTCATTGAAAAACACAACCTCCTTACAGATAGCCAGTATGGTTTTAGAGCAGATAAATCTACATCTTTGGCACTGATCGAACTTATAGAAGAAATTACTAGTTGTATAGACAAAAAAAAGGTTGCTGTAGGAGTATTTATAGACTTAAAGAAAGCTTTTGACACCATTGACCACAGAATACTACTAAGGAAACTGGAAAGGTATGGGATAAGAGGGGTAGGACTGAGTTGGGTGAAAAGTTATTTAAGTAACAGACAACAATTTGTACAAATTGGAGAGCACAAATCACCCTGCATGGACATCACTTGTGGTGTGCTCCAGGGGTCAGTTTTGGGACCCAAACCCTTTATCTTGTATATAAATGACATATGCCAAGTATCAAAAATTCTGAAATTTATTTTGTTTGCGGATGACACAAATATCCTTTGCACTGCTGAGAACTTGCAGCAGGTTTTAGAGGTGGTCACAACTGAAATGGAAAAATTAACGCAGTGGTTCAACAAAAATAAATTATCTCTAAATCTAAAAAAACCAAAGTGTTTGGAAATTATAAAATAAATCATGAAATAATGGTAACGATAGATGATACCAGAATACAAACAGTACAGGAAAATAAGTTTCTGGGGGTGACGCTAGACAGTAAAATCTGCTGGAAACCTCACATCAGTCACATCCGGGCTAAATTAGCAAAATGTATAGGCATACTGGCGAAGACAAGACACATCTTGGACTATAAATCATTGGTCTTATTGTACAATTCACTGTTTTTACCTTATCTTAAAGCAGACGGACAGACGAAAATTCAATATCGCTAATTCTTATCTCAAATTGTTGTCTGAGACGAGCTAAGTCGAACCGCACATGTTTTGGTGTCAACAAATGTCGCATAAGGTGACCATGCGCTCTTGAAGTACGCTATTGGGGAGAGCTGTCTGACCCAGCCAAGCGATCAGCGGCTAAGATGGCCACTGACTGTGTGATGTCACCACCGGCAAACACACGCACACGGTCGGCGGCCAGTGCTGTGTTTTGCTTCATGCAACACTTGTTTACGTCTTAAAATCGGTGATTACGGATATTCCTCGGAATACTTGTGGATTACAAATAGATTATTTATGAAGATTAGGATTTCAGGAATCGAATTAATATGGTTTGGCGTTGTGTTGTCTACAGGTGCGATGGTCCTGCTGTGTTTTGCTTCATGCAACACTTGATGTTTACGTTTTAAAATCGGCGATTACGGATATTTCTTGGAATTACCAAATATTTTCATGATCATAAGAACGGTTAGGGGGAAAAAACATGCTGAAGAAAGACAGTTTAACTCACCGGTTACTTATATTGGAAGTCCATCCTCCTGTGTTTTTTAGAAGCAAAGTTCTCAATTACAGAGACATACAGTGTTCCCTATTGCTTCAGCTTCTGTATTAAAGCAGACTGCAGTGAAATAGTACCCAGGTTTGTCAGTCTTTCTTGTCCACATATATTTTGCAGGTGTCACGGCTCGCCGCTCTCAGGCATCTGCCTCAGCTGCGCGCACACCTGCACCTCGTTAGCGCCCTGCATGTGCAGTAGACATTTCGTTGACAGCGATTTCGAGAATAAGATGCAATTTGCAAAAAGATTGGTGATAAAGAAAACGGCTATTCCAACTATATATCCCGCGATTCCCAAGTCTCTGAGACAAGTGTCAGTGACAGTGGCGTGAAAAGCAAGGGTGATCTACCGATGCGATCAGCTGTCAGAAAACGAGAAGTAAACAGGGTAAGTTTTAGATTTTTAATATTCACAGCAAATGTTTACTAAACATTTTAAATGAATTCCAAGCAATGGATGATTTTCAAAATCAAACATGTAAAAGTAGAAGAAATTACCAATGACAGTTCAGCTTTCAATTTTTAGGGAAGCAACATATTTGCTAAGAAAAATAAATATAAGCCTAAGATTGTAAGAGAAATGTGCTTTTAAAAATGGAACCCCAATTTTCTACCATAAAATGGTGCCCATTATAACTGTGAAATGTTATTTATTGGAATATAATAATTGCTATATCTGGAAACTAGTTATTTTCTTAATCTGTAGTGATACTCCATTGATTTTTGTATTTCTTTGTATATTTCTGCTGTGTTTTCAAACGTTCATACAAAGGTGGTATAGTATGTAATATTTCTTTTCAAATTGAGAAGAATTTAGTGTGTTCAAATTATTCAAATGTATATGACATGCGACTTTGATGAATGCTGAACTATGAGATTTATAACATTGACATGAACATTAATAAACTTAATATATGATTTTACAAAACTTTATTTACATATCATTGTTCACAAATCTAATCTTGGTAGGCAAAATCCCTTGTAGTGATCAGATGGGAATGTTTCTCTGATGAGGCTCACCGCACAGGCAGGCAACATAACCCTCACTTCTTTCCCACAAATAAGGCTGAATACCCCCTCAGCACCACCCAAAACTACTTCATCATCCGATTCTTCATTTTCAATGTCATCATTTATATTGAGGTCGTCAAACTCGAGAAAATAATCGCTGTCCGAATCACTTTGCTCTCGTTCTGCCATTTACTATTGCTGTTGTGACGTCACCAATGCCCGCACCTATCGAGAGATGGCGGTACTGCAGCCTCACTAAGTGAAGGCTGAGCTATGAGCAAATAAGGTCATTTATGGAAGCTGGTGACGCATATTAAATCGTGGGAATAGACAGAATAGAATATTTTCATACAATCTGTTGATTGGTTCAATAAAAAAATGTCACTGTCCGTCTGCTTTAACTACTGTGTAGAAGTCTGGGGAAACACCTACAAGATCAACCTACAAGCAATATGCACATCACAAAAAAGAGCTATAAGGATAATAAACAATGCAGGATATAGAGACCATACCAATTCGTTGTTCTTGAAGTCACATGTCATAAAGTTCATCGATTTAGTTAAATTTAAGACAGCACAAGTAATGTACAGGGCAATTAACAATCAACTCCCATCTAATATACAAAAAATATTTAAAAAAGAGACAATGATCATAATTTGAGAGGAGACTTAAACTTCACAAAACCCAAGATACGTACAACCAAGAAAAGTATGTGCATATCTGTCTGTGGGGTGGATTTGTGGAACAGTCTGGAGCAGGAACTGAAACTATGTACAAACAGAAATCAATTTAAAAAGAGGTTTAAGCACCATTTGTTGAAAGGATATATGTTAGAAGGGTAGAATTTATATGTACGATTCATTATGTTCACTCTGGGACATTATGGGACACTATGGAATGGTGGGTGGGACAGCACTGTGTGTATCTGTGTCATTTGAGACTGGTTTTGATATATGGACTTCATTGTATGTTAGAATGGACAGGTGTTAATGTTGATCTGTAAAAAATACAGTAAATTGTTTACTTGGGGTCTTAAAGGTAGTAATTTGTATAAAATTCACATGGGTGTATCGATGGAAAAGAGGAGTTGGAATTAATAAGTGTTCACTTCTTCCTTCTCCCTTTTGAACAGTGTATACTGTAACTTTATTGCATTTGCTATTTGCTTGTTTTTTGTTATATTTTTTGTGTTCGAAATAAACTATCTATCTATCTAATGTGTAATGTTAGGAAACACAAGTGAATTATTGTTTTTGTTATTTTATTACATATTGCATATGCCACCAAGGATTTATTAAATTAAAAGGGAATTTCCCTTTCCTGATGAAAAACGAAGAATGAAGAATAGCAGAAAAACCTTTAAATTACACCTCAAGCTTCCACAATGTGAATAATATGGTTTTGCTATTCACAACAAGTATTTTGTAAATATTCAGTGAATCAGTAAATGTTAAACCAATTGACATGGGTCATTACTACTTTAGGATTATGTTTAGCCAATGTCATATATTAGAAGCCTTAAACCAATGCAGTATTTAGAATTAGTAACTGCAGGTGCAGACCTAATCTCTACTCTCTGCTTCTAAGGTCAGAATGATTGATACTGCACTCTGTTGTTGTTGTTGTTTTTTTCCCCTAAATCCTGCAACCCCTCAGACCTTGAGCCTTCTCCTTTTCCCTTCTCCCCCCCCCCTTTCTTTACATGGACAGTGAAAGGATCAAAATGTAAATAAGCACATAGGCCTTTATTAAAAAGTGAGTTTAGTATTATTTAAACAAAGCAACAATATGACATACAATTACCAAGACCTCTATTTGATAGTCAGTAGTCTCTGGCAAATCATATGCACAAACACAATAATTACCAGTCTTTTTTGAACCTCTATGCTTTGAATCATGTAATATAGGGTATACATAAAGCCTTCAGTGATTAGGCATTATTAAGTGACAGCATGATATTGTAATGTTCAGTTAATTTCATCGTCATGCTGGTAACATTGATTAAGATGCATGCAATTGTACTTAACTTAGTGTTTCAGCTGCTGTGCGACGAGAGACGAGACGAGCACGGACAGTGGCGAGGCAATGCTGTTTTGCTGGGTCCCAGAGGCTGGTTTTGTTTTGGCGACTGCGGGAAACAGGGAAGGGGAACCCCCTTTGAGATCGTTAGTCCTGCGTTCTTTTTCCCTATAAAGTTCACTGTTATGCTTCAGTCAAAGAGATAAGGCAATTGAGTCAATAAAAATCAGTGATACGTCAAAAAATTGAATAAAAAAGTAGTTCAATGTTTTTCATTTTCCGAAGAAAAAGTGGAGGAAATGAAAATATTGGCTTTAAAAAATATGTAAATAGTTTACCACGTACACAACGTTAGTTAAAAACTCGCAAAATTAGATTGAAAAAGTAAAACCCCAAAGCTTGGCAAAAATACCCATATATAGATTTTTGTTTTTCTTCTCACTCCTCTTTCTCTTCTTCTCACTCAAACACAAGGGCCCACACATACACCACACATACACACACGCTGCGCAGTTCTATGATCTCCCCAAGGTTACTTTTGGGCAGCTGTTTACAGTAACAGAACTACAGCCTGAAAACAAGCTTGAAATGGCAACCCAAAAAATGCTTGGAAAAGCAAATGTGGCAACCCAATGTTCTCTTCTTTTTTTTTTTCCCCTACCGCAATGAAAACAATAGAATTTCTCTCCCAAAAGTATAATTTGCAAACGTCCACAATTTTAATCCTTTTCCAAAAGGATAAGTAATTAACCAACTCTTTTATGCTCCACAAATACCAGAAAAAATCACAAACAACAATTTTACAGCCTGCTCCTTCCGCATCCACAGAGAACTCTGTCCCTTTTTCACCCGGAGCAGATTACACAGAGACAAAACAAACCAGACTGCAGTAACTTTTATCCAGCGCTTCAACAAATTTTCAAAATAAAATCTTCCAGTATTTCAACGGTCACGTAACCCCGCCGCTGTGTGCCGAAAGCCCCAGTAAGACCTCCTCCTCCGGTATCTTGCAATAGCTCACCGTAGTGGGGGAAACCCCCATGGGCAATAAGCAGACACAGTAAGGGCACGAATCTTCCGTGAAAGAAAACTTCTTCATCAGGGTCACGCAACCTTCCCATGAAATGCTGAAAGTCTAGACACCTTGACAATAAGCAGATGTGGCCAAAAAAGGCACGAATCTTCCCTGAGAATCTACTTTTTTGGGATCACGTCACTCCTCCACAAGACGTCGAGAGCCTAGTTATTTAGACAATAAAACATCCGTGGTTAAAAGAACACGAATCTTTCCCTTTTTTTCTTTGCATGCAACTTCCAGATCTCCACCGCACTGACAGGGTGCAGAGAGCGACGAACCCTGGGCTCCTCCCCGGGTCTTGCGAAAATGCTCACCGTTGGCAGAGGAAAATCTCGTTCCTCCCAAGGGATCTTGCGATATGGCTCACTGTGGGCAGGGGAAACTCAGCGATTGAGTTGCAATAATGAACCCAAACAGTATCCGTGGTGTCTGACCGGTCTGGGCAACCATATCACAACTACGCGTATTTAACTCACTTGGACTCGAACCCAATGTCCATAAACAACAAATGTACTTACATCCAAGCCGCCTGTAGGATTCTCAGATCCGTCACCCAGTCAGTTCCAGCACCCCAGTTCGAAATGCCCTCACTGCAGTAACGCTGAACCTTTTCATCTCAGCCTGGGAAGGTCTTTTATCAGCTGTGCACTTGCTGAAACCAAGCAGAGGCGCCGGAAAAATGGAGATATGTGGATCCACCGTTCGGAGCTCCAAAATGGATATGGTGTATCAGACTGCGAGTGACGTATTAGGCCACTGTTAGAATAATTTTGAGCTTAAAATATTCAAAGTCAAAAAACCAGGCGGAAAAATGAATTTAAGCACATTTATTACCTCAAATGGCCGTTTTTGAGGGAGAGATTACAAAGCATGGTTTTCTGACACACCTAGAATCTCTAAAAAAAAAAAAAAAAAAAAAAAAAAAAAAAAAACTCCTTTAGGTTTGGTATTTATGGGCAACAGAAAAGGGAGGGGTGATAGGAGAAAGGGAGAGAGAGAAAGGCAGTCCTGATAAACAGGTCAGTATGACATATGAGAGCTTATCCTGAGTGATGAAGCACAGACATTCTGGAGACATGAGGTCCATAGAACTATCAGAATGTCCACTAATCTATACAAGCTGACCTATACAGTCTGAGGAGTTCCTGTGCATTCCTGTGACTCAAAACAGGACATGTCAAAGAGATTATAAGAGTGGCTTAGATCATTCCTTACGCATGTACTGATCCTGTACTGATCCTCAGTCTGAACTCTATGAAGGCTAATAATTGCTCACAGAAACATGCCAAGAATATATGAACTTATTCCACATGGAATGCACATATAAACATTAAACATGGCATATGAAAGGTATGATACTTCTCAAATATAATAATACATTATTAATGTCAATAATAATGTAGACAGTATGGAATTTTTCTATCAGCCACCCTGAGAGGAAACGTCAAGATTGGTTTGATGAGCATGATGAACATCTGAAGAAACTACTAGAAGTGAGGAATACGGCTAGGCAGGAAAACCTACAGTGTAACACAAGGTTGAAGAAGAAATACTCAAAGGCACGAAGGCACAAATGCACTCATTCCAGAGGTTCAGGTCGAAACAGAGCCAGATGACAACAGTGATGATGCCCAGGAAGATGGTGGTATGGATGATGACATGGATGAAGATCATGATCCTCTGCCAAGAGAAATGGAATCCTCTGATGAAGACAGTGATGACGATCACGAATGAGATGATCGCAGTAAAATTATGACAGAGTGACTTGACCTAGGATTCCGATTTGGTCGCTATGAAACAATAAGACATTTGCTTGCCAAATAACCACTTTCAAACAATAAACTGTGTCGTACATCACAATGTACATTCCATGCCGCATTATATTTTGGAAAAAGAATTTTTGTGTTACATGAAAGTTTAAATAAATCGATCATTAATTAATTAGTCGTTAATTAGTAGTTGTCTTAATTAATAACCCCAGATATTTTGGTGTCTTAAATTGTATTTTTGTTCATTTGAAATAATGTTTTATCCATAGCATCAATCAAAATTGTTGTACTCCCTCTTTTGTATAAGGGTCTTCATATCCCTCAGGGTCCAAAGACCCCCATCTTATCTACAGACCCCAGGAAAAATTGCGTCTTAAGTTGTGGATATGATATCTAGGGTTACTGAGTTATCTTTTGCAAAAAGAATTTTTGTTGTACTTGAAAGTTTAAATAAATTGTTAATTAGTCGTTAATTAGCGAGTGTCTTAATTAGTAACCCCAGACATTGTCATGTCTTAAATTGCATTTTTGTTCATTTGAAATAATGTTTTATCCATAGCATCAATCAAAATTGTTGTACTCCCTCTTTTGAATAAGTTCAGTTTTGAGGGTCTTCGTATCCCTTGGGGTCAAAACACCTCCGTCTTATCTACAAACCCCAGGAAAAACTGCGTCTTAAGTTGTGGATATGGTGTCTAGGATTAGTAAATTATCATTTGCAAAAAGAATTTTTGTTGTACTTGAAAGTTTAGATAAATCGTTAATTGGTCGTTAATTAGTAGGTGTCTTAATTAGTAACCCCAGACATTTTCATGTCTTAAGTTGCATCAGTTTAATGTGAGGGGTGATCTAAATGAAACAGGCTTGAAACGGTTGTTGTACTCGAAAATTTGTTTAAATGGATTTTTGGGTCCCCTTTTGAGACCCTCAGGGACCAAACCCCAGGATTGTGCAACTTAAGACGCCCCATTCTTTCATTGATAGGCGATTTACAACAGAATTACACACTCAAACCTTTCGTACTCAATAGTGTGAATAAAATCCACCTGGCTCTCCAACTACAATGGTCCCCTCCGGCATACAACTAGGAAAATACCGGTCGCTATGGAGGGTGAGAATATGTATGTGCACATAATCATAACATGTAGGATAACTAATGGCCCTTTTCCAAGAGCCCCGCTTTCCCCAACACCGCACCAGGGCCCCGGTGTTTGTGCATTTTCCATGAGCCCCAGCACCGGTTAGCAGGCGCTATTTTCGTACCTGATCTAGGGCAGGGTCCATCCATGGCCCGACTCGGCCGCAAAGTGACGTCAACTGACTGCTCGCCGCTGATTGGTCTGGTTGTAACGTCATGAAAGCGACGTCTTCCCCGTCTTCTGATAAGCGCCATTTGCAATATTGTCATGGACTAACTGTCATGGAGTAAATATGATATTAATACAGACAGCGTTGTAGGTTTTGCGGCACTCTACACCGTGGTCCAATGAAGAGGTGCGGAGTTTTCTCTGCTTTGTGGCAGATCCACAGTGAGGAGTGACCCGGACCTATGGCTGCACAGCATATAGAAACCGCACTATGGACAAGCTGTAGACGAAAACCATCATGGTGAGTGATTTGTAATAATGTGCATCTGTTTGCTTATTTATCCTATTGGTGGTAAGCTCACTTTTTTTGAGCCATTACAGTGCTGTTCTGTGCTGGCTAACGTTTTAAAGCTAACGTTTTTAATTTGCTAGCTAGCAAGTACCAACTGGTGAATCACACATGTTTTCTCCTAAATATTCGCTTGTGAGAGCAAAACGATGAAATATGTTAATCCTGGTTAAAGTCCTGGTTTGAGTTTTGTATTGCACTTTGGTCCTGGGCATTAAATTGTGTGCTGTTCTGTGCTGGCTAACGTTTTTTAGCTAACGTTTTTTTTTGCTAGTGCTAACTGCTGAATCGCGCTGTTTTCTCCTAAATATTCGCTTGTGAGAGCAAAACGATGAAATATGTTAATCCTGGTAAAAGTCCTGGTTTGTGTTTTTAGATAAAAACTTCAGATTTTGACTGAGTGACTCCATACTCAGTGATTCACAGCATCAGTTAAAGTACTAGATTCCATTCAAGTGAATGTATTAATTCATTCTGATTGTTGAGGCCACAGTAAAAGCAGATGATTTTTAATGCAACGCAGCCCTTGAAAAATCTACCGAAGCGCAGCTACATGAAAACTGTGGTTAAATACAACAACGAAGTACTTTATTGTCACATTCAAATTGTAATCCCTCCTGTTTTGTTTTTCTTTTGAATTCTTGGATGAAATATGGTGGGCAATATAAGCTGCAGCTTCAGCCATCACCCATTTCAGATAACCTATGTTGAACTGTATAATCAGAGGAGTTATTGTTTAATTTGACCTTATTAAATTTTTCCCCCATTGTTATATTATTCTATTTTCTTTTAATCTTTACCTTTAATCAATCCGAAATTAAGATTCATTCATTAATTCACATTCCACCACTGGCTTTTAGCAACAAGTGTATTTCCCAAATATGTGTTAAACTTGCTTTAACTAACCACCACCCATTTGTCTTTTGTCTATGCAAGACGGAAAATGTCCACCCCAACTGGACCTTGCCTCACTATTTACAGAGATGCAGGCTGAAGATCTGCTGGACCAGGACCAGGGGCCGATCCGGTTGCTTCTCAGTGAGGGAGCGTGGCAGCCGTGTGTGACCCATTCAAATTTTATTCTTTTTTACAGTTTGAATTTTGCACATTCTGAATAATCTGGAATTTGCTGCTGATTGTAATAAAGAATTTAGTGACTTAAGTGTTTGCATCATGATTTTCCATTTTGTCTGTTAAGACAGCGGTGGGAAAAGAGTAAACTGTACAAAGGATTTATCTGTGACCTTGAAAATAAAGGCTCATTTTTAAGAAAAAAGTAACCAACACAATTATTTTATTAACTGAAGACTGTATTGTTGGATGTATATGGAGGAATTCTGGGTCATATTAGCATCTGCTCTTCATCATAATGGGTTTGGGCAGGGGTGTCTAATCATGTGCCATGGAGGGCCAAGACCCTGCAGGCTTTACCTCCAACCAGTGTCTTCAACAGCAGATTCCACTGAACTTCTTCCACTGACTGATCAGTGACAACACCTGCTGAAGAGACTGGGTAGAAGAGAGAACCTGCAGGGTCTTGGCCCCCCATGACAACTGATTGGAAGCCCCTGGATTAGGTTTAATGGGATTTAACATTTTAACACAAAGTGCTTTATGGTTCATAATATTATATATTATATAATATATATTATATAATATGGCTCATAATTTTGTTGACAGACTTACACCAAACCAAAAGTGATTTCTCAAAATGCTGGATTATTCTTAGCTTTTCCAATCTTTCAGTATTTAATTTGTGCCACATGGTGGTAACCTTCAGATATATAAAAAAGAGACATCTGCAAAAATTTCACTGGTTTATTGTCAGTGCAATTCCCAGTGCAATACTACATGAATGCATGTATAGTACATTGTTGATGCAGAGAATATACAGTATATTTCTACAGTACATGTATCGAGGAAATCAATTATTTTCCATGTAACCTTATGACTGCATTATTTTAATTGCCTTTTTGTAATTAAAGTTTTTATTGACTTTATACAAGATGGTACTACACATACTGATCTTCCAAGTATCACATCAGTCTCCAAAAAGGATAAATAAATAGGGTGAAAAAAATATATGTGTATACATATACTGTATATGTGGGTGATTACAAAGCAAGGATATCAGTGAGGGAAGGCAATAACCCCCCAGAAAAAAAAAAAAAAAAACAGGGAAAGAGAGAAAGACGGGCCTTCATTAACATTACCTATTTTTACCTATTTTACCTAATTGCCTTTAATCCTAGATCAAGTTTGTTTTGGCCTATAATACATCATAACTATAAAATATATCTTATTATACGTAACTCAGTACTGTTTACTTTTTGAATAGATATTTTGTGGCTAATATAGTTATTAATCTGGCGATCAAGTTGTGTCAGCTGATCATTTTTTTCTATGACACCATCTCAGACTCTGCTGCAGAAGCAGGTACGTCCATGATGTCTCAACAGTCTCTCCATGATTTTCACGCAGATCAGAGCAATTTGTTGTACAGGAAATAAACGTTTCTACAGACATTCTTAAGCTCTATAACCACTGATCGTTGGTGAAGCTGTGTTGACATCAGTGACAGGCTGATGATATCAGTGACAGGCTGAGCTGAACGCCAGACCGACCGTTTGAAGAGGTAATTTCCCAACAACAGAGCCATCTGAAACACACACACACAGCATACATATTTTAGTACCTAACTTGCAGACATTACAGTGTAGTACAACGTACTTACAGCAAACTAGCATTAACAACCATTAGCTTACCGTCCTATGACCTAGTTTGTATCCTCATGTCTTTGGCTCTCCCAGAAGCTGCAGAACTATTCCAGAGTGTTTAGTCTCGCTGCCCGTACCCTTATCTGGCGGTGCTTTTTGGTATTTACGGTGAAAAAAGCCACAGACCGAGGAGTCGCCTTGTAGAGCAGCCATGTTATGTTTGTTTGGGTCACGCGCTTCACGTCACGAGAGTGAGGCGCCGCCTGGCTGTTAAGAAATCCCACCCACCCGCGGCCGGGCTGCAGTACTGTTGAAAACCAATCGAGGGACCATGGAGCCGCGCCGACCCGAGTCCTGTTCTCGGGCCGAGGCTGACCGGGGCCCGTGGAAAAGTGCCTTAAGTAGACTGTTGTGCTGTTTCATCTCATCTAGCTACAATGCTCTGCACTGGGTGTGTGTGTGTTTTTCTTGCCTTCTGATTGTTACTCTGAGTGTTGCTATCCCTGTGCTGTTGCAATCCTGGAATTTCCCCGTTGTGGGACTAATAAAGGCTTATCTTATTTTCCATGTAACCTTGTGACTGCATTATTTTAATTGCTTTTAATCCTAGATCAAGTTTGTTTTGGCCTAAAATGCATCATAACTGTCAAATACATCTTATTATACCGAACTCAGTACTGTTTACTTTTTGAATATACATTTTGTAGCTAATATAGTAATTAACCTGGCGATCAAGTTGTGTCAGCTGATCATTTTTTGCTATGACACCATCTCAGACTCAGTGCAGCTGAAGCAGGTACGTCCATGATGTCTCAACAGTCCATGATTTTCACGCAGATCAGAGCAATTTTTTTTCCCACAATGTTTTTATTGAACCTTTTTTTTTTTTTTTTTTTTTTTTACAACCAGCACACACAGTCAGACACTAACACAAAAGTAATTTAAAAGTTTTTCTGGATACAGACCCAACAAAAATAGTTTAGGGTTTCAATGTGATTTGTTTTGAAATTATTTTTTCAATTGTTAACCTCACCTCTTCCCAAAACATTCTGATTTTTCTACATTCCCATAAACAGTGAAATAGGGTTCCTTTACTTAGATCAGAGCAATTTTTTGCACAGGAAATAAACCAGACATTCTTAAGCTCTACAACCACTGATCGTTTGTGAAGCTGTGCTGACATCAGTGACAGGCTGTATTGACGTCAGTTGACAGGCTGTATTGTATTGCGTGTTTTACGTCACTGGAGTGTGGCACCGCCTTGCTGTAAAAAAATCCCACCCACCCCAGGCGTACCCAGCTGTAATGGAAACAGAACTGAACCGAGTAGAGTAGAGTAGAGTAGAGTAGAGTAGAGTAGAGTAGAGTAGAGTAAGGCCGACTGGGTACTAGTGGAAAAGGGGCATATATGTCAGTTCTTTTCATCTTCTCTATCCCCTCACCCCCCAGCCAGTCGCAGCAGATGATTGCCCCTCCCTGAGCCTGGTTCTGCTAGAGGTTTTTTCCTGTTAAAAGGGAGTTTTTCCTCTCCACCGTCACCAAGCGCTTGCTCACAGGGGATCGCCTGATTGCTGGGGTCTTTCTGCAATTGTGGGGGGTTTCCCCTACATTTGAAAGGGCTATGAGATGACTATTGTTGTGAAATGGCGCTATATAAAGTTGAATTGAATTATGAAGATAAAAATAAAGTTTTCTCTCTGTCAAAAATGTCAGAAAAAACTCAACTGACACTGTCATGGTTGCTAGGCAACAGGGTAGTACGTGGTCATGCAAACATACAGTACGTCCTCCAAAGACTAGACTGTCTCATTTAACAGCCATAAATCAGCCTTTAGATACAGCCTACCCGACCTTTGAGTGTTCTGGCCTCCAGGGCCGCGGTCTATGAGGCTCCAACATCTGAAATGAGACACAGTCTCTCAGTGGGGTGTTGGAGAGTGCTCTTCTTGGAGACTCCATTGTCCTACTGGGTGGACTTCAATGCACATGTGGGCAATGACAGTAAAACCTGGAGGGGCATGATTGGGAGGAACGGCCTGCGCGATCTGAATCCGAGTGGTGTTCAGGTATTGGACTTCTGTGCTAAACACAGTTTGTCCATAACGAACATCATGTTAAAGCATAAGGGTGTCCATATGTGCACCTGGCACCAGGACACCCTAGCTTGCAGGTCGATGATCGATTCTGTTATCGTGTCCTCAGACCTGTGATCATATGTCTTGGACACTTGGGTAAAGAGAGGTGCAGAGCTGTTAACTGATCACCACCTGGTGGTTAGTTGGATCCGATGGTAGGGGCGGATGCCACTCGGACCCGGTAGATCTAAATGTATAGTGAGGGTGTGCTGGTAACGTCTGGCTGAGGCCCCTGTCCGGGAGGTCTTCAACTCCCACCTCCGGAAGAACTTCAGCCACATTCCAAGGGAGTCTGGAGACATGGACATGGGCCATGTTCTCCACCTCCATTGTTGAAGCAGCTGTCCAGAGCTGTGGCTGCAAGGTTGTTGGTGCATCTCTTGGTGGCAACCCCCGAACCAAGTGATGGTGAAGGGGGCTGAAGAAGGAGTCCTATCAAGCTTGGTTGGCTTGTTGGACTCTTGAAGCAGCTGAAGTGTACTGGCAGGGCAAGCGGAGTGCAGCTCGGGTGGTTGCAGAAGCAAAAACTCGGGTGTGGGAGGAGTTTAGTGAGGCCATGGAACAAGACTTTCGGTCGGCCTTGAAGAGATTCTGGCAAACTGTCCAGCAACTCAGGAAGGGGAAGCAGCTCCCTATCCACACTGTGTATGGTGCGGATGGGGCGCTGCTGACTTTGACTGGGGATATTGTCAAGTGGTGGAAGGAATTCTTCAAGGATCTCCTCAATCCCACTGATACGCCTTCCATGGAGGAAGCAGGGCTTGAGGACGAGGGGGATAACACACATCACAGGGATTGAGGTCACTGAAGTGGTTAAAAAAAACCTCTTTGGTGGCCGAGCCCCAGGGGTGGGTGAGATTCGCCCGGAGTACCTCAAGGCCCTGGAAGTTGTAGGGCTGTCATGGTTGACACGTCTCTGCAATGTTGCGAGGAAGTCAGAGACAGTGCCTTTGGCATGGTAAACTGGGGTGGTGGTTCCTCTGTTTAAAAAGGGGGACCGGAGGGTGTGTTCCAACTTTAGGGGGATCACACTTCTCAGCCTCCCTGGGAAAGTCTATGCCAGGGAACTGGACAGGAGAGTCCGACTACTGGTCGAACCTCGGATTCAGAAGGAGCAATGTGGTTTTCGTCCTGGCCATGGCACATCGGACCAGCTCTTTACCTTCTCGAGAATCCTCGAGAGTTCGTGGGAGTTTGCCCAACCAGTCCACATGTGTTTTGTGGACTTTAAGAAAGCATTTGACTGCGTCCCTCGTGGTCTCTTATGGGGGGTGCTGCGGGAGTATGATGTATCGGGCTCGCTGTCACAAGCTATCCGGTCCCTATAAGACTGTTGCAAGAGTTTCGTTCGCATTGCCAACACCCGATCAAACATGTTTCCAGTGAGAGTTGGATTCCACCAGGGCTGCCCTTTGTCACGATCCTGTACATAATTTTTATGGACAGGATATCGAGGTGCAGCCAAGGCTTGGAAGGTGTCATGCTCAGTGAACACAGGATTTCATCTCTGCTGTTTGCGAATGATGTTATCCTGTTGGCTTCATCAAGCAATGAGCTACAGGTCTTACTGGGATGGTTTGCTATTGAGTGTGAAGCGGCTGGGATGAGAATCAGCACCTCCAAGTCTGAGTCCATGGTCCTCAGCCGGAAAAATGTGGATTGTCCTCTCGGGGGTTGGAGACAAGCTCCTGCCACAGGTGGAGGAGTCTCAGTATCTTGGGGTCTTATTCACGAGTGAGGGGAGAATGAGCATAAGATTGACATACAGAACGGAGCAGCTTCTGCAGTGATGCGGACATTGTACAGGTCTGTTGTGGTGAAGAGGGAGCTGAGCTCTAAAGCAAAGCTGTCAATTTACTGGTCAGTCTACGTTTCTACCCTCACCTATGGTCACGAGCTTCGGGTAATGACCGAAAGAATGAGATGGCGGATACAAGCGGCTAAAATGAGCTTTCTCCGTAGGATTTCTGGACTCACCCTGAGAGATAGGGTGAGGAGCTCAGTCATCTGGGACAGGCTCAGAGTAGAACCGCTGCTCCTCCATATCAAAAGGAACCAGTTGAGGTGGTTTGGGCATCTAATCAGGAGGCCTCCTGGACACCTCCCACTTGAGGTGTTTCGGGCACGTCCAACGGGGAGGAGACCCCATGGCAGACCCAGGACACGGTAGAGAGACTACGTTTCCTAGCTGGCATGGGAATGTCTTGGTATCCTCTCTGAAGAGCTGGAGCAGGTGGCTGGGGAGAGGGACGTTTGGGCTTCTTTGCTTGAGCTGCTGCCTCTGTGGCGTGGACCTCCGGAAAAGAAGTAGAAAATGGATGGATGGATTTGATTTTTTAAAAATTCGGGTGAGTTGATCAAATTAACTTAATATCCTATCAGTGGCCTGCATGATCAGAACCTAAGTGGTGTTCAATTATTGGACTTCTCAGCTAACCACAGTTTGTCCATAACGAACACCACATTCATGAGGATGTCCATATGTGCACTTGGCACCAGGAAACCCAAGGTCACAGGTCGATGATCCATTTTGTTATTGTGTCATCAGACCTACGACCTGATGGGCTTCTTCCAGCTGTTACATTTATTTCCTGCAGCATCTGTCAACACCATCCTGGTCTTTGTGTTTTTCAATTCAATTCAATTCAATTCAACTTTATTTATATAGCGCCATTTCACAACAACAGTCATCTCATAGCACTATCAACTGAAGGGGGGACCCCCACAGTTGCAGAAAGACCCCAGCAATCAGGCGATCCCCTGTGAGCAAGCACTTGGCGACGGTGGAGAGGAAAAACTCCCTTTTAACAGGAAGAAACCTCCAGCAGAACCAGGCTCAGGGAGGGGCAGTCATCTGCTGCGACTGGCTGGGGGGTGAGGGGATAGAGAAGAAGAAAAGAACAGACATGTAGAGAGCAAACAGCACGATGGGGACTCAATCTATGGGAGAGAACAAACAAATGTTAATGACCAGCAAAAAAAAAATATTTCATAGAGAGTGAGGAAAGGAGTGAGGCCCAGTGCATTACTGGAGGTCCCTCGGCTGACTAAACCTATTAGCAGCATAACTAAGGGAGGGTTCAGAAACACATGATCCCTCCCTAATTGTAGGCTATATCAAAAAGGTAGGTTTTAGCCCTATTCTTAAAAACAGAGATCGAGCCTGACTCCCGAATCCAGATTGGCAGCTGATTCCACAGGAGAGGAGCTTGATAACTGAAGGCTCTGCCTCCCATTGTACTTTTGGAGATTCTAGGTATTACAAGTAATCCTGCATTTTGGGAGCGTAGTGCTCTGTTAGGATGATACGGTAGTATCAGATCTTTTAAATAAAAAGGAGCCTGATTGTTAAGAGCTTTGTAAGTAAGAAGAAGGATTTTAAACTTAATTCTAAACTCTATGGGAAGCCAATGAAGGGAGGCCAGAACCGGAGAGATATGATCTCTCTTTCTAGTACCTGTTAAAACTCTTGCTGCAGCATTTTGGATCAGCTGAAGACTTTTTAAAGATGTTTTAGGACAGCCTGATAATAAAGAATTACAGTAATCTAATCTCGAGCTAACAAAAGCGTGGATCAGCTTCTCAGCATCACTCTGAGACAAGATGCTCCTAATCTTGGCAATATTACGCAAATGATAGAAGGCAGTCTTAGAAACAAATTTAATATGTGAATTGAAGGACAAATCCTGATCAAAAATAACTCCAAGGTTCCTCACAGAGCTATTAAGAGAAAGAGTAACTGCATCCAAACTGAAAGTTTGATTTGGAAAGGAATTTCTAAGGTTTTTTGGACCAACAAGAATGACTTCAGTCTTATCTGAATTTAATAGCAGGAAATTACAAGTCATCCAAGCTTTGATTTCCTTAAGACAGGCTTCTAACTTGGCTAATTGATTAGTATCATCTGGCTTCATTGACAGGTATAATTGTGTGTCATCTGCATAACAATGAAAATGTATACAGTGCTTTCTAATAATGTTGCCTAACGGAAGCATATATAAACTAAAAAGAGTAGGGCCTAGCACAGAACCCTGTGGAACTCCATGACTAAGCTTTGAGCTGAAAGAAAACTCATCATTTACATGAACAAACTGGAACCTATCAGATAAATAAGATCTAAACCACTGCAACGAAGTTCCATTAAGTCCAACATAGTGTTCTAATCTATCAAGTAGAATATTATGATCAATAGTATCAAAAGCTGCACTAAGATCTAAAAGGACAAGTACAGAAACTAGTCCATTATCAGATGCAATGAGGAGGTCGTTAGTGACCTTCGCTAAGGCTGTTTCAGTACTATGATGGATTCTAAACCCAGATTGAAACTCTTCAAGTAAACCATTTCCCTGCAGGTGGTCAAATAATTGCGTAGCAACAACTCTTTCTAAGATTTTTGAAATGAAAGGGAGATTAGAGACTGGTCTATAGTTAGCTAAAGCTCCTGGATCTAGCGTTGGCTTTTTGAGTAAGGGTTTAATTACAGCTGTTTTAAAAGCCTGCGGTACATGGCCTAAAGTTAATGAAGAATTGATTATATGAAGAATAAAGCTACCAATAAGTGGGAAGACTTCTTTAAATAACCTGGTAGGAATAGGGTCTAAAAGACAAGTTGAAGGTTTGGATGAGGAAACTATTTTGTCTAACTCACAAAGGTCGATTGGAGTAAACTCATCAAGACAGACATCAATAGAAGGAGTTGTAATAGTTACAGTATTTAAGTTAACTGTGGGAAGAATCTGATTGATTTTATCTCTGATGGATGAAATTTTATTATTGAAAAAGTTCATAAAGTCCTGACTAGTAAGCTCTAAGGGGATGCTAGGATTGACAGAGTCCTGACTCTTTGTCAACCTGGCTACAGTACTGAAAAGAAACCTGGGATTATTCTTGTTCTCTTCTATTAATGCAGAGTAATAACTCGTTCTAGCTTTTCTAAGAGATTTTTTATAAATTAAAAGATGATTTCTCCAAGCTAAATAGATTTCATCTAAATTAGTAGAGCGCCATTTTCTTTCTAATTGACGAGTCTTCTGTTTTAAGCTACGAGTTTCTGTGTTGAACCAAGGAGTTAAAAATCTCTGATTAGACTTTTTCTTTTTTAAGGGGGCCACCAAGTCTAGAGCCTGATGCAGAGAAGCTGAAACACTATCCACCATGTTATCAATTACAGAAGGAGCAAGCTGTCTATAGCTTATTTCCGTTGTGTTGACACATGGCATAGAGGAAACAATCTGCATAAATTTGGAAACAGCATCATCTGAGAGGCATCTACTGTGATAATATTTTTCTTTAGGAGCCAAATAGTCAGAAATAGTAAAATCAAAGGTTAACAGACAATGGTCTGACAGTACAGGGTTATGAGGAGACACTACAAGATTTTCTATTTCTATGCCATATGTCAGAACAAGGTCCAATGTATGGTGGAGGTAATGAGTAGAATTTCCTACTTTCTGAGAAAACCCAATCGAGTCTAATATTGAATTAAAAGCCACATTAAGGCAGTCACTATCTACATCCACATGTATATTAAAGTCCCCTACTATAATTATTCTATCAGATTTCAGCACTAAATCAGCTAAGAAATCAGCAAATTCAGATAAAAATTCTGAATAGGTTGATGGGGGACGATAAACTATGGCAAATAAAATTGGGTTTAACCTGAAATTGCTAAAGTGCCCAACACTGAGGACCAGGCCCTCAAAGGAATTATAACATGTTTTTTGCTTTACATTAACTAGTAATTTGGAATGGTAAATTGTTGCTACTCCTCCTCCACGACCAGAACTTCTGGGATTTTGACAGTTTAAATAACCAGAGGGAGTTGATTCATTTAAACCAACATAATCCTCTTGCCCTAACCAAGTCTCTGTAAGGGAAATTAAATCAATCTGATGATCAATTAACAGATCATGGACTAACAGAGACTTGGGAGTTAGAGACCTAATATTTAATAAACCGCATTTAATTTTTAAGTTATGAGGAGGAACAGAGGCCAAATCATTCAATTTAGAGGCTTTATGTTTAATTTGAGTTTTACCAATATTTTGCTTTATCACTTTGGGATGCTTATACATTATATTTTTATTTACTTTGGAGGGAGCAGACAACGATTCTCTGATGGGGAAGACAGGGGCTAAGCTGAGGGGTGGCGGATGAAGAGGAGCTGCAGAGAGGCGTGTAAGACTGCGACTCTGCTTCCTGGTCCCAACTCTGAGTAGTCACGGTTTTGGAAATTTGGATAAAAAAGATGCCAGATTGTTAGATAAATGAGAAGCACCATCCAAAGAGGGATGAATGCTGTCTCGTCTCATAAGACCAGGTTTTCCCCAAAAAGAGCTCCAATTGTCAATGTAGCCCACGTCATTTTTAGGACACCACACAGACAGCCAGCGGTTCAAGGATGACGAGCGACTAAACATGTCATCACTGGTCAGATTGGGGAGGGGTCCAGAGAATACTACAGTGGCAGACATTGTTTTTGCAAACTCACACACCGATTCTATGTTAAGTTTCGTGACTTCCGACTGCCGGAGACGGATGTCATTAATGCCGGCGTGAATAACAATTGTGGAATATTTACAGTTACTTTTAGCCAGCATTTTCAAATTTGACTCGATGTCGCCTGCTCTGGCCCCAGGAATACATTTGACTATGGCCGCTGGAGTCTCTAGGTTCACGTTTCTGACTACAGAGTCGCCAATGATCAGAGTTTTTTCCTCAGCGGGTGTGTCGCTGAACGGGGAAAAACGATTAGAAACGTGAACAGGTTGGTGGTGAACCGGGGCTTTGCGACTAGGCTTCCTTCTCACCGTCACCCACCCAGTCTCCTCGCTGCTGAGGAGAGCCGGGGAACCGCTGACAGTGGGACCTAAGCTAGCTAGCTCCGCTGCAGCTAATGGGCGTCCGTCGAGATTAACTGGCACAGACGGTGTTTCAATGCAGCGGAGCCGGGATTCCAAATCAGACAACCTCGCCTCGAGCGCCTCAAAAAGACAACATTTATTACATTTACGGTTATCACTAAAAGAGGCAGAGGTGTAGCTAAACATCTGACAGAGAGAGCACACCAGAGGAGGAGAGGAAAGAGAGGTAGTAGCCATAGCTAGTGGCTAGCTAGTGGCTGGAGAGCTGGAGAGCAAACCACACAGGCAGACAGCAAAACAGGAAGTGACGATACGTTACCACAAGGAAGTGATCATCTGGGTTGTGTTTTCTGTACAATCACTTCATTACTCATTGAAGAAAATATTTTTTTCCCTCTCACCTCTACTTAACTGGAGATGACTTCAGTTGCAGCCTCTGAGGAGTTTCTTTCTACATGTCAGATCAACAGGAAGGGTTTTACACAGCGTTCATGATTCCCAAGTAATTTTTTTTGTACCAAGGTGATTTACACACAAATCTACTCAGATTTAGTAACGTTTCCTGAATGAGGCCCAATGATACCAAACTACACAGTAGCCTGATTTTTCCTTTAAAGAGGAAGAATTAAGATCACTTGTTGGCAGTGATTGATGGAAAAGGTGATGCCACAAAATGTTAAATGAAGGGTATCAAGTTTTTTGTCCATGCCATTTAACTTTAATTAAATAAAATATTCAATTGAATCAATAATCAAAAGCAAAGCCTGATTTGTGTGAAATATAATAGAAACTATAAAATAAGCTATTGTGGATTTTCTTTTTTTTTTAATACATGTCCCTTGTTGATCTGTAATAAATAAAGCGCAAAGTCACAATTCTTTTTCTGGGTATTTATTTACATCTTGGCAAAGAAGGGAAAATGTTATGTTCCGTACACAGGCAAGTACCATGAAAAGATTCAAAATCTCAGAACAGAGCAGAGAGTTTTAATACAATAGACCAGACAGATAAGTATTGTTTTGAGAATGCCGAGTCAGCAGTGTTCAAGGCTGGATGTCTCATGGGAAAAGTACTGGGTGTAATGTCATTTATAATTACAGGAGACGGAATGAACGGACAATTAAAAAAATCCATAACAATGCCATTAAACTCTTCATCAGTTTCCAGTTATTTCAGAGATCTTTTTTTTTTGGTGGAAGAGTGCACACACAAATTATGTATCCTGTATAGTTTTGTGTATGGTTATGTATGTACACAGATATTGAGTTAATAACTTAATTTGCAATAAAAGGGGTAGCATTAATTAAGTTTATCCTCCCATTTGAGCACGTAAATCAAGTTCACACTGCACTTTTACTGCTTAGTTACCATTTTACAGCTTTTTTTAAAATTCATGTTCAAACTATACAATCAGTAGTCTGGTAAAATACTGAAATGGAATGTATTACATTTACATTTTTTGGTGAGGAGGACCCTCCAGACCTTTCACCACAATGTGCCCGCCACATTAAAAATGCTTACGATGTCCATGCATCGAACACATTGATGATTAGAGATCTGAGAGGCCAAAGCAGAGTGAATATGCAGATGATCTGATGATAGATATTCTTACCAAACTCATTTATTTTTACAATACAGTTTCAACAATTTAAAGAACATTTCATTAACATAAATCAGACTTAAAACTGAAAATAAAAAAATCAATAGACATGGAATACAGAACCTCAACTCTGAGTTTTCATTTTTCATGGACTTAACAAGACTTCAGCTTCTCACCTGTGTGAATTCTCATGTTTTTTTAAATGACCACGTTGAGTAAAACTTTGACCACATGTTTCACAAGAAAAAGGCTTCTCACCTGTGTGAATTCTCATGTGTTTATTTAAATGACCACGTTGAGTAAAACTTTCACCACATGTTATACAAGAAAAAGGCTTCTCACCTGTGTGAATTCTCATGTGAGTTTTCCAAGTAAAACGATGAGTAAAACGTTGACCACATGTTTCACAAGAAAAAGGCTTCTCACCTGTGTGAATTCTCATGTGAGTTTTCAAATTGCCACGGTGAGTAAAACTTTGACCACATGTTTCACAAGAAAATGGCTTCTCACCTGTGTGAATTCTCATGTGTTTATTTAAATGACCACGTTGAGTAAAACTTTCACCACACGTTATACAAGAAAAAGGCTTCTCACCTGTGTGAATTCTCATGTGAGTTTTCCAAGTAAAACGATGAGTAAAACGTTGACCACATGTTTCACAAGAAAAAGGTTTCTCACCTGTGTGAATTCTCATGTGAGTTTTCAAAGAACCACGCTCAGTAAAACTTTGACCACATGTTTCACAAGAAAAAGGCTTCTCTCCTGTGTGAATTCTCATGTGAGTTTTCAAATTACCATGGTGAGTAAAACTTTGACCGCATGTTTCACAAGAAAAAGGTTTCTCTCCTGTATGAATTCTCATGTGACTTTTTAAAGTAAAACGATGAGTAAAACTTTGACCACATGTTTCACAAGAAAATGGCTTCTCACCTGTGTGAATTCTCATGTGAGTTTTCAAAGAACCACGTTCAGTAAAACTTTGACCACATGTTTCACAAGAAAAAGGTTTCTCACCTGTGTGAATTCTCATGTGTTTTCAAAGAACCACGTTCAGTAAAACTTTGACCACATGTTTCACAAGAGAAAGGCTTCTCTCCTGTGTGAATTCTCATGTGAGTTTTCAAATGACCACATGTTTCACAAGAAAAAGGCTTCTCACCTGTGTGAATTCTCTCATGAATTGATAAACTGAGCTTGGATCCGAATTTTTTCCCACACCAGGTGCAAACATGTGGCTTATGTGTTGTGTGATGTTTCTTCTTTTGGGATTCTTTCCTATTGACTTTATGATCAGAACATTTTACAGACTTTTCACCTGTGTCAATATCATCACACTGATTCTCTGACATAGGGGACTTGTCTACATTTTTAATGTGACTTCTGTTTCTGTGAAGTCTCTTATTTGGTTCTTCACGTTTACTTGATCCTGGGTTTACATTCTTACCTGCTCCCTGGTCTTGGCCCTCAGTATCAGGAGAGGTGTGCGAGAGGAGCTGCTCACTGTTTGGTTTGGTTTCATTGTTGTCATTGTCCTCATCAGTAGGAGTCACCATGAAGGCATCAGTCTCTTGTTTCAGTCCCAAGTGTCCTTTCTCCTGATTGGCAGAGAGTTCTTCCTCTTCTTCTTTCACCTGTGCAGCATCTTGTTCCTCCTGGCCAAGACTTGAGTTGCTCTCCTGGTTCCAGAGCTGCTGGATAGTGAGAGCCTCCTCCTCCTTACAGTCATGTAGCTGTGGAGCATCTGGAGGGACAAAATGACAAGAAAAATACTAGTAATAGAAAAGCCACAAAGAATAAATGCATACCCTGGCCAAAGAAAAAAGGCACCAGCTAGTAAGAAATATCTAAGAACCTTCCATGTGATAATTACAGCAGTGATGAATCTGTTTCAGCTTCAACAAGTTATTTAAAAAACCCTTGTATTATGTTAAGGGTCAAGTTGACCCATTTCGGTTTTTGTGTTGACCAAAGTACGGGTTATCCTTTCTTTTTCTTCATGAAATTTTGTGACTTTTCCTCATCTAGGGTCATGAACTGTTGTGTAAAATCTGGACACTTTGATGTGTAGTGGAATGTATGTGCAGAATTTGTATACAAAGATGATGTTGCGGGTCATTTTGACCCGGACACTTTTATGTGGGTAAGTAGCTGTACAGATCCAAAATAAACATGCCTCGTTGATGTACTTTATTTTGACTGCCCAGTTAATTGTATTTTGACTGCCAGAGACCCAGGTGTGTGTCAAGGAGGGACTTTCTCTCCCTTGTCCTTGTTACTTTTCTCATGCCATCTCTTTGACAAACACACCAAAAATGAGCTCCAGAAGGTTTACAGCTGAAGAAGCTTCATCACATATTTTGAGCTGGGATAGTGACGCAGAGGAACAGATTTCAGAGACTGAGGACAATGTAATTGATGATCCTGACTGTCAATCTTCCAACAATGAGGAGGATTCAGAGGACGAGCCTGCCATTGTGTCTCCATCGGATGAAAGCCAAGGAATGTAGCAATCATCATCCACAGAGGGGACATGGGCATCTAAAGATGGTAATATAAAATGGTCAACATCACCACACCAAAGCCGAGGTAGACTGTCTTCTTCCAATGTCATCAAAATGACTCCCGGTCCTACAAGATTTGCTGTCACATGAGTTGATGATATTCAATCAGCATTTCAGCTCTTCATATCCCCACCAATAGAGAAGATTATACTGGAAATGACCAACTTGGAGGGGAGGTGTGTATTTCAGGAGAAATGGAAGCCACTGGATCAGACTGACTTGCATGCTTACATTGGAATTCTGGTATTAGCTGGAGTGTACAAGTCAAAGGGAGAAGCAACTGCAAGTCTATAGGATGAAGAGTATGGAAGGTAGGGCTGGGAACGATCCCTAATTTCCAGAATCGATTCGATTCCGATTCTTGAGATTCTGAATCGATTCCGATTCGATCCGATCCCGATTCGATCTGGGGAATTACCATTTTAATAGCCATTTTACTTCCCATGAAACAAAAATCTTTGAGACCTAATGCTGCAAATTGTACCAAGAATCTTCTAACTTTGTTAATACATAAATTATCACATATAGAACTGACCCAAAATCAGTTACAATAATGCACTTTTTATTATTTAACTTATCATTTCATAAAGTGCTCACAGGTGCTTTCTTTAGTGCAAAGGGTGTGTCGTGTCAAGTTCACCACCCAGAGTCGGTAAACAAATTCAATGCATGAACCATGCATACATAATCTCACTGTATTTCAGTCCCTCCAGGATTTTGTCAGCTGTTTTTGTGATAGTTGTGGCCCAAAAAGCCTGGATTTGTGGGAGCTTTTCCAAAAAGTTATGGCACTTTTAGAGTTTTTTTTGCACTCAAAGTTGTGTGAGGAAATACAGATTTTAAAGCAGCTGCTTTTGCCATAGTTTACAGTGATGCTATTCTATGTAACACCACAAGAAAAGCACAGGATCGCCAAAAATTTCCTGTTAAACAGTGATTTATTTAGAATTAAATGCTCAGTAAAATTGTAAAAAAAAAAAAAGACCAATATTGTGTTCTTGCTGAGAACTTAAAAAAAGAAATAAAAGAATTTGTCATTCCAGCAACTAAATTGCATTGAATGCATGTTAGTGTTGAGAAAATGATGGCAGCACCTCCTTGAATCTTGAAGTTGAAGGTCTTCTTCTGTGCTGAAATCCACATGAAGCAGGGATGCTCCTCCACTGACGACCTCTGACCTTCAGAAGGTCTCAGTGAGGATGAAGCTTCCAGTCTTCACACATCTGAAGGCAGATAAAAAGAATAGATTTCATAGTAAAATTAACATTCATATTTTTAGATCCCCACACCACAGTAGGGTTTAATAATTTAGGTTTTTTTTTTATATATTTTAACTACAAATTAACTTTGTGTTTGAAAAGGGTTTCAATTCATTTCCTGAGAAGGTTTGTTCATTTCAATTTAGTTCTACTGAGTAAAAATAGCTTGTTGTACTGCAGCCTTTATTAATTATATTGTGATTTATTCTCTTCACATCTCTTAAGTGGTAGAAGTCCATAATCTCATAAAATATACCTTAATTTATTCACAGCGCTTAACCAACAGTTCTCTCTGTGTCCATAGTTTGTAAAAGAAACCACCATCATGCCAGATAAATTATTAATTGACGACATAAATGTTAAAACAAACAAATGATATTATACTTACAGTCTCAGCAGCTCCAAGTCTCCCTCTGCTTCACGGGTTTCAGCCAGTCTCTGTGCATTTTCCCTTTATCAGTCGTCAACTTTATGTTCCAACATAGCGCTGCATGGAGTAAAAGTCCGTTTATCCCCGCTTTATGAAAAATATTCAGAAGCTGTTGAGGACAGTCTTTACGGTGACTTTTGTTGCTAAATTAAGAGACACGCACGTCTCTTAACGTCCCTGCCGCGTGTAAACACGAAAGACGTGTGCACGCGCGGCAGGAACTCTTGTCGGATGAGAACCGTTTTAACACCACAGAAGAAGAACTAGCATATCCGTTAGCGCGCTAGCTCCGTTAGCGCGTCGGTTGTTTATGGTTCTCGGCCATTGTTCCTGGCTCACTGACCCGGTTTCAACCCGATTATACTCATCAGACGTTTACAAACGTAAAAATATTATATTAAAATATATTAATATTATATTAAAAGATCGATCCGCGGATTTTGTAGATCGATATCGGCTCAGTCAAACGTGGATCGATCTATATCGATATATCGATATATCGATCTTTTGAACCCACCCCTAATGGAAGGCCAATCTTTCAAGCAACAATGTCTCTGGAGACATTTCACATGATATCTCGTGTGATCCGATTTGACAACTGTGACACCAGAGCTGGTCGACGTGAAAGAAACAAACTAGCTGCGTTTAGAGATGTATGGGATAAATGGGTTGAAATTCTACCTTTGTTGTACAATCTTGGTCCCCATGTTACTGTAGATGAGCACCTTGTACCATTCAGGGGGCGCTGTCCTTTCAGACAGTACATGCCCAACAAGCTTGCCAAGTATGGCATCAAAATATGGGTAGCCTGTGATGCAAAATCTAGCTATGCATGGAATATGCAAGTGTATACTGGAAAGCTACCTGGAGGAGCATCTGAGAAGAATCAGGGGATGCGTGTGGTGCTGGAGATGAGTGAAGGGTTGCAAGGTCATAATATCACATGTGACAACTTCTTTACATCCTACCGCCTTGGAGATGAACTTCAGAAGAGAAAGCTGACTATGTTGGGAACAGTCAGAAGAAATAAGCTAGAACTTCCCAGTGAAATTCTGAAGATGCAGGGCAGACCTCTGCATTCCTCAATATTTGTTTTCACTGAGAAAGCAGTTGTTTCATATTGCCCAAAGAGAAAACAAGAATGTTCTTGTAATGAGCACAATGCACACAGATGCATCTCTGAGCACAAGAGAAGACATGAAGCCACAAATGATCATGGACTACAACGCCACCAAAGGAGGAGTTGACAATCTGGACAAAGTCACAGCAACATTTTTTTTTTCAACATAATACAAGGGTTAAAGGAGACTAAATTATTTTTCCATGCTGACATGGTTGTCAAGGTTTAAAAAGGAGACATAGGATGAAAATTTGACTTTTTAAAACGCTTTTATTTACGCATGAATTGGTCGCCAGAGTGACGGCTTAGTCGTTGAGAATCTGCCCCAAAACAGGGAAGTTGTCTGTTTAAGTCCCGGCCAGTCAGAATCAGAATCAGAATCAGGTTTATTGCCATTGTTCATGTAGTACACAAACTAGGAATTTGTCTCGGTACAATGCTGCAACATTAAACATGATAAGATAAGAGAAATAAACTATACATGTAATAAAGTGTAGGATAAGATTAAGTGATACTGGTCAACAGTTAAAATATATATTAGCCAGCAGCAGATACTGTGGAGAACTATATAGTGCAGTCGGTAATGCAGGAAGAAAACAGTGATGATTGACATGAGTCTGGTTGAGCTGCTGTACATGGTGCACGAGAGTCACTTAGTGTTCAGCAGTCTAATGGCAGAGGGGAAGAAGCTGTTCATGTGACGGGAGGTTTTAGTCTGGATGGACCGAAGTCTTCTACCAGAGGGGAGGGGGGCAAACAGTACATGACCAGGGTGTGAGGGATCGGCTATGATCCGGCCAGCACGCCTCCGGGTCCTGGAGATGTACAGATCCTGGAGAGATGGGAGCTTGCAGCCGATCACCTTCTCAGCAGTGCGCACGACGCGCTGCAGCCTTAGTCTGTCCCTGGCAGTGGCTCCTGCGTACCACACGGTTATGGAGGTGGTGAGGATGGACTCGATGATGGCTGTGTAGAACTGCACTAACATCTTGGTGGGTAGCTTGAGCTTCCTCAGCTGCCGCAGGAAGAACATCCTCTGCTGGGCTTTTTTGATGAGTGAGCTGATGGTCAGCTCCCATTTGAGGTCCCTGGTGATGGTAGTGCCTAGGAAGCGGAAGGAATCAGCAGTGGTGATGGGAGAGCCTGAGAGGGTGAGGGGGGGCAGAGGAGTAGTGACTTTCCTGAAGACTACAATCATCTCCACTGTCTTCAGAGCGTTCAGCTGCAGGTTGTTATTGCTGCACCAGGACGCCAGCTGGGCCACCTCTCTCCTGTAGGCGGACTCGTCGCCGTTGGAGATGAGCCCGATGAGGGTGGTGTCGTCCGCAAACTTGATCAACTTGACAGACTGGTGGCTGGAGGTGCAGGAGTTGGTGTAAAGGGAGAAGAGTAGGGGGGAAAGTACACAGCCCTGGGGTGATCCGGTGCTGATGCTAGTATAGTCTGAGACAGTCTTTCCCAGCCGCACATGCTGCCTCCGGTCCGTCAGGAAGTCGATGATCCACCTGCAGAGGGAGTCAGGCACGTTGAGCAGGGACAGCTTGTCCCGGAGCAGAGCGGGGCGGATGGTGTTGAATGCGGAGCTGAAGTCCACAAACAGGATCCTGGCGTAGGTTCCCGGGGAGTCCAGGTGCTGCAGGATGGAGTGGAGGGCCAGGTTGACTGCATCGTCTACAGACCTGTTGGCTCGGTAGGCAAACTGCAGCGGGTCCAGGAGAGGGGTGGTGATGGACTTGAGGTGGGACAGGACCAGGCGCTCAAAGGACTTCATGACTACAGAGGTGAGCGCTACAGGTCTGTAGTCATTAAGTCCAGTGATCCGTGGCTTCTTGGGGACAGGGATGATGGTGGAGGATTTGAGGCAGGACGGCACGTGGCATAACTTAAGGGAGGTGTTAAAAATGTCTGTGAATACAGGAGCCAGCTGTTTCGCACAGAGTCTCAGGGTGGAGGGAGACACGCCGTCTGGGCCGGGGGCCTTGCGCGGGTTCAGTCTGGAGAACTGTTTGAGCACATCCTGCTCACTGATGATAAGGGGAGGGGGGGAGGTGGGGGGGGGTGCCTTAAATGAAGTAGGGAATGTGGAGGCTGTGGAGCTGGAGGGAGGGGGGGAGTTGGACACAGATGACGAGGTGTCAAAACGGGCATAGTGTTGGGACAGTCTCTGACAAAGGGCTTTGTCATCCTGACCTTTAGGAGCCTGAGGCCGATAGTTGGAGATCTGCCTCAGTCCTCTCCACACGGAAGCCGAATCATTAGCAGTGAACTGCTGCTGGAGTCTCTCTGAGTACACAGATTTAGCCCTCTTCAGCTCTCTGTTAAACCGGTATTTAACCTCCCTGTAGCAGTCCCTGTCTCCACTTTTCAGCGCTGCTTCCTTCTCCTTCCTGATCTGTCTGAGCTTAGCTGTGAACCAGGGTTTGTCATTAGAGTAACTCACCCTGGTGCGTGATGGAAGAATGTTCTCTTCACAAAAGTGGATATATGAGTTCACAGTGTCCGTGTACTCATCCAGATCATGCGTGGCTCCTTTAAGCATGCCCCAGTCAGATATTTCCATGCACGTTTCCAGCTTCTCCTCAGCATCACTGGTCCGTATCTTCGTAGTGCTCACAACAGGTTTAGTGAGCTTCAATCTCTGTCTGTATGTGGGAATGAGGTGAACCATCACGTGATCAGATAATCCCAGCGCAGCTCGAGGGACAGCGCGATATGCGTCTTTCACTGTGGTGTAACAGTGATCCAGTGTGTTTAATCCTCTGGTGGGGCATTTAATAAACTGTTTGTAGCGGGGGAGATCGTGGCTCAGATTGCACTGATTAAAGTCGCCAGCCACAATAATCAGCGAGTCTGGAAAACTCCGCTCTGTGTGTTGAATGTGATCCGCGAGCACGCGCTGAGCTTCGCGCGTGTCCGCGTCGGGAGGGGCGTACACAGCGATCAGTATAAAAGAAGCAAATTCCCGTGGGGAATAAAAAGGCTTGCAGTTGATAACAAGAAATTCCAAGGCAGGAGAACAGTGTTTGGAAATTTCCGTTACATCAGAGCACCAGCTACAGTTGATGTAGAAGCAGACACCGCCTCCTGTGGTCTTGCCGGAAAGCTCTGTGTCACGATCAGCACGGAAGAGCTGGAAGCCGTCGAGGCGCAGCGCGCTGTCCGGTATATTTTCCCGGAGCCAGGTCTCAGTAAAGCAGAGGACAGCTGAGGAGGCGAGGTCCTTAAAACGCATCAGCAGTCTCAGTTCATCCACCTTGTTAGAGAGAGAGTTGGTATTGGACAGAAATATGCCAGGCAGCGCCGTTCGCGAGCCTCTCCTGCGAAGTCGTACGAGAGCGCCCGCTCGTCTTCCTCTCTTCCGCCGTCTCACTTTCCGAGCCAAACAATAAACCAGATCGGCGGCAGGGGCTAGAAAAACTGGGAGGAGGTCCGTGGGGGTCAAAGTCCTGATATTTAAAAGTTCTTCACGGGTATAAGTGCAAGCAGACACACAATTGACAAACAAAAACAAACAAAGAGCGCAGCGAAGCACCATGTCGACCGCTGTGGGCGCCATCTTGGAAGAAGAAGAAGTCATAACAGACCACATAAAATGGTACTTTCCGCCTTCTCAAGTGGGGTTCAGCATAAAAGAATGAGGAAAAGAAAGTTGATCAGGGTTATGTCAGGCAAGCCATCCAGTGTAAAATCCTTGCCAAATTCATATATGTGGATCCTCACAAATGAGCAGATGATCTGCTGGGTGGCAGGACAGTTGCCCACAGGACATTTGCCCACCGTATGGAATAAAAAAATGTGATTGAAGAGAAATTTAAATATTTTTATACTTGACAAAGTTCTTGATATTGGAGAACAATTAATTGTTCTCCTGGATAATTAAATTACTAGTAGCTAACTTCTGCAAGGCTGACCAATTGCAATTGAGGTCTAAAAACATTTAGCAAATACTTTGATATGTACAAACTGTGATTAACTTTGATTGTTAAAATAATTGCAATCATTAAAGATTCTTCAAATGTACATACAAGCGGCACCAGAAGCGCCTCAACACCCTGTGTAACTGGATTGCACAGGAAGAAACTGATGTTAATGATTTTCTTGATTCTTTTGGACATTCTATTCATTTGTAAATAATCTTGTTGTTAAATTCTAAATATATGTGTCTTTGTGTATGTATGTTTTTAGTTCATTGTGTAAATAACATTTTATATTTGATGTTATATTTCTGCATTTCTTTTTTGACAGCAACAATTCATATTGAGAAAAAAATAACATGATACTGATGAATATTAGCAGAGGGCAATTGTCCCTTTTGTACTTTTCTCATGGGCAAATATCCGATGAGCAAATGACCGGTGGGCAACTGTCCTGCAGTCGATCTGCTGTGGTGGGAAAAGAGCAGCTGGAAAAGGAAAACAGTAAAAGACATGAGCTGGTCAATGTGGAGTGGCTATTAACAAAAAACGCTGAAACTGACTAGGTTTTTTTGATTTCCAAAGCAGGTACAAATAAAACATACTGTATATACTACATACGTACATGGGGTAAAATTTAAATATTAGACAAAGATAACACAAGTAAACACAAAATGTAGTTATTAAATGAAGGTGTTAATTATTAAGGGGGAAAAAAATCCAAACATACATGGCCCTGTGTGAAAAAGTGATTGCACCCAAAACCTAATAACTGGTTGGGCCACCCATAGCAGCAACAACTGGAATCAAGCGTTTGCGATAACTGGCAGTGAGTCTTTTACAGTGCTGTGGAGGAATTTTGGCCCACTCATCTTTGTAGAATTGTTGTAATTCAGCCACACAGGAGGGTTTTCGAGCATGAACCGCCTTTTCAAGGTCATGCCACATCATCTTAATCGGATTCAGGTCAGGACTTTGACTAGGCCATTCCAAAGTCTTCATTTTGTTTTTCTTAAGCCATTCAGAGGTGGACTTGCTGATGTGTTTTGGATCATTGTCCTGCTGCAGAACCCAAGTGTGCTTCAGCTTGAGGTCAATGAACAGATGGCCGGACATTCTCCTTCAGGATTTTTGGGTAGACAGCAGAATTCATGGTTCCATTTACAACAGCAAGTCTTCCAGGTCCTGAAGCAGCAAAACCACCAACACCACCATATTTTACTGTTGATATGATGTTCCTTTTCTGAAAGGCTGTGCTACTTTTATGCCGGATGTAATGGGGCAAGCACCTTCCAAAAAGTTCAACTTTTGTCTCGTCAGTCCACAGCGTATCTTCCCAAAAGTCTTGGGGATCATCAAGATGTTTTCTGGAAAAACTGAGACGAGCCTTTATGTTCTTTTTGTTCAGCAGGGGTTTTCATCTTGGAACTGTGCCATGCAGGCCATTTTTGCCCAGTCTCTTTCTTATGGTGGAGTCATGAACACTCACCTTAACTGAGGCAAGTGAGGCCTGCAGTTCTTTGCATGGTGTTGTGGGGTCTTTTGTGACCTCTTTGATGAGTCATTGCTGCGCTCTTGGGGTAATTTTGGTTGGCCGGCCACTCCTGGGAAGGTTCACCACTGTTCCATGTTTTTGCTATTCGTGGATAATGGCTCTCACTGTGGTTTGCTGGTGTCCCAAAGCTTTAGAAATGGCTTTACAACCTTTTCCAGAAAGATAGATCTCAATTACTTTGTTTCTCATTTGTTCCTGAAATTCTTTGGATTGCAGCATGATGTCTAGCTTTTGAAGATCTTTTGGTTTACTTCACATTGTCAGGTCAGTCCTATTTAAGTGATTTCTTGATTGAGAACAGGTGTAGCAGTAATTGGGCCTGGGTGTGGCTAGAGAAATTGAACTCAGCTTTCCAAATATGTGATAAACCACAGTTAATTTATGTTTTAACAGTTGGGGAGGGGGTCACTTTTTCACACAGGGCCATGTAAGGTTTGGATTTATTTTTACCCTTAATAATAAACACCTTCATTTAAAAACCGTATTTTGAGTTTACTTGTGTTATCTTTGTCTAATAATTAAATTTGTTTAATGATCTGAAACATTTAAGTGTGACAAACATACAGAAAAAAGAAATCAGGAAGGGGCAAACACTTTTTCACACCACTGTATGTACAGTTATATACACAGTGCAGGAACATTGCAGCTCAATGGTATCAGCAGCATTGCAGTTTGTTAAATTACCCGGCAGAATATAAATATGTACCCAGACAGTATATTTTGCATTTCAATCAACAGTGTTGTTGCCACCCTCAATAATAATTGTTACTGTCTTAGTTGTGTATTGGAGGGGATGATCTCTATAGTGCAAAGTTATTACATATAGTACGTCCTCTATGAGCAGCCCTGGTTAGGTTATAAAGTCTGACAGCCGAAGGTAGGAAGGACCTGCGGAACCTCTCCGTCATGCACCTACGGTGAATCCAGAAAGTATTCACAGCACTTTACTTTTTCCACATTTTGTTATATTACAGCCTTATTCCAAAATAGATTAAATTAATTTTTTGCCTCAAAATTCAACACAGAACACCCCATGACAATATGAAAAAAGTTTCTTTTTTTGAGCTTTTTGCAAATTTATTAAAAATAAAAAAATAAGAAATCACATCTACTTAAGTGTTCACAGCCTTTGCCATGAAGCTCAAAGTTGAGGTCAGGCACATCCTGTTTTCAATGATCATCCTTTAGATGTTTCTACAGCTTAATCCACCAGCTTAGTCCACCTGTGGTAAATTCAGTTGATTGGACATGATTTGGAAAGGCACACACCTGTCTACTATATAAGGTCCCACAGTTGACAGTGCATGTCAGAGCACAAACCAAGAATGAAGTCAAAGGAATTGTCTATAGTCCACCGAGACAGAGTTGTCTCGCACAAATCTGGGGAAGGGTACAGAAAAATTTCTGCCACTTTGAGGGTCCCAGTGAGTACAGTGGCCTCCATCATTCATAAATGGAAGAAGTCCGGAACCACCAGGACTCTTCCTAGAGCTGGCCGGCCATCTAAACTGAGTGACTGGGAAAAAAGGGCCTTAGTCAGGGAGGTGACAAAGAACCTGATGGTCACTCTATCAGAGCTCCAACGTTTCTCTGTGGAGAGGAGGACCTTCCATAAGGACAACCATCTCTGCAGCAATCCACCAATCAGGCCTGTATGGTAGAATGGCTACACGGAAGCCACTCCTTATGCTAGGCGTCATGTTTGGAGGAAACCAGGCACCGCTCAACACTAGGCCAATACCATCCCTACAGTGAAGCATGGTGGTGACAGCATCATGCTGTGGGGATGTTTTTCAGAGACAGGAACTGGTAGACTAGTCAGGATATAGGGAAAGATGAATGCAGCAATGTACAGAGACATCCTGGATGAAAACCTGCTCCAGAGCGCTCTTGACCTCAGATTGGGGCAACGGTTCATCTTTCAGCAGGACAACGACCCTAAGCACACAGCCAAGATATCAAAGGAGTGACTTCAGGACAACTCTGTGAATGTCCTTGCGTGGCCCAGCCAGAGCCCAGACTTGAATCCAATTGAACACCTCTGAAGAGATCTGAAAATGGCTGCACACCGACACTTCCCATTCAACCTGATGGAGCTTGGCAGGTGCTGCAAAGAGGAATGGGCGAAACTGCCCAAAGATAGGTGTGCTAAGTTTGTGGCACCATATTCAAAAAGACTTGAGGCTGTAATTGTTGCCAAAGGTGCATCAACAAAGTATTTAGCAGAGGCTGTGAATACTTATGTACTAGGGGTGTAACGGTATATGTATTCATATTTGGATTTTTTGGTATGGCACCTTCGGTTTGGTGCAGAGGCGTACCGAGGTTCCACACGGACCATGTTGCGTGATGGACATGAAGTGTAACTGCCTCGCACCGGACATGTAAACAAACAGTTCAGCCCAGGTAATGTCATGGCTTGCTGTACAGAGAAGCCAGAGCTTGAAAACGGACCAAGGCAAATGAATAAGACGAAAGCAGCATCAGATATCCTTTTGGCAGTATGTTGAACTTTTTAACTCATTTGAAACGGCACCACGCGAACGTGCAGCACAAAAAAAAAAAAAGAAAAAGACTAACGTGGTCCAAGCGCAGCTTCTAGCGGCATTTCGACAGCCTTTCCAGGGCTTTTCAGATCGAGCCAAAGCAATAGCAAATGCCATTGGTGTTTTTATAGCAGCGGATCTAAGGCCATATTCAGTTGTTGAGAACACCGGGTTTAAACACATGCTGAAGGTAACTGGCCCCAGTATGAAGTTTCTTGTTGTGCCCACTTCGGCCAGAAAATAATACCATCCTTTTAAGAAAAAACTAAATCTGTTAATGCTGCACTTTAGGCCTGTGTTTTTCAAGGGTGCTCTGGTATGTTCAGGTTTCTGTGGGAAATTAATTATCAAATTTCACTTATTAACTGTCCAAAAAATTGGAAATAATTTGCTGTTGTTGTGCATGGGTGCCTTCAGAACCTATACACAACAATGACAAATTATTTGCAATTTTTTGACCAATTAACAAGTGAGATTTGACAATTAATTTCCCACATACGAGAGCACCCTGGTTAAAAACACTGCTTCAGGCAGGCAATAAGGAATTTTAATTTCCTAAAAATACAAGAATAATTCCGATTATTCAAACTTCTATTGTTGCACTTGTCTGCATCGTTCATTTGCTAAAAAGAGAATTTATTTGTTTCACTGTGTACATTTTATTTATTCAAGAACTGACTGCTGGCAGTTTACAGTTTTGTTTTTTTTTGTCAAACCTGTTCCCACTTATACAAAAGATAAGCAGTTTTATGTTTTGCGTTTTGTTTCCGAACTGTACCGAAAATGAACCGAACCGTGGCCTTAAAACCAAGGTACGTACCGAACCGTCATTGTAGCGTACCATTACACCCCTATTATGTACATGTGATTTCTTAGTTTTTTTCATTCATTCATTCATTCATTCATTCATCTTCTTCCACTTAATCCTTTTCGGGTCGCGGGGGGGCTGGAGCCTATCCCCGCATCTTTGGGCGAGAGGCAGGGTACACCCTGGACAGATCGCCAGTCCATCGCAGGGCCAACACAGAGAGACAGACAACCATTCACTCTCCCAGTCATACCTAAGGACAATTTAGAATCCCCAGTTTTGATGCCAATTAACATTTAATAAATTTGCAAAAATCTCAAAAAGACTTATTTCATGTCATTATGGGGTGTTGTGTGTAGAATTTTGAGGAAAAAATGATTTTATTCCATTTTGGAAAAAGGCTGTAAAATAACAAAATGTGGAAAAAGTGAAGTGCTGTGAATACTTTCCAGATGCACTGTAGGATGGCACAGCCTACCGCTAAATGAGCTCCTTAGTGCATTCAGCATGTCCTGCATGGGGTGGGACTCTGACTCCAGCAGAGATGACAACTTAGCCACCATCCTTCTCTCTCCTATCTCCTCCACTGGGTCGAGGCGTCACCCCAGAACAGAGCTAGCTTTTTCGATCAGCCCATTGGCTGCCATGATGCCGCTGCCCCAGCAGACCACTCCAAATGTGATGGCTGATGCCACCACCAAATCGTAGAAGGTCTTCAGGAGTGCCCCTTGTACTCCAAAAGACCTGAGCCTCCTCAGGAGGTACAGCCTGTGCTGCCCCTTCTTGTAGAGTGCGTTGGTGTTGTGTGATCAATCCAGTTTATTGTTCAGGTGAACACCCAGGTACTTGTAAGATGTCACCATCTCATTGTCTGTTCTCTGAATGTTTACTGGTGCTGTGGGGGGTTGTCCTCACCTGCAGCAGTTCACCACCAGTTCCTTGGTTTTCCTCGCATTGATCGGGAGGCAGTTCTGCAGGCACCAGTCCACAAAGTCCTCGATAAGTCATCTGTACTCCACATCATCCCCATCAGAGATGAGGCTGACGATCGCGGAGTTGTCAGAGAACTTTTGTAGATGGCAGTGTGGTGTGTTGTGTGAAAAGTTAGCAGTGTAGAGGGTGAACAGGAAGGGAACCAGAACTGTTCCCGGGGGGTGGGGTGGGGATACTGCAGTTGATGGTGTCAGACACACAGGTCCTGGGTTCTCACAAACTGTGGTCCGTCTGTGAGTTAGTCCAGGATCCATGATGACAGGTGCTGCTCCACCCTGCACACAGCAGCTTGTTCCTCAGGATCACTGGTTGGATGATGTAATGGGTTTGTCTGTAGCTCAAGAACCATGTCTGTTGAAAATTTCATCCAAATCCATTCAGTAATTTTGGAGTATTGTTGCTAACTCTCTGTGAAAAGATAAGAGCCTTGACGGAGGTATGCATTCTCAGATCATCACCAAAATGTAATGGGTTTCTCTGTAGCCCAAGAACAATCTCTGGTGAAAATTTCATCCAAATCCATTCAGTAGTTTTGGAGTATTGTTGCTAAAACTGTGTGAGAAGATAAGAGCCTTGGCAAAGGTATGCACTCTCAGATCCTCACCAAAATGAAATGGGTTCTTCTCTAGCCCAAGAAGCACCTCTGGTGAAAATTCTATCCAAATCAATCCACTAATTTTTGTGTAATCCTGCTGCACAAATACAAACAAAGCCCTTGGTGGAGGTATGCACTCTCAGATCATCAAATCAAATCAAAATCAAATCAAACTTTATTGTCATATTGCTGTACATACAACTGTAGTGCAGGCAAGATGAAATTGCGTTTCTCTCGGCATCCATATAAGAAGCAACAAGATTTAAGACTCACTCCCACATAGCTCCACCCCCCACCCCCACCCCCCATCCATTCACACATCCCTGAGACATACTTGGGGAAAAAGAATAACTAACTATAATATACAAAATGTCCGTAGGTGCAGTAGTGTGTATGAGAGATTCCGGGTCAGCTGTTCAGCATCCTGACAGCTTGTGGAAGGAAGCTGTTGATCAGTCTGGTGGTTCTGCCTCTGATGCTCCGGAATCGTTTACCAGATGGAAGAAGTTCAAAGTGTTTATGCAGAGGGTGAGAACGGTCCTTGACAATGTTCAGTGCCCTGCTCCTAGAACGGTTCTGAAAAAGTTCTTGGACAGAGGGGAGGGAGACTCCAATTACCCTCTCCGCCCCCTTGACTATCCTCTGCAGGGCTTTTTTGTCTGACATACTGCAGCTGGAGTACCATGTAGCAATGAAGTATGTCAGAACACTCTCCACCACACCTCTGTAGAAGGTCCTGAGGATGCAGATGGGGAGAGAGGCCTGTTTGAGTTTCCTCAAGTGTAGTCTCTGCTGAGCCCGCTTCCTGATCTTCAAGGAATTCTTGCTCCAGGTCAGGTCCTGCGAGATCTGCACTCCGAGGAACTTGATGTTCTCTACTCTCTCCACAATGGCCACCGATACTGAGGGGGACGTGCTCAGGCTGTGACCACTGGAAGTCGATAATCATCTCCTTCGTTTTGTCCACGTTGAGCACCAGATTGTTCTCCCTGCACCAGCCCTCCAGGTCTCTCACTTCTTCCCTGTACATTGATTCCTCATCCCTCTGAATAAGTCCCACCACCGTGGTGTCATCTGCAAACTTAATAATCTGGTTCCCCTCGTGTCTGGATACACAGTCATGTGTTAGAAGTGTAAACAACAGTGGACTGAGTACACAGCCTTGAGGGGATCCGGTACTCAGCGTGACAGAGTTGGAGATGTTGTTTCCAACCCGGACAGACTGAGGTCTCTCAGTCAGGAAATCCAGGATCCAGAGACATGTGGCGGTGTTCAGACCGAGAAGGAGTAATTTCTCCATCAGTCTCTGGGGAATAATGGTGTTGAATGCTGAACTGAAATCAATGTACAGGAGTCTGGCGTAGGTGTCTTTCTGGTCCAGGTGGGTGATGACAGAGTGTAGGGTGGTGACTATAGCATCCTCCGTGGAGCGGTTTGAACGATATGCAAACTGGAGCGGGTCGTGTGATGCAGGGAGGCAGGCTGTAATGTGTGGTTTGACAAGCCGTTCAAAACACTTCATCACAATTGGTGTCAGTGCAACAGGACGATAGTCATTCAAACAGGACACCACTGGTTTCTTTGCCACCGGTACAATGATAGAGGTCTTGAAGTATCTGGGAACGATGGCCTGACTCAGGGAGATGTTATAAATGTCAGTCAGGACATCCGCCAACTCGCTCACGCAGTCTCGGAGCACACGTCCCGGAATGTTGTCTGGACCTGCAGCTTTGCGTGGGTTGACTCTGGTTAGGGTCCTCCGTGTGTCCGCTGTGTTGATGGTAAAAGCTGGTCCGACCGATGGTGGGGGTGGGCCAGCCCTCCCTCTGATTGTCGAGTTTGATGCTTCAAAACGTGCAAAGAAGTCGTTAAGCCTGTCTGGAAGCGAAGCGTCGTCATCATCGACCCCCTGCCTAGACTTAAAGCCCGTCAGTGTCCGAACTCCCTGCCACATCTGCTTGGTGTTCCTAGTGTCACAGAGGTGTCCCTGGATTTTCTCCGCATAGGTGCGCTTTGCCGCCTTAATTCCCTTTGAAAGCGCAGACCTGGCTGAGCGGAGGGCGATCCTGTCCTTCGCTCTGAAGGCTGCATCTCTGGCTGTAAGCAGTGAGCGCACCTCTGCAGTCATCCAGGGCTTATGATTACCCCGCATAGTGATGGTCTTCACTGTAGTAAAATCCTCTGTGCACTTCGCGATGTAGCTGGTGACTGTATCAGCATACTCCTCCACATCTGGCTTGTCTTCCTGGGAGGCTGCTATTTTGAAGACCTTCCAGTCTGTGTGCAGAAAACAGTCCTTCAGTGCAGAGGTTGCACTCTCTGGCCAAATCCTGATTTGTTTCACTGCTGGCCTGCTGCGCTTCAATAAAGGTTTGTAGGCAGGCAGCAGCATCACGGACATGTGATCAGAACGGCCGAGATGGGGGCGGGGTATTGCTTTATATGCATCTGTGTTTGTGTACACCAAGTCCAACATATTCTCTCCTCTGGTCTTAAAGCCTACCAAACTGGAATCATCTGTTCCCCATGCCATTACATGTGTTTCCTGAAAATATCATCAAAATTTGTTCAAAACTTTTTGAGTTATGTTAGTAACAGACAAACCAACCAACCAACGCTACCGAAAACATTGCCTCCTCCCTTTTCCGGAGGTAATTATGGCATATGAAAAGTACCAATTTTGGTCATCCCCAAAATTCATATTTCACTGAAAAGGTTTTTTGGCTCCTAGGCTAATATTGTTTGGTAGACCATAAGAAAACGTTGTGCCAAAAATGGTGCTTTTATCCAGTCTGTAACAATAATTTCAGTGATCCACCTGTCTATTTATAACAGTATGAAAAACTTGAAAAATAACCAACTTAAGGTACACTGTATTTGAATGGAAAACGTGATTAATTGCATTATTAATTGTGATTAATGATTAACTAATATACTGTATATACATTAGTGATGTGTGGCGATTAAAAATTTTCACAACTAATTGTTTGAAGCGGTGAGTTAATCACGATTAATAACACCTTAGCAGTACCACAGGCTGATTGCCTCCATGCCACGCCACATGCAAAAGGAACCCAGACCAAGTATTGAGTGTGTACATGGCCATACTTTTCAGTAGGCCAACATTTTTTTATTAAAAATCCACTTAAAAAAAAAAAAATATCTGATGTAAATATTCAAATTTTTTGAGAAACTGAATTTTGGGTTTTCATTAGCTGTAAATCATAATCATCAAAATTATGAGAAACAAACGCTTGAAACATATCACTCTGTGTGTAATGAATTTATATAATATAGGAGTTTCACCTCAACTGAATTACTGAAATAAATTAACTTTTTGGTGGTATTCTAATTTACTGAGATGCATCTGTATATCAAAGCCTGATATCAAGTTTCAAAACAATCGGATCAAAACCGTAGGAGTTGATTTCACAAATGTCGGACAGACAGACGGATGGACAGCCCCATAGGATTATGGGAGGGGTGGACAATATAGCTCAGAAAATGTATCATGATATAGAGAAATTATATCGCGATATGCATTTTTTGTACTGAATGTCCTTTAAAATTAGGTTTTACTTACATTTTTATTAGAAATTTTATTTGTATATACAGTGGATATAAAAAGTCTACACAGCCCTGTTCAAATGCCAGGTTTTTGTGATGTAAAAAAATGAGACCAAGATAAATCATTTCAAAACTTTTTCCACCATTAATGTGACCTATAACCTATACAACACAATTGAAAAACAAACTGAAATCTTTTTTTTTGGGGGGGGGGGGCAACTTACAATAACCTGTTTGCATAAATATGATAAATATGCACACCCTTAAACTAATACTTTGTTGCAACACTTTTGGCTTTTATCATAGCCATATAGTATGATAGTTGCAACACCCTTTGAACTCGCCACTGCCCAGTCATGTGGTTCATGGAGCTCCAAATAGTTCCAAACAATGGCCTTTCTATAATGGTGTGTGAATGGCAGCTGTGATGATCTGCGGCATAAAAAATATTTTTTAGCCATATTAGGTAAATATTCAAAATACCTATGGGTAGGTATATTGTTAAACATATAATGAACAGATTTAAGTGTATTATAATACAAACAAGCAACATTAACATTTTTCTGACAGAATTGTGCATTTTTTTCATTTTAAATGTACTACCTTCTTTAATTTTAAATTTTACTTTTTTGCATAAATTTGCTACTTATTCCTCATAATATTGTATTGCTCTGTCTCATAACTGATTTTTATTGTGCATTTGAGACCATTTTCAAATTGAAATGTGGCTGTTTTTTAGTTTTTAAAAAATCGTGACTTTTTTCTTAGAGATTTATGTATTTTTATATTAAATTTGAAAGTTTTTTCATTCTAGTGTTTTATGCACACATTTGTGAACTATTTTGGAAACATTAAATTTTTCTTGAAAAAGTTTAAACATGAGGAAATAATACAAACTATACACGTGTACGCTGTAAAACAATCAAATTCATATACAGTCATAAATAAAATGAAATTTCTGAACCACAACAGAATTACAAAGGATATAAAATATATTCTGTTAATAGTTCAGTTAGGGTTTTTTTTTATTAATTTCAAGTGAGCCATTTTATAAGAGTATTTCACATTTATAAATATGACAATTGTTTTTAGAATGTTTATTTTTAACATTTGACTCTTCGCTTACCAACTTAAAATAATCACTTGTTTTCAAATGTATTTAAAAAGAAACAGTCTATAACCCAAGTGTCTTTCACCCCATGTTTCTCCCAATAATTTCTTCAAATAAGTACAGAATATTTTCAACACAACAGAATGATAAAATATTAAAATTGCTAATTTACGAATGTTAAATAACACTGCCACTGATAACCAGGTTATCAAGTTGAGCTAGCCTGCTGTTCACCTGAATCTAGTGTGGAGCAAGCTAATGAGCAAGTTTGTGAACTTCTATCGGACATAAACATGAAAAAAGCCGACAAAATAAAACACTATCACAGACTACATAATCTACATGTTAACTTAAGTGGTGAAATGAACAAAGCAACGGCCATTCATTAATTTACCAGGGATTATTAAGCAGACACTCCGGGAAATGAATGATGGTATATGGGGAAAACTACATTGTTTGGAATTTATCGCTGCTCCATGACCCACATGACTTTCGCATTCCAAAGTTTCTCTTGAAGTCTATCGGAGTGCCACAACTATCATAATATATGGCTATGGCTTTGATTACAGCACTCAAGTCTTTTTGGGTAGGGGTCTTTCAGCGTGGCACATCTTGATGTGGCAATATTCGCCCACTCTTCTTTGCCAAAATGCTCCAAATCTGTCAGATTGCGAGGGCATCTCCTGTGCACAACTCTCTTCAGATCACCCCACAGATGTTCGATTGGATTCAGGTCTGGATTCAGGTCTGGACTGTGGCTGGGCCAGTCCAAAACCACAATCTTCTTCTGGTGAAGCCATTTTTTTGTTGATTTGGATGTGTGCTTTGGGTCATTGTCATGCTGGAAGATGAAGACCCTCTTCATCTTCCTAGCAGAAGCCTGAAGGTTTTGTGCCAACACTAATTACCTCCGCCAGGCTGCAGGCGGTAATGTTTTTGCCAGCGTTTGTCTGTTTGTCTGTCTGTCTGTTGGTTAGCAAGATAACTCAAAAAGTTTTGGACGGATTTTGATGAAACTTTCAGGCGTTGTTGGAAATGGTACAAGGAAGAAGTGATTAAATTTTGGGGATGATCCGGATCACCGTCTGGATCCAGGAATTTTTTAAAGGATTCTTTAACATTGTGACATAGGGCCATTTTCAACATGTGTGCAGGCGCAATGGAGGGCGCTGGTCGTCGTGTCTGACGAACACGAACTCCGCGTTCTTCAAAGTTTTAGGCACAAAAGCACGCGGAAAACAGTGGTGGGCCGGGCCCGGCAGCGTGCCTGTGTTTGCGCTACGCTGCAAAAGCTGAGACGAGCAGCTGACCCGCACGGGATTATTTGGCAGAAATTCCCCAGGCAGCCATAGGGGCTGCGCAGAAACAAGCTCTCTGCCGGGGAAGCTTCCAAATCCTCTTTTGCCGCGGAGCGCAACCCCAATAAAACCCACAGCAACCTGTCTACCCAATTTGCATCCGTCAGTGAACCCCTGAGTGCTTCTTTCAGTGATCTATGAAAACGCTCGCATAACCCATTGGCCTGTGGGTTGTACGCGGTTGTGCGATGAATTGCAACGCCCGCAGCCTGGGAGTTTGGAGATGGAGGAGATGGACACAACAGCAACACTTGAGTTTATTACCTCTGCCAAGGAAATAATGCTTTTACTGGCATTTGTCTGTCTGTCTGTCTGTTACCAACATAACTCAAAAAGTTATGAACGGATTTTGACGAAATTTTCAGGAAAGGTGTGTAATGGCACAGGGAACAGATGATTAGATTTTGGCGATGATCTGAGCGTGCATACCTCCACCAAGGGCTTTGTTTGTATTTGTGCAGCAGGATTACACAAAAACTACTGGATGGATTTGGATGAAATTTTCACCAGAGGTGGTTCTTGGCCTAGAGAGGAACCCATTACATTTTGGGGATGATCTGGGAATGCATACCTAAGCCAAGGCTCTTCTCACAGTCTGTCAGCCACAAAACTCCAAAACTAATGGACAGACTTCGATGCAATTTTCACCACAAGTGGCGATAGGCCTACACACAAGCCCATTACATTTTGGAGGTGATCCATGAGAAACGGAAGGAGCCTTGGCGGAGGTATGCGCTCTATGAGTGCTTTTCTAGTTGGTATTTGGAACTGACCATAATTCCCTCCACCATGACTAAGGCCCAGTTCCAGCTGAAGAAAAACAGCTCCAAAGCATGATGGTGCCACCACCATGCTTCACTGTAGGAATGGTGTTCTTTTGGTGATGAGCAGTGTTGTGTTTGCGCCAAATATACCTTTTGGAATTGTGGCCGAAAAGTTCAACCTTGGTTTCACTGGACCATAACACATTTTCCCACATGCGTTTGGGAGATTTCAAATATGTTTTTGCAAAATATAGCCGGGCTTGGATGTTTTTCTTCATAAGATAAGGCTTCTGTCTTGCCACCCTAGACCGGAGATTGTTGTGACATGAAACAGCCAGTGCCTGCCACAAATTCGTTCAGCTCCTTCAATGTTGCTGTCGGCCTCTTGGCAGCCTCCCTGACCACGTTTCTTCTCATCTTTTCATCAATTTTGGAAGGACGTCCAGTTCTTGGTAATGTCACTGTGGTGCCATATTTTCTCCACTTGATGACTGTCTTCACTGTGTTCCATGGTATGTATATTTAAAGCCTTGGAAATTCTTTTGGGGCAGCACAGTGGCGCAATGGTTTGCACAATGGCAGCACAGCAAGAAGGTCATGGGATCGATTCCACCCTTGACCATCGTGGGTTCGATCCCACCCCCAGACCATCGGTGACCCTTCTGTGTGGAGTTTGCATGTTTTCCCCGTGTCTGTGTGGGTTTACTCCGGGTACTCCGGTTTCCTCCCACATGCCAAAGACATGCAGGTGAGGTTAATTGGCATCAACTGGGGATTCTAAATTGTCCTTAGGTCCGGATGTGAGAGTGAATGGTTGTCTGTCTCTCCGTGTTGGCCCTGCGATGGACTGGCGATCTGTCCAGGGTGTACCCTGCCTCTCGCCCAGAGATGCTGGGATAGGTTCCAGCCTCCCACCCCCCCGGACCCAAAAAGGATTAAGCAGTAGAAGATGGATGGATGGAAATTCTTTTGTACCCTTCTCCTGACTGATACCTTTGAACAAAGAAATAATCCCTCTGATGCTATAGAAGCTCTCTGTGGACCATGGGTTGTGCTGTAAGATGTGACTACAAAAATGTCAGAAAAAGCCTACTAGAACAGCTGAACTTTATTTGGGGTTAATCAGAGGTACTGGTATGGTGGCAGGTAGGGGTGGGTTCAAAAGATTGATACAACGATCTGGATCAATCCACGTTTGAGCCGATATTGATCCACAAAATCCGAGGATCGATTTTATTTTTTTTTTGTAACTTTGATTTTTATTCATTTTTCATCATACTTATTACATTCAGATCACAGTCTATATTTAAAAAAAGGAGCTAGAGAAAGAAAGAAAAAAAAAGAAAAGAAGAAAAAAAAGGGGGGGGGGAACAAATGTTGGAGCATCAAGTTTTAAGTTTCCATCTCTTAATTCTTCTGGTTTTTCCAGTGTCTTTGGTTATTCTTTCAATTTCTGTCTCGTTGTTGCACTTTGTAGTGTGTCCATTTCCGCCATTTTTTTTCATATAGTCCTTCTTGTATTCTTTGTCGATATGTTAGTTTTTCCATCAAACGTATATCCTCAACAATGTCAGTCCATTGCTCTTGGTCAGGAAGAACTTCTGATCGCCATTTTCTTGTGATTGTTTTTTTACATGCAATCAGCAAGATTTTAACTAGATATCTGTCCTCAGCCTGTATTACATTGTCTCTTTTAAGATCACATAAATACATCAAGTTACAGTTCATTGGTATATTATATCCTAATATCCTCTGTATTGTCACATGTATAGATTTCCAGAATGGTGAGATTTTGCAGCATTTCCAAAACATATGTGAGTGGTCTGCATTTTGAGCCCCACAGCCCCTCCAGCATAAAGATTGGGTATTTGTATATTTTCTTTGAATCTGTGGTGTAATGAAATAACGAATCAGGTTTTTCCATCCAAATTCCCTTCATGTCCTTGAACTTGTTGATGTGTGTTGTGTTTTCCATATTTCCTGCCAGCTTTCTTCTGTTATGTTTAAATTTAGCTCTTTCTCCCATTTCTCTTTTATATAGTTACTTGAATGTTTGTTTGCCATAAGTTTCTGATATAGCTTTGAAATAATTCTTATTTTATTTCCTGTATATGAGCTTAAAATGAATTGTATAATCTCGCTCACATCTGTGTGGAGGTTATGTCTAATCTTCCTCATATAATAATCTCTCATCTGCAAATATCTGAAGAATTCCGATTTTTCTAGTTTAAATTTTCTTCTGATGTTTACAAAACTCCCGAAATCTTTTTTTCCCGATATTGCCCCATGCTGTGATTCCCTTGTTCACCAGATTTTTGTATCCCCTATCTTGCTTTGCTGGTTCAAACTGACTGTCAAATGCTACCCATTTCAATAGTTTTATGTCCTCCTTTATGTTATACTTTTGTACTATTTTATACCACAGTTCCAAAGTAAATTTAGTGATTGGGTCTATTTGTTTGATTTGCTTATATGCATCCTTATCTCCTATTATGCTTTGTACTGGGAGTCCCTCAATTTCCTTTTCTATTTCTTTCCATTTTGCCTCATATCCTCCGTCGCACCAACATATGATATATCTTATTTGTGCTGAGTAGTAATATTCCTTTAGACTCGGTAGGCCCATGCCTCCTTTCTCTTTTGGTAACTGGAGAGTTTTATATTTCACTCTCGGCTTTTTACCTCCCCAAACAAATCTCGATATCATCCTGTCCCACTGTGAGAACTGGGCATCAGGAATCTCTGTTGGTAGGGCCTGGAAGAGGTAAAGCAGTCTAGGTTGTATGCTGATTTTGACTGTCTTAATTTTTGAGTTCAGATCCATATTTAAGATTGACCATCTATCAATATCCTTTTTTATTTCTTGATCCAACCTATCATAGTTTGCTTTATAGATTTTTCTTAGATCTTTAGGTATGCTCACTCCAAGGTATTTTATTTCTTTTTGTTTCCAGTTTAGTTTGATCTTATCAGTTATCTGGTTTAAAGGGTTATAGTGGAATGCCAGTATTTGTGTTTTTGTTATGTTTATCTTGTATCCTGATAATTTTCCAAAATTTTCTATCAAGTTCATCATTTCCATTATTGATTCATCTGGTTGTTCAAAGTAAACTATAATATCGTCTGCAAATAGCCCAATCTTGTGTTCCGCTCCCTTTATTGTTACACCTTTTAATTTCTTATTTTGTCGTATCGCTTGAGCCAGTGGCTCTATGAACAGAGCAAACAAGGTGGGCGATAGGCAGCATCCCTGCCTAGTTGATCTTTGCATATTTACTTTGTCTGTTAAGCTACTGTTTATCTTGATTCTTGCCACAGGTTTTTGATACAGTGTCTTTATGCACTGTACTGATTTTTCGTTAAATCCAAAGCGTTCCAGCACATTATATAGGAACTTCCAGTTAACCCTATCAAATGCTTTTTCTGTGTCTAAACTCATTATTACTGCGCTTTTCTTTTCTTTATGTATTTGATTAATTATGTGTACAGTTCTCCTGATATTGTCATGTGTTTGGCGTCCCTCTATGAAACCAGTTTGATCATCCTCTATCAACTGCGTCAAGAATGTCTTTATTCGTTGACATATAATTGTTGTATATATTTTATAATCCACATTTAATAAAGAGATTGGCCTATAGTTTCCGCATTGTTCCCTATCTTTCCCTGGCTTTAAAATAACTGAAGTAATGGCTTCGTTCCATGATGGAGGTATTTTGTTGTTGTTTAATGTCCAATTAAATGACTTTAGGAGCTGTGGCGTGAGTTCTTCTATAAACAGTTTATAAAACTCAGATGGGTATCCATCACTACCTGGTGATTTACCGTTTTTAAGTGACTTAATCACATCTCTAATCTCTTGTGTTGTTATTTCTGCTGTTAGCTTTTCATTTTGTTGGTTTCCTATTGATGGCAAGTCCAATGTGCATAGAAATTTTTTAATATGCTTAACATTTGTCTCTTCAGGTTGCGAGTACAGTTCTTGATAGAAATTATGGAATATTTCTTCGATGTTTTCTGGGTTAACTGTGGTTTTATTTGTGATGGGGTCCTTTATCTTATATACATTATTCACTGTTTGTTGTTTTCTTAACCGTTTTGCCAGCAGTTTTGTGGCCTTTGGCCCCGTTTCATAATATTTTTGTTTTAAATATCTATTTTTCCTTTCAATTTCATCTATTTGTATTTCTTTTATCTTTATTTTTTCTTCCTTAATTTCTTGATATATTTTTGGGTCGTTTGTGCTTTGATGTTTACGTTCTAATTCCCTCAGTCTCTCACATCTTTGTTCATATGTTTCCAGTTTAGACTTATTTGCTTTTCCTGATTCAGCAGTTAATTTACCTCTTAACACGGCTTTTAGTGCATCCCATAGTATTGTTGGGTCCACTTCTTCATTATCATTCTCTTCGATATACTCGTTTATGTTTACTTTTATTCTTTCTTTCATTTTCTCATCATTTAACAGTCCTACATTAAGTTTCCATGTTGTTTGTCGTTTTCTATTGTTTAAATATATTTCCATGTATATAGGATTGTGGTCTGATATTTCTGCCCCTCCAATCCGACAATTTCTCACCCTGTGTCTGTCACCTTCATTCATGAGGAAGTAATCTATTCTAGAGTGTACTTTATGGACTGCTGAATAATGTGTATAGTCTTTTTCGAGTGGGTGCAGGTCCCTCCATATGTCTACCATTCCCATTTCTGCCAGTGAGGTTCTTATGAACTTTGTTACATGTTTTTTTGTCTTCTTATCACTTGTTGTGTCAACCTCATGATCCATGACAGCATTTAAGTCTCCTCCACAAATTAGGACTCCTTCACTGTGTGTTGCTATGAGATCAAACAGATGTTGAAAAAAACCCTTGTCACTTTCTGGTGGGGCATAGATGTTCACTAATGTGATCTGCATACCATCTATTCTTCCCTTTACTATTACATATCTGCCTTCTTTATCCTGGATTTCTTGTTCACATTCAAATTGTATTTTATTTGAAATTAGTATCATAACCCCCCTTTTAGTTCCTCCCTTAAATGAACTGTAGTAGGAGTTCTTATAGCCAAATCTCTTTAGTTTCTCATGTTCTGTCTTGCTCAAATGTGTCTCTTGCATAAATATAATTTCGGCTTTTTCCTTCTTGAACTTTCTTATTATTCTTTCCCTTTTAATAGGCGAGTTTAGACCATTCACGCTTAATGTCATTATCTTAAGATTTTTACCCATACTCATGTTTTTCCATTTTTTTAACTTGTGCTCCTAACCCCTTTAACAACAAAACTAACACATATTTGTACAAAAACACATTAACGAACTTCGACCTCCGTACTTTGGGCCTTTCTTCTGCCCACTGGTCCCTGCTGGTGGGTGGAGGGAATGTCTTCACAGAGTGAAGGGCCCTCCCTAGACCTATATTTACTATCCAAGTAATAGTCATTAGTCTAGAAATGTCCAACAAAAATCAATTAAACCTCTCCTAGCCGTTTGTTTCTCTTTTACCTTGTCTTCTTGGCCTTCATTTCTTCTGTGTCCTTCTTAATCTTTGTTATAATCTAGGCTTTCCGTTGAAAGCCTTGCAGCTTTTCCTGGGCCCGGTGCGCCACATCTGTCTCCCGCCTTCTGCCGCTCACTCGCCTCCACTCCGGCTGTCGTGGTGCGTTCAGTGCCGCCGCTGCTCCAGCCCCTTCCTCCGGTACGCTCACCACAAAGCCTCGCTCCGTCATGTCCCGCGCTGCCTCTCTGGCTGTGTTGTACGTTTTTACGCCGTCCTCCCAATGAATCCTCATCTTCATTAGCGGCGTTTGGAATCTAATTCTTTTCTCTTTCAGTATTTTTTTAATGTTGGCATATTTCTTTCGCTGCTGCACAATTTCTGTCGGGTATTCATGGTCAAAGAATATCTGTTTGTCGCCAATTCGTATCTTTTTTTTCCACGCTGGTGTCAGGATTCTTTCCTTTACATCATATTTCAGAAAGTTTACCACAACTGACCTGGGTGTAGAGTTTGGATTCGGGTTCTGTGCCGAGGCTCAGTGCGCTCGCTGGATCTGCAGGTCTGCTTCACCGGGCAGTTCAAGCTCTTTTTTTAAGAATTGATCCATGAATTTCGTCATCAAGTTGCCTTCAATGCCCTCCGGGATCCCGAAGATGCATATATTGCTCCGCCTGGACCTGCTCTCCAGGTCGGTTATTTTTTTCCTGCATCCTCTGCGTTTGCGCCGTCAGGGTCTGCAGCCGCTCGCTTGCCTCAGTCCTCCAACTCCGATATTCGAGCCTGTGCTTCTGTCATACACGCCCGTTGAGTGCGCAGCTCCTCGATGTTTTCTGCTAGCCTGCGCTCCATTTCTCTTCGGAGACCCATAATTTCCTCCTTCATCTCTTTTTTCAGTTCTTCCTTAAGAGCCGTTAAATCCTGTCGGAGCTGTCGCTTAAAGTCTTCCAAGTCTTTTTTCAATTCTTTACCTAAATTGGCGATGCCAGTGTTCATAGCACCGAGTTTGGCGTCCTCCATTTTCTCTGCTGTAGTTGTCTCATTTCCCTGGGCCTCATGTACAGCGATTTCTCCTGCGTTGTTCAAGAGGGATTTCTCAGTTTTACCCTGCTTTTGTCCGTGTGCCCGGCTTCTTCGTGTTTTCATCCCTTGGTTTATTGGTTCATTTATGTCGAGTTGGCCATTTACCAATGATTTTTAATCCGACCAGGGAGAGCTCTCTGTTTAAGCGTTATGTCTCTCCGCCATCTTCCCGGAAGTCCCTCCCCGAGGATCGATCTTTGAATATAATGCTTTTACGTTTGTGAGCATCTGCTGAGTCTGATCGGGTCGAAACCAGGTCAGTTAGCCAGGAACAGCGGCGAAGAACCAGAACCACAGAACTAACAGCTAACAAGCGAATAGAGATGCTGGTTCTTCTTCTGTGGTGTTAAAACAGTTCTCATCTGGCAAGAGTTCCCTGCAGCACATGTGCACGTCTTTACTTCCACGTTTACATGAGCGGAGTTGTTAACATGTGTGTCTCTTAATTTATCAACAAAAGTCACCGTAAAGACCATCCTCAACAGTTTCCGAATATTTTTCATAAAGCAGATATAAACGGTTTTGTACTACATGCAGCGCTGTGTTGGAACATTCATTCATCTTCTTCCGCTTAATCCTTTTCGGGTCACGGGGGTGGGTGGGGGGGGGGGGGGGCTGGAGCCTATCCCAGCATCTTTGGGTGAGAGGCAGGGTACACCCTGGACAGATCGCCGGTCCATCGCAGAGCCAACACAGAGAGACAGACAACCATTCACTATCACAGTCATACCTAAGGACAATTTAGAATCCCCAGTTTTGATGCCAATTAACTTAACGTGCATGCTTTTGGCATGTGGGAGGAAACCGGAGAAAACCCGGAGTAAACCCATGCAGACACGGGGAGAACATGCAAACTCCACACAGATCACTGTTGGTCGGGGGCTGGGATCAATCCCAGGATCCCCCGGCCAAGAGTGAGTTGCTGTGCTGCCACAGTGCTAACCACTCCACCACCGAAAAAAGTCGACAATTGATAAACGGAAAACGCACGGAGACTGGCTGAAACTTGTGAACAGAGAGGGAGACTTGGAGCTGCTGAAACTGTAAGTAAAATATCATTTGTTTGTTTCAACATTTGCGTTGTAAATTAATAATTTATCTGGCATGATGGTGTTTTCTTTAACAAACTATGGATACAGTAGTTAACTGTTGGATAAGCGCTGTGAATAAATGTAGAATAAGGGTATAGTTTATGAGATTATGGACTTCTAACACTTAAATGAGAGACATGAAGATAATAATAAAATACAATAAAATGAAAATGGCAGAATTAATAAAGGCTGCAGTACAAGCCATTTTTATTCAATAGAACGAAACTGAAATGAACAAATCTTCCCAGGAAATGAACTGAAACCCTTTTCAATAATTGAAGGGGGAGTCGACCACCGACTTGTTTCAAATTGCTTCCACTACATGATAAATTGGGATCATCTGCAAACAATATTAAATTCAATTTTTCTGAAACTTTACATATATCATTTATATACAGGTTGAATAACAATGGCCCCAAAACTGAACCTTGTGGGACTCCACAAGTAACCTCCAGTAACTGTGAGTTTTTATTACCGACACATACAGTACATACTGATATTTATTCTGTAAATAACTACATAACCAGGACAGTGCTACCCCCAATACCATAATTTTGTAGTTTCGTTAGCAATAATTTATGATCCACTGTATCAAATGCTTTTTTTTGTTAAATCCAAGAATACCCCGACTGAATACTCTTTATTTTCTACAGCAGTTGATATTTTTTCTATAAATTCCTAGTCCAGCAAAAGCTAGCAGTACTCAAATACTTTGCAAGCAGTTTCATGAAATGGTCAGTCAGAGAGCAACTCCTTCCGGCTCGGACCTCGCCCGGGTTAACAAGGTCAGGAGTTCCTGGCAGCGAAAGCAAATTACAGAGCTGCATGGAGGAATCTGATCAGACCTAAATGAAACAGTCATTGTTGCCCCCGACAGACTGCTATGATGATGATGATGATTGTAAAGTTGTCAGTTCTCTAGTAGAATATTTTTCAGAGTATCTTTGAAAATTGCGGCAATAGTGAAATAGGCCTATAGTTTGAAAATTCCCCTCTGTCACCCGTCTTGTGTATCAGAATTACTTTGGCTATTTTCATTGCACTGGGAACTATAAGTGTTTGGAGAGACAGGTTACAGATATACGTCAGTGGCTTTACTAAGCATTCAATAATAGTTTTGACTAAAAGCATGTCAATATCATCACAATCCGTAGATGTTTTAAATGATTTAACAATTTCAATAACCTCTCTCTCATCTGTGTTTTTTATGAAGATGGAGTCTTTTAGAGCAATGTTTTTACTTATTGTATCACCTGTAGGTGCCGTAATGCGTATTTCTCAAGCCAAATTAGGACCAATATTAATAAAAAATTTATTAAATTTATCCGCAGGTGAGTCTGCATTCATATTGAGTCGTTTTTTTCTGAAATATTGGTTGGGTAGCTTGTACTTCGAATTTTATTTCCAAGAATATTGTTAAGTATTGTCCATGTAGTTTTAGAGTTATCTGTTTTTCTCCAGTTCTTTGCTGTAATCACCTCTTTTACTACATCTCATTATTTATTTTGGAACAAGGCTGTAACATAACAAAATGTGGAAAAAGTGAAGCTCTATGAATACTTTCCGGATGCACTGTATGGTCAAAATGCCCTCATACTATGATAGCAATACTCTGATTTGAACACTCAGAATTAAGGACAATAAGGAGTAGCAGACCCTTCTGTGTTTTTACCTGTTTCGTTCTCATAGACAGTCTTTGAGGTTAGAGAGTTGTCATCACTGTTCCTGTGACTTCTTGTTTTCAGTCGTCTCTTCTTTGGTTTGGGTTCTTCTTCGATTGATGCTGAAACTACATGCCTGTTTCCTTCCTCATCTTGAATCTCAGTTACAGCACAGTTGTGAGAGAGGACCTGCTCACTGTTGGGATCTGCTTCACTCTGCTCGTTTTCCTCAGAAATAGGAGTCACCATGAAGGCATCGGCTTCCAACTTGATTACCGGCTCTTCTCTCTCCTGACTGATGAAGAGCTCCTCCTGTTCCTTTTTAATCCGTGGAGGTTCTAGCTCCTGCTGCTCCGACATCTGTGGAGGTTCTAGCTCCTGCTGCTCCAGAACAGAGATCCTCTCCTGGTTCCAAAGCTGCTGGTCAGCCAGAACCTCCTCCTTATAGTCAGGTTGCTGTGGGAAGTCTGGAGGGATCAAGATAAACAAAAAGAAGAGTTTTACATTGATACCAGGATATTTAAATCTTTTTACCATATTTAAAATCATTTGGATTTGTTTACTTTAGTGTAACTTTTAAACTTTTGTCCTCGTAATTCTTTTCTTGTAAAATTCTCATTGTTAGCTTTTTTGTCAAATTCATGGGAAGTCACTTCTCGTAGTGAACAGATTTTCAATCCAGAGACTTTAAAAAAACAGATTCAGATCCTTCTAAAAGCCTCACTCAGACTATTATAGTTCCACATACCTATTCTGTGTATCTTTATGTGGGGGCAGCAGCGGATATTCACCAGTCTGCTCTGATGATCAATCTCTTCCTTGTACTGGTTGATGATTTGTTCAAACTTTGTTATTATTTCTTCTGCAGCAGCAGCCAGTCGCTCTCCGATCAACCTTCTCAGAGGCTGAACTAAAAACATCTTTACAGTTTGATTACTTCCTCCGGATGTTGTGACGTGGCTCCTGATGGTCAGAGCTAGCAGCAGTCTATTCTGATTGTCAATCTCCTCCTCGTACTGGGCCATGGTTTGTGTGAACTCTGTTGTTATTTCTTCAGCAGCAACAGCGAGTTGCTTTCTGACTGATTCTCTCAGATGGCGAACTGAAAACATTTTTACAGTTTGATTACTTCCTCCAGATGTTGCGACGTGGTTGCTGATGGTCAGCACTGGCAGAATGAGGCTTGTTCAGTTAGTATGAAGGCCCCAAAAAAGTCCTCTCAGACTCAGAACTTCCACATCAGTGTTTTATCCTCCAGCACTCAGCACAGACCATCAATGGCAGGTCTGCAGAGTCACATCAGCTTTTCATTCACAGAGAGCAGAACAGGAGCCAAACCACCAAGTTCTCACCAACCAGCTCCTGCAACATTCAGAGAGATACAGTCTTCATTATGCTTCACCTGGAAAGTACAAGAAACTGTCTCCTTTATGCTTCCTTTCGCTTTAACTGAGACAGTTTCTATAATAATGGATCTAACTATTTTCAATATTGTGAATTCAATTCAAAAATTTCAAACCTTCAAATAGAGTTGTTCAATATGATGGTATATATCAGATGACGAGATAAAAATGTCTTTCGTTTCATTTAAAACTATCCTTATATCGGGATTTAAAATAGACATCCCGTTTCTTGAGCAAAGCTGCTCCCACATTACTTGTCAGATACCCGCCTCACCCCAGCAGTGCATGCAGCGGACCAGGTGTCGATGGATCGTGAAGTTTCATTCCGGTGGTAAGCACAACAGCTAACTACAAACTCATGTTTTGGTTAAGTAGCTGCTACTTCTCTTTACCAGGGATGTGGGACTGTTTCCCACCATGCTGCATCAGAGAGGATAGTCCGCCAACCCTGTTTTAATTGGAGGTAAGTAACGTTAACACCATCTCACTCTTACCATTGAAAAACAGCAAATGCTAAATGATGATACTAAGTTCTCACTTCTAGGAAATATTTTTTATCAAACCATCATTTCTTTGCTGTAAATTACTGCTGAATTTCTTAGTTTTGTGTGAAAAAATTATATGAAAGCTGCAAAAATGCATGATAGCAGCACATAGTACATTCAAAATAAATGGAAGTTTATTTTTGTTTGTTTTAAATTATTCCATTTAAATTATCTTTTACTGGAGAAGCTTCACCAGGCAAAGGACCATGACCAGATAATCACCCAGAGTTGAAAGAAGTGGAAAAAGTTGTAAGTCCTCCTGCTGAACAACATGCACTGCACCACTTTAACAAACTCCCAACAAATTCTGAACGGGCAAAAAAGTCACAAAAACTTTTAACAGCACTTTATTACCTCCGCCAAGCCGAAAAGGCCAGGAGGAGGTTATGTTTTTGCCAGGGTTTGTGTGTTTGTCTGTTTGTCTGTTGGTTAGCAAGATAACTCAAAAAGTTTTGGACGGATTTGCATGAAACTTTCAGGCGTTGTTGGAAATGGTACAAGGAAGAACTGATTAAATTTTGGGGGTGATCCGGTTCACCGTCTGGATACAGGAATTTTTTTAAAGCATTTTTCAACACTGTGACATAGGGCCATTTTCAACATGTGCGCAGGCGCAATGGAGGCCGCTGGGCGTCGTGTCTGAACAACACAAACTCCGCGTTCTTCAACGTTTTAGGCACAAAAGCACGCGGAAAACACTGCTGCCCTGGGCCCGCCAGCGTGACTGCTTTTGCGCCACGCTGCAAAACCTGACACGGACACCTGTCCGCCGCCCCATTATTTGCCACAAATTCCCCGCCCAGCTATAGGCGCTGCGTAAAAACGACCTCTCTGCCGGGGAAGACTCTAAATTCTGTTTTGCCGCGGACCGCAACCCCAATATAATATAAAACCCACGGCAACCTGTCTAACCAATCTGCATCCGTCAGTGGAGGAGATGGACACACCAACACTTCAGTTTATTACCTCCGCCAAGGAGGCAATGCTTTTACAACCGTAAAACGGGGCTAAAGGGACGGCGGGGTAATATGGGACACTTTTCTAAATGTAATTCTGCTTTTTTAATTTTGCTTCCGCCTAGATTTGATGAAGGATTCATGGATATTTGACAATAACAACACAACTCAGCGTCCTGCTCAAAATAAAAAAAGCAGAATTACATTTAAAACATTTCCCACAAAAGTGTCCCTTATTAACCCGCCATCCCTTACAGCCCCGTTTTACACTACTGAACCACTAATCCTATCATGATCACATTGATTGTCATTCATTAATTGTCTGTTTATTGCACTGTCCATGTCAAATAAACAAATAATCATTGTGAATCCAATTGCTACTCATATCTTTTCATGCTCAGGGAATCTGAAAACGTACACACAAACACTCTATGGGGGGAACTGTGCCGCTTGGCGGAGGTCTGCGCTCTCCGAGTGCTTTTCTAGTTTTGTTTTATAACTTTAAATTGTTTTTTTAAGTCTCTGAAAAATTTCAATACTTAAGTTTATATTTGTGCAGGTTTAAAATTAATGCTACTTATCTTATGCATCAATTGCGTTCAGTTTTTATTGAATTTGTTCACTGCATTAAGTTACTGTATAGGCAACTGTACATTGACTGCATACAGTCAGGTAGCACTACTATTTAAATGGATGTTCAAAGTATTTGTGATAGAATTTACTTTTGTTTTTAAATGAACAGCCTATATTTCTAGAATGCTGGAGGGCGACCAAACCTACACAGCGTGTAAAAGCTGTTGGGAATTGTGATATACTGAAAAGGAAAATTTTCAAGATTTATTTCACTTGTGTACAATTTTTGAAACTAACAATTTCAAGAAATAAAAAAGCAGTTACTAACCTAAGCCTACTCTTTTCATTTAACAGTATTTTATTGCAAATCAGCTGATGTAATTTTTAAAAAATATACCCCCCCCCAAAAAAAAAAACCCCATCAAGACACCGTACTCTGCTTTCAAACTTACTCCAGCATTTTTTTGCAGTGCAGTTTTTTTCCCCGAGATGAGTGGGTTTTTATACTGAACTGAGAGCCAAATGTGAATCAAAAATCATTTTGAATCAAAAATTGATTCTAAATCGACCCCCCCCCCAAAAAAACAAACAAACAAAAACAAAAAAACCCAAATTGAATCGTGTGACTTGTAAAGATTCACAGCCTTAGTATATCAGGGTTTCTTCTGGTAACAGTTCTGTGTGGCGGGCCGCCACACTTGAAGTTTTGCTGCCACACCAAGGAAATATAAATTTAAGAAAAAATATGAAGGAATGACGCTCAGTAAACATGCGCACGAACAGCGCGCATGATCGTCATCTCCACGGAGTTCGGAAGCGCCCCGCCTGCGTGTTCCAGTCGGCAGGCGGAGTGTCTCGCTACTAGCATTGCTGTCCGAGAGAAGCATGAGCTTATTAAAGTACTTTAAATGTGGAAAAAATGCAGAAGAGGTACTGTATGTAAGCAGTGGAGGCATTTATGGTGGTTTTAACCCATTGGTAACAGAAACAATAATGAAGAGTTGCTTAGCAAACAGGTGTGGTTAGGATTCATATGCAGCCGGCTTCATATGAAGGGAAAGGCAAGGGGGACTGATATTACAATACTACATTACTACAATATTAACTAAGTTATGTTCACTATTATGTACCTGGCAAGTTAACCTGTTGCACTCCGGGATACCGCGGGCGGTCACGTCTCTGCGTCCTAGTGCATCTCAGTGCGCACTGAAAAAAAAAAGCTGCATTTCCGTTCTTCCAGTACAGACACAGCCGCGAACAGAAAGCCAAAGGAGTGTTTTGATTGGTTTAGATTTGACTGACCTCTCATTCGACTAATAAGAGCCTTGAATTGGGTTTCTGAAACCTTGAAGAACCAATGACTGAAAACCTAGCAAGAAGGACCTACCTACCAACGACCGCGAATACAACGAGCCAATTGAAGCAGAGAAGTTCAACGATTGAAATGCGTGCGTCCTGTGTGTAAAATCTGTTTTGTGTAAGCCGCTGGGTGACACACATTGAGACCTGTGTGTAACGGTAGCGTTCACCAGTCTTTTTTTATTACTACTGTTCTTATTTGTTTTGAAATATCGTTCGCCAAAACCGCAATCATGGAAGCGCAAAACCGCAATAATGGAATCATGGTTTGACCGGGTGACCAGAACCATGAGTCCATAACAAGCGGACCAGCTTCATGTTCGTCTGACAATGAGGAACAGATGTTCGCCAACGACACTGCTGTTGTGGACAGGTAAGTGTTATAAGCTAAATTATTCTTTATCACTGAAAATAGTAATAAAAATGACTTTTGACCGATCGGTAATTACAACGGTGCGTCATAGCCACATGACGGACCGTTGACGGACCGTTTTCTGTGCGCCGAGCTCCTCTGTAGCGGGGTGGGGTGGGGTGGGGGTGTTGTTATCCTCTACATTGCAGATATTTTAGTATAATTTTTATTGCACTGTAGGTTATTTTTTCTTGTAAAAAAAGGCCACACATTTTTTACGTGGCATGCTTCTTTGTGTGTGGGGGGCTTCTTTGTTCATTCATTCATTCATGAATGAATAAACACCCCCCCCCCACACACACACACACACACACAGCCCTGAGTGTCACCTTTCATTAGAGCCCAAGATGGAGCTTCTTTGTTGAAGAAGGTTGTCGGTTTTTCACGATCTGAGAGCGGACGAGAGAGGCTGACGAGAGAGGCTGTGGGCAGTCTGGCTCACACTGATATCTCTTCTTGTTGACGGGAGCACGAGCTTGAGAGGCATTGTGGCTATGTCCTTTTGCTGTGTTCACACTGATACCTCATTTTGGATAGGTTTTTTTGGTTGCCGATCAAGAACCTTCTGGATCCTGGATTCTCTCCGAATGGAGATGGCGAGCCTGACCCGAGACTGAACCGAGATTGAACAGAGATCTGACCAAGATCTCGATTGAAGGGCATCCTTCCTCTCTCCAGTGCACAACGTTGAAGTGGTAACAACTCAAGCTTCTCACTTCCGCCTCCAAAGAGAGCAGACGCCTTTTCTCTTCTCTCTTGCTCCCGACTCATTTCCTCCTCCCCAAACTAACTGGATCCCAGCTTGCTGTCGTCTGTCTGCGTCTTACTGCTGATTATCGAAAGAAAGAAATTATGGAATTAATAAGCTGGCCTTTGAACGCAATTGACACTATCTTTTCAACGAGGAAAAGTGCCCCGGGGGAGGTTGTTTGCCCAGCAGGAACGGCTCCAGCGGGCTATTTACGGGAGACAGGTAATTGGAAGCTCTTGTGCCTGACTAATCTTTTTATCGAAGATGTAGAAGATTTGTACGTCTTCGTAGTAATGGTGATTGGGATCGTTCTGATTGGATCTGGGATTGTCCTGGTGTACCGTAAATTGTTGAAGATGGATACAACCTATCAAAATGCTGGCCAGGCGAGGTTCATCCATCAAATTGAAAAAATGGAGAAGACCCTGATAGCGACAAATGGAGAACTGTCTCGGAAGGTGGATTACATCATGATTACGCTTAGGTCTATCCACGATGGACTCAACTCCCAGCAATGAAGGATTAAGTACTGAATCTGTAAGAGAATATAAAGTTTTTCTCTGTGTTCAGTACCATTCGGCTTTAATCCGGCTCCCTCACAAAAATCCTCCTGATCATCTGCAGTCTGTGTTTTTCAAAACATTGAGCTCATGGCCTTCGGACAGGCAGCTGCATGGCCAAGGACAAAAAACTGCCAGCAGTTAGACACAACATCTCCTGCCAAAGAGTCCTTGTTGTTCTTAACTGATACAACACTCACACTTCAACATTACACTCATACTGATCCACACAACTGATGATAAAGATGACTCACACACTGCTCTCTCTGTGTCTTGTGAACTTTTGGTCTGCTGATTGTGCATTGAGGGCTTTTTTTTTCTTTGTAATCATAATATTGATCATATGTGACCACTATTCTGAAATCAATGATTTTTTTGCTCCTTCCTATTGTATTATTCTTACGCCACCTGTACCCTTCTGTTGGCAGGCGCGTTTCAGATGCCGCCGCGTCACCGGAAATGCAGGTTCATTTTCTGTGTAAAGTCAAATCCCTCGTATGTTATCAGAATCTGTTAATGTACTTGGCAATAAATTCTTTCTGAGTTCTGAGTTCTGAAGCATTCAAAAGATATAGACATTTTTCCAAACTGTGCCATTTGGCACAATTTGGCACAGTTCAAAAACGCCTGGGAACAACCTGAGAAAGAAGCTGTGTAATATATTCATTTTTTTTGTGGTATTGTTACAAAATTTTGACCTCAGCTTGATAACACTTGGTTCTACATTTCTGTTGCATTTTCCAGCCCGGATCTGACAGCTGTGTGTTATTTGCAAGCATTTGTATCTAAAAAAAAACACCCAGGCGAACTTTATTTTCTTCAGATTCAGTATGTTTAGATGACTGTTACTCAGTGACAGGAGCACTTGGAGAGATTATGACTGTTTTGCCAAAAAAATTCAAAGTGTTTTCTTTTAAATGAGACCAACCCCATGAAGATGCTGCAAAGGGTTGAAGAACAGCTTTTGATTTACTTTGGGTATGTTATTTTTAGGCGTTTTTAGGGAAATTGACCAGAGTGCAAGGGGTTAAACACTTTTAAGATGACTAAAAACTCTAACTTACAACTCATACAGTTCAAAGTTGTACATACAGTAGAACTCATTACACGGGACAAAAGATCTTTAAAATGGACTTGAGTCACACAAATATCTGTTCCCATTGCACCAGCAATGTCCTGGACAGTTATATGCATGCTATGTGGTTCTGTGCACCGGTCCAAAAGTTCTGGCAGAGACATGTGAAGGCTTATCGGCATGGCTTGGGTATCGTGTCCCATCCTCTCCCACACTTTGCATACTAGGTGATTTAAGTGAAATGAATATAGAGGTTAAGATGTCACACATTATCAGTGCTGGGAGTGTTGGGAGTGTTGCTGTAATGCCACTACTTTTTGCAGTAACGTGCTGTGTAACGAAATTACTGTTTAAAAATTCAGTAATGCGTTACAGTTACTGAAATTTGACCAGATGCGTTACTCGAATTACTTGCTTTATTAGTATGGATAAGATATTTTAGCGCAAATACACGATCATATAAGTTGCAGTTGCTAGACACCCTCCTCCTCAGCTGCCAACTGGGGATGAATACACATGTAACCCAGCTGAGAAAATGACCCCTTTTTTTTCTCAGATGTCAATTGTATTAATACAATTGTGTGATTTTATTTTGAAAAACGATTATTTGTGTGATCCTCGTTATCCAACTTTTAAATTCCCGTTTCATGGTCATGTTGGGTGATCTGGGTCTTTTCATTCATTAAGAGCGATATTAGCCCCGCCTTCCGAGCAGAGTGCCGAGGCGCTCTGCTGGTTGTCGGTTTTTCACGATCTGAGAGCGGACGAGAGAGGCTGTGGGCAGTCTGGCTCACACTGATATCTCTTCTTGTTGACGGGAGCACGAGCTTGAGAGGCATTGTGGCTGTGTCCTTTTGCTGTGTTCACACTGATACCTCATCTTGGATAGGTTTTTTTGGTTGCCGATCAAGAACCTTCTGGATCCTGGATTCTCTCCGAATGGAGTTGGCGAGCCTGACCCGAGACTGAACCGAGATTGAACCGAGATCTGACTAAGATCTCGATTGAAGGGCATCCTTCCTCTCTCCAGTGCACAACGTTGAAGTGGTAACAACTCAAGCTGCTGCTTTAAAAGAGGAAAAGAAACCTGAGTCTGGAGATACAAGATATCTTGACTGGTCAACCGACTAAACCAAAAGGACAAACAAACACTGAGCTCAGTAGGACATGTTTGGGGTTTTATTTCATACCGGCCGTTGTTACATTTGTATAGTTGTAAATTGTCTATATATATTGTTCACTTTATCCCTACAAATAACAACCATTATTGCTCATTTCTTGCCTCCAGCTATTTCATTCCACACTCATTTTAATTCCCTATTGTAACCCTTACGAACCTAGCAACCAGGTTCGTAAGCAACCAGTGGCCCCAAGCCACTGGAGGCTGTGATGTCAAAAGCAAAGACAAGCAAATAAATAAGCAAATTAGGGCTGTTGCGGTAGAGGAATTTCCCCTGCGGTGACAGTGGGCAGCTCAATACCGCAGTATGCGTTATTACTGCAACTGTTTTTAGGACCCTGTAGATTTGTAATTTAAACAGGGTTTATTAACTTAGGTGGCAAATGAGGGAAGCTGTGAGAGTCTCGCTGCAGCTTGCTCTCAACTTTATGTGCGTGTGTCACAACTGTGCAGAGCTCCGCTCTTTATGCAGGCATCAACTGCCGATTCTGAAAAAAAGAAAAAAAAAACATTTTCATAAAGCAGTGGCGGTAACTAAAGGTGCGTTCACACCAAACACCAACCAAATTTTTCACGCAGCACGATTACATTATAACTCAATGTAAACACACAAACAGACATGACTTCCCCTTCTGAGTGAGATGTAGACAGGCGAAGTTGCCTTTGTAACTTCTGCAGCTGTGTTGAACCTGCTATGGAAATTCCCAAAATAACATCATGTTTAGGTTTACATTATCCAACCAGGGCTCACCTCAAAATGTCGTCTGTTAGAGTACCCCACGACATGACCCCAGCAACCGCAAAAAGGTTGAAAGCAGCAGACCCTCCCAATCACACCGATTTACCCCCTATGAAAAGAAAATGGGGGATCCTGCTTCAAATTTGTCAAGAATACAGAAAACATCTCAGGGAGGTCAGCCAGGGTCACAAAATCATCAGAGGGCACATACTCCTGTGGTCAGAAAGGACAGTGGCAGGCATATCTGGTGAAAACACAGGGGGATGAATGAAGAGCAATATTGAAAGCATATGCCATGAAATGTAATATCTTGTGTAATCAGTAAAGCAAATGTATACTCGTTGATTAAGAAGTATGTAATCAACAAAAATGAGTGTAATCAAACTGTGTGATCATATGTACATTTTAACTGCACAAAGAGAGATTTATGTGGGGTCAGATTGTGAAATTTTTTGCAAGACCTGTTGACTGGAAAGCATGTGACAAAATGAGGAACTGAAAGTAACGGAGACAGCAAGTTGATTTATTTTGGTAATGGAAAATGATGAGATAAGCAGGACAGAGTTCTAAGATAAGCGGAATCAGACGGCCACAAGGGCAAGAAGTGAGCGGTGCCTGAGCAGTGCGGGGCCGATTCCTGGAAGCGGGGAGAGTGCGTGGCACATGGCTTTACTGGAACTCGAGGGTGGGGGGGGACATGTGCAGAATGAGGTAATGTTATATAAGAGTTAGCATTAAGCCAATCACAGAAGCCAAAAAGCCTATGGGGAGATTGTTAGCCAATCACAGTTGAATGTGTAAAAGGTATAAAAACTCTGCTGAAAAACCCCAAAATGTTCATTTTCGGCAGACTCCAAGACCCCCATCATCCCAAGGCAGAAGAATTGAAGATGGGGAGACTGCTGCAGGAAAATGAATCAAACACCATCTCAGCTCTTCAATTTTTAATAACTATAAATCTTCTGTTGCAAGAAGGGAGAAAATAACACTTGGGTGAAGACAGAAGAGGAAGTGGAGGCACCCCTTCCCCTCCCCGGCTGACTGTTTCCACCCCTGTCTGCGGCTACACAGAATATGGGGCCCCGCTGATGGAAGAACAGAAGAAGGAGCTTCAAGAGTTCTCGGCCAGGCCTCCAGCTTCCCTGCCTCGCCTTTTCTTCCCCTTCTCCCCGAGAAAAGGGAGCATCGAAGGAGAAGACCAGCAATTAATCATCTTTGTTCCCCCCCCCCAATCTCCCTAGCAAGGCTTTTTAGACATTTATCCACAAATTGATTAGACGTTTTTACCAGGTTTTATGATTCAAAGGGTTTCTTTTATTTTGGACTCTTTCAGATTTTTCATATTTTTGGGTGATTTTAAATTTTGATTTTCTGGACTGATCCTGGTGATTTTTGAATTTTTATATTTTTGAATGATTTCACTTTTTGATCAAATGACTGATTTTATAACTACCAACTTTTTGAATCAAGGTTTTTGAATCAGTTTTTGGTTTAATTTTGAATTTCATCATTTTGATTTAATTGACTGTTTTCATACAAGTATATCCTGTTTTGGCTGAGCTTTGCAGACTTACAATAAATACTACAGCATATTAAAAGACAGTATGGGAGTTTGTGAGATCACTGATTCAGTGTTCATCTTTCCTGGTTGTTCTTCAAGAAGGTATTTTTCTACAAGAGGTGTTACATTTTTATGAGTTTTTAAAGGCAACTCTTTAAGGTGTTTTTAAAACAGACCTCCTATAGATCAGTTTTCCTGATCTTAAACATTTACCCAGATTTTACCAAGAGCAATGTAAGACCACGAGGGGCTGTCGGTAATACCAAGGGGGTATTCCAGGTGTCTGACTGGACAGGTCATTCAGTCAGAGGTCTGGTATACAGGTAGCGGAGGTTGTCTGGTATATGTAGACAGTGGAGCTGGGTTAACTCTCAAGTCACCAAGCACACACACATGTGACAGAATTTCCCATGAGGAAAATTCCTCTAGGAACTGCAAGCTGGTGAGCCTAACTTCAGTCTTGAGGTACAAGGTCAAAGGGTCTTTGACACGTCTCAAGTCTCCAAAATTTCATAGAACATGTGCATTTTCACTGCTAGCTTGCTACGACGTCCTTGGCCGGAAACTGTGGGTAAATAACTCCAAAATTCGATTCAGCTGAAGAGTTCCCGGTCCTCCTGTCTCCCAGTGAGTGAGTTTCATTTTGTAACTAGTTTACTCTGCAATGGTGATAATTTTACTCCATCTGCCAGCTAGCTAGCTGCTAGTGTAGCTAGAAAAATCTCGTTCAAACAAGCTGCTCTCGGAGCTCATACACAGTAAGGAGCATACACACTCCGCTCAGAAGGAAATAACACACTTTGTGCCCTTTCAGTGTTCACTGTTATGGCTGTTTTTAACAAGGAGTCCAAACGCTTTCATCACTAACTGCCTGCCTTAGCAATGTATTTAATAATCAGTTGGGTTATATAAGTGAACAACAAGATATAGCCACACACACACACAAAAAGTGAACACTGCGGTTGTTGAGGTTGATCGTTTTCCTCTGCGGTAGGCATGGCCATACCGCAGTATTACATAATTGCGGTTATTGCAACAGCCCTAAAGCAAATAAATATAAATGGACCCTACCATAACTGACACAGCCGTCACACAGTCTCCTCCGCGGTTAGGTTTCCTGTCCTGTCCAGTTCACATCACAACCTGGTGGGGAGAAATACCATGGCGGTGGCGACTTCTCATATGAGCCCTGATCACCTGTTGTCCCAGCGGTAAGTACACCCTACAGCTCCTACCTCTATGGTTAAACATGAGTATTTTTTGAGCAAGAAGCTCGCATTTAATGTCCACATTAAATGCATTTAAAGTGTTCTTACGCACAGAGAAAAAGTGACTGATTTGCTGCAGTAAAGAACAGCTTCTAAGCGGTGAACTTTCATTTATCTGTGCTTTCTGTTTTATTTTATCTCATTCATTTACATGCTGTTGTGACATGCAACTATTTCATGGAAGTAAATCCTCTAAATATGTGTTTTTAATGGGCTGGTCCAGGGGTGTCAAACATATAGCTCGTGGGCCAAAAACGGCCCACCAGGGGTCCAAAATTTTCTCTGTGAATTCACAGCTTTGTTTCTAGTAAATTTCTGACTTTCTACTGATTACAATAGTTTGTGTAAATCTGAGGCATTTTTTCTCTGTAAGATGAAACTTTTTTCTCATCATTTTTCTTCTTTTTTCTGATGAGAACAAGGGGCCCTTGATCTTGCTGTGTGCAAGATGATTTAAGTATGCATTTAAAAGTAATGGGAAAGTTACTTTTCCAAGTAACTAGTTACTTTAATCATGCAGTAACTCAGTTACTTTTGAAAGGAAGTAACTAGTAACTGTGACTAGTTACTATTTTTAGTAACTTGCCTAATACTGCACATGGTTCTCACTGCCTTATGCATCACAAAGAAAACCATCCTCATGAACTGGAAATCAAGAAATAATTTGTCATCATCATCATCATCACAGCAGTCTGTCAGGGGCGACAATGACTGTTTCATTTAGGTCTGATCAGACTCCTCCATGCAGCTCTGTAATTCCAGGAACTCCTGACCTTGTTAACCCGGGTGACGTCCGAGCCGGTATGAGTTGCTCTCTGACTGACCATTTCATGAAACTGCTTGAAAAGCATTTGAGTATCGCTATCATTTGCTGGACTAGCGACATATTCTTGGCAGATAGAGGTATTATCAGTAGCAAGGACAGGCCAAGACAAACTGACTCCAGTATCTGTGGCAGTGACTGACCATATAGGTTTGTTTATTTCTGCTCTTTATGTAGTGCACATCACGATGCACCGACTGGCAAAAGTCCACCACAGACCTTGCAACAGATGTGCTTATCTGCCAGGATGTCTCGCCTCACCCCATGTAACTGGGAGTGGTCCACCACAGACTTGGTTTTACCCACGAGGCGTTTTTCTCCCTGTGAGATGCGCAAGACAGTCAACTCCCTTGTCAGACTTCTGTGTGGCACAAAAATAGCCATAAAAATCCAGGACTCACCTGTAATACTGAACAAGAGGTGGAATAATGCAGCCTTCATCTGCTGTCTGAAGTACCTCCAGTCAGAGGATACAAGCATCTTTAAACGCAGTGCAGTCTCCAGCTACAGGACTAGGGTGGAGGATTTCCTGGCGTTTCTCGGTTTTGTGGTGGAGTGTGGAGCCTATAACAGCCTGCTATTATATTAGCCCGGAGAGAATGTCTGCCTCCTCTAAAAACCAAATGGCTGAATTCAATTCTCTCTGGTCGCCGCTTATAAATTCTATAACCTGAGGGGTGGCGGGTGGTGGCACGCTCACCTTGGTGCCTCTGGCGGCTGGCTGGGCCCTGGCTGTGAGGGGTTTCTGTGACTGCACCGGTGGTGCGCACCAGCCGCGGCAGGGTCATGCCCTCCCCCCCTGGGGCCCTGGTGGCGCGCCAGCCCCCCCGTTCTCCGGGGTCTACGGGTGTGAGTGGTGAGTGTGTCTACGCCTGAGTATGTACAGGTGTGCGAAAGTATGGGTGTGTGTGGGTTCGTGTGTATATGTGTGGGTGCGGTTATAGGTGCATGCATGTGTGTGAACATGTGTGTTGTGTGTAAACATGCAAGGTTGTGTGTGGGTGTAGGTGGACATATGTGATGGTGAGTATATGTGTGTATACATGAGGGTGGGCGTGTGTGTATGGGTGGGTGCAAGTACCTGTGGGTGGACATGCAGGGGTGGAGGGTGTGTATGTGGGCGGGAAGATCTTGTTGGGTGCCAGGGGGTGAGGCGAGCTGTCTGGTAGCGTGGGGGTTGGCAGTTTGGGACTTGCTTTTCCTGACCATCCAGCTGTTATGTCACAGGGCGGGGCCCTTTGCCCCATTGCCTCCAGTGTCCGTAGCATCAGGTGTGGATGTGTGTGGGTGCTCGGGGGGCGGGGGGGTTGCGTGGGTTGGCGACTGCATTTCCGTCGATTTGCACTGGGGCGGCTGTGGCTGCAGGGTAGCCTGCCACTGTCGGTGTATGTCTGGGGTGGGTGGTTGGTGGGCTTGCGGTGGTCGCTCTGGGGTGTCGCGTGGAACGTGGGGCGCCGTATGGGTCCGACCTATTAATCCATTATTGTTATTATTATTATTATTATTATGTATGTTTGTGTGTACAAGATGTGAGAGTAAGTGTGAGTGTGGCTACTCCATCAGGCCTGTGGTGTTGGGGAGTGAACGGGGAGCGACAATGGCAGATCCTAGGCTGCTTGGCCTGGCAGCCCTTGCCCTGGGTTGGGATCTGGGGGCAGCCTCCTTAGCCAGTTTGGGAGTTGGCTTCTGGGCGGGCTCTCTTTTGGACCGCCACCCTCCCAGACTTACCCCCCCCCAAAAAAAAAATCTGGGTGGAACACACATCTTATTGGAGACACTTAGGGTTTTGCGGTGGGGGTGTGCCGTACTGTGTTGGTGAAGAGGACCCCTTTGTCTACTACGCAGTGGGGCCGCCCTCACCTCAATTTTAATTGCACTACAGACACTGAGGGCTTGGGGGGGATGGGAGCCCCATTGCCTATAGCAGTGGCTAGCAGTGCTCCAACACACCATCCTCCCAATTTTAACTGCACTCTGGTAGTAGTTCACATACCTGTACACAATCACACCACACAACTAACACACACCCATCATGAACACGTGCATGGGGGATGGGGGTCTTCCCCCACCCCTGCTGCAATTCTTCTGCCGGGGACCTGGGGCCCATCATGTTGTCAAAATTCCTGGGCACTGCCGAATGAATAGGTGCAAGCAAGGGAGTGACAGAATGAATGAACAAGAAGGTAAGTGAGAGTAAGGGAGTGATGAGTGGAGATGGTGATGGTGGGTCAGTTTTGTGTGGTGCTTTGCATGTTGGGTGGCATCTCGAAGCGCTTGCAGTGGTCCGTTGATCAGTCGCTCCGGGTGGGCGTTGGGGGGTGGTGGTCTGCTTCTGTGGCTGCAGCCGACCTGGGGTGGGTCGGCGGGGGTGTGCCTGCAGGTCCACGCCGGCGGTCTCCCCGGCCGCTGCCAGGCGCTGGTGCACATTCATGCTGCGTCTGCACCACAGCCAGCCCAAGTAATAAGGGTGAATGAGTGTGGGTGAGTGTGTGGGGGAGAGCATGAGTGGATGTGAGTGAGTCAGAGTACGTGTGAGAGTGTGAGTATGGGTGAGCGTGAGTGGGTGCAGGCAACTCTTGAGAGCGAGCGGAAGCGAGATTGAGCGGGTATAGCAGTGGGTGAGAGTGGGTGGGTCTGGGAGAGAGGGCGAGTGAGAGTGAGTGAGTGCATGTGGGTGCAAGTGGGTGTGTATGTATGAGAGCACGAGGGTGTGAGTGCATGGGAATAGGTGTGTGTGTGTGCTGGTTGGGGGTGCTGGATTGAGGGGGTGCCACCTCTTGGTTGCATGGGCCCCACTGGATGGGGGGGAGGGCTGCCCCCCCCCCCCATGGAGTCTCTGTACCTTGCTGCTGCCTTCCTTGGGCATGGGGATCCCCGGGGTGTGTGATGGCAGCACTGGGGTGGGGGCGGGACTGCTGTGGAGGTGTTTGGGGGGGGCTTGCGCCGGGGGAGCTCACGCTGGGGGCGTCGGGTTACCCAATGGAAAAACTGCAAGGAATTGTGGGAAAAGTGTCCTGCCTGCCTGTGTTTAGTAGTGAGCAACGGATGCGGTTAAGCTGAAGTTGTCATGGTGCGATCCTGGCGGACCGCTAATGAGACACTATAGGCGACCAGTGAGTTTGCGTATTTATTAAAGGAAGGAACAAGGTACAAAATAATGAGCCACGTGGTGAAAAACACAAATAAAGACTGTGACTAGAACACACCAACAATAAACAGAGAACTAGAGAGACTCACGGGAGATGAGGATACAACACTTACTGTGGGCCACCAATTGTGCAAGTTCTCCCACTTAAAACATGAGAGAGGTCTCCAATTTTCATCATAGGTATACCTCAACTATGAGAGACAAAATGAGAAAAAAAAAATATCCAGAAAATCACATTGTCTGATTTTTAAAGAATTCATTTGCAAATTATGGTGGAAAATAAGTATTTGGTCACCTACAAACAAGCAAGATTTCTGGCTCTCACAGACCTGTAACTTCTTCTTTATGGGCCTCTTTTATGGGCCTCTTTCCACCAAACTGGTTCCAGTGCTAGCTTGGTTCTGGGGCTGGTGCTAGTGCTTAACCAGTTCTTCTGGAGTGGCTCATAAGAACCAGTTGGCTTTCCACCGATATGGAGCTAGTCGGGAATTATGTCAGAGCTACGTCATTACGTAGTGTGAAGCGCCCAACCCCCGCAGAACACCAGAGAAGACGGAAGGTGGCGGTATGCACCTCTCACTTTGCTATCCGCCAGTAACCGAGAGAAGAGGAAGAATGCTATCCGCCAGTAACCGAGAAGAAGAAGAATGCTATCCGCCAGTAACCGAGAGAAGAAGAAGAAGTAGCAGCGTTAGCTTGTCGACATGTAGGAGTTTATTGTCTCTTTGGGAGCGCTGCTTTTATTATTCTAAACCTGTATTACCATCCAAAAACAGTTTTATTCTTAATGGCAGAGAACGGTGGCTACGTTTAAGGACACCGGTAATCATCAATATTTCAGTTATCAGCCGTTGTTAGATAAAGTCTGTAGCGCGAGCATTGACTACACTTTTAAACATAATATTTATGTCATTTCTGTAATAGGTGGTGTTACGGCGCATTACGAGACGGAGGTCGCCTGTTCTGTCATGCCAAAAAGTGATCAGCTGTCCCAAAAAAATGATCGCCAGGGGCCATATTGTTATGGGCTTATATTAGCCGGTAAATATATATATTTCAACAGATAAACAGTACTTAGTTAGGTATAACAAGATATGTTTAACTTATCACTTACGATGCATTTTGAACCCAAAACAAACTTGATCTGGGATTAAAAGCAATTAAAATAATGCAGTCACAAGGTTACATGGAAAAATGTATAGATTTACTGCATATATACATGAAGATACTGTATAAATGCATATTCTATGCACCTCCAAACTACAGAATTGTGAAGGGTATACCCTTCTGTACTAGTATGTCATCTATTCTGGTTAAAGTACTGATTCAAGTTTTTATTCATGTAGGGATAACAAGAGGCAGACTGTAAAGTGTTCAAGTTCAAAGTTCTTTCCCCAGAAATGATCTTGTCCAGAGCTGACAGAATGTCACGTGATACGTTGTCAAAACAAGATAAACTCATCATTTTTGAAGCTGGCAACTTGGAACATTTTCCACAGAAAAAGTACATAGATTTAAAGTTTGTTGCTGCTTGTTCTTTAAAAAATGTGAAAAAAGTTGTCAAAAATATGAGTACGTCTACAAATACCTGATATATTGTCCAATACCTGGAAAAATGAACTTAAGTGCAGTAATTCAGTACTTGTACTTTCACTTCCCACCACTACAATGTTATAGTGATTTGCATTGTCCTAAATAACTTTATACAGTGATCCCTCGCTACTTCGCGCTTCACCTTTCGCGCCCTCGGTGCATCGCGGATTTTTCAAAAATATTCATCAAAAATTCAAAATTGAGAAATAATGGGCGGGCGCTAGCAGAAGGCAGGGAGACTACATTAGAACATCAGGTATCAACACGGAGAGCAGCACAACTCAAAATCCACCTCTCTGTTCGCTGTTCTCGTGTTGGCTCGGCTCGGGAATCTCGCAAGCTGATTGGCCGAGACGTTTCACCCCGCAAGCTGATTGGCCGAGACGTTTTACCCAGCTTCTCTCCCTGCCGAGCGCCCACCCAGCGAAGGAAGACCGCATTCATTGCTCTTTATCGCTCGTGTTGCTTAGTCTCACTGCTTGGAACTTTTTGCTGTTCTCTTGTGCCATTTTGTGCGAAATAGTCTTCCCGTCGAGCCACTACGCCGCCTCCTGCAGCTTCTCCAGCTCTATCGGAAGCTGCCCTCGACGATCCTGCGCCTCTAGCACCTGACGATGAGGCGTCACCTGAGGAGCAGTAAAGCTCTCATTAACCTGTGCAGTAAATCATCTTCATCTTGAGTTACGTATCTTGTTATAAGAATAAAAGAGTTCTAAAAACATATTTATGTACACTTTATTTACATCTACGTATGTATGTACACTTACACACACACACACACGTATCATATGAGAGAGAGAGTGAGAGAATAAACATACGTATTATTTATGGGTGACGTCATTAGGGGTGACGCTACTTCGCGGTTTTTCACTTTTCGCGGTCGGTTCTGGAACCCATTAACCGCGATAAGTGAGGGATCACTGTATTTCATGCATATGAAATGTAAAGTCTTTAACTTTTTAATATGACCCTTCTCTCTTATGTTTTTTCTCTTATCTCTTTGTCTTGTGTCCTGATTGATGGAGCCTTGAGCACTTTTATCATGTTTATAGTCAGCTTCATGTGTGCCTGTGTTTGTGTTCATGTTGAATGTAACTGTGTATTGTAAATATGGATGTCACCTGACTGCAAAACAAATCTACCTACGGGTACAAATAAAGGAACCTGAACCTGAATATGTTTGGTGTGAGGATAACAATGTAGAAGCAGAAAAACACTTAAAGAAAGCTTTTATTTCCAAAATGTGCAAAAACTTCAGACTGCTACATATGAAATATTATGTACAAACAGCCAAAAATATCAATGCTGTGATAGTTACTTTTTTTTACAGTCCCTCAAGCACAGACACAACACGTCCCATCAGTCCAACAAGGGTGTTGGTCTGCTTTGCAGCAAAGCGAAGTTCAGCTGCTCCTCCCTCCAGCTCTGCTCCTGCTGTCTCATCTGACCGTAATCAAGAAGGAGGTCCATGTTTGTGTTACACTTGTTTCCCTGTGTTAAAGTACAAAAATAAGCAATATAAAATAACCACACACTGAAAAATGCAGGAATCGTCAATCCAAGATTGAATGTGTCTATTCAACATCCATTTACTGTTAGTGGCATCACAACATTCAATTCAAGTGTATAATTGGTTTAATTCACTCCCTCCTTTGTGTGACTGGGTCATGATCCATCCAGGTGGATGCCCTCAATTTCCCCTATGGGGATCAATAAAGTACACAAAATCAAAATGATCTGAACATAAATTACCTAATCTGGTCTGATTAGAAGAGCAGGAGGAGGACAAGCTTGGAGCTGGTGAAGGTGAGCTGGACACCACAGGTCTGGCTGCTTCTCCCTCATCATCCAGCTGTGATAAATCTATAAAAAAAAGTGTTTTAGTTTGTGCAGTGAACAACTTAAGCCTTCCATTAAATGTGCAGACATAGAAGACAATTTTATTCAGTATCAATGTTAGCAAAGCTTACATGTCTGATTATGGAATAGAAGAATAGGAATAGATGAAACTTCATTGTACTGTATAATGAAACTGTAGGTGCTCCACCAGGCTAGTGCGCAATAAAGTAAGAGAAGGATTAGATAAAATACGGCTACACAACATACAATTAAACACGAGTGAAATTTAAAAAAAAAAAATGGCCTAAGATTATGGAAATATTACCAAAATAGTAAAAAAGACGACGTTACTAGTGTCTGGTAGAAAAATCTCCCATAACACAACGCAAGGCACCCATTCATACACAGTATTCATACCACAAAAAACGTATTTTGCGCTGGATGTCTTTATAAAAAAAGTATTCTGCAAGATGCTAAGATTTCTGTTCTAGTTTCTCAAACGCGCATTTCTGTATGGCGAGGAAACGTTCGTGCTAAAAACAGTTAGCTTGTTAGCATAGCTAACCGAAAATACTATGGCCACAAGAGTGAGTAAAAAAAAAAAAATCCGCGCTTTGGCCGTTACATATCAATACAAGCGGTATATATCTGTCAGCAGAGACGACCTGTTCATTTCTTTATGGCGAGGAGAAACGTTTGGTCGTAGTAAAAGTACTGTTAGCTTGTTAGCATAGCTAACCGAAAATACTATAGCCACAAGAGTGACTAAAAAAATATCCGCACTTTGGCCGTTACATATCAATACAAGCGGATATATATGTATACATATACTGGTTAACGTCTGGCATTTTAAAGACAATACACTTACCAGCGTGTTTTAAGCAGTTTGTTGTCCAGACTAATCCACGGCAGTGACAATGGTCGGGCTGGCAGGCCTGTCCTCCAAAACAGTTCAGATGAGTGGCCCCCTCCAGCTGATCTTGTACTTCTGCTTATGTCCATAGAGCCAAGAAATATGTCTCCTCTTCGCTCTAAATCTGTTTGGTTTTGGAATCCGTTGCGTGCTCCACTGTTTGGAAAGCAACATGGCGGTCAGTAATGTTTTGAAGCTGGTCAGTTAACCACGCCCATGGCTGTGGACATAAGCAATGTAAACTGGTGCTGCCGCTGGCCCAGCTAGGAGTTGGGGCCACGATAGCCCCACTTTTGGGAGCCCGGGACTGGTGCTTAAGTCGGTGGAAACCCAAAGAACTGGTGCTAATGACGCAATGGCTCCAGTTAAGCACTGGAACCGGTTTGGTGGAAAGAGGCCCTAAGAGGCTCCTCTGTCCTCCACTCGTTACCTGTATTAATGGCACCTGTTTGAACTCGTTATCAGTATAAAAGACACCTGCCCACAACCTCAAACAGTCAGACTCCAAACTCCACTATGGCCAAGACCAAAGAGCTGTCAAAGGACACCAGAAACAAAATTGTAGACCTGCACCAGGCTGGGAAGACTGAATCTGCAATAGGTAAGCAGCTTGGTGTGAAGAAATCAACTGTGGGAACAATCATTAGAAAATGGAAGACATACAAGACCACTGATAATCTCCCTCGATCTGGGGCTCCACGCAACATCTCACCCCGTGGGGTCAAAATGATCACGAGAACAGTGAGCAAAAATCCCAGAACCACACAGGGGGACCTAGTGAATGACCTGCAGAGAGCTGGGACCAAAGTAACAAAGGCTACCATCAGTAACACACTATGCTGCCAGGGACTCAAATCCTGCAGTGCTAGACGTGTCCCCCTGCTTAAGCCAGTACATGTCCAGGCCCGTCTGACGTTTGCTAGAGAGCATTTGGATGATCCAGAAGAGGATTGGGAGAATGTCATATGGTCAGATGAAACCAAAATAGAACTTTTTGGTAAAAACTCAACTTGTCGTGTTTGGAGGAGAAAGAACACCATACCTACTGTGAAGCATGGGGGCGGTAACATCATGATTTGGGGCTGTTTTTCTGCAACGGGACCAGGACGACTGATCCGTGTAAAGGAAAGAATGAATGGGGCCATGTATCATGAGATTTTGAGTGAAAACCTCCTTCCATCAGCAAGGGCATTGAAGATGAAACGTGGCTGGGTCTTTCAGCATGACAATGATCCCAAACACACCATCTGGGCAATGAAGGAGTGGCTTCGCAAGAAGCATTTCAAGGTCTTGGAGTGGACTAGCCAGTCTCCAGATCTCAACCCCATAGAAAATCTTTTGAGGGAGTTGAAAGTCCGTGTTGCCCAGCGACAGCCCCAAAACATCACTGCTCTAGAGGAGATCTGCATGGAGGAATGGGCCAAAATACCAGCAACAGTGTGTGAAAACCTTGTGAAGACTTACAGAAAACGTTTGACCTCTGTCATTGCCAACATAGGGTATATAACAAAGTATTGAGATGAACTTTTGTTACTGACCAAATACTTATTTTCCACCATAATTTGCAAATAAATTCTTTAAAAATCAGACAATGTGATTTTCTGGATATTTTTTTTTCTCATTTTGTCTCTCATAGTTGAGGTATACCTATGATGAAAATTGGAGACCTCTGTCATCTTTTAAGTGGGAGAACTTGCACAATTGGTGGCTGACTAAATACTTTTTTACCCCACTGTACATATGGATAGCGAGGGTGGAACCTAACGCTGAAAGAAACTGGCTTCGGGCGAAGGGAAACCAGTCTGGAAAAAGCGAGGTCGCAGCCCGGAGTAACCTAAGCTGCTCCCTTAAATAGGGAAGAGGAATAATCAGCTGATGAGGATGTCATCAGCTGAAATGGCAAACAGCTGTCACGGAGGAACTCTGCTCTGACAGCTGGAAGCCCCACCGAGACGCTGTCAAAATAAGAGCCCGGGAAGGCCATAAGGAAAACTGCTACAAAACGGGAGGAAAATACTGTATGACCTGTGCGCGGACGAAATCGGCGCTCAGACCATGACAGTACTCCCCCCCGAACGACGCACTCTGGGCATGACGTAGCATCCAAGCCTCCCTCCATCCGGAAGGCTACAATGCCCCCCCCCCCCCCCCAGGGCGGGAGGAGGGGGAAAAAGAAAGGCCAGGAGGGTGAGAGTCAAAAAAAAAAAAAAAAAGGGAAAAAATGACAAGGGCCAATACTCAACGAAAAACATGGTGCAACAGAGCATGGAAAAAAAAAAAAACAGAACCACAAATAAACTCCATAAAGCACAGGTGAAAATACAGAAACAGAACAATGGATGCAAATAACAGATACTATGCCCAAAGGCCATGACACACAGGCACAAGAAAAAAGGCAACCACAGAGCGTCTCCCAAACAGAGGAAGGGAAAAAAAACATGCTAAACAGCGGCAAAATACAGATAGTTCAATAAATACAGGCATAAGCAACAAAAAGAGCCTCTCATAACAACAGAGGAGGGAGAAACTGAAATACAGGCACATATCAAAATACAACGTACCCTAATAATACCAGACACAGGTGAAAAGAAAAAAACACGCTAAAGAGCGGTGAAATACACAGTATAATATAGTTCATAAAACACAAGGTCATCCTAGAACTACAGGGGAGGAAAAAAAACTACAGGGATGACAGCAAGCAGAGCACAAAGAAAACAAGAAAAAGCAATTAGTTCTGGTGGTCTACCTGCGTCCAGCGTCCAGATCGCTAGCAGGGAAAGAAGAATGAGTTTGGGTGGTCTACCCCAGTCCCAGGCCCGGAGAACCAGTACCTCTGGCAGCCGGACAAGGTTGCCGAACAAAAAGTTCAGTTTGTCGGGTGGCCGACCCAGAACGCCAAACGGGCGAAGCAGTTTCCCAGGCAGCCGACCAGCGTCATCCAGCCACCAGGACCGCAGGGGAGAACTCGGAGGCGGCCTCCCTATTGAGAGGGATAGCGAGGGAGAGCTGCGTCGGATAAGGGAAATCCCGGCGGCACCAGGTGGAGGGAAAAAGGGATCGGGGAAACGATGAGGGGTCAGTCCGGCGTCGATCGGTGGAGGATCTGCAGCTCCTTCTCCAAACCCCACACGGACTGGCGCTGCGCTCACGTTGGATTCCAAGTGGGACCGTGCTACACCCACAACGGACCCCGACTGGGCCAGAACAGCGTCCATGACTGACCCGATTGGGTCCGCGTTGCACCCACGTTGGACCCTGATTGGGTCAAAGTTGCACCCATGACGGACCCTGACTGGGCCGGAACACAACCCACGACGGACCCTGACTGGGCCGGAACACAACCCACGACGGACCCCGACTGGGCCGGCGCAGCACCAGGGATGACCATCAGACTCGAACCCAGAACCTCCAAGGCGACGACCGGAGCAGGCTCGTCACCGGTGACCCTGGCAGAAGGCTCAGAGGAGAACAGAGAACCGGGATCAGAATCACTAGTAGCGGCAGAGCCCAGCGAGACAAGCTTGGATGCAGCGGACGGCTGCGCCTGGCTCGTCTCCCCGAGAGACAGGCAAAAATGTTCCAGAATAGAAGAAAGGAAGACAAAATAGAGCACTTGCCTGATCTTGGGCTTCACTGCGGCCCAGGACTTCAATGATCCGGGTTCAGCGCACTGAAGGTCCACTTCTGGTTCCCACTCGACTGCGGCGGGCTCCGTAGCCGGCATGATGGTGTCCTCAGTCTGGGGATTCCCTGACACTGACGTCCACACGAAAACCTGCACGGCGTGGTGGCAGGGGATCCTTGACCTGCTGGGTCAAACCGCTCCTCCGTGGAGACCCGGGGACGCTTAGTTGTCGGCGCAGGCTTCAATTGGCAGTCCGCCCTCCTCCTCTGTCCATGACGTGGCTGCGGGGCTGGAACCAGGCACTCCAGGGCCGCAGGCTCCTTCCGCGTCCAGCGGTGTAGTCCTGGCACTGGGGAACGCTCAGGGGAAGGAGACACACAGGTAGCAGGTTCACAATTAATAATTGCACCAGGTGGAGGAAGCTCGGGACTGAGAACCCCGAGCTTCACCCCCAGGGATCGAACAAGGCAATTCACCCAGTGAAGGAAAAGAATGAAGAGACACTTGCCTGATCCGCTGAGGGCCGATGGAAGCTGCTGCGGTGGGCTTCGTTTTCTCCCTCCCCCTTTGGATGGTGATGGAGGGCCCCCCAGGAAGACGAGGAGGAGCCACTCGCACCGGATCGATGACGGGCACAGCCGGAGCAGGACTCATGGCGTTCTCAGCAGCTGGAGAGAGTGTCGAGGAGGAAGGGGGAACAGCTGAGGCGGGCCGGGGATGAGGCACATACAACCCGGAGGAGGCGGCGGCTGTCTTACCCCTCTGATGAGACACAGAGGCTGCAGCTGGCTGGGAGACAGAGTTTGTGCGGCTACCCAGAACTGGATCCGGACGAGGTTCTCGCTGAGGCTTGCAATAAGCATGGAGACGACGTTTACTGGCAGAGGGCGAGGCGAAGGTGAGATCTGGAAAACGCCGCTCCTGCGCAGAAACAGAGGCGAGCAGGTCAGCGTATTCGGGGTAATCATAAAGTTCTGGATTCCTCTCCACCAGTCTGACCGCCGCCGTCACATGCTTCATTATCTGGGTTGGATGGGAGGCAGAGCAAGCTGCAGCCACTCGGTCCTGAATGGTAATAGCTGTCTGCTGTAAATCCACCGAGGGAATCCCGACTGACATCTCTCTCTGCTGGGGATGACCCCTGGGTGGTGCGAACTCCTGGACTGGACGAGGGACAGGAATGGGATCCCGAGGCGAGGAGCGAGGATGCCTCCTCTTCGGCTTCCTGCTGGAGCTTCCCTCCAGCCCACGGAGCTTCTCCCGGTGAGCAGAGATGTCCGCCATCCTCGCCGTGATTTCAGGGTGGTCAGCGTAGCGAGGATGATGGTTAATAGTCGCCTCAGCGAGGTCCAGGTACCAGCATGAGGCGCTGGGAACGGTGTGATGGTGAGCGCTGGAAATGATCCCGTTGATCTCAATAAGGGCCATCACCAGCTCTTAGCCCAGGCTCATGGCATAGCCCTTGTGTGAAGACGCCATCTCCCAGCACACTGGTACACTGAACGGGGAAAACTACAAGCCCAATTAAGCAAACTCACGGTCACCAGCGTCTTGTTTTGCTGCGACCAACTGTCATGGTGCGGTCCTGGCAGACCGCTAATGAGACACTATAGCCGACCAGTGAGTTTGCGTATTTATTAAAGGAAGGAACAAGGTACAAAATAATGAGCCATGTGGGGAAAAACACAAATAAAGACTGTGACTAGAACACACCAACGATAAACAGAGAACTAGGGAGACTCACGGGAGACGAGGATACAACACTTACATATGGATAGCGAGGGCGGAACCTAACGCTGAAAGGAGCTGGCTTCGGGCGTAGGGAAACCAGTCTGGAAAAAGCGAGGTCGCAGCCCGGAGTAACCTAAGCTGCTCCCTTAAATAGGGAAGAGGAATAATCAGCTGATGAAGATGTCATCAGCTGAAATGGCAAACAGCTGTCACGGAGGAACTCTGCTCTGACAGCCGGAAGCCCCACCGAGACGCTGTCAAAATAAGAGCCCGGGAAGGCCATAAGGAAAACTGCTACAAAACGGGAGGAAAATATTGTATGACCCGAGCGCGGACAAAATCGGCGCTCAGACCATGACAGAAGTTTTTGAGAGGGTTGCTTCTGTCTGTTTTTTATTTATTTATTCAGATAAAAATGACACTGAATATGGTATACAAACACAGGAAATGTAAATATACAGATAAAACGTCATAAGAAATCCAGGACGGCACAACAAAGTGAAAACACTCATTTCCAATGTGGTCCTTTCAATCACATTATTATTCCTCCAAATACCACACAACGTTAGAATGGAGAAGTTTTGCTGCGTTATCAAGCGCAACAACTACTCTCACGAATGGCATGGAAAAAAAATGATAACGGCGTACACCATTTTTTAACTTCCCGACTTGGAAGAAAAGTGGAGCGAATCGGGTCTCCGAGCTAAAAAAGAGGTGTGGGATGGAATGTATTGCAGTAGTCAGAAGGAAAGACATCAGCTCCGACAATATAACTGCACACATGGTCGTGTGCTCACAGCATTTTTACGTAGGAACAGTGCATCTGGAAAGTATTCACAGCATTTCACCTTTTCCACATTTTATGTTACAGCCTTATTCCAAAATGGATTAAATTCATTTTTTTCCTCAAAATTCTGCACACAATACCCCACAATGACATTGTGAAAAAATGTTGAGATTTTTGCAAATTTATTAAAAATAAAAAACGACGAAATCACATGTACATAAGTATTCACAGCCTTTGCCATGAAGCTCAAAATTGAGCTCAGGTGCATCCTGTTTCCACTGATCATCCATGAGATGTTTCTACAGCTTAATTGGAGTCCACCTGTGGTAAATTCGGCTGATCGGACATGATTTTTAAAGGCACACGTCTATATAAGGTCCCACAGTTGACAGTGCATGTCAGAGCACAAACCAAGCATGAAGTCAAAGGAATTGTCTGTAGACCTCCAAGAAAAGGTTGTCTCGAGGCACAAATCTGAGGAAGGGTACAGAAAAATTTCTGCTGCTTTGAAGGCCCCAATGAGCACAGTGGCCTCCATCATCCGTAAATAGAAGAAGCTCGGAACCACCAAGACTTTTCCTAGAGCTGGCCGGCCGTCTAAATTGAGCAATCGGGGGAGAAGTAAATGTTGGACCAGAGTTGGCAGCAAAAATTTCAAACCAAGGAAGAGACACCGTGAGTGAGACATTGATTGGAAATTACCCTCAGTCAATCTTTCTCTCAGCAGTGGATGAACTAGAGGTGAAATCTGTTGTTGAAAAGTGTAAAAATAAATTATCTACTGATTGTGATGGTATTGATATGGCACGAGTAAAAAGAACTGTTGATGGCATATGAAAACCATTTACATATATTTGTAATCTATCATTTCAAACTGGCTCATTCCCGCAGAAAATGAAAATAGCAAAAGTAATACCATTATTCAAGCAAGGAAATAAACACCACTACACAAACTACAGACCAGTATTGCTCCTCCCACAATTTTCAAAGATTCTGGAAAAACTTTTCAACAACAGATTAGAGGACTTTTTAAACAAACACAATGTGCTTAATCAGAATCAATATGGATTTAGAGCAAGGAGTACAACATCATTGGCAATAATGGAAGCAACAGAGGAAATAATAAATGCATTAGATCAAGGAAAATATGCAGTTGGTGTATTTATAGATTTTAGAAAAGCATTTGATACAATAAATCATTCAGTACTTCTTGATAAACTGCAAATGTATGGTATTAGGGGAATGGCTCTGAATTGGGTTACAAGTTATTTATCTGAGAGACAACAGTTTGTGAAGATGGGAGAATTAGGAATTGCCTGTGGGGTCTCCCAGGGGTCAGTATTGGGCCCCAAATTATTTAACATATATATAAATGATATATTCCAAGTTTCTAAATTACTAAAAATAATATTATTTGCTGATGATACTAATATATTTTATTCTGGAAATAATTATAATCAACTAATCATACTCTAAATAATGAATTAAATAAGCTTTAAAAATGGATGGATTGTAATAAATTATCACTAAATATAGATAAAACTAAGGTAATGATATTTGGTAATTGTAAAAATAAAGAAGATATAGATATTCATATAGATAATGTAATTATTGAAAATGTTAAGGAGATCAAGTTTTTGGGTGTAATACTAGATGATAAAATTAGTTGGAAACCACACGTCAGATACATACAAAACAAAGTTGCAAAAAATATTGTAATTATAAATAAAATTAAGCAAGTCCTAGATTACAAATCGCTTCATATCTTGTATTGCTCATGAGTACTTCCATACTTGACCTATTGTATAGAGGTCTGGGGTAACAATTATAAAAGTACACTTAATTCATTGCTAATATTACAAAAAAGGGCAGTCCGTGTTATACACAAAGTTGGGTATCTTGAACATACTAATTTACTGTTTTTACATTCAAAGCTATCGAAGTTACGCGATCGGGTTGATTATTATACAGCACAATTAATGTTTAAAGTCAGTAAAAACCTTTTGCCACACAATATACAAAATCTTTTCAATGAGATAGAAGGGAAATATAATTTACGGGGAACACAAAATTTAAAATGCACCTAGTAAGATCTACTAAGAAAGGCTTTTGTATGTCTGTGTGTGGGGTAAAATTGTGGAATGGGTTGGGGGAGAAACACAGGCAATGTCCAAACATCCATATATTTAAATCAACATATAAAGAAATGATTTTTGAGCAATATAAAAATAAAGGACAGTAACATTACAATGTGTCTTCAATGAAGAAAGGTTGTTATTGTGAATATAGTACATGCGGAGTACTGTTATTATTGATATCATTATTACTAGAATTATAGTGTTAGGATTGTTGTTGGGATGGAGTTGTTTGGAGTATTGTATAGGCTAGGTGGTATTATTATTATTATTATTATTATTGTTGTTTTAACTACCATATGGCTACCTATTATTATGTTTATTATTATTATACGGTTAATTATTGTGCCTGGGTGGTGTGGGCCATGTGGGGGTGTATGGTGGTATGTGTGGTGATTGTGATGGTGATGGTGTTGTCTATGATTGTGTTGAACATATCAGAAGTATGTATTTGTTTATTATTGTTGCAGTTATTGTTGGATGTTGGTATTGTTGTCAATGTGGACTGTCATTGTTGTATCATTTCTGTTGCATAATTTAATTATGGGGTGTATTATGTATTATGGTGTTGTATGGTGAATGTGGTTGTGGGATGAATGATGACTAGAGTGATGATGTAATTTGTTGGGTATGGAAAAGGGGTGGGAATATATGAGCACTGGCTTCTTCCCACTCCTTTTGAACATTTTATTTTTTTGTTTTTGATTTTTGTTTTAAATTCTTTTTTTCTTTTTGTCTGAATGTTCAAATAAAATCAGAAAAAAAAGAAAAAAAGAAGGGCCTTAGTCAGGGAGGTGACCAAGAACCTGATGGTCACTCTGTCAGAGCTCTAGCGTTGCTCTGTGAAGAGAGGAGAACCTTCCAGAAGGACAACCATTTCTGCAGCAATCCACCAATCAGGCATGTATGGTAGAGTGACCAGATGGAAGCCACTCCTTAGTCAAAAGGCACATGCCAGACCACCTGGAGTTTGTCAAAAGGCACCTGAAGGACTCTCAGACCATGAGAAACAAAATTCTCTGGTCTAAGGAGATAAAGATTGAACTCTATGGCGTGAATACCAGGCATCATGTTTGGAGGAAATCAGGCATAGTTCATAACCACGCCAATGTTGGTAGCAGCATCATGCTGTGGGGATGTTTTTCAGCGGCAGGAACTGGGAGACTAGTCAGGATAGAGGGAAAGATGAATGCAGCGATGTACAGAGACATCCTGGATGAAAACCTGCTCCAGAGCGCTCTTGATCTCAGGCTGGGGCAACTGTTCATCTTTCAGCAGGACAACGACCCTAAGCACACAGCCAAGATACCAAAGGAGTGGCTTCAGGACAACTCTGTGAATGTCCTTGCGTGGCCCAGCCAGAGCCCAGACTTGAATCCAATTGAACATCTCTGGAGAGATCTGAAAATGGCTGTGCACCGACACTTCCCATTCAACCTGATGGAGTTTGAGAGGTGCTGCAAAGAGGAATGGGCGAAACTGCCCAAAGATAGGTGGACCAAGCTTGTGGCATCATATTCAAAAAGACTTGAGGCTGTAATTGTTGCCAAAGGTGCGTCAACAAAGTATTGAACAAAAGCTGTGAATACTTATGTACATGTGATTTCTTAGTTTTTTATTTTTAATAAATTTGTAAAACTTTCAAAAAAAAAAAAAACTTATTTCATGTTGTCATTATGGGGTATTGTGTGTAGAATTTTGAGGGAAAAATGAATTTCATCCCTTTTGGAATAAGGCTGTAACATAACAAAATGTGGAAAAAGTGAAGCACTGTGAACACTTTTCAGATGCACTGTATGTACACAGTTACAGTATATACACAGTGCAGGAGCATTGCAGCTAGACGGTATAAACAGCATTTTGGTTTGTTAAATTACCCTGCACAATATGAATATGTAGCCAGACAGTATATTTCACATTTGAATCAACAGTGTTGTTGCCACCCTCAATAATAATTGTTATTGTCCTAGTTGTGTATTGGTAGGAAGGACCTGCAGAACCTCTCCGTCGTGCACCTAGGATGACACAGCCTACCGCTAAATGAGCTCCTCAGTACATTCAGCATGTTCCGCATGGGGTGGGACTCAGACTCCATCAGAGATGACAGCTTAGCCACCATCCCCCTCTCTCCCATCTCCTCCACTGGGTCGAGCCGTCAACCCCAGAACAGAGCTAGCTTTTTTGATCAGCCTGTTCAGACTCTTCCTGTTGGCTGCCACGATGCCACTGCCCCAGCAAACCACTCCAAATTTCATTTCATTTCATTTATTTGCACAGATTTAAAACACTCCAAATGTGATGGCTGATGCCATCACCGAATTATAGAAGGTCTTCAGGAGTGCCCCTTGCACTCCAAAGGACCTGAGTATCCTCAGAAGGAACAGCCTGTGCTGCCCCTTCTTGTAGAATGTGTTGGTGTTGTGTGACTAGTCCAGTTTATTGTTCAGGTGAACACCCAGATACTTGTAAGATGCCACCATCTCAAAGTCTGTTCCCCGGATGTTTACCAGTGCTATGGGGGGTTGTCCTCGCCTGTGGCAGACCACCACCAGTTCCTTTGTTTTCCTCGCATTGACCTGCAGGCAGTTCCCCAGACACCAGTCCACGAAGTCCTGGATAAGTCCTCTGTACTCCGCATCATCTCCATCAGAGATGATGTGAAAATGTGAATGTGTGAAAAGTCAGCAGTGTAGAGGGTGAATAGGAGGGGAGCCAGAACTGTTACCTGGAGGACCACCGTACTGCAGATGATGGTATCAGACACACAGTCCTGGGTTCTCACAAACTGGTCTGTTTGTGAGATAGTCGCAGGATCCACGATGACAGGTGCTGGTCCAACCCTGCGCACAGCAGCTTGTCCCTCAGGATCACTGGTTGGATGGTGTTGAAAGCACTGGAGAAATCAAAGAACATGATCCTCACAGTGCTCCCAGGCTTCTCCAGGTGGGACAGGAACGATGTACACAGAGTGCTGAGCCACCTGGAGAACCCAAGGAGCTATGTGAGGATGCTCTTCATGGACTACAGTTCAGCTTTTAACACCATCATCCCGGACATCCTGATCAATAAACTGCACCTCCTCCAGATGCTCCCCCTACCTGCTCCTGGATAAAGAACTTTCTCACCAATCACCCATAAACAGTCAGACTTGCCCCCCCCACCACCACCACACACACACACACACACTGTCCCTCAGCACCAGCTCCCCCAAAGGCCGCATACTAAGCCCTCTGCTGTACTCCCTGTACACCTTTGACTGTATTCCAACCCACCCAACCACCGTCATCGTGAAATACGTGGACAACACCACCTTGGTGGGGTTCATCACCGACGACGATGAGAAGACATACAGGGCAAAGGTAGAGAATCTGCTGCTGTGGTGCCAAGCAACCAACCTGGAATTGAATTCCAAAAGACCAAACAACTCATTCTGGACTTCAGGAAGAACAGACAGGTCCCCACCCCCCACCCTCAAATGGTGACCATGTGGAAAACGTCCCCACCTTCAGGTTCCTGGGCACCCACATCTCCTCTCACCTCTCCTGGACTGTCAACACCAAGGCCCTGGTGAAGAAAGCCCAGCAGCGGCTACACTTCCCCCGTGTTCTGAGGAAGCACAACCTGGACCAGAAGCTGCTGCTGCTGGCCTTCTATCGCTGCTCAGTGGAGAGCGTGCTCACCTACTGTCTGGGTGTGTGGCACACCAGCTCCACGGCCGAGAACAGGAAGCCTGTGCAGAGGGTCATCAACACTGGCCAAAAAATTATCGGCAGCCCTCTGCCCTCCCTGAAAGACATCTCCAGAGCCTCCTGTCTCAGAAGGATTAAGGCCATCACAGGAGACCCCTCACATCCAGTCTCAGAGTGATGCTGAGAAACTGATCCACACTTTTGTTAGCTCGAGATTAGATTATTGTAATTCTTTATTATCAGGCTGTCCTAAAACATCTTTAAAAAGTCTTCAGCTGATCCAAAATGCTGCAGCAAGAGTTTTAACAGGTACTAGAAAGACAGATCATATCTCTCCGGTTCTGGCCTCCCTTCATTGGCTTCCCATAGAGTTTAGAATTAAGTTTAAAATCCTTCTTCTTACTTACAAAGCTCTAAACAATCAGGCTCCTTTTTATTTAAAAGATCTGATACTACCGTATTAACCTAACACAGCACTACGCTCCCAAAATGCAGGATTACTTGTAATACCTAGAATCTCCAAAAGTACAATGGGAGGCAGAGCCTTCAGTTATAAGATAACATAAGCCTTTATTAGTCCCACAATGGGGAAATTCCAGGATTGCAACAGCACAGGGATAGCAACACACAGAGCAATAATTAAGAAGATACGGAAGATATAAATAAGAGCAGTGGATATACATACATACACATAAATATATAAATATACAGTACATACAAAGTGCGGAGCATTGTAGCAAGATGGAATAAACAGCATAACCGTCTACTTAGTTATCCTACATAGTATGAATATGTACCCATACATATTGTCACCCTCTGTAGCGACCGATATTGTCCTAGTTGTATACTGGAGGGGACCATTGTGTAAGTCTATTGCGTCTTTTGCATTCAATACTATTAGGTCGTCATGTTTTTGGTTTTTTTTTTGCTATCTCTGCGAGCAGCCCTGCTTAGGTTATACAGTCTGACAGCCGTAGGTAGGAAGGACCTGCGAAACCTCTCGGTTGCGCACCTAGGATGATGTAGTCTGCTGCTAAATGAGCGCCTCAGTGCGTTCAGTATGTCCTGCATAGGGTGGGACTCGGACTCCAGCAGAGATGACAGTTTAGCCACCATCCTTCTCTCTCCCATCTCCTCCACTGGGTCAAGGCGCAGCCCCAGGACAGAGCTAGCTTTCTTGATCAGTTTGTTCAGTCTCTTCCTATCGGCTGCTGTAATGCCACTGCCCCAGCAGACCACTCAAAAGTGATGGCTGATGCCACCACCGTGTCGTAGAATGTCTTCAGCAGTGCCCCTTGTACACCAAAAGACCCGAGTCTCCTCAGTAGGAACAGCCTGCGCTGTCCCTTCTTGTAGAGTACGTCGGTATTGTGTGACCAGTCTAGTTTATTGTTCAGATGAACACCCAGGTACTTGTAGGATGTCACCATCTCAATGTCTGTTCCCTGTATGTTTACTGGTGCTGTGAGGGGTTGTCCTTGCCTGCGGCAGTCCACCACCAGCTCCTTAGTTTTCCTTGCGTTGATCTGGAGGCAGTTCCAATGGCACCAGTCCACGAAGTCCTGGATAAGTCCTCTGAGAGATGAAGCCGACGATCGCAGAGTCGTCAGAGAATTTCTGTAGATGGCAGTGTGTTGTGTTGTGTGAGAAGTCCGCAGTATAAAGGGTGAACAGGAAGGGAGCCAAAACCGTTCCCTGGGGGGCCCCCGTGCTACCAATGATCGTGTCGGACACACAGTCCCGGGTTCTCACAAACTGTGGCCGGTTAGTGAGGTAGTCCAGGATCCATGATGACATGTGCTGGTCCACCCCTGCGCACAGCAGCTTGTCCTTCAGGATCATCGGTTGGATGGCGTTGAAAGCACTGGGAAGTCAAAGAACATGATCCTCACCGCATTCCCGGGCCTCTCCAGGTGGGACAGAGAACGGTGAAGGAGGAAGATCACTGCATCCTCCACCCCAATGCCATGCTGGTAGGCGAAATGGAGTGGATCCATCACTGGTCCCACCAGGGGGCGGAGGTGAGCAAGGAGCAGTCTTTCCAGGGTCTTCATCATGTGGGACGTCAGGGCCACTGGTCTATCAAGCTCCTCTCCTGTGGAACCAGCTGCCAATCTGGATTCGGGAGTCAGACTCGATCTCTGGTTTTAAGAATAGGGCTAAAACCTACCTTTTTGATATAGCCTACAATTAGGGAGGGATCATGTGTTTCTGAACCCTCCCTTAGTTATGCTGCTAATAGGTTTAGTCAGCCGGGGGACCTCCAATAATGCACTGGGCCTCACTCCTTTCTTCACTCTCAATGAAATGGTTTTTTTTTTTTGCTGGTCATTAACATCTGTTTGTTCTCTCCCATAGATTGAGTCCCCATCGTGCTGTTTGCTCTCTACATGTCTGTTCTTTTCATCTTCTCTGTCCCCTCACCCCCCAGCCAGTCGCAGCAGATGACTGCCCCTCCCTGAGCCTGGTTCTGCTGGACGTTTCTTCCTGTTAAAAGGGAGTTTTTCCTCTCCACCGTTGCCAAGTGCTTGCTCACAGGGGATCGCCTGATTGCTGGGGTCTTTCTGTAACTGTGGGGGTCCCCCCTACAGTTGAAAGTGCTATGAGATGACTGTTGTTGTGAAATGGCGCTATATAAATAAAGTTGAATTGAACTGAATTGAATCCCGCCCACCACCTGTTTGACCTGCTTCCCTCTGGACAATGGTTCAGATCGACCAGGTCCCACACCTCCAGACTGACAAACAGTGTCTTCCCCTGGGCCATTCAAACTGCAAACAGTCAGAGGCCCCACCCACCTCCCTCCCTCCCTCCTCCCTCCCTCCCAACGCTCACATGCACAGAACTGAGGACCTTTTAATTATCATTATAACTCACCTGTCATTGCACTCCTCACTTTCATGTATATTGACCCATCCATGAAATCACTACTGTACTTATTTTCCATAATCCTTGGGCCATTTTACTCTATTACGTGTTCTGCACTCCACACTACCCACTACCATACCTGTGTACATACCAATGGGCTATTTATTATTTTTACTTTTGCCTTTATCTCAGTCGTATGGTTAATCGTGTGTTCTGTAACTGTTTTATTTCAACTTCTTGTCACTTTACTGTGCAGTCACCTGGTGGAGCACCCACCATTTCGTTGTGCTGTACAACTGTACAATGACAATAAAGCCTATTCTATTCTATTTGTCAAAGTCTAACGAGTGTGATTGCCTACATGTAGCCTACATCTCTTTGTATTCCACTTTCAAACACAGCCTACATTTGGGAAGTAAAACCTAATTGGGATACCTGTTTTCACACAAGAATACTTGTGTTCTACGAGCAATGCACTAGTTCCTGAAGAAAGTAATGTGTTTAAAACAAAAAGTCTGAGACCCACAATAGCCGGTCACATGATGGGACGAGTTTGGGGTGAGTTTCAGTGTTGCCAGACGTACGATAATTATTGTATTTGTACAATAATCTTGCTCTCTGTACGATCAATAATTTCAAAAATCCCATAATGTACGATAATTTGACCCCTTCATTATGTGGCTAAGTTAATACATTAACACAGCAAGGATACAGATCCTGTGCATACATACTACACTTGTTTCTACGCACTATCTCACGCGTACGGGCTGTGTGGAAGGAGACAGAAAATGCGGTGGCGGTAGCAGACATGCGGCCTCGGATGGAGGCTAGTGACAAGGGGTGGGTTCAAAAGATCGATACAACAATATGGATCGATCTACGTTTTACTGAGCCGATACTGATCCACAAAATCCGCAGATTGATCTTTTAATATAATGCTTTTACGTCTGCGAACGTCTGCTGAGTCTTATGGGCGCAGTCGGGCATCCGGGCATTTGGCCTACTTCCGGTTAGCAACCCACATGGCAACGCCGTACTAGGTGAAAACAATTCAGTGGCGACCTATTCCCAGGCAGCTGCCGTGACCCAGTCAAGCTTGTCCAGCCCGTCGTAGTGCATTATATTCAGCTCATCACGTCCTATATCAGGTAATTGAGTGATATTGTGTTAGTTTAATTAGTTGCCACTTGATGGGTCACGTTTTGAAAATGCTAGCCGCCGACACAAGCCTCTCTGTATTGTAAACAGAGACGGACATTTCGTCTATGGAAATGCATGACTGATTCCCTTTTCACTCAACAATACAGACCTCTCTATGTGCAGTCAGCCTGACTAATTTAACTGTAGACTGTAGTAAATAGTGCAACAAAGGGGCTGGCCATTAATGAAAGAGGTGACAAATACGGTTTCGCCGTATTTTAATACGGGGAAAATGCAATTTTAGCAAATAAGATAAGATAAGATAAGATAAGCCTTTATTAGTCCCACAACGGGGAAATTCCAGGATTGCAACAGCACAGGGATAGCAACACTCAGAGCAACAATCAGAAGGCAAGAAAAAAAACAAGCAAGCAAGAGCAGCTAATATACATATGTACATATTACTATAAGATATATATATACACACACACACACACAGACACACAGTGCAGAGCATTGTAGCTGGATGGAATAAATATATGAACACACAGTGCAGAGCATTGTAGCTAGATGGAATAAATATGTAAATATATAAACACCCACAGTACGGAGCATTGCAGCTAGGTGGAATAAATATGCAAGTATATAAACACACACAGTGCGGAGCAATGTAGCTAGATGGAATAATATGTAGATATATAAAAACACAGTGCGGAGCATTGTAGCTAGATGGAATAAATATATAGATATATAAATATAAACACACCCAGTGCTGAGCATTGTAGCTAGATGGAATAAATATGTAAATATATAAACATACACAGTGCAGAGCATTGTTGCTAGATGGGATGAAACAGCATAACCGACTACTTAGTTATCCTACATGGTATGATTATGTGCCCATACATATTCTCACCCTCCATAGCGACCGGTATGTTCCTAGTTGTATGCCGGAGAGGACCATTGTGTAAGTCTATTGCATCTTTTGCATTCAAAAAACTATTAGTTTGTTACGTCTTTTTGCTATCTCTGCGAGCAGCCCTGCTTAGGTTGTACAGTCTGACAGCCGTTGGTAGGAAGGACCTACGAAACCTCTCGGTTGTGCACCTGGGATGATGTAGTCTGCTGCTAAATGAGCTCCTCAGTGCATCCAGTATGTCCTGCATAGGGTGGAACTCGGACTCCAGCAGAGATGACAGTTTAGCCACCGTCCTTCTCTCTCCTATCTCCTCCATCGGATCAAGGCGCTGCCCCAGGACAGAGCTAGCTGTCCTGGGGCAGCGGGTGTATAAATACGGGTGTATTGCCATTTCTGTACGTCAAAAAGAAAAATATACAAGAAAAGAGAACACCACTGTGTGACTCCCACAGCGAGCTGGCAGAGCGCTCAGCGTGAGCAATTACTGATCGTTATAGAAGCGCCTCGCACCTTCTGCGGCTCTGGAACAGAGAGGAATCCCGGCGCCATTAGTAATGCTGCGCCTGATATGTGTGACTAATGCAAATGTATATGCTTTCCTGCTGTCTACTGTGATGCTTAATGTGCCATGCATGCATTAGCCGGGTATATATGTTGACTGTCAGCATGAAGCACCCTTTTAAACTTCACTCGTGTCCGCCTACACTTATTTCGATCCAACACAAGCGCACCTGAGCAGTGTTTAGCATCAGTGAACATTTTCTTGTTTAATTATTTCTTTTTACTCCTGTGCTGCCCTGATATTTAATGGATTGGTCATGTTACCCATAGGGGCCTTTCCTTAAAAACATTCAAAACATGTAAGAGGGTTAATCATGTTAATATGGGTCGAAGCAAATATGCTTACCAGGGGTGTCGATCAAGTAGCTGTACACGTCCGGCCACTGCACAGCTGGCCACCTCGTCGGGTCATTAACCCATTTTCCGGCTGGTAGCTTGTATGGGCAATCTGTCAGTCCACTTGCTGTCAGCTTCTCCAGGTAACGTAGCCTGGCTGACTCATCAAGCTTTTCTACGTAGTCACATGCCATGAGAAAAAGTCAAAAAACTGCACTCGACAATGCTTGGTAACGGGTTGTTTTCACCGAGTTAAGATGGCGGCGATGTGTTACTAACCGGAAGTGACGTAGCCCCGACTGCGCCCATTGGGTCAAAACCGGGTCAGTGAGCCAGGAACTATGGCCAAAAACCAGAAACACCTGGAGCGCTAATGAGCTATCAAGCTAACGGAAATGCCAGTTCTTCTTCTGTGGTGTTAAAACGGTTCTCATCCAGCAAGCGTTCCCTGCTGCGCATGCGCACGTCTTTACTTCCATGTTTACAGGCTGAAACCCGTGAAGAGAGCGAGAGACTTGTGCTGTGCTTGAAATGCTTGCTCCTTCCCCATATAGTGTTACTATATAGTGAATCAGCCATCTTGTAGTACTGTTCATCCCAAAAAACATGCAGGTTAGGTTAATTGGAGACTCTAAAGTGGCCCTTTGTGTGAATGTGTGTGTGTGTGAATAGTTAAAAGGGATGGCGCTGTATTGTGGCTGCTTCATCCATCTAGGTGGTGGATGACCCTTAATTTCTGTAAAGCGTCTTTGAGTGTCTATGATAAAGCGCTATATAAATGTGATGCATTGATTGATTGATTGATTGTTCGAAATCTTAACTGAAAATTTCATTCACTATATAGTACACTCAAAATATCCCACAATGTATTTTGATAAGTAGTGTACAATGGATGGTCACTACATGAGCCAATATATCCCATAATGCAATGCGCAGCCAACGGAGCAGTGAGAGGAGAGCTTCACATTACAACATAAACTACCTTAAGGAATTTATATTTATTAATTCAACAAAAACGATTTAATACATATTTACTACAACTTACATGCAGGTATTCATTTTTTTTTTACCACCATTAGTCTGTTAGGTTTTACTGTCTCACGTGATGTCGTCATTAACCGTGCTGCGAAAACAAGCCAGTAGTGTCCGAAAGCTGTTAATTTTATTGTTATATTGAGTTTACAATATAGTCCACTATATCTAAATTCACTATACAGCGAGTAGGGAGGGAGGGAGTGAGTGGACATTCTGAACACGATCTTGGAGCTGCTGAAATTGTAAGTAAAATATCATTTGTTTGTTTCAACATTTGTGTCCTAAACTAATAATTTATCCGTCATGATGGTGTTTTCTTTTACAAACTATGGACACAGTGGTTAACTGTTGATTAAGCACTGTGAGTAAATGCAGAATACAGGTATATTTTATGAGATTATGGACTTAAGTGAGAGATTTGAAGATAATAATCACAATAAAATGAAAATAACAGAATTAATAAAGGCTGCAGTACGAGCAATTTTTACTCAGTAGAACTAAACTGAAATGAACAAATCTTCCCAGGAAATGAATTGAAACCCTTTTCAAAAATTGAAAGTTAATTTGCAGTTAAAATATAAACAACAAAAAATAAAAGAAACTACATTATTAAACCCTACTGTGGTGTGGGGATTTAAAAATATGATTATTAATTTTACTGTGAAATCTATTCTTTTCACCTCCCCTTCAGATCTGTGAAGACGTTCTGAAGGGAAGAGGTTGTCAGTGGAGGAGCCATCCCTGCTTCGTTGTGGATTTCTGCACAGAAGACCTCAAATTTTTCAGGGTCTTAGTTTTTAAATTCAAGATTCAAGAAGGTCCATCCATCCATCTTCTACCGCTTTTCCGGAGGTCCTGGTCGCGGAGGCAGTAGTTCAAGCAGAGAAGCCCAGACTTCCCTCTCCCCAGCCACCTGCTCCAGCTCTTCAGAGAGGATACCAAGGCGTTCCCAGACCAGCTGGGAGACATAGTCTCTCCACCGAGTCCTGGGTCTGCCTCGGGTCTCCTCCCAGTGGGACGTGCCCGAAACACCTCAAGTGGGGGGTGTCCAGGAGGCATCCTAATCAGATGCCCATACCACCTCAACTGACTCCTTTCAATGTGGAGGAGAAGCGGTTCTACTCTAAGCCTCTCCCGGATGACTGAGCTCCTCACCCTATCTCTGAGGGTGAGTCCAGCAATCCTATGGAGAAAGCTCATTTCAGCCGCTTGTATCCATGATCTTGTTCTTTCAGTCATTACCCAAAGCTTGTGACCATAGGTGAGAGTAGGAACGTAGACTGACTGGTAAATCGACAGCTTTGCCTTAGAACTAAGCTCCCTCTTCACCACAACAGACAGGTACAATGTCTGCATCACTGCAGATGCTGCTCCGATCCGTCTGTCAATCTCTCGCTCCATTTTCCACCTCACTCGTGAATAAAACCCCAAGATACTTAAATTCCTCCACTTGGGGCAGGAGCCTGTCCCCAACCCAGAGAGGACAATCCACCTTTTTCCAGCTGAGGACCATGGACTCAGACTTGGAGGTGCTGATTCTCATCCCAGCCGCTTCACACTCAGCGGCAAACTGTCCCAGCAAGAGCTGTAGGTCATTGCTGGATGAAGCCAACAGGACAACATCATCTGCAAACAACAGAGATGAGATCCTGTGGTCACCAAGCATGACACCCTCCATTCCCTGGCTACGCCTAGAAATCCTGTCCATAAAAATTATGAACAGGATCGGTGACAGAGGGCAGCCCTGGCGGAGTCCAACTCTCACTGGGAATGAGTCCGACCGAGTGTTGGAAATACGAACCAAACTCTCACAACGGTCGTCCAGAGACCGAATAGCTTGTAACAACAAGCCCGATACCCCATACTCCCGAAGCACCCCCCCATAAAAAACCATGAGGGACGCGGTCAAATGCCTTCTCCAACTCCACAAAACACATGTAAACTGGTTGGTCAAACTCCCACGAGCCCTCAAGAATTCTCGAGAGGGTAAAGAGCTGGTCCGATGTGCCACGGCCAGGACGAAAACCACATTGCTCCTCCTGAATCCGAGGTTCGACCAACAGCCGGACTCTCCTCTCCAGGACCTTGGCATAGACCTTCCCAGGGAGGCTGAGGAGTGTGATCCCTCTAAAGTTGGAGCACACCCTCCGGTCCCCTTTTTTGAAGAGAGGAACCACCACCCCGGTTTGCCATGCCAAAGGCACTGCCCCCGACCTCCACGCAATGTTGCAGAGGCGTGTCAACAATGACAGCCCAACAACATCCAGGGCCTTGAGGTACTCAGGGCGAATCTCGTCCACCCCCGGGGCCCGGCCACCAAGGAGATTTTTAATCACCTTGGCGACCTCAGCCCCTGTAATAGGCGAGTCATCCCCTCGTCCACAAACCCTGCTTCCTCTGTGGAAGGCGTATCAGTGGGATTGAGGAGATCCTCGAAGTATTCCTTCCACCGCCCGACGATATCCCCAGTCGAAGTCAACAGTGTCCCATCCGCACCATACACAGTGTGGACAGGGAGCTGCTTTCCCCTCCTGAGCCGCCGGACAGTTTGCCAGAATCTCTTCGAGGCCAACCGAAAGTCTTGTTCCATGGCCTCACCGAACTCCTCCCATACCCGGGTTTTTTCTTCAGCAACCACCCAAGCTGCACTCCGCTTGGCCTGCCGGTACACCTCAGCTGCTTCAGGAGTCCCACAAGCCAACCAAGCTTGATAGGACTCCTTCTTCAGCTTAATGGCCCCCCTCACCACTGGTGTCCACCACTTGGTTCGGGGGGTTGCCACCACAAGATGCACCGACAACCTTGCGGCCGCAGCTCTGGGCCGCTGCTTCAACAACAGAGGTGGAGAACATGGCCCATTCAGACTCCATGTCTCCAGACTCCCTTGGAATGTGGTTGAAGTTCTTCCGGAGGTGGGAGTTGAAGACCTCCCAGACAGGGGCCTCAGCCAGACGTTCCCAGCACACCCTCACTATACGTTTGGGTCTACCAGGTCTGAATGGCTTCTTCCCCTGCCATCAGATCCAATTCACCACCAGGTGGTGATCAGTTGACAGCTCTGCACCTCTTTACCCGGGTGTCCAAGACATACAGTCGCAGGTCTGATGACACGATAACAAAATCGATCATCGACCTGTGACCTAGGGTGTCCTGGTGCCAGGTGCACATATGGACACCCTTATGCTTGAACATGGTGTTTGTTATGGACAAACTGTGGTTAGCACAGAAGTCCAATAACAACACCACTCGGGTTCAGATCAGGCAGGCCGTTCCTCCCAATCACCCCTCTCCAAGTTTCACTGTCGTTGCCCACGTGCGCATTGAAGTACCCCAGTAGGACAATGGAGTCTCCAAGAGGAGCACCCTCCAGCACCCCAGTCACAGACTCCAAAAAGGGTGGGTCCTCTGAAACATCATTTGGTGCATAGGCACAAATGATGGTCAGGACCCGTTTCCCAACCCGAAGGCGCAGGGAAGCAACCCTTTCATCCATCGGGGAAAACTCCAACATAGAGGCAGCAAGGTGGGGGGATACAAGAATACCCACCCCTGCTCATCGCCTCTCACCCGGGGCAACTCCAGAGTAGGCCAAGCTCCAGCCCCTCTCCAGGAGACTGGTTCCGGAACCGGAGCTGTGTGTTGAAGTGAGGCCGACTATATCTAGCCGGTATCTCTCAACCTCGTACACCAGCTCAGGCTCCTTCCCCACTAGAGAGGTGACATTCCACGTACCAAAAGCCAGTTTAGAAAGCTTGGGATCAGTCCACCAAGGTCTCCGCCTTTGACCGCCACCTAATCCACATAGCACCGGACCCCCATGATCCCTCCTGCAGGTGGTGAGCCCACTGGAGGGCGGACCCATGTAACTCCTTCGGGCTGAGCCCGGCCGGGTCCCGTGGGTGGAAACCCGGCCACCAGATGCTAGCCTTCGAGCCCCTCCCCCAGGCCTGCCTCCAGGGTGGGGACCCAGTAACCCCATACCGGGCGGGGTACACTGAATCCTTAATATAGAATTCATCATGAGAGTCTGTTGGATCGTTCTTAGTCTGGCCCTTCACCCAGGACCAGTTTGTCTTGGGTGACCCTATCAGAGGCAAATTGCCCCGGACAATATAGCTCCTGGGATCACTGGGGCACGCAAACCCCCCCACCACGATAACGTGACGATCCATGAGGGGATTCAAGAAGGTGCTGTTATAATTTTCTCCATACTCTAACATGCATTCAATGCAATTTAGTTGTTGTAATGACTAATTCTTTTATTTCTTTTTTTTAAATTTAAGTTCTCAGCAAGAATACAATGTTGGTCATTTTTGACAGTTTTACTGAGCATTTAATTCTACATAAATCACTGTTAAACGGGAAATTTTTGGCAATTCTGTGCTTTTCTTGTGGTGCATAGAGCAGCATCACTGTAAACTATGGAAAAAAACAGCTACTTTAAAATCTGTACTTCCTCACACAACTTTTAGTGCATAAAACCTTTAAAAAATCACAACTTTTTGGAAAAGCTCCCACAAATTCAGGCGTTTTGGGCCACAACAATAACAGAAACAGCCGACAAAATCCTGGAGGAACTGAAATCCTGTGAGATTATATATACATGCTTCATGCAGTGGATTTGTTTACTGACTCTGGGTTATTAACTTGACACTACACACCCTTTGCACTAAAGAAAGCACTTGCGAGCACTTTGTGAAATCACAAGTTAAATAATAAAACTGCATTATTGTAACTGATTTTGGGTCAGTTCTACAGGTGATAATTTATGTATTAACAAAGTTGGAGTATTCTTGGTACAATTTGCAGTATTAGGTCCCAAAGATTTTTTTTCCTGGCAAGTAAAATGGCTATTAAAATGGTAATTTCCCAGATCGAATCGATTCAGAATCTCAAGAATCGGAATCGAATCAATTCTGGAAATTAGAGATCGTTCCCAGCCCTACTACTGACGGGATCCACAGTTCACTGAAACATACTGAGTTAAGCTAAAAAGAACCATGAGAAATAGTGGCACACCAACTCACTCAGTGCTGTACAGGAGCTCCAACTGTCTACCATGAGAGTCGGCTGAACGGAGAGGGCAGGGCTCGTTTGCTGCTCAGGCGGGTGATTCTGGTGAGTGATTCAGTTCAGTCCATTCACAAATAAGAACTAGTGCACTCAATCGAATTGTTCGCGTATGTGACCGCACTAATGCAGGCACGGCAGACTCAACAAGTAAGCAACATTACCAGCAGATTAAGAAATGAATGGGGGTTCAGATTCAGGTTACTTTATTTGTACCCGTAGGTAGATTTGTTTTGCAGTCAGGTGGCATCCTTTTAGACACGTATTTACAAACCACAATTACATTCAACATGAACACAAACACAGGCACACATGAAGCTGGCTATAAACACGATGAAAGTACTCAAGGCTCCACCAATCAGGACATAAGACAGAGAGATAAGAGAGAAGGGTCATATTAAAAAAGTTAAAAACTAAGTCAAAGAGATTAAAAACTCAATAAGTCTAAAACCCAATAAAAGATTTAAAACCCAAATAAAAAAAACTACAAAAATAAATAAATATGAAATAAAAATTAATAAATAGATAACTAAATTATGTGCAATATATTGCTACATCTTGGGGCAGCGTGGTGGCGGAGTGGTTAGCACTGCGGCAGCACAGCAACCCACCCTTGGCCGGGGATCCTGGGTTCGATCCCAGCCCTCGACCAACAGTGATCTGTGTGGAGTTTGCATGTTCTCCCCGTGTCTGTGTGGGTTTACTCCGGGATTTCTCTGGTTTCCTCCCACATGCCAAAAACATGCAAGTTAGGTTAATTGGCATCAAACTGAGGATTCTAAATTGTCCTTAGGTATGACTGTGAGAGTGAATGGTTGTCTGTCTCTCTGTGTTGGCCCTGCGATGGACTGGCGATCTGTCCAGGGTGTACCCTGCCTCTCGCCCAAAAGATGCTGGGATAGGCTCCAGCCCCCCCGCGACCCAAAAAGGATTAAATTAAATTAAATCACCCTTATTGTCATTCAACTGTACAACTAATCATGTACAGTAGAACGAGATTGTGTTTTACCTATCTACTGTGTTAATCACACACACCCCAAGTGTAGAATCAGAGGGCCGCTGCCATGCAAGGCGCCGCCACAAATTTCCCTACTCCATTCCATTATTGCTGAGCACCAAGCTGGACGGCAGGAAGTTCCACTTTTATATGGTCTTCGGCATGACCCGGCCGGGATTTGAACCCCTGCCTCCCGGGTGTGGGGCGGATGCTCTACCAACTGAGCCACCACTCCGGTAGTGGAAGAAGATGGATGGATGGATGGATATTGCTACATCTTGTTCAACTCATTGACAGCAGCAGGAACAAAGCTGTTTTTGTAGCGCTGGGTTTTACATTTTGGGACAATAAACCTCCGTCTGGAGGGAAGAAGCTGAAAGTTGCAGTGCAAAGGGTGGGAGTCATCATTAAAATGGAGGCAGCAATCCTCTGTACCTGTCTGGTGTACAGGGATGTCAGGCTCAGCTGTGACTCACCAAGCAAACGACTGGACCATATAACCACCTGGTCTAAGGATTTCCTCTGTTTCAGTTTTATCTGACCAAACCATGACACTAAAGAAAAGGATAAAACAGATTCAATGAAAGCCCGATAAAACATTGTCATTATGGTTCGGTCAGTTTGGAAGTGTGTGAGTTTCCTTAAACAATGCAAATGTTGCTGACCCTTTTTGCACACCCTTTCACAGTTCTCTTCAAAGTTTAAATTACTATCAATAATCGTCCCAAGATATTTGTAGGATTGCACACATTCAATGGTCTGGCCTTTTAGTACAGTGACTTCGTGCCTGGGAGTTTTCCTCCTAAAGTCAATAATCATATCTTTAGTTTTTGTCGTATTCAGCTGCAGGTAGGAATCCTCACACCAGTGAACAAAATCATTAACTACTGGGCTGTGGCCACTCTCACCATCCTGAAGGAGACTGACAATAACTGAATCATCAGCATACTTTATGTGTCTGTTGTCATGTCTGCTCTGACACATGTTTGTGTACAGGATGAAGAGTAGTGGTGACAGCACACACCCCTGAGGAGAGCCAGTAGAAGAACACTTTCGGTCAGACAATGTACCATTGACCCTTACACTGTGTGTCCTGTTGGTTAAAAAAATCCAGAATCCAACCCACCAGATTATTACTCAAATCAAATTGTTGCAGAAGCCTTTCAACTAAAATATGAGGTTGGATTGTATGAAAAGCAGAAGAAAAGTCCACAAATAAAAGCCTGGCGTGTGTCCCATTACAATTCAGATGTTTAAAAAGCATGTTAAGCAGAGTGACAGTGGCATCCTCCACTCCTCTGTGAGGCCTATAGGCAAAATACAAAGGATCCAATGCATGCTCAGTCTGCTTTAGGACCTCAAATCTGACCAGTTTTTCTAAAAATTTTCATTAAAATTGAAGTCAAGGCAATTGGTCTAAAATAATTTACCGTTTTAGGACAGCTGGATTTTGGAACGGGGACAACCACAGCATCTTTCCAGACCTTGGGCACATGTGTCTGTAAAGACTTATTAAAAGTATTTTGGGGGAAAACAGACCCCAGTTTTAATGGATGGTTCAAACCTGTTGTTGGCATTAGCACTAAAGCTTTCTGCTGCTGCTGCAGTGTGCAAATGTTTGTGCAAAAATTTTTTGATTTTGATTTGATTTTGTATACTTTATTTATATGTCACCGGTTTGTGGTTCTCAATAAAACTGTGAAACAGGTTTCTGCTTCAATTATCAGAGGCATTTTAGTAGTAGTTAGGCGGATTGATTGATGTTTATTACCTCCGCCAAGGAGGTTATGTTTTCATCGGCGTTGGTTTGCCTGTCTGTCTGTTAGCAAGATAACTCAAAAAGTTATGGACGGATTTTCATGAAATTTTCACAGATTGTCAGTGGTATCCTACAGATGATTAGATTTTGGTGGTGATCCGGATCACCGTCCACAAGAAAACCGCCATTACGCAAAATGCCATTTTCATGAATAACTACTAAACCACTAATCCTATCACTGTCAATCCAATTGCTTGTCATATGTTTTCATGGTCAAGGAATCTGAAAACGTACACACAAACACTGAATGGGAGGAACTGTGGCGCTAAACCACCATTACGGAAAATGCCATTTTCGTCAATAACTACTGAACCACTAATCCTATCATTGTGAATCCAATTGTTAGTCATATGTTTTCATGGTCAAGGAATCTGAAAACGTACACACAAACACTGTATGGGGGGAACTGTGGCGCTTGGCGGAGGTCTGCGCTCTCCGAGTGCTTTTCTAGTTCCTAATGTATCAACAGAGTACTTCTCAAAACATTTATGAGGCAAGACCTTCGTACATGATGATTCAACAGAAGCCATATAGAAGATAGTTAAATATGAATTATATTCTGGGCTGTTCAGTGCAGACCAGGAGCTTATCCTGTACTCCACACAGGTAGAGGAGCTGATCTGCAAGAGGCGCTTTTTTTCCCAACCGATCTGTTAGATTATTTAAAGGTAAGACTGCGTCTGTAATATGCACGATCTGTGATAATGTTACTGAACCAGATGGGCCTGAGCCACGTCAGAATGAAAACTGGGTATGTACGATAATTTTCCACAAAATCCGATACTTTTAAGCTACAAGTACGATACTTCAACATTTCCCACCTGGAAACACTGGCGAGTTTGTTGTGAGGTGAGCTGGGCGTAGAGCGAGCAGGTTATGGGGCGGCTGTAACTGGCTGGGGCGAGTTTGTTATGGGGGGACTTGACTATAAACTGTCCTCAACACAAGATCGGCTCAACGAGTTAAGCTAGCTGGTTAGCTTGGCTCACCGTTCTTTTAAATACAATTTAAATGTAAATACAGAGCCAAAACCTTCTCCGTGGAAGCTTAGTTGTTGTCTTACAGTTATTACTTACATTTGTTGGTGAAAAACCAAAGCCTTTTTCACAGCTTTAGCAGCAAGTCTCGGTTCGGGATTAAAAGTTCCATCCTCTCGTCGCCGTCTTCAGTCTTCATCTTCTTCTCAGTAAGGCAGACCAGACGTATTAATTATGTTTACATGGACACAAGTAACCGGATTAAATGCCTGATCGGAATAAAAATGCTTCATGTAAACACGGCAATCTGAATATTCTAACCCGATCACACTCATTCGGATCAAAATTTCATTCCGATTGTTAATAGGAATGGTGCGCATGAAAACACTTATTCCGAATGTAGGGCAGAAAATGTTTACTGCGCATGTCTGTACACCAGCTGCACGTTGACGTGACGTATTTCCGCCTTAGCAGCAGCTGGCGGAAAACATAGCGGGAGTAAAACAAAACTGGTCTGTATCGTCCTGCTGTCTCCCTCTGTTTGTCATATGCAGCAGTATGTACTTGTAGCTTTATTACGGAGACCAGCAGAAGCAAAAGTACAGTCTGAATAACAATACAGGTCAATTTCGACACGAAGTGGGGCTTGCTAAAACCGGAAGTTGCTTCTTCTATTTTCGGAATGTCGAAATGTCGATGTGCGCATGTCAAAATGATTTATTCCGTTCAAACGTGTGACACATGGAAACGCACGTCCTAATCAGATCAGCTTTTTCAGGATCCATGTAAACAGTAAAATTCTGATCTGAATTGTAATCAGATTGAAGAAATTTTGCCCATGTAACTTTGGCGTATTGCTGCCCTCCATAGTTCCTCATAAGTCTCGGGTCCGTTCTCTCGTTGCCGTCTCCAATCGAGGCACACATGCGCTGAAAAGACGTCACATTCGTCCTCCAGAAGCAAGCAGGAAGAGAAGGGCCAAAGCATAGATATAAAATGGGCCAAAGCTTCTTCTTCTTCTGATATTTTATGGCGGTTGGCAAACAGCTTGTAGGTGCATTACCGCCACCTTCTGGAATGGAGTGTGATTCAAAATGGCATGACCCTCCTCCTTGAAATTAGTCCTGTTGCCCTAATAAACCTAAAAACTGCCTTATAGACCGCATCCCCTGAACTTCTCTGCAAAATCTCTTTCATATTGAGTTGGGTTTTGTTCCTGTATAGACTGTCCACCAATGCTTACCGTGCAAATTCATACTTTGGGCAGTGCATAAATGTATGTTCAACTGTTTCATCGTTTCCACAATGATCACATTTCCCATTTGGGTGTTTTTTCATTATAGCTAATGTACTATTCAGCCCTGTGTGACCTAATCTTAACCTGGATATGATGTCCTCCTCCTTCCTACTCCTGTGAACTTCTCTAGCTCCCCCAACTTTTGTATGCCATACAGGCTCCATCCTTAACTTCCTTTGTCCCACTCTTCCTGCCACTTCTTTTTAATTTGTGTTTTGATAATGCTCTTGACCTCTGCTTTGCTATATTTCACATTCCAACTAACCTGACTCATCCTAGTTGCCCTTGTTGCACATTTATCTGCTAGCTCGTTCCCCTCCACTCCAATGTGCGCCGGGATCCAAATGAACCTAATGTCCACACCTGCCTTTGAGATTCTCCCTACTGCAAGTACTATTTCCATCACCAAATCCTGTCTTGACTCTGAATGCGTATGCCCGATACTTTCCATTGCGCTGCTAGAATCAGACCCTATCAAAACCTTTCTGGGCTTTACTTCTTCCACCCAGCCCAATGCCAAACAGATTGCCAAAAGCTCCCCAGTATACACAGCCAAGTCATCACTAACCCTTTCCTTCTTCATGACATCTAATTCTGGAATGATGAATGCTATTCCCACAATGTTCTTCGTTGATTTAGATGCATCCGTGTAAATCTTTATAAAGTCAGGATAGCTACCTTCTAAATAGTTATTGACCTCCCTCTTGTTTATCCTCCCTCTTATGTCATTTGTCAAAAGTCTAAAATCCACCTTTACTTCTTCCAGACACCATGGTGGTTCTGCAGAAAGAGGGACTGTTGGACATACTGCTTTATCAGCAACCCTTAGCTCCCTGACTTTATTCTCTATTGTCCACCCAAAGCTTCTCATTTGTCTCTTTTCCTTCTCTTGGCAAGGTTTCAGTACATTGTGTACTGGGTGACTGCCACTAAATTCTCTGATGTTGGCCCAGTATGTAGCTGCTATTTGAGATCTTCTTAACTCCAGAGGCATCTCACCCATCTCCACCTGGAGTGCTGCTACTGGAGTAGTTTTTATGGCCACACAACATAACCTCTGAGCTTGGTATTGAATTACACCCAGTTTTTTTAATAACGTTTCTGACGCTGATCCATACATAACACACCCGTAATCAAACACTGACCTAACTAACGCCGCATATAATGTTTTTAAAGCACCTCTACTTGCTCCCCAATTACTTCCCCTCAAACATCTCATAATATTTAAAACCTTCTTAGATTTTGCCACAATTTTCTCAACCTGAATCTTCCAAGAGCAACCCTTATCAAACCACACACCCAAATACTTGAAACACTCCACAGTTTCTATGTTTTGATCATATATTTTAAGATCAACTTGATTGTTTAATCTCTTCCTTGTGAAGACCACAGCCTTTGTTTTTCCCACCGAAAACCTAAATCCCCATTCCACTGCCCAAGCCTCAATTTCATCAATCGCCTGCTGCAACTTTTTAACAATAAATGATAGATTTTTCCCTCTTGTCCACATAGCACCATCATCTGCAAACAAAGAGACACCAACAGAATCCTTAACTCTAGAAAAAATGTCATTGATCATGACTGAAAACAAAATGGGACTAATAATACTGCCTTGTGGGGTTCCATTTTCTATCATTTGGCTTGAGCTATACTGCTTCCCTATTCTTACCGAAATTTTCCTGTCATTCAAAAAATTTTTAATCCATCTTTTCATACTCCCTCTAATGCCTAGCTCATGTAGTTTTGATAATCAGCCCCTCCTTCCACATCATGTCATACGCCTTCTCAACATCCAAAAACACCGCAACCACACTTTCCTTATTCACTTGGGCCTTCCTAACCTCATGTTCCAAACAGACAGCAGGATCGGTAGTACTTCTCCCTTTTCTAAATCCACTTTAGTAACTTTTTAATGCCTCTCTAGACTCCAGATAATATGTTAACCTCTCATTAATCATTTTTTCCATAGTTTTACCAACATGGGATGTTAAAGTGATTGGTCTGTAATGCTCACCTAAACCTGGATTTTTACCTGGCTTGCATATTGGAAAAACCACCGCTTCTTTCCATGAAGTAGGCAATATCCCTTCTTCCCAAACCTTGTTGTACAACTTTAATAATATCTTTTTACCAGCGTCACTCAGGTTTTTAATCATTTTATACATCACTTGGTCTTTTCCTGGAGTTGTCTTACAGACTTTCCTTAATGTATGATTTAATTCAGCCATTGAAAACTCCTGATTTAGCCCATTCTCAAATTCTGCCTCATCTTGCAACGCTTTCACATTATTTAATTTTGTCTGCTCTCTTCCACTTTTTTCCACAAAGCTCAAATTATCTGCACTACTTATTTTACTGAAAATTTTAACTAAATGCTCTGCCTTTTCATTGTCATCCACTATCAAGCTGTCCCTGTTCTCCATAATTGGATAATTTAGCTCCCTCCTTATCCCAGACATCCTTTTAATTGTTCCCCATACCTTCTCCAAGGGTGTACTTCTTCCCAGTGAATCACAGTATTTCCTCCAAAACTCTTTTTTGGTCTGTTTAATTATTCTCTGCACTTTAGCCTGCTCCTGTTTAAAATTGATCAGGTTATCCATATTCAATACATTTTTTAATACTTTAAAAGCTTTGTTCCGACTCTTAACTGCTTCAGAACACTCTGGAGTCCACCAAGGAACTAGCTTTTTCCTTTTTCCCCCAACCTCTTCTTGGGATGGTTTCCTTTGCTGCTTTAATGATCACTGTTGTGATTCCTGCATTCATCTCTTCCACTGTCTGATTTAGATTTACTTCCTTCAGCTTCCTCTCACTTAAAATTGTAAATTTTCCCCAATCTGCCTTATCAAATGCCCACCTCTTATCTCTTCCTTCTTGATCAATATCCCTTCCTACTCCAATACGAATCACTATTAGGCAGTGATCACTTCCTATAGTGCTTTCCCTTATTACCCTCCACCTACACCTGCCAGCCAAGCTTTGCGAAATCAAAGTGAGATCAATAGCTGATTCTGTCCCCCTCACCAAATTCACCCTAGTGCCCGAACTGTCAATCAAACACACCAGCTCCTTGTCCTCCATTATCTTTTCTATAACCTCTCCACTAGTGTCATCGTGCTTCCTCCATAATGTACTTTGCGCATTGAAATCCCCACACCAGACCACTCTCCCCCTCCAGTCCTGGAGAATTGACTCCAACTCACTTTTGACTAACTGCTTACATGGATTGTAGAAATTGATTATTTTCATACTGCCTTCTTTGGTCCATATCTCGATGACAGTTACTTCCAGCTCTTGTACTGTGACAAGCTGCCTATACTTCACCCCTTGTTTAACAAAAACTGCACAACCCCCACCACCCCCATCCTTCCTATCCTTACACATTCCAGAATATCCCTTAATAGTGAAATCTAGTGATGGCTTAAGCCATGTCTCTTGTACACAAATAATATCCGGTTTTGTTGTCAGTCTCTGAATAAATCCTTTAAACTCCTGCCCGTTTGCAATCAGACTCCTTGCATTCCACTGGAGGATGGTTGTCATGAATTAACCTGTTGGCTCCCCTCTACAGCTCCCTCTCCTTGACTCAGTTCTGTATGAATTTTTTCCCAGGAAAGATCCTTGGTATTAAAGAATTTTGCTGCCGCTTTCACAATGATCTTTATCATCTCAGTTCTAGTTTTAGCCTGCTCTGAGCAGTTGATGACATAGGCTAGAAAAAGAACAAGCTTATCTGTTGTGATATTAGTCTGACAATTTTGTGCTTTTACTTCCTTGTTATTGGCAATGCGTTCTTCTTTCTCCTGTTGATTCATGACCTTTGCTGCTTCTGCAAATGTCAACTTCGTCTCTACTCTTGCTTGTTGTATTTCTACTGCCTGTTTTCTCACTACACAGCCTCCATATGCTGCTGTGTGATTCCTTCCACAATTACAGCATTTAATTATGCTGTCACTTCCACATTCTCCATAGCTATGCTCACCAACACATCTTCCACACCTCTGCTTTCCTTTGCACACACTAACAATGTGCCCATATCTATGGCATTTAAAACACCTGAGAGGAGGGGGGATATAAGCCCTAACAGGAAAACTTAGGTACCCAACAAGCACTTTTTCTGGCAGGGCCTTGTCTTTAAATTCCTGTTATGACCCGAGCGCCGGTTCTGATGGCGCTCGGGCTAAGTTATGTTTCGCTGCCGGCCTTGACAGTTGCGGGCTGTATTCTGGCCTCACCGGGCTCTTATTGTGAAAATGCTCGGTGGGGCTTCCGCCTGTCAACGGTCGGTCAGCTGATTGTAATTATCGTCGTTAGTGCTTCGCCTTCTTAAGCCCGGCACTGGCGGCGGTAAGACGCAGAGTGTCAGTCGTTCTTCGTCTGAGCTACGGATGCTTTGGACTGTTACCTACCTCGTCTGCCTGTGGTTGACCGTCGCTTCCCCAGGACCAGTAAGTGAGCTGTTAGCCTTACCCCTCCCGGTGTGAGTAGACCTCTGTGTGTCTCTGCCTCAGCAGCCTGTGTAGCCATTACTCCAACAACCTTGCCTGTGTATGACCGTCTCCTCCTATGGACCTGTATGAGAGCTGTTTAGCCTTACGCCTCCGGATGTGTGTAGACTTATGTGTCATTGCTCCTGCATCTTGTGTTGTTACTTTTTCACCGTAATAAAGCTCACTGAAACTCACTGGTGACTGTGTGGCGTCTTATGGTGGCTCGCGAGGGCCACCGCATGACAGTACACTGCTGCCAAAACGGCGTTTACGGTGACGCCAACCCGAGATGCAATTCACCAGTGGGTTCAAGTTTTTGGACATTTGCTTTTTCCTGTCTGGGTACTGTGTATGTGAAGAATGCCGTCGCGGAGGGGCCGCGTTTGGAGTCCGAGCCGCGAGCTGACAGGTGTGCTGGAAGTCGTGGATGAGCTGCTCATCTCCGCTTCCCTGCTGGATTATGACCACGGCATACACTGGTACCTGGACGCCGCCGAAGATATTCTTTGTCATCTCTCTCCCCGCTACGCCGACCACCCGGAAGTCGACGCGAGGAGGGAAGACATCGCCGCGCAACGCGAAATATACCTGATGATGGAGGAGGAACGCGGCATGAAGCAGGAGAAGAGGCACTCCTGCTCTTTGCCTATGGATCCCGATCCTGTCCTCGATCCGTTTCGGGAGTTCGCACCGTCTGGGGGCCGGCGAAGGCGTCGGTGCCACGGCCGGGCGCATCTTCGGCAAGCTCCTGCTCCGGATCCAGTTCTGGGCTGCCGGGATGACCCCCTCAATCAGCCAGCTGCTGTGAGTGAGCTGAGTCCTGTGCCGGTGGGCTCCGTCCATGGGTCCTTTTCTACCACCCAGCGAGCGAGGGAAGGAGCAATGTCCGCTACAGCTGATACCATCTTTCCTCCGGGAGACAGGCAAGTCCAATTTCACTGTCCTATTTTTCATAGTGATCTGCCTTGTCTGACTCCTGGGGGTGAAGCTCGGGGTTCGCAGCTCCCTGAGTTTCTTTCCCCAGCTGTAGCCATTTGTATTAAACCTGCTGCCTCTGTGTCTCCTCCTGCTGAGCGGTCCTCGGCGTTAGTCCCACGCCGTCGAATGAGGGGGAGGCCTGCGGCTCTGGGAAATATCCCGGCCCTGCAGCCTTGTTTTGGACAGAGGAGGAGAACGGACTGCGATGAGGAGCCAGTGCCGACGAGAGAGCGTCCCCAGGGGTCCTCTGGGATGCAGCCCAAGTCAGCAGGTCGAGGGTCCTCTACCCCCACGCCATACGGGTTATTGGCGTGGACGCCAGCCCGTGAGGATCCAGCTGCAGAGACCATCAGGCCGGCTGTGGAACCCGACGCAGCCGAGTGGGAGCCCGACGACGAGTGTCTTCTTGAACCTGGATCGGCGAAGTCCTGGACGGCTCCAGAGCCCGAGTGCAGGCAAGTGCTCTTTCTTGTTTTCCTGTATGGTGTGTTAGAGCATTTTTGCCTGCCTCATGGGGAGGCGAGTGAGGGGCAGCCGTCCGCTGCACCCGAGCTCGTCTCGCTGGGCTCTGGCGCTGCCGGTGGAACTGATCCCGGTCCTCTCCTGTTTTCTGAGCACCTCCACAGCGTTACCAGTCCGGAGCCAGTCAAGGTCACGGGACTGGGGGTTCCAGGTTCGGAGATGGAGGTCGTTGCCGGTGCAGTCCTGACCCAGTCGGGGTCCGACGCGTGGGCCAAGGTGACCCAGTCGGGGTCCGACGCGTGGGCCGAGGTGACCCAGTCGGGGTCCGACGTGGGTGCAGCAATGACCCAATCGGGGTCCGACGAGGTCCAGTGGGGGTCCAGCGCAGGTGCGGCTGTGACCCAATCAGGATTTGAGGGGGTCCAAGTTTTTGGTCGTCCCCCTCTCAGGAGCCACCAGCTGGGGCCGTTAGAGGGTTTTGTTTGGCAGAGCGGCGCTCTCCTGTCTTGTCGTCGTTAGGCGGGCGGCTGCATGCAATTCCTCCACGGTCCTGGTGGTTGTGGGATGCGGGTCGGCCACCCGAGGAACTGCTTCGTGCGTTCGGCGTCTTGGGTTGGCCACCCAATAAACTGTGTTTGCTACGGGGTGACCTGGTTTGGCCACCAGAGGACTTGTTTCTGGGGGCCTGGGACTGGGGTAGGCCACCTGATCATGTACTGTGTTTGTGGGACTATCTGTGGGCCCATACGGTGCCTAGTCATGTCAAGTATATTTGGCAATTTTTTTTTGTTGCTTCACGTAGTCATAGTCAAGTCAAGTCAAAGCAATTTTAGATTGCCTCATGTTTCCTTTTTTTGGAAAGCCTCAGTTTAGTCATAGTCAAGTCAAAGCAATTTTAGATTGCCTCATGTTTCCTTTTTTTTGGAAAGCCACAGTTTAGTAATAGTCAAGTTAAGTCAAGCAATTTTAGATTGCCTCATGTTTCCTTTTTTGAAAGCCATACTTAAGTCAAGTCAGAGCAATTTTAGATTGCTCCATGTTTCTTTTTTTTGTAAGCCACAGTCTATCTATAGCTAAGTTATGTCAGAGCAGTTTTAGATTGCCTCATGTTTTTTTTTTGAAAGCCACGGTCTAGTCATAGCCAAGTTATGTTAAAGCAATTTTAGATTGCTCCATGTGTGTTTGCTTGTATTTCTTGTTTTGTTTGTGCTTAGGTTGCCTCATGTGTGTTTTTTTTGAAAGTCACAGTCTAGTCATAGTCACGTTATGCCAAGCAATTTTAGATTGCTCCATGTGTGTTTCCATGTATTTTTTGTTCCATAGTTATCGTGTTTTTCCATGTATTTCTTCTTCCATAGTTATCGTGTGTTTCTATGTATTTCTTGTTCTATAGTTATCGTGTGTTTCCAGGTATTTCTTGTTTCATAGTTATCATGTATTGAGGTTGTTTGGGAGTATGATTTTGGCATGTTAAGTTTGGGTTTTTGAAGAGATCCTTACTTTGAGTTCTTTACCACGTGGGATTATGTACTTTGGAGTTAGACGGGTTGTTTGTGGTCGCTGTGGGAAGATGTTCGGTGTCAGGTGCTTATGCTCTTTTTGGTTTTGTATCCCTTGTATTTTTTAGTCATGTCTTGTTTTTTCTGGTTTTGTCATGGTTCTGGGGGGAAATTGATGTATTCTTTTTCCTTTTGGTTTAGGGTCTTGTTCATGGGTTGGTTCTCTCCCTCCACATCTGTCCCCCAACCTCCCACTCTGGGGTGGGGGGGGGGGGCAGGGTGGTTCCTTGGGGCGTTCGGAGTCTGCCCGTGGAGGGAGGGTACTGTTATGACCCGAGCGCCGGTTCTGATGGCGCTCGGGCTAAGTTATGTTTCGCTGCCGGCCTTGACAGTTGCGGGCTGTATTCTGGCCTCACCGGGCTCTTATTGTGAAAGTGCTCGGTGGGGCTTCCGCCTGTCAACGGTCGGTCAGCTGATTGTAATTATCGTCGTTAGTGCTTCGCCTTCTTAAGCCCGGCACTGGTGGCGGTAAGACGCAGCAGTGTCAGTCGTTCTTCGTCTGAGCTACGGATGCTTTGGACTGTTACCTACCTCGTCTGCCTGTGGTTGACCGTCGCTTCCCCAGGACCAGTAAGTGAGCTGTTAGCCTTACCCCTCCCGGTGTGAGTAGACCTCTGTGTGTCTCTGCCTCAGCAGCCTGTGTAGCCATTACTCCAACAACCTTGCCTGTGTATGACCGTCTCCTCCTACGGACCTGTATGAGAGCTGTTTAGCCTTACGCCTCCGGATGTGTGTAGACTTATGTGTCATTGCTCCTGCATCTTGTGTTGTTACTTTTTCACCGTAATAAAACTCACTGAAACTCACTGGTGACTGTGTGGCGTCTTATGGTGGCTCGCGAGGGCCACCGCATGACAATTCCAGCATTACAGATGGGCTATCCACCTTTTCCCCATTCCTGACTGCTTGTAGGTGTCTAATCCCCACAACTGTTCCTCCTTTAACCATTTTTTTCAGTTCTTCAAAGTTTTTCCCCAGTGGAATTCCAGATATCACCCCCCTAACACCATCAAACCCAGTGACTTCTTTCCTCTCTGCAATTTCTTTCTTGCACACTCTCTGCAGCTGGAGTGCTTTGTTCCTTTGCTCTGCATTCTTACATTTCACAAGATTTCCATCTCTTAACACTTTGGCCATTTCTATGTCTCCAATTGCACGTCTTAATCCGTTAGTTAGTGCTAGTGGGCTCAAAGCTGTAACTTCTTGCCCTGGTTTAAACCTCAAGATAATTTTGAATTCTTCTGCCACGATTTTCCTCCTCACCTCGCGTCTTTCCTCGTCACCTGACAGCTGCCGCTTGCCAGCCTGCTTCACGTCTCCTTCACTCCTGCCCTTTCCAACTTTATTCTTCCTACTCCTACTCCCTACTAAATTCCATCCAGTCTCCATATCATCGTCAGCCAAACCCCCACTACTACTACTTGCCATTCCGAATCAGTCACAAACCAGATTATCCCAATACCGCCTTCTGTCAACTTGCTTTTCCACTCCGTCTAGTCCGTTCCTGCTCCTAGCCGGCGTCTTCCAGAGCTGCTCATGACATAATGTCTGGCTCAGGAAACACGCACGCAGGCTCAGGGAAGATTTAATAGCTTTTATTCAACAACCAGGTATGTGTGGATGCGTGTATGAGATGTGAATGGCGTGAGGGTGAACGCCGAGAATCGGGAACAGAGCAGTTCGTCGTGCAGCCAGGCAACCCTATGGAGAGAGCAGAGGACAAGGGTAAAAGGGCACTTCACCGAGACAGGCACAACAGCAATGTGATGCTTACTTGCAGGTGAATGGTGGCTGGTGTTGGCCAGGAATCTTGCCTGGGAGACAACGTCCTGCTGCGCACACGAGATGACGTGGAGATGAGGGATGAGGAGTAGGCGATGACGGGAGAGTCCGCCGCCAAGGAATCCACCTGTGCACAGGGGAGAAATACTGCAGAGCAGGAGAGGAAATAATGTAGCTTACTTGTCGTAGCGTAGATCTGCAGGAAGGGAAGGAACGATCCTGCTGAGGCTTGAGCACGGAGTAGAACAGATGGCTCCAGACCGACGCTCTGGGCAGAGTGGGTTAAATAGCCCGTGATTGACAAGGCGCAGGTGTGCGCGCAGCTGAGGTGGATGACGAGGAGCGGCGAGTTGTGACAGTACCCCCCCCCCAACAGTGCCTCCTGGCGCTGGTTTGTCCGGGTGCACCCGATGGAACTCCGTGATGAGACTCCGGTCCAACACAAATGAAGAGCGCACCCAGGACCTCCACTCTGGGCCGAATCCCCCCCAATCCACCAAGTACTGCAGCCCACGACCTCGACGCCGGGAGTCCAAGATGGAAGTGACTCCCCACGCCGGGTGGCCGTCGATCATCATGGGCGTGGGGGGCGTCCTAGGGGGAGGACAGAGTGGGTCAGAGATCACAGGCTTGATCCTCGAAACGTGGAAGGTGGGACACACATGGAGGGAGGGGGGGAGGGCCAAATGCACAGCCACCGGGTTGATGATTCTGGTGATGGTGAAGGGCCCAATAAAACGTGGCGCTAGCTTCCTTTTCTCGGCCTTGAGGTTGATGTCCTGAGATGATAACCAAACTCGTTGGCCCACCTGGTAACTGGGAGCTGGTCTCCTGTGGCGATTAGCCGTAGAACTATTTCACGCCGCCGTGCGCAAAAGCACCTCGCGCACCCTGGTCCACAAACCCCGGCAGCGCCTCAGATGCACCTGGATGGAGGGGACGGTCAACTCACTCTCCTGCTCGGGAAACAATGGGGGGTCGTAGTCCAACGATGCTTTAAAGGCAGACATCCCAGTGGCAGATGACCGTGCCTTGTTGTGAGCATACTCCACCCAGGGCAGATATGAACTCCAGGAGGATGGGTTGGAGGAGGTGACGCAGTGCAGGGCGGCTTCCAGCTCTTGATTGGCATGCTCACATTGCCCGTTGGATTGGGGGTGATGACCAGAGGAGAGGCTCACCTTGGCCCCCAGGGCGTTGCAAAAACTCCTCCATACCTCAGACACAAACTGGGGCCCCCGATCAGATACGACGTCCACGGGGATTCCGTGCAGCCTGACCATGTGTTGGACTAAGAGATCATCCATCTTCCATGCCGAAGGAAGACCCCAGAGCGGCACAAAGTGGGCGGCCTTCGAGAACCGATCCACTATCGTCAGCACTGCGTCGAAGGTGTTGGAAACAGGGAGGCCAGTAACGAAGTCTAAGGCAATGTGTGACCAGGGCCTGCCCGGCACCGGCAGGGGCTGGAGTAGGCCCGCGGGGGGAGCGTTGGAGGATTTACCTGTAGCACACTCGGGGCACGCCCGGACGTAGTTGGTTTGTCCTTCTGGAGACCAGGCCACCAAAAAGACCGCTGGAGTAGATCCACCAACTGGGAAACGCCAGGATGACAGGCGAATTTGGACGTGTGGGCCCAGTGAATGACCTCCCCCCGAACAGCCGATGGGACGAAGAGCCTATCCTCCGGTCCGCCGCCAGGATCAGGTTCGGTCTCCTGCACCCTCCGGATCTTGTCCCTGATGGACCATGAAACTGCCCCCACGACGCATGAACCAGAAAGGATGGTGTGATCCAGCTCCTCCGGGGTCTCAGGGAAGAACTGTCTGGAAAGGGCGTCGGGCAACCCATTCTTTGTGCCTGGACGGTAGGTGATGTTAAAGCGGAACCGAGCAAAGAACAGAGACCAGCACGCCTGGCGGGCATTCAGTCATCTAGCTGACCTCAGATACTCTAAGTTCTTGTGGTCCGTCCAGACCACGAAAGGCTGGGCTGCCCCCTCCAGCCAGTGACGCCACTCCTGCAGCGCGAGCTTGATGGCCAGAAGTTCTCTGTCACCGACGTCATAATTTCGTTCAGCAGGTGACAGGCGCCGGGAGAAGAAAGCGCAGGGTCACTTAACTCCATCTACAGGCGAACGCTGGGAAAGCACCACCCCCACTCCCGTATCAGACGCGTCCACTTCTACCAGGCACTGCAGCGCGGGGTCAACCTGGGTCAGGACCCGGGAGGAGGAGAACTCCGTCTTCAGGGTGTTAAATGCCGCCGCAGCCTCCTCAGACCACCGGAAGGGAACCTTGGGAGAGGTGAGGCGGGTCGGGGGGTGACAATCGCGCCGAAGTTGAGAACAAAGCGGCGGTAGAAGTTGGCGAAACCGATGAATTGCTGCACCTGTTTCCTGGAGGTTGGCGTGGGCCACTTGACCACCGCCTTCACTTTGGCGGGGTCGGGGAGAACCTGGTTATGGGAGATGACAAAACCCAGGAAAGAGGTGGTCTTGGCGTAGAATTCACATTTTTCTGTTTTGACGTAAAGCCTGTTCTCCAACAGGCGCTGCAGGACCCGCCTCACGTGGACCTGGTGCTCCTCCCGTGGCCTGGAGAAGATGAGGATGTCGTCCAGGTAAACGAAGACGAAGAGCCCCAGGAAGTCCCGCAGGACGTCATTAATTAGCCGTTGGAAGACGGCGGGGGCATTGGTAAGCCCAAACGGCATAACCAAATATTCGAAATGGCCGCTGGGTGTCCGAAAGGCCGTCTTCCATTCATCGCCCTCCCGGATCCGGACAAGATGATAGGCGCTGCGGAGGTCCAATTTAGTGAACCATGTCGCCCCCTGGAGGGAGTGGAAGGCAGTGTCCATGAGAGGCAGCGTATATTTGTCCTTCTTGGTGATGTCGTTAAGAACCCTGAAGTCGATGCACGGCCGCAATGACCCATCCTTCTTAGACACAAAGAAGAATCCAGCACCAAGCGGGGACGAGGATGGGCGAGTGATCCCAGCGCTGAGCGACTCCTTGATGTAACTGTCCATGGCCTCTCATTCGGGTGCAGACAGGCTGTATAGGCGGCCAGATGGTAACGGCGCCCCCGGGCGGAGATTAATGGCGCAGTCATAGGGCCGATGAGGAGGAAGGGACATCGCCCGAGACTTGCTGAACACCTGGCCCAGGTCATGGAACTCCGGGGGAACCAAAGTGAGATCCGGAGGGGCGGAGACTGGGGCTGGTGGAGGTAAGGTTGTGGCACAAGCTGCAGACTGAAGGCAGGTGCTCATACAGTAGGAGCTCCATGCAGTAACACTCCCAGTTTGCCAGTCGAGGACAGGGTTATGTAAGCGCAGCCAGGGGTAGCCCAGGATGACGGGGGACGTAGAAGAGGCCAAGACGAAGAAGCTAAGGTCCTCTTGGTGATTCCCAGACACGATGACAGGGGTAGGCCTGGTGCGGTGTGTCACAACTCCCAGAGGAGAACGAGATAGGGCAATCAGTTTGAAGGGAGCAGACAATGGGAGACAGGTTATGCCCAGACGGGTTGCCAGGCTCATGGAAATAAAGTTCTGCTCTGCCCCCGAGTCCACCAGTGCGTGAGTGAGATGCCCTGTGGGGTTGTGGCTGAATCGGATGGGCAGAGAACAATGAGTGAGGGGATTAGACCGGTTAGTGTCCGCGAGGCCCCCTACTGTGACTCGCGGACTTCCCCCGTTTGGCTTCGTCGGGCATTGCTCCACGGTATGCTGGTCGTCTCCGCAGTACATGCAGAGACCCAGCTCCCGGCGGCGCTGTCTCTCCGCTAGAGGGAGCCTAGTTCGCCCGACCTCCATTGCCTCTGACTCGTTGGCGGACCTCGGAGCAGGTAACGCCAGGGGGCGAGACTGAAGAGCGTGAGCGGGAGCTGCGCGCGAGTGGCCGATTGACTTCCGCTCGGCGGTGCACTCCCGCAGCCTGTTGTCTAAGCTAATGGTCAAGGAAATTAGCTCCGACAGTCACCCAGGGAGGTCTCGGCTGGCCAACTCATCCCGCAGACCAGAGCTGAGGCTGCGGAGGAAGATGCTGCAGAGTGACGCCTCACCCCAGCCAACCTCCTCCGCTGCCACCCGGAAGTCGACAGCGTAATCCGCCGCTGATCGGTTTCCCTGTTGGAGGGCAAGGAGCCGATCGGCGAGGACGCTATCGCGCCGAGAGTGGTAAAAAACCTCCAGAAAGCTCTGCATGAACTGGTCATAGGAGAGGTTCGCATAGCTGGGCTTCGACATAACGGCGTAAGCCCAAGATAATGCTCTCCCCTCCAGAAGATTAGCCAAATAACCAATTCAGCTGTGGTCTGAGGGAAAATCCCCGGGAACGCGCAGGAACACCGACTCACACTGCAAAATGAACCCCCGTGCTTCGCCGAGCTTCCCGTTGAAGCGAGCGGGGGTCGGTATGGGCGTGAGCCGGGTTGGCGTTCCCGAGCTAGGCTGGCCAGCCACGGAGGCAGCCGAAGCTGATCCGCCTTGAGCCGGGGGGAACGCCTGCTGGGGGTCCACACGGTCTAACCGGTGAGTGATGTTAGTCAACTGATTTAATATTACCTGTTGTTGGTGAGCTATTAGATCCACCCGAGCTTCAAGGGTGGGGAGACAGCGTGCGAGCCCGCTGTCTGCTGAGCCGTTCTGCTGGAGCCATACTGACATAATGTCTGGCTCAGGAAACACGCACGCAGGCTCAGGGAAGATTTAATAGCTTTTATTCAACAACCAGGTATGTGTGGATGCGTGTATGAGATGTGTGAATGGCGTGAGGGTGAACGCCGAGAATCGGGAACAGAGCAGTTCGTCGTGCAGCCAGGCAACCCTATGGAGAGAGCAGAGGACAAGGGTAAAAGGGCACTTCACCGAGACAGGCACAACAGCAATGTGATGCTTACTTGCAGGTGAATGGTGGCTGGCGTTGGCCAGGAATCTTGCCTGGGAGACAACGTCCTGCTGCGCACACGAGATGACGTGGAGATGAGGGATGAGGAGTAGGCGATGACGGGAGAGTCCGCCGCCAAGGAATCCACCTGTGCACAGGGGAGAAATACTGCGGAGCAGGAGAGGAAATAATGTAGCTTACTTGTCGTAGCGTAGATCTGCAGGAAGGGAAGGAACGATCCTGCTGAGGCTTGAGCACGGAGTAGAACAGATGGCTCCAGACCGACGCTCTGGGCAGAGTGGGTTAAATAGCCCGTGATTGACAAGGCGCAGGTGTGCACGCAGCTGAGGTGGATGACGAGGAGCGGCGAGTTGTGACAGTACCCCCCCCCCCCCAACAGTGCCTCCTGGCGCTGGTTTGTCCGGGTGCGCCCGATGGAACTCCGTGATGAGACTCCGGTCCAACACAAATGAAGAGCGCACCCAGGACCTCCACTCTGGGCCGAATCCCCCCCAATCCACCAAGTACTGCAGCCCACGACCTCGACGCCGGGAGTCCAAGATGGAAGTGACTCCCCACGCCGGGTGGCCGTCGATCATCATGGGCGGATGAAGGTGGATGACGAGGAGCGGCGAGTTGTGACAGCTCACTTCGAAGGGCCAAATCTCAGGCTGTGTCTCAATTTGAATGAATGAATGAAGGAATCTTTATTTCAGATAGATTAAAAGTAAAGATTAAAAAAAGAAACAGAATAATATAACAAAGGGGGAAAGAAAATCCAGCAAGGTCAAATTAGACAATAACTCCTCTGATTATACAGTTCAACATAAGTTATCCGAAATGGGTGATGGATGAAGCCGCAGCTTATATTGCCCACCCATATTCCATCCAAGAATTCAAATGAAAAACAAAACAAGAGTGATTACAATACAGAACAAAGCTAAGACAAAATGTGACAAAAAAAAACTAAGCAACAACACAACACAGACTGGATATGACAATCCTTATGTGATTTTACATGTCATCTTGTATATATGTTTGGAGTATTTCTTCCTTTAGTTTTTGTTTAAATTGTCCAAGCGTTGTACATGATTTTAATTCAGGTCCAAAAGCGTTCCATAATCTGACTCCTTGCACTGAAACACAGTGTTGCTTGGTGGTAGTTCTCACTGAAGGTTTTTGAAATATACATGTTCCTCTGAAATGATATTGTTTCTCCCTTATTTGGAACAACTTTTGGATATTTGCGGGCAGTGATAGATTTTTCACTTTAAACATTATTACTGCAGTTTTAAAGTCAACCATATCTTTCAACTTGAGAGCTTTTAATTTAAGAAAAAGTGGGTTTGTTGGTTCCCTGTAAGCAGCTTTGTTTATTATTCTAATAGCTCTCTTCTGAAGCATAAAGACTGGATTGTGGAGAGCGTGAAAAGATGAGGCTGAGTTTATTTCTCAATCCAGGTTTATTAGCATTCACGTATCTCCAACATCCTCTCAAACAGAAAAGAGACCCATCCTCCCACATCTGCCCCTTTTATACCTGGGACATCCAAGTACAGAGTCACATTGTCTTTAATCCCAAGACACAATACATAAACCCCCAGGTCTTCTCCTCTCCCCCAAAACCCTGGTGGTCAGGAAGTCTCTCAAGGCCATCTCAAAAGATCACATTTCACATCCTCCTGTCATCCCCAGGAGACCCAGACTTATTGTTCATTCTGAGACGTGGGCAACAGTAATATACATATGCAGCCTAAGCAACTCAAATATGTGTGCCACATGACCCCCCCCCCCCCCCAAATGTCCAAAATGAAACAATACAACACAGTCTGCACATTATGGTAAAATCACAAACATCAGTCCAAGTGCTTTTTGGGCTTCAATCGTCTTCCAAACTTGCTGTAAGCGGGCTTAACTACTCCCGCGGCGCCATCCTGCTGTGAATCTGCTATCTGAGGATGAGAACTGTTAGTTAATCCCTGTGGGAGCTCTGGGGCATGCTCCCTGGGAGGTCTGCCGCGTCGAGGAGCTCCCGCCAACGGCACAGCCTCGTCAGCCATCACAAAAGCAGGTTTGAGTCTGTCTATGCCAATTGTTTCCCTCCTGCCTCCCAAATCTAGCAAAAAATGCTTATCACATGTTTCCAGCACTCTATATGGGCCATCATAAGGTGGTCGCAGGGTTGGCGCTGAGCATCGTGTCTGACAAAAACAAACTCCACATTCTTTAAAGCCTTTGGTACAAAAACGTGCGGAAAAGTGTGATGAACGGGGCCAGGAAGCGTGCTCGCTCCCGTGTCGCTCAGTAACCGCTGAGCAGGGGGGCGTTCTGGCGCAGGATTATCTGGGAGAAACTCCCCGGGCAGCTGGAGCGGCTGCGCAAACACCAACTCAGCTGGGGAGGCTTTTAAGTCCTCTTTAGGTGCAGAACGCAACCCCAATAAAACCCACGGTAGTCTGTTTACCCAATTTGCATCCATAAGCGACGCTCTGAGGGCTGCTTTCAATGACCTATGGAAACATTCACATAAACCATTAGCCTGGGGGTGGTACGCGGTAGTGCGGTGGATTGTTACCCCCAGGCTGCGGGCCATCGCTGACCAAAGCTCGGAAACAAATTGAGGACCTCTGTCGGACGTAATATCCGACGGAACTCCAAAATGCGCTACCCAAGCCGTTAAAAACGCGCGCGCCACTTCCTCGGCTGTGGTTGATGCCAGTGGGACCACTTCAGGCCAACGCGTGGTGCGGTCCACCATTGTCAAAAGATGTGTGCACCCCTGTGATGGCGGGAGGGGGCCTACGAGGTCAACATGCACATGATTGAACCTCTTGGCCGGAATGTGAAACGGCTCTAATGGGGCTTTAGTGTTCTTGTATATTTTAGCTCGCTGGCAAGCCATGCAGGCCTGTGCCCACTCCTTAACGTGCTTGCGCAGGCTCGGCCAAACAAACTTCTCTCCCACCATTTTGACCGACGCGCGCACCTCTGGGTGCGCCAGAGAATGAATTAAGTCAAAAACACAGCGGCGCCATGCGGTCGGCACCACCGGACGCAGTCGTCCAGTGGTAACATCGCAGATTGGAGGGGCATACCATCCTGCAGCACCCTGCTCTCCAGCTTTAACCGTGTTGGTCCAGACTGGAGCGCGCACACGTCCGCATCGCTAGCCTGATCCGCGGCCATGGCTGCATAATCTATTCCCACGTGGACTGGGGCCGCGCGTACTTCCGCGCCGCCATTTTGCTCCGCGGCTATGGCAGTATAATCTACCTCCGCGCGGACTGGAGCAGTTACTGCGCGCGAGAGACAGTCTGCCACTACATTAAGTTTACCCACTACGTGTTGAATAGCCGTAGTAAACTCTGAAATTGCAGCCAACTGCCTCTGTTGCCGGCCGGACCACGGCTCCGAAACCTTGGCCATCGCGAAAGTCAGCGGCTTGTGGTCAACAAACGCGGTGAAACGCCGACCTTCCAACCAGAACTGGAAGTGGCGAATGGCTAAGTGGAGCGCTAACAACTCCCTGTCAAACGCGCTGTATTTTCGCTCGGCATCGCGCAAAGTCCTGCTGTAAAAGGCAAGCGGCTGCCAAGCCCCGGCAACATCCTGCTCTACAACCGCCCCTATGGCCACGTCTGATGCATCAGCAGTGAGCGCTAGGCGGGCCGTTGGGTCTGGATGTGCCAACAACGCAGCGTTTGCCAGGGCTGCTTTAACCTCCGAGAATGCGCGTTCCCGCTCCAGGGACCATTCAATTGAATTTGTGGGTTGTTGTTTTTTAAGCGCGGCATACAATGGTTGCATGAGCTGCGCTGCGCGGGGAAGGAAACGGTTATAAAAAATTCACCATTCCCAAAAACTCTTGTGATGCTTTGACCGTTTGTGGTTGGGAAAAATTTGTTACTGCGCACACTTTGTCGGGGAGCGGAACCACTCCTTCTAGAGAGACGCGGTGCCCCAAAAAATCAATCTGCGTCACCCCGAACTGACACTTCGCTGGGTTGATTATTAACCTGTGATCTCCCAACCTCCGGAAAACTACCGTGAGGTGTTTTTCGTGTTCCTCTTCGGACGCGCTGGCTACCAAAATGTCGTCCAGGTAGACGAACACAAAAGGGAGATCGCGCAACACCCCGTACATCATGCGTTGGAACGTCTGCGCGGCGCCTTTAAGCCCAAACGGCATGCGCAAAAACTCAAAAAGGCGAAACGGAGTTATTACTGCTGTTTTGGGAATGTCCTCAGCACGTACTGGGACTTGATGGTACCCGCGGACCAAGTCTATTTAAGAAAAAATGCGTGCCCCCGCCAGATGAACAGAAAAATCTTGAATATGGGGGATTGGGTAGTGGTCGTGCGCTGTAGCATTGTTCAACCTGCGGAAATCACCGCAAGGTCGCCATGAGCCGTCAGCTTTAGGGACCATGTGGAGCGGGGAAGCCCATGGGCTATTCAAACGCCGGATGATGCCCAACTTTTCAAGGTTGGCAAACTCCTCGCGCGCTATGGTCAGTTTAGCTGCATCCAAGCGCCGAGCTTTTGCAAAAACGGGGGGACCGGTGGTAGTAATAAAATGCTCCACTCCGTGTTTAGCGACGGCTGCTGAAAATGTGGGAACTGTGAGTGCTGGAAACTGAGTGAGGAGAGTGTGGAACTTACCACCTGCCGTAGTGACGTTGGCTTGTGCTGTGGGCGGGATCACTCGAGCTGCACAAGGGATAGAGTAGAAAGAGAGTGCATTAACTAGGCGTCTATTAGGAAGATCAACCAACAGCCCATGTGAGCACAGAAAATCAGCACCTAACATGTTGAAACTCACCGCAGCTATAATAAAAGTCCACTCATATGTACGGCCGTGCAGGGACAGAAGCAGAGTCCTTTCACTGAAGGTCTTAATGCTTGAGCCGTTCGCCGCTGATGCTCCGTGACTCCCGGGGCCTGACAGCTGGTCAGCATAGGTTGGCGTGATGAAACTCACTTGGGAACCTGTGTCCACAAGGAATTGCCTCCCAGAACGCGCATCCGTCAAGTAGAGCAGCTTGTTCTGTTCACCGAGGGCCGCAGCTGCTACCAACTCCCGGTTCTGGCGTTTCCCGAGCTCTTGAACTGACACGGTGGTATACACTTGCGTGCCCTCTCTGCGAAGCGGCGATGGTAAAAACAGAGGTCATCTCCTCCGCGATGTTTGATCTTCACCGCCGCCGTTGCCTGTGGGTCTGCCTCCGTCGCCTCTGGCCCCCTGCCATTCCCGGCCATTGCGCCGAGGTCTGTCGCTGCTGCGGTGGCCGTGTGCCGTCTGCTGGCGTTGAGAATCCGCTGTGCCTCCCGGGCCAGCGCGCGGAAGTCCCGCTGGGCCACAAACTGTGAACCTGCCAGGGTCGCCCTCGTCTGCGACGGTAGGGTTCTCAGGAAAATATGGGTGAAGAAGAAATCGTCGTCGTCTGAGCCTCTCAGCCTCAGCATGTCTTCCATCAGGTCGACAGGCGTGCTTTCTCCCAAGTCGTTCAGGGCCAGGAGTCGCTCAGCTCTCTCCTGGGCTGAGGGAGTGAAACGCTGAATGAGCGCAGCCTTCAACCCGCCGTATTTGTCGCCAGCGGGTGGGCGCTGCACCAGGCTCTGCACATGTTGAGCTGTGCGGTTGTCGAGCTTGGCGATAACGTGGTAGAATTTCGTGTCATCTGCCGTTATTCCCCCAAGAGCGAACTGAGCCTTGGCCAAGAGGAACCAGGAGTCCGGGTTGTCCTGCCAGAATTCTGGTAGTTTGACTGAGACTGCGTTTGCCCGGCTGGTTCCTGACGAGTCCGGTTTGGGGGAATCGTTTCTGCCCATGATACGTCGTAAGGTCACCAGTGTGGAGAGCGTGAAAAGATGAGGCTGAGTTTATTTCTCAATTCATGTTTATTAGCATTCACGTATCTCCAACATCCTCTCAAACAGAAAAGAGACCCATCCTCCCACATCTGCCCCTTTTATACCTGGGACATCAAAGTACAGAGTCACATTATCTTTAATCCCAAGACACAATACATAACCCCCCAGGTCTTCTCCTCTCCCCCAAAACCCTGGTGGTCAGGAAGTCTCTCAAGGCCATCTCAAAAGATCACATTTCACATCCTCCTGTCATCCCCAGGAGACCCAGACTTATTGTTCATTTTGAGACGTGGGCAACAGTAATATACATATGTAGCCTAAGCAACTCAAATATGTGTGCCACAGGATATATGTTTGTTACCTCCGCCAGGCCGAAGGCCAGGAGGAGGTTATGTTTTTGCCAGCGTTTGTAGGTTATGTTTTTGCCAGCGTTTGTCTGTCTGTTTGTCTGTTTGTTTGTCTGTTGGTTAGCAAGATAACTCAAAAAGTTTTGGACAGATTTCGATGAAACTTTCAGGCGTTGTTGGAAATGGTACAAGGAAGAACTGATTAAATTTTGGGGATGATCCGGATCACTGTCTGGATACAGGAATTTTTTAAATGATTCTTTAACATTGTGAGATACGGCCATTTTCAACATGTGTGCAGGGGCAATAGAGGGCGCTGGTCGTCGTGTCTGACGAACACAAACTCCGCCTTCTTCAAAGTTTTAGGCACAAAAGCACGCGGAAAACTGTGGTGGGCAGGGCCCGCCAGCGTGCATGTGTTTGCGCGACGCTGCAAAAGCTGAGACGGGCAGCTGTCCGGCGCCGGATTATTTGGCAGAAATTCCCCAGCCAGCCATAGGGGCTGCGCAAAAACCAGCTCTCTGCCAGGGAAGCTTCCAAATACTCCTTTTTTCCGCGGAGCGCAAACCCAATAAAACCCACGGCAACCTGTCTACCCAATTTGCATCCGTCAAAACAGTGGTGGGCCGGGCACGCCAGCGTGCTTGTGTTTGCGCTACGCTGCAAAAACTGAGACGGGCAGCTGTCCGGTGCGGGATTATTTGGCAGAAATTCCCCAGCCAGCCATAGGGGCTGCGCAAAAACCAGCTCTCTGCCGGGGAAGTTTCCAAATCCTCTTTTTTTCCACGGAGCGCAAACCCAATAAAACCCATACTTCAGTACAATATGTCATGTATGGGAGTATTAATGAATGATACAAAGTATATAGTGTGGGTTGATTACCTCCGCCAGGCCGGAGGCCAGGAGGAGGTTATGTTTTTGCCAGCGTTTGTCTGTTTGTCTGTTTGTTTGTCTGTTGGTTAGCAAGATAACTCAAAAAGTTTGGGACGGATTTCAATGAAACTTTCAGGCGTTGTTGGAAATGGTACAAGGAAGAACTGATTAAATTTTGGGCATGATCCGGATCACCGTCTGGATACAGGAATTTTTTAAAGGATTCTTTAACATTGTGAGATATGGCCATTTTCAACATGTGTGCAGGCCCAATGGAGGGCGCTGCTCGTCGTGTCTGACGAACACAAACTCTGCCTTCTTCAAAGTTTTAGGCACAAAAGCACGTGGAAAAAAGTGGTGGGCAGGGCCCGGCAGCGTGCCTGTGTTTGCGCTACGCTGCAAAAGCTGAGACGGGCAGCTGTCCGCCGCCGGATTATTTGGCAGAAATTCCACGGGCAGCCATAGTGCCTGCGCAAAAAGAAGCTCTCTGCCGGGGAAGCTTCCAAATCCTCTTTTGCCACGGAGCGCAACCCCAATAAAACCCAGGCCAACCTGTCTACCTAATTTGCATCCGTCAGTGAAGCCCTCAGTGCTGCTTTCAGTGATCTATGAAAACGCTTGCATAACCCATTGGCCTGTGGGCTGTACGCGGTTGTGCCATGATTTCTTTTGTTTTTTCTTTTGAATTCTTGGATGGAACATGGGTGGGCAATATAAGCTGCGGCTTCAGCCATCACACATTTCGGATAACTTATGTTGAACTGTATAATCAGAGGAGTTATTGTCTAATTTGACCTTGTTGGATTTTCTTTCCCCCTTTGTTATATTATTCACTTTCTTTTAACCTGTACTCTTAATCTATTCGAAATAAAGATTCATTCATTCATTCATTCAATTGCAACGCCCGCAGCCTGGGAGTTTGGAGATGGAGGAGATGGACACAACACCAACACTTCAGTTTATTACCTCCGCCAAGGAGGTAATGCTTTTACTACTGAACCACTAATCCTATCATTGTCAATCCAATTGCTAGTCATATGTTTTCATGGTCAAGGAATCTGAAAACGTACACACAAACACTGTATGGGGGGGAACTGTGGCGCTTGGCGGAGGTCTGCGCTCTCCGAGTGCTTTTCTAGTTCAGCAAATATTTCACTCTGTGTAGTATTGTAATTGATTTAGATATTTTACCTTTAATATAATTAATATGTGACTTCCAACACAGTTCATTATCAATTATTACTCCAAGAAATTTAGTTTCGGCTACCCTTTCAATCTCTACACCATTTACACTGAGTTTAGATATTAAGTTGTTGTGATGGTTGTTAAAAACTATAAATTTTGTCTTACTTAAAATGAGTGTTAATTTGTTTGAATCAAACCACAGTTTAAGCTTTCCTAATTCCTTTCCAAGTGTATCCAAAAGTTGTTCCAAATTGCTTCCACTGCATAATAAATTAGTGTCATCGGCAAACAATATTAAATCCATTTTTTCCGAAACTTTACATATATCATTTATATACATATTGAATAACAATGGCCCCAAAACTGAACCCTGTGGGACTCCACAAGTAACCTTCAGTAACTGTGAGTTTTTGTTACCAACACATACATACTGATATCTATTCTTTAAGTAACTACATAACCAGGACAGTGCTACCCCCCTAATACCACAATTTTGTAGTTTCTTTAATAATAAATTATGATCCACTGTCTCAAATGCTTTTTTAAGATCCAGGAATACCCCAACTGAATACTCTTTATTTTCAATGGCAGTTGATATTTTCTCTATAAATTCCATTAGAGCAAATTCAGGTGTTGCAGTCTCAGAGGCTGCGGCCCTGGAGGCCAGAACACTCAAAGGTCGGTAGGCTGCCTCTAAAGGCTGATTTATGACTGTTAAATGAGATGGTCTAATCTTTGGAAGACGTATGTTTGCGTGATAACGCACTACCCTGTTGCCTAGCAACCATGACAGCGTCAGTTGAGTCTATTTTTTGCTGACATTTTTGACAGAGATAGAACTTAGAACTTTATTTTTATCTTCATTATTGTATTTTCTTTACCTTTTTCTTGAGAATCTTCACCAGACGACCATGACCAGAAAATATAAGACTTTAACTCATGTTAAAGTCAGCAGGTAAAATTAAGGTAAATTAAAACCACAAAATAGATAACTTAATTTTAACTCTAAAATATCTTAAAGCAAGTTATTTCAACCATGTCATACTGTATTTTTTATATTACTACATTAGTTAAACTGATATTAATGAAAAAAAGGTTTGATTTCAGAAAAAATAACAGTTCAACATGTTTATAATACATTAAGCAAAGCATACATCATCATCATCATCATCACAGCAGTCTGTCAGGGGCAACAATGACTGTGTGGCTCATACATTTTTGCCTACATATGTATAAGCACAAGGAGAAATGATTAGACCTGCATGTGTTGATTGACCTCACGTCTTGGATGGGACAATACGTCTGGACCTCCTGTGGATAATGGCAGGAAGACGGAGATGCCGTGATAAGATGCTGAAAGGACTTCCTGACCTCTTAGTCCTCCTCATGGAGGACTAAGAGACTCGGAGGGAGAATTATTGTCAATGGGGAGTTTGACAGCAATGTGTGATTCTGCCTTTGATGTGTCTTGTATAAATGCGGGGGTTTTGATGCAGCTCACTCTCTTCTTGTCTTGAGAGATAGCTGGGGATGTGAAATCTGCAAATAAACCCGAATTGAGAAATAATTCAGCCTCTTTATTTCACGCTCCCCACATTGGTGACCAACTGACGTGAAAATGCCGAGAAGCCATTCCCCCGAACCAGACTCGTCGGAGACCGCCCGAGTAAGCGCCGTCTCCATTAAGCTGCCGGAGTTCTGGCAAGACAACCCGGACTCGTGGTTCCTTCAGGCCGAAGCACAATTCGCACTCGGGGGAATAACGGCGGATGACACAAAGTTCTACCACGTCATCGCAAAGCTCGACAACCGCACAGCTCGATGCGTGCGGAGCCTGGTACAGCAGCCGCCCGCTGACGACAAATACGGCGAGCTGAAAGCTGCCCTCATTCAATGTTTCACTCCCTCAGCCGAAGAGAGGGCTAGGAGGCTCCTGGCTATGCATGACCGGGGAGGGCGCAGGCCAGTCGACCTTATGGAGGACATGCTGCAGTTGAGGGACTCAGACAACAACGATTTCTTATTTAAACACATCTTCCTGAGAAACCTCCTGATGCAGATGAGAGGGACTCTGTCCAACATGCGTTGTGTGACCCAGCAGGACTTCCGTGCGCTGGCCCGAGAGGCGCAGCAGCTCCTCGACTCCTGTGGTGAGCAGACGGCCACCGCGGCAGCAGCAGACCTCGGTGGAGCGACCGGGAGCAGCGAAGGACCGGAGACAGCGGAAGCAATCCCACCAACTATGGCAGCGGCGCGGCCCCGATGCAGCGGAGGAGATGGCCTCTGCTTCTACCATCGGTGCTTCGCGGAGAAGGCACACAGGTGTGTGCCGCCGTGCAACTACAAGAGCTCGGGAAACGCCAGGACCGGGAGTCGTTAGCAGCCTTGGCTCTGGGCGATCGAAACAGGTTGCTCTACCTCACGGATGCGAACTCCGGGCGTCACTTCCTCGTAGACACCGGAGCCCAAGTCAGTTTCATCACCCCGACCTACGCTGACTGGCTGGCTGGCCCCCGTGGTGACGGAGCAACGGCGGCAAACGGCTCAAGCATCAAGACCTTCGGAGAAAGGACGCTGTTTCTGTCCTTGCACGGCCGCACTTATGAATGGACTTTTATTATAGCAGCGGTGAGTTTCAACATGTTAGGTGCTGATTTTCTGTGCTCACATGGGTTGTTGGTTGATCTTGCCAACAAACGCTTGGTTAATGCACTCTCATTTTATTCCATCCCTTGTACAGCTTGAGTGTCCCCGCCACCAGTGCAGAGCAACGTCGTCACAGCAGGTGGTAAGTTTCACACACTCCTCAACCAGTTTCCAGCACTCACAGTTCCCACGTTTTCGGCGGCAGTTGCAAAACACGGGGTGGAGCACTTTGTCACTACGACCGGCCCACCCGTTTTCGCGAAAGTCCGGCGCTTGGATGCAGCTAAACTCTCCATAGCGCGCGAGGAGTTCGCCAACCTGGAGAGGCTGGGCATCATTCGCCGTTCGAAGAGCCCATGGGCCTCCCCGCTGCATATGGTCCCTAAAGCTGACGGCTCGTGGAGACCGTGCGGCGATTTACCGCATGTTAAATAACGCCACAGCGCATGACCGCTACCCAATCCCACACATTCAGGATTTTTCCATGCATCTAGCGGGGGCGCACATTTTTTCTAAAATAGACCTGGTCCGCGGCTATCACCAAGTCCCAGTCCGAGCCGAGGACATTCCCAAAACAGCGGTAATAACCCCGTTCGGGCTTTTTGAGTTTTTACGCATGCTGTTTGGCCTCAAAGGCGCTGCGCAAACCTTCCAACACATGATGGATGCCGTGTTACGCGATCTCCCTTTTGTGTTCGTTTACCTCGACAACATTCTAGTCGCCAGTGCTTCTGAGGAGGAACACGAAAAACACCTCACGACAGTTTTTCGGAGGTTGAGAGAGCACGGGTTAATAATTAATCCAGTCAAGTGCCAGTTCGGTGTGGCACAGATCGATTTTTTGGGACACCGCATTTCCCCAGAAGGGGCGGTCCCGCTACCGGACAAGGTGCGCGGAGTGGCGGAGTTTCCCCGCCCGCAAACGGTCAAATCATTACAGGAATTTTTAGGAATGGTAAATTTTTATAACCGTTTCCTACCCCATGCAGCGCAGCTCATGCAACTGTTATATGCCGCACTTAAGAAACAAAAACCCTCCAATACGATCGAGTGGTCCCCGGAGCGGGAGCGCGCATTCGCGGAGGTTAAAAAAGCCCTTGCTGACGCTGTGCTGCTAGCTCACCCAGACCCATCGGCCCGCATAGCGCTCACCACTGACGCATCAGATTTGGCCATAGGGGCGGTTGTGGAACAGCAGGTTGTCGGGGTTTGGCAGCCGCTGGCATTTTTCAGCAGATCCTTGCACGAAGCCGAGCGGAAATACAACACGTTTGACAGAGAGTGGCGCTCCACTTAGCCATTCGCCATTTCCAGTTCTGGCTGGAAGGTCGGCGTTTCACCGCGTTTGTCGACCACAAGCCACTCACTTTTGCGATGGCCAAAATTTCAGAACCCTGGTCGGGCCGACAACAGAGGCAGCTGGCCGCAATTTCAGAATTTACTACTGATATTCAGCACGTAGCAGGTAAACTCAATGTAGTGGCAGACTGCCTCTCTCGCGCGGTGACAGCACCAGTCCGCACGGAGGTAGATTATACTACTGCAGCCGCAGGGCAAAATAGCAGCGCGGAAGCGCACGCAGCCCCAGTTCACGTGGGGATAGATTATGCAGCCATGGCAGCGGAGCAGGTTAGAGATGCGGACGTGTGCGCGCTCCAGTCTGGACCAACAGGGTTAAGGCTGGAGAGCAGGAGTTTGCAAACCGGTATGCCCCCCTTAATCTGCGATGTGTCTACCGGGTGACTGCACCCGGTGGTGCCGGCTGCGTGGCGCCGCCGCGTTTTTGACCTGGTTCATTCCGTGGCGCACCCGGGGGTGCGCGCTTCTGTGAAAATGGTAGCGGAGAAGTTTGTTTGGCCGAGCCTGCGCAAGCACGTGAAAGAGTGGGCAAGAACCTGCATGGCCTGCCAGCGGGCCAAAATTCACAAGCACACAAAAGCCCCCTTAGAACCGTTCCACATCCCGGCCAGGAGATTCGATCATCAAAATCAGAATCAGAATCAGCTTTATTGGCCAAGTATGCACAACACATACAAGGAATTTGACTTTGGCTAAAAACTTGCTCTCGTTGTTCAGGTGGAGGATTTAAATAAGGATTCAATGACAACAGAGTGTGTACAGTAAATTACAGTCTGTCCACGTTTCTATAAAAGGATGCAAATATATACAGGAATATATGCAGTTATTTACTCAGACTAACCACACTTTGCAGAAATATATGAAAAAATATACAGTCACACAGTATTTCAATGTGAACTCAGATTCAGTGATATAATGTGAATGAAGTAAAAAGCAGTGTGAGAGTTATGTGCAATGTAATAATGGATGAAAAGTCATGAGTACAGCAACAGGTAGGACTAGGTGAATGTTAGGAGTTCATCAGAGTGATGGCTTGAGGAAAGAAACTGTTCCTGTGACGGGTGGTTTTGACCTTCAGTGATCTGTAACGACGACCAGAAGATAGAAGTTCAAACAGTTTGTGGCCGGGGTGTGATGGGTCAGCACAGATGTTTCCCGCCCGTTTCCTGGTTATGGACCAATATAAGTTCTCAATGGAGGGTAGGTCGGTACCAATGATCCTCTCCGCAGACTTAACGATCCGCTGCAGTCTGGTCTTGTCCTGTTTAGTGGCAGATCCAAACCAGACAGTGATGGAAAAGCAGAGGACAGATTGGATGATGGCGGTGTAGAAGACAACCAGCAGCTCCTGAGGCAAATCAAACTTCTTGAGCTGACGCAGAAAAAACAACCTCTGCTGGGCCTTTTTCCGGACAGTGTCTATATGGGAGGACCACTTCAGGTTCCGGGAGATTGTGGTACCCAGAAACTTGAATGAGTCCACAGTGGACACTGTGCTGTTGAGGATGGTGAGTGAGGGGAATGAAGGGGGGTGTCGCCTGAAATCCACAGTCATCTCCACCGTTTTGGCTGGGTTAAGTTCAAGATGGTTCTGGCTGCACCAGAGGATCAGCTGCTCCACCTCCCGCCTGTATGCAGACTCCTCATCATCCTGGATCAAACTGATGACTGTGGTGTCGTCCGCAAACTTCAGGAGCTTCACCGAAGGGTCCTCTGAGGTGCAGTCGTTGGAGTAGAGGGAGAAGAGCAGTGGGGAAAGGACACATCCTTGGGGGGCGCCAGTACTAATTTTTCGGGAGCCGGATGTAAATCTCCCTAGCTTCACTTGTTGCCACCTGTCAGTCAGAAAGCTGGAGATCCACTGGCAGGTGGAGGGGGGCACCTTGAGCTGGAGGAGTTTCTGATGAAGAATGCCTGGGATGATGGTGTTGAACGCTGAGCTGAAGTCGACAAACAGGATCCTGGCGTACGTCCCTGGGGAGTCGAGGTGTTGCAGGATGTAGTGTAGTCCCATATTCACTGCATCATCCACTGACCTGTTTGACCGGTAGGCAAACTGCAGTGGGTCCATCAGGGGGCCTGTGATGACCTTCAGGTGGTTCAGCACCAATCTCTCCAAGGATTTCATGACCACAGAGGTCAGGGCAACAGGTCTGTAGTCGTTTAATCCTGTAACAGAGGGTTTCTTGGGAACTGGAATGATGATGGAGCGTTTGAAGCAGGAAGGCACTTCACGCAGCTCCAGTGATCTGTTAAAGATCCGGGTGAAGATGGGGGCCAACTCGTTGGAGCAGACTCTCAGGCAGGACGGAGACACACCATCAGGTCCTGCAGCCTTCTTGATCTTTTGTCTCTGAAAGACCCAGCGCACCTCCTCTTCACAGATCGTTAGTGCTGGTGGGAGGTCAGAGTGGAGGAGGGATGGAGTTCCTGGGGCTGCAGAGATTTGAAGAGCGAGATTCACTTAAAGTCACTTAAAGATCATGTGCATGTCGACCTCGTGGGCCCCCTACCGTCATCGCAGGGGTTCACACATCTTTTGACAATGGTGGATCGAACCACACGCTGGCCGGAAGTGGTCCCACTAGCATCGACCACGGCTGCAGAAGTGGCTCGCGCGTTTTTGACAGCTTGGGTAGCGCGTTTCGGAGTCCCGTCAGACATTACGTCCGACAGAGGACCGCAATTTGTGTCTGAGCTTTGGTCAGCGATGGCCGGCAGCTTAGGGGTGGCAATTCACCGCACTACCGCTTATCACCCCCAGGCTAATGGTTTATGCGAGCTTTTTCATAGGTCTTTGAAGGCAGCCCTCAGAGCGTCGCTTACGGATGCAGATTGGGTAAACAAACTACCATGGGCTTTATTGGGGTTGCGTTCTGCGCCCAAGGAGGACTTAAATGCCTCCCCAGCGGAGTTGGTTTTTTCGCAACCTCTCAGGCTGCCCGGTGAGTTCCTACCAGAGCATCCGGTGCCGGGGCGCCCCCCGGCTCTGGGGCCACTGAGCAGCACGGGAGCAGACGTGCTCCCGGGCCCCGTTCATCACACTTTTCCGCGTGTTTTTGTTCCCAAAGCTTTAAAAAATGCTGAGTTTGTTTTTGTCAGGCACGAGGCTCTGTGACCGAGCCTCCGCCCGCCATATGATGGTCCATTTAGAGTGCTGGAATCAGGTGATAAGCATTTTGTGCTAGATTTGGGGGACAGAAAGGAGGCAGTCAGTATTGACAGGCTAAAGCCTGCTTTTGTGATGAACGATGAGTCTGTACCGTTGGCGAGGGCCCCTCGACGTGGTAGACCCCCCAGGGAACATGTCTTGGAGCCCCCACAGGGATCAAATAACCATTCTTTTCCTCAGTTAGCAGATTCGCTGCAGGACGGTGCCGCAAGGACGGCGAAGCCTGCTTACAGCAAATTTGGAAGGCGTTTGAAGCCCAGGCGGTGTATGGACTGATGTGTAATTTTATCATGTGGTGAGGACTATGTTATTGATTTTACTATATTGTGCGAACTATGCTGTATTGCCCATTCTTCGACGTTTGCGGTGGGGGGGGGTTATGTGGCTCATACATTTTTGCCTACATATGTATAAGCACAAGGAGAAATGCTTAGACCTGCATGTGTTGATTGACCTCACGTCTTGGATGGGACAATATGTCTGGACCTCCTGTGGATAATGGCAGGAAGACGGAGATGCCGTGATAAGACGCTGAAAGGACTTCCTGACCTCCTGGAGCCAGACGGAGGACTAAGAGACTCGGGGGGAGAATTATTGTCAATGGGGAGTTTGACAGCAATGTGTGATTCTGCCTTTGATGTGTCTTGTATAAATGCAGGGGTTTTGATGCAGCTCACTCTCTTCTTGTCTTGAGAGATAGCTGGGGATGTGAAATCTGCAAATAAACCTGAATTGAGAAATAATTCAGCCTCTTTATTTCACGCTCCCCACAACTGTTTCATTTAGGTCTGATCAGATTCCTCCACGCAGCTCTGTCCTTCGCCCTCCGTTGCCAGGAACTTCTGACCTTGTTAACCTGGGTGACGTCCGAGCCAGTATGAGTTGCTTTCTTACTGACCATTTCATGAAACTGCTTGCAAAGCATTTGAGTACCGCTAGCTTTTGCTGGACTAGTGGCACATTCTTGGCAGATAGAGGTATTATCAGTGGCAAGGACAGGCCAAGACAAACTGACTCCAGTATCTGTTGCAGTGACTGACCAGATGATAGGTTTGTTTATCTCTGCTCTTTATGTGGTGCATGTTACGATGCACTGACTGGCAAAAGTCCACCACAGACCTTGCAACAGATGTGCTTATCTGCCAGGATGTCCAGTCTCACCCCATGTAACTGGGAGTGGTCAATGGCCTGACCCATGAGACAGTTGGTACCAGTTTCCATGGTTATCCGGTAGCAAGCAAACCAATGCCTGACCTGACGGGAAAGCGAAGCATACAGCACATCAGAAAAAAATAATGTCAAGTAACATAATCTTAAATAATCAGATGTTGCCATTTTCTGTTTCTATTGTTGTTTTCACGTTCAAACTGCTGCATAATTCAAGCAAATAACTTACTTTGAACCATTTTTGACTTTGTTCCGCTTCTGCCTGAGCCGAGAAAAAAAGAAGATGCCAGGCTGAGTCATGCGCTGAATGCTGGGATATGTTAAGGCCACAAGGATACTCTCATGTAGCCTTAGTTTTTGGGGTTCCAAAGGCTGCATTTGTCGGCTGCATGTGAAGGAGCCCAAGGAATGGGACAGCCTTGAATGCAGCATAGTGACGTACAGTATCTGGCCTAGAAATGTGCACTTGGAGGACGCAGAACCTGACTTGAGACACAGCCTCAATCTCCCCCCTAAACCCTCGAGCCCTGAGCCCTTGTAGACTCAGGCTGACGCCGTCAGTAGTACTCAAGTGTACGAGTCTCTGAGAGGATGAAGTGGCTCAAAATGGTAGAAATGGGACACACTTTGTTACCTTGGCAACACGAAAAGTTTTTTTTATTTATTTTATTAAAAGGATGAGGAAACAAAAATAGCTTATATCCACCTTATTCCTGAGGGCGCTGCTGAAGAAACAATTATGGGGCAACTTCTGATTTCGGCTGAAGTAGTATTAAATCAGTCAGCAAGAGTGGAGTAGTGGGGCATTTAAAATCGCGTTTTTAAAAGTTTTTCAAATTCATTTTAATGTATAGTCCACATATATGTTTTGCACTCAAGTGGTAGCTAATTTCAGCACTAGTTTTTGTATTTTTTGAATGTTTTGGCGTAGTTCTGGTACTTGCTGCTGGTGTTCGTGGTTGTACCGTAGACTGTACAAATGGAGGCTTCTCACCAGCAATGTGTAGATCATGCTCTGAAAACTAAAGAGGACTGTGATCGGTGGTACAGATGCAAGAGCACCAGGTATGTTTTCACTTGTATGAATGTCACAGATCTGACATTTATGTGTCATATATGTCACCAGATGCAAGGCTGCATGAAGTAAAATAATAAATAAAAAATAGTAACACGTCAAACAGGTTCATTTTGTCTTCTTTCAATTATTTTTCCTTTTTTTTTTTTTCCTTTGAAAGACAAAAGTAAAATAGAAAGATGTCTTTACCTTCTTTACATGTTTCAACTGCACTGCAGCCTTCATCAGAAGAGTCAGCTGATTGCTGCCAGGTGACATTTATCAGCTGATTTTCGTAGGCGGGGCCAGCTCAGCAGATCTGTCAGATCCACCGAGCCGGCCCCGCCTCCCGCCGTCAGATGGTCTCTGGAGAATGTGGTCCCAGGTGTGAGAAAGCATAAAGGCCCCCTCATCTCGGTTCATGGTGTCTTTTCCCCGCTTTCTGATCTCTATTGCCTCCTTGATCCAACGTTTGTGTCTGTTGCTCTCCGATCCAATAATTTTTGTGTTGTCCCAGTCCATGATGTGATTATTTCTTTTGCAGTGGTCCGATATAGCTGATTTTAATGTTTCTTGTTCTGCTTTTTCTTTTTGTGATCTTGTGAGTCGTCCTTGCGTTTCCTTCTCACATTCCTTTTGGTGTTCTTTTTTTCTTGTGGTGAATAATCTTCCGGTTTCTCCAATGTAGGTTTTGTTACATGATCTGCATGATATTTCATATAATACATTGCATTTATTGTCTTGTTCTATTCTGTCCTTGGGGTGTACTAATAACTGTCTTAATTTTTTGTGTGGTTTGACTGCTGTGTTTATTTTGTATTTTTTCATGATCCTTTGAATTGGTTCCGTGATCCCTCGTATGTATGGTATAGTTATGGTTTCCTTGTTTTTGATTTCAGCTTTTGTTCTGTGTCTTGTGTCCTGTTTATTTTCTTTGTTTTTGACTTGCTGTTTCCCTTTGTTTATGGCCCATACTGGATATTGGCAGCGTATAAGTGCATGTTTTATGTGGTTTTCCTCTTCCTGTCTGTCTTCTTGTTCCGTGATGATGGTGGCTCGTTCATATAATGTCCTGACGACTGATAGCTTGTGTGCTGTGGGGTGTTCCGATGTCCAAAGTAGGTATTGATCTGTGTGGGTTGGTTTCCTGTAGACTGTGATTTTTATGCTGCCGTCCTCGTTGTGGTGGATTTTCATGTCCAGAAAGGCTATGGTGCCATTTTCCTCCTCTTCGTGTGTGAATTTTATGTTCCCCGTACTGTCTGTACTGTTCAGATGGTCAGTGAGTTCTTGTGTATGTCCTTTCCTTATTTTTTCCAGAATGTCATCTACGTATCTCTTCCAAAGGGTGGGTTTGCATATTGTGGGTGCTGTGTTGATGGCTTTATTTTCCAGATCCTCCATAAAAAAATCAGTCGTCAGGACATTATATGAACGAGCCACCATCATCACGGAACAAGAAGACAGACAGGAAGAGGAAAACCACATAAAACATGCACTTATACGCTGCCAATATCCAGTATGGGCCATAAACAAAGGGAAACAGCAAGTCAAAAACAAAGAAAATAAACAGGACACAAGACACAGAACAAAAGCTGAAATCAAAAACAAGGAAACCATAACTATACCATACATACGAGGGATCACGGAACCAATTCAAAGGATCATGAAAAAATACAAAATAAACACAGCAGTCAAACCACACAAAAAATTAAGACAGTTATTAGTACACCCCAAGGACAGAATAGAACAAGACAATAAATGCAATGTATTATATGAAATATCATGCAGATCATGTAACAAAACCTACATTGGAGAAACCGGAAGATTATTCACCACAAGAAAAAAAGAACACCAAAAGGAATGTGAGAAGGAAACGCAAGGACGACTCACAAGATCACAAAAAGAAAAAGCAGAACAAGAAACATTAAAATCAGCTATATCGGACCACTGCAAAAGAAATAATCACATCATGGACTGGGACAACACAAAAATTATTGGATCGGAGAGCAACAGACACAAACGTTGGATCAAGGAGGCAATAGAGATCAGAAAGCGGGGAAAAGACACCATGAACCGAGATGAGGGGGCCTTTATGCTTTCTCACACCTGGGACCACATTCTCCAGAGACCATCTGACGGCGGGAGGCGGGGCCGGCTCGGTGGATCTGACAGATCTGCTGAGCTGGCCCCGCCTACGAAAATCAGCTGATAAATGTCACCTGGCAGCAATCAGCTGACTCTTCTGATGAAGGCTGCAGTGCAGTTGAAACATGTAAAGAAGGTAAAGACATCTTTCTATTTTACTTTTGTCTTTCAAAGGAAAAAAAAAAAAAAAAGGAAAAATAGTAACAGTTTGCTTCCTAAGGTTTAATGATTAAAGAAAGATATCAAATAGTTTTTTTGCGGGGGTTGCATTCGTTGCACTGCCTTGGAACGATATGGACTTGCTCTGAACAGCTTCAGCATACAATAATTTTTAAATTATCACAACATATAGATCAATAAAAATTTTGAACAATTGTCAGAAAATGTCTGTATGTGTTAAGTTAAATAATGTTAGGATTTAAAAAATGTAAAACCATCTAAGTCTACTCTTCAAAGATCGTCTATGTGTGTAGATGGTTTACCCAGATTCATTTTCAAGGAAGAGATTAGTTTACTTGGAACACATATTTATTTAAGCAAGTTGAATATAGTAGGTTACAGCGCTGGGTCAAACATTCTCTCCCTGACAGCAACAGACTGTGTCAGTTCATGAAGTCTGACTGACTATGCTGGCCCTGACCCAGAATATTTATACACAAAATGAACAAAAGTGAAAGCATGCATTATCAAATGACAGTCCAGGTGCATGGTCCATGGGAGGGTCCGTTCCTGGCGCCGAGTGTATCCACATGAAGGCCACTTCACCTCAGCTCAGGCCAGGCTCAGTCATTCCTTATCACAACTGTGCCTCCTTCTCATGAATCCCAGGCATTTGTTATTCTCTGTGCTAAGACAAAGGTCCACTATTTTGCAGAGAGTGAACCACACACTTGGCAATATATATTCCATTATGGTATATTGGTTATATTGTGGCCACACATGTGACCTACTTTGTGACTTATTTAAGGCCTCACATTTGAGATAAGAACAAAGACAGAATTCCCTTGGAGATAACAGGAAGCTGGAAGGTGTTAGCTTTGGTATGCAGGGCCTGAGACTGTGGGGGGAGATATTAAGAGATTACAGAGGAGATGCATTGTTACTGGTGATGGCTGCACGGTGGCGCAGTGGTTTAGCACTGTGGCAGCACAGTTTTACCCTCAGCCGGGGGACCGCGGGGATCATGAGATCGTGGGTTCGATCCCAGCCCCCGACCAACAGTGAGCTGTGTGGAGTTTGCATGTTCTCCCCGTGTTGCGCGGGTTTACTCCGGGATTTCTCCGGTTTCCTCCCGCACACCAAAAACATGTAGGTTTAGGGTGCTCGCGCACGCAGCGACCAGCAGCCGGTGGCTTGTCACCAGACTGCAAAACCAAGTCTACCTACGGGTACAAATAAGTAACAAAAAAAAAAAAAAAATTATAATGCAATGTGACTTGTGATGCAAAGTGACATGATTAAAATGCAATGTGTCTTGTGATGCAAATTGACTTGTGAGCTGTGAGAGTCCCAGGTATTTAAGGGACGAGAGTTTCTTGTGATATCCTCTTTCTTCGTTGAGATGATGGTGAATGTGAATAAAGCTGCCTTGAGAGAGATGAGTCTCATTCTTTTCACATTCCCACACTGGTGACCCAAGACGTAGCATGCAACAACAGGAGAATTCCCCGGGGCCAGCCTCATCAGGAGCCCCCAGCCAGGCGAATGCCGCTACGGTCCAGCTACCGGACTTTTGGCAGAGCAATCTGCGCTCCTGGTTCCACGCGGTTGAGGCACAATTCAACCTCCGGGGAATATCGGTAGACAACACAAAATTCTACCATGTGGTCGCAAGACTGGACAACCACACGGCTCAGCACGTGTAGAGCCTTATCGAGCAGCCGTCAGACAGCGACAAATACGGCGTGTTGAAGGCTGCACTCATCCAGCACTTCACCCCCTCCGTCGAGGAACGATCAGAGAGACTCCTGGCGCTGACTGAGTTGGGAGATGACACGCCCGTTAATCTGATGGAGAAGATGTTGAGGTTGAAAGGCTCAGATGATTACCACTTCATCTTCACCCACCTCTTCCTCAGGACCCTACCGTCAGCGACAAGAGCGGCCCTGACCAGTTCGCCGTTGTTGGTCCAGCGTGACTACCGCGCGCTAGCCCGGGAGGCGCAGCGAATTGTCAACGCCAGCAGACAGCGCGCGGCCACGGCTGCAGCAGTGGAACTAGGCGCGACGACCACAGATGGCAGGGGGCCAGGGGCAGCAGTAGCAGACCCACCGATGACGGCGGCGGCGAGAGCCAGGGAACGCGGAGGAGATGTCCTTTGTTTCTACCATCGCTGTTTCGCAGAGAGGGCATGCAAGTGTGTAACACCGTGCCAGTTTCAGCATTCGGGAAACGCCAAGACCGGGGGGTCGGTAGCAGCCGCGGCCCTCGGGGAGGAGAACAAGCTGCTCTACTTGTTGGACACACGCTCAGGTAGGCAGTTCCTCGTGGACACAGGCTCCCAGTTGAGTTTCATCACACCTTCCTACGTGGATAGACTGGCGGGTTCCAGAGGTCCCGGGGTGACAGCAGTGAATGGCTCGGAGATTAAGACCTTTGGTGAGAAGACTCTGCTTCTGTCTCTACACGGCCGTACATTTGAGTGGACTTTTGTTATAGCAGCAGTGAATTTCAATATGTTGGGGGCTGTTTTTTGTGCTCACATGGTTTATTGGTTGATCTCGCTAACAGGCGCCTGGTTAATGCATTTTCTTTTGATTCTATTCCCTGTACAGCGCGAGTGGCCCCGCCAACAGCACAAACCAATGTCACAGCTGCAAGCGGTAAGTTCCACACACTGCTCACTCAGTTCCCAGCACTCACGGTCCCCACATTTTCTGCAACAGTCGCTAAACACAGGGTGGAGCATTTTATGACCACTACCGGACCGCCCGTTTTTGCAAAAGCTCGGCGCTTGGATGCAGCTAAACTGGCCATAGTGCGTGAGGAGTTCGCCAACCTGGAGAGGTTGGGCATTATCAGGCATTCAAAAAGTCTGTGGGCTTCCCCGCTACACATGGTCCTGAAGGCTGACGGATCATGGCGACCTTGCGGGGATTTCCGCAGGTTAAACAATGTTACAGCGCACGACCGCTACCCAATCCCGCATATCCAAGATTTTTCCGTTCATTTAGCAGGGGCTCGTGTTTTTTCTAAGATCGATTTGGTCCGCGGTTACCACCAAGTCCCAGTACGCGCTGAGGACATACCCAAAACAGCGGTAATAACTCCATTTGTCCTATTCGAGTTTTTACGCGTGCCATTTGGGCTTAAAGGGGCTGCACAGACGTTCCAACGCATGATGGACGCGGTGCTACGCGATCTCCCTTTTGTGTTCGTCTACTTAGACAATATTTTGGTAGCCAGCGCGTCCGAAGATGAACACGAAAACCACCTAGCCACAGTTTTCCGGAGGTTGGGAGATCACGGGTTAATAATCAACCCAGCAAAGTGTCAGTTCAGGGTGGCGCAGATTGATTTTTTAGGACACCGCGTCTCCCCCGAAGGAGCGGTTCCGCTTCCTGACAAAGTGCGCGCGGTAGCAGATTTTCCCCGGCCGCAGACGGTCAGGGCGTTACAGGAGTTTTTGGGAATGGTGAATTTTTATAACCGTTTTCTCCCCCGCGCGGCGCAACTCATGCAACCGCTGTATGCCGCGCTCAAAAAACAGAAACCCGCGAATAAGGTCGAGTGGTCCCTGGAGCGGGAGCAAGCGTTCTCGGAGGTTAAAGCAGCCTTGGCAAAGGCTGCATTGTTGGCACACCCAGACCCAACGGCCCACATAGCGCTCACTACTGACACGTCTGATGTGGCCATAGGGGCGGTCGTGGAGCAGCACGTAGCCGGGGTTTGGCAGCCCCTCGCCTTTTTCAGCAGGACCTTGCGCGATAGTGAACGTAAATACAGCGCGTTCGACAGGGAGCTGCTGGCTCTCCATTTGGCCATCCGCCACTTTCAGTTCTGGCTGGAAGGACGCTGTTTCACCCCGTTCGTTGACCACAAGCCGCTAACATTCGCGATGGCCAAGGTTTCAGAACCGTGGTCAGGCCGGCAGCAGAGACAGCTGGCCGCGATTTCAGAGTTTACCACTGACATTCAGCATGTGGCGGGCAAACTGAATGTAGTGGCAGATTGCCTCTCGTGCGCCGTGGCGGCTCCAGTCAGCGTAGGGATAGATTACACAGCCATGGCCGCGGAGCAGGTTAGTGACGCGGATGTGCGTGCACTCCAGTCTGGACCAACAGGGTTAAGGCTGGAGAACAGGGTGCTGCAAGACAGTATGCCCCCTCTAATCTGCGATGTCTCCACTGGACGGCTGCGTCCAGTAGTACCGGCCGTGTGGCACCGCCGCGTTTTTGACTCAATTCATTGTTTGGCGCACCCTGGAGTGCGCGCGTCGGTCAAAATGGTAGGAGAGAAATTTGTGTGGCCGAGTCTTCAGAGACAAGTTAGAGTGGGCAGCAGCCTGCACGGCGTGTCAACGAGCCAAAGTACACAGGCACACGAGGGCTCCTTTGGAGCCGTTTCACATTCCGGCCAAGAGGTTTGATCACATTCATGTGGACCTTGTGGGCCCCCTCCCGCCGTCACAAGGGTGCACACACCTTCTGACAATGGTGGACCGCACCACGCGCTGGCCTGAAGCGGTCCCGCTGGCCTCAACCACGACCGAGGAGGTGGTGCGTGCGTTTTTAACAGCTTGGGTGGCGTGCTTCGGCGTTCCGTCGGACATTACATCCGACAGTGGACCTCAATTTGTGTCCGAACTTTGGTCGACAATGGCCCGCAACCTAGGTGTCACAATTCACCGCACAACCACGTACAATCCGCAGGCTAATGGGTTATGCGAACGTTTTCATAGGTCGTTGAAAGCGGCTCTCAGAGCGTCACTGATGGATGCAAATTGGGTAGACAAGTTACCATGGATTTTATTGGGGTTGCGTTCTGCGCCTAAAGAGGACTTAGAAGCCTCCCCAGTGGAGCTCGTGTTTGCGCAACCACTTCGGCTGCCTGGGGAGTTTCTCCCAGATAACCCAGCTCCAGACACCTCACCGTCTCAGCTGTTGCGGAGTAACATAGAATCAAGCATGCTGCCCGGCCCCGTGCACCACAGTTTTCTGCGCATTTTTGTGCCTAAAGCTTTGAAAAACGTGGAGTTTGTTTTTATCAGACATGACGCGCATCGCACACTACTGCGACCACCTTATGATGGGCCGTTCAGAGTGTTGGAAACAGGGGACAAGCATTTTTTGCTAGATTTGGGGGGTAGGAGGAAAAAGGTTGGCATAAACAGACTCAAACCCGCTTTTGTGGTGGCGGACGAGCAAGTGCTGTTGGCAAGGGCCCCTCGACGCGGCAGGCCACCACGGGGTGTTTCCCAGAGTAATATTTCCCCAGATCAACCGCAGAGACTGACAGAAAGTTTGCACCCTCAGACAGCAGCTCCCCAGCATGACGGCGCCGTGGAGGCGGTGAAACCTGGTTACAGCAGATACGGGAGAAGACTGAGGCACAAGCAGCATGTGGATTGATGTACAATGATGTTATCACAGCATGCAAACTGTTATTCTGTTGTTCGATCTAAATGTTTGGGGGGGGGGCCACACATGTGACCTACTTTGTGACTTATTTAAGGCCTCACATTTGAGATAAGAACAAAGACAGAATTCCCTTGGAGATAACAGAAAGCTGGAAGGTGTTAGCTTTGGTATGCAGGGCCTGAGACTGTGGGGGGAGATATTAAGAGATTACAGAGGAGATGCATTGTTACTGGTGATTATAATGCAATGTGACTTGTGATGCAAAGTGGCATGATTATAATGCAATGTGTCTTGTGATGCAAATTGACTTGTGAGCTGTGAGAGTCCCGGGTATTTAAGGAACGAGAGTTTCTTGTGATATCCTCTTTCTTCGTTGAGATGATGGTGAATGTGAATAAAGTTGCCTTGAGAGAAATGAGTCTCATTCTTTTCACATTCCCACAATATTACCTAGACATAAGCAGAGTACAAATATTTTGAGTCACACAAATAACTGTTCTATGGTTATATTGATCACTTTATCCCATCAATTTCCCCCTTTTGGTCTCATCCTTAATGAGACCAATAACTCAAACCCTTTAGGCACTCAAAGGCACGTCACAGTCCTCCTCATCATCATCTTTATCTGATTCCATTCCAATTTCAATTGATCCATCAGTTTTAATAAGGGCATTTGATATGGAGGAGGTTGTTTACTTTCCAATGCAGTGGTGATGACCCTAATGCAAAAAGATCTGATAGAAGATACACAACAGCATCCACAAAAAGCAAAAATCGCAATAACACTCACAATGGGTATGATTATAGAGAAAATCACATTGTTCCATTTTCCAAGCATTCTCTCCAGCCATCCATCCAGGGGATTATTTATGCCGGAGGCCATTCACCATACAATCACACAGTTATGCAATTACACAGTTCACTAATTACTGATTATGTGATGATTATAATACTTATTAGCAAGCAAATGATAAATCCTTTAAGCAATAAATGACTACAAAACACTCTTTATTATATAAAAAGTCACTGGTTACTGTCCTTTAAGTCCTTTCTGATGTTATCCAATGTTCATCCTGGTTCCTCAGCGGGTGTGCACATGCTCCAATGATACCATGTGTCCCCTTTACCTTTTAACCTCACTGCATGTGAAGTTCTTTCCACCACTTGAAATGGTCCTGTCCGCCTTGGTTCTGACCACTTCCTCTTTATGCACTTCAGAAGAACCCACTCTGTTATAATTGGTTCCGTGGGTTTTAAATCACCTCCTGGCTTCTTCTTTTCCTGTACCTGTTGTGAGAAAGCTGACACAAGAGCTCTTAGTTGGTCATAGAAGGGTTTATAGCCCATCTTGGGGCGGCAGTGGCTCAGGAGGTAGAGCAGGTTGTCTAATAACCCGATGGTTGGCGGTTCAAATCCCGCTCTCCCCAGATACCCTGCCGTTGTGTCCCTGGGCAAGACACTTTACCCGCATTGCCTCCAGTGCCCATAACACTGGGTAGGAATGTGTATAAATGTTCGGTGGTGGCCGGAGAGGCCATTGGCGCGGATTGGCAGCCACGTTTCCGTCAGCCTGCCCCAGGGCAGCTATGACTACAGTAGTAGTTTGCCACTACCATTGTCTGTCTGGAGTGAATGAATAATGTATCTACTTGTAAAGATAATCAAGGACCTGCTCTTTGCTAATGATGCTGGTCTTGTTGCCCACACCGTGGAAGCGCTCCAGTGTCTCATCAACTGCTTTGCTCGTGCCTGCTCTGAGTTTGGCCTCACCATCAGCCTTAAAAAGACCGAGGTCATGGGCCAGGACGTCAGCAGTGCTCCCAGTATCAACATCGGTGACCACACACTTGCGGTGGTGGACAAGTTCACCTACCTCGGGTCGATCATCTCCAGCAATCTCTCCCTAGACGCCGAACTGAACGCCCGTATCGGCAAGGCATCGACGGTGATGGCCTGTCTGGCGAAGCGAGTCTGGGACAACTCTATGCTAACCACCAACACCAAGATAAGAGTCTACATGGCCTGCGTACTGAGTACTCTCCTATACGGCAGTGAAGCATGGACCCTCTACTCCTGCCAGGAACGCCGGCTGAACGCCTTCCACCAACGCTGCCTTCGCAGACTACTGCACATCACTTGGCAGGACCGTGTCTCCAACACCGACGTCCTGGCCAGAGCAGATGTGCCCAGTATGTTTGCCATCCTGACAGAGACGCTTGTGATGGCTTGGCCACGTCAACCGAATGGAGGATGGCCGCATCCCCAAAGACTTACTGTATGGGGAGCTGGCTACTGGAACTAGATCAAAGGGACGCCCAACTCTCAGATTCAAGGATGTTTGCAAGCGTGACCTCAAGGCTGGAGGCTTTAACCCCTCCGACCTGGAGTCAGCCGCCTCCGTCCGCTCCAACTGGCGGACCATCACCCAGGATGTCATCCGAACAGCAGAGGAGAGAAGAGACACTCGCTGGGGGGAGAAGAGACTCCGCAGACAGAGGAGACTGTCGAGACCCCCACTACGCTGTGAAGAATTTATCTGCAACGGCTGCGGCAGGACCTGCAGATCCCGTATCGGCCTCTACAGCCACGCCCGACGGTGCAGCTCCCTGAATGATGACCCAAGGCACAAAACCCCCCCATGATCTTTCGAGATCGATGGAGCCAATGAATGTAAAGCGTCTTTGAGTGTCTATGATAAAGTGCTATATAAATCTGATGCATTATTATTATCTTGGGCTCTTCTTACTCACACAGCTGCAATCGTGCTCCCGGTCCCGGGAACTGACGACCTGTTAAAAGTTCATAGGAAGTAAAACCTGTTATGCTGTTAACAGAACTTCTAACCGTCAATAGGGCAATAGGCAAAGCATCCAACCAGTTCATTCCTGTCTGGCTACAGATCTTAGCAAGCTTCACCTTAATGTTTTGGTTCATCCTCTCAACCTTACCCTGAGATTGAGGGTGATAAACTGTTCCAAATGAATGTTTTAGACCTAACATCTTTTCCACTTTTTGTAGGTCTTGATTTTTGAAATGTGTTCCATTATCCGATCTAATTCTCTTAGGAAATCCATAAGTAGGAGTGTATTGATTTATCAGAAATTTTACCACTGTTTTACTGTCTTCTTTCTTTGCAGGATAAGCTTCAGGCTGTCCTGTAAATGTGTCCACTGTCACTAGGAGATATCTGTAACGGTGCAACTTTTTACAAAATTTCAACTCATATCTGGGAGGAATGGATGCCACCAGTGACTCAAATGTCTGTTCATTTGTTTAGCTCCTACATGTGCAAACCCATGGGCTTCATGTATAAAAAAATCCTCGAATCCATTGTGCTAATTCTGTATGAATGGCGCTAATAACATAAGCTAAATCTGTGTAAATAGTGACCTTTTTTCCTGCTGACCACTCCAATGCTTTGATCATAGCTGTCAATTCAGCCAACTCAGCTGATTGTCTGTCCTGCAATGTCCCACTTAGCACTTCCTCAAATCCATCTGCTTTTTGTCTCACAACTGCATATCCTGCCTTCAATCCTTTTGTGGGGTGACGAAAACAACATCCATCTGTATACAAAACTTCATCTGGGTCAGTCAGTGGTGTCACAGATAAATCTATTCTCACTTTCACATCTTTTCTGACCCTTTTCTCACATTCATGTGGTTCCCCATCCAACATCTGATCTGCCATGTTTATTCCTTCATGGGTGAATGTGATGTGTGGTGCTGATAGGATTTTTTCCATTCTTCTCTGTCTGATTGAAGTCATAGTAAATGCTGCAGAATTTACATATGACATCATGCTATGTGTCGTTAGGACAGTAAACGGATGTCCCATCATCACATGAGCTGTTTTTTGCAAAATTTTTGCCACTCCTGCAGCATGGCGTGTGCATGCTGGTTGCCTTTTCTCCATTGGGTCTAATATTATGCTGACATAGAGGAGTATTGTTAGAACAGAAATGAATTGACTGAGGCTGAAACAATAATCAATAGGTGGTTTTCCAAGTTCTGAGTCATTTATTCTCCTTCTGATCAGAAAGGAGGAAATCAGTAACAGCATACACTCGCCTCAGAGCTTCACAGCACCAACTCCCTAACATGTGTTCAAGGATGTTGCTTTTTTATACCTCGGTCTCTTATCTGAGCTAGACTGGCAGGAGCCAACTCTCCAAGTGACTTCTTCTTTATCTGTGGTCAGTGTGGGGAGACTTGAATAACGAAACCGAATTGCCTTTAATTTCAGTTTATTTCAAGTAACCATTCCACTGTCTGCTCTCATTCCTGAGCAGCGAACAAAGAGAGTGAACACACCAAAGTTCTCCCTTTTAAACATTCTCACATCAAACCATTTCCCTCGCAGGGGAAATCACACATCTATATAAAAATCTCTTTATTCACATTCATTAACCTTTTATTTACATAACTCCCCCTTCTCTCCTCTCGAGCCTCAGCGGTCAGGAAGTCTTCTGTCCCCTGTCCTCCGCAGGGGGTCCAGGCTCTGTGGCTCCGCACCGCAGGGGGCTGGCTCTCCTTCATCGTGGTTAAATCACATATGCAGTGTCCAACATATACATGTCTCACAACACAGCCATATAACCCCCCCCAAACGATGAAGAACAGACTAATTCCTAAAATTTAATAGCACCTTACTCACTACTGAATAATCAACACCAACATTCAGTCTGTGCGCCGCTTGGGCTTCAGCCGTCTGCCGAATCTGCTGTGCGTTGGCCCCGCCTTGCCTGCGGCGCTTTTCTGCTTCGGCTCTGTTGACTGAGGAAGAGAGTGATTAATTGCCCTTTGCGGGGGCCTGCCTCGTCGAGGCGCCACTGCGACCGGTACAGACACGTCCTTCATGACAAAAGCAGGTTTTAGTCTGTCAATACTGACTGTCTCTTTTCTGTCTCCAAAATCTAGCACAAATTGCTTATCACCTGCCTCCAGCACTCGAAATGGCCCTTCGTAAGGTGGTTTGAACGTTGCTTTTAGGGCTTCGCGCCTGACAAAAACGAAGTCGGCATTTTTCAAAGCCTTGGGGACGAAAACTCGTGGAAAAGCGTGATGAACCGGACCCGGGAGCGTGTCTGCTCCCGTGCCGACTAACGGTCCCAGAGCAGAGAGAGGTGGGGGCTCTGGGGGCTCTGGTAAAAACTTGCCCGGCAGCCTCAGAGTTTGTGCGAATACCAGCTCCGCTGGGGAGGCGTCTAAGTCCTCTTTAGGCGCAGAACGCAACCCTAATAAAACCCATGGCAGTTTATTTACCCAATCTGCATCCGTGAGCGACGCTCTGAGTGCTGCCTTCAAAGACCTATGAAAACGCTCGCATAAACCATTGGCCTGAGGGTGGTAAGCCGTAGTGCGGTGAATTTTGGCTCCTAAGCCGTTGGCCATCGCTGACCACAGCTCAGAGATGAATTGCGGTCCTCTATCGGACGTAATGTCCAACGGAACCCCGAAGCGCGCCACCCAAGCCGTTAAAAAACGCGAGCCACCTCCGCGGCCGTGGTCGTCGCAAGTGGGACCACTTCCGGCCAACGTGTGGTGCGGTCCACCATTGTCAAAAGATACGTGAACCCCTGTGATGCCGGTAGGGGGCCCTCAAGGTCGACGTGCACATGGTCGAACCTTCTGGCCGGAATGCGGAACGGTTCTAACGGGGCTCTTGTGTGCCTGTGAATTTTGGCCCATTGACAGGAAATGCAGGTTTTTGCCCATTCCTTCACGTGCTTGCGCCGGCACGGCCAAACAAACTTTTCCGCCACTAGTTTCACCGACGCGCGCACCCCCGGGTGCGCCAGTGAGTGGACCGAGTCAAAAACACGGCGGCGCCACGTGGCCGGAACCACCGGACGCGGGCGCCCCGTCGACATGTCGCAGATCAGGGGGGGCATACCGGTTTGTAAACACTTGCTCTCCAGCCTCAACCCTGTTGGTCCAGACTGGAGCGCGCGCACGTCTGCGTCCGCCCCCTGGTCCGCTGCCATGGCTGCGTAATCTATACCCACGTGCACCGGGGCTGCGCGCGCCACCGTGCCGCTCTCCTGTGGCGCGGTCACGGTGGCCCGTTCTGCCTCTGCGCATGTTGGGGTCGTGAACGCGAGCGAGAGACAATCCGCTACTACATTGAATTTGCCCACGACGTGCCTAATGTCAGTGGTAAATTCCGAGATTGCGGCCAGCTGCCTCTGCTGCCTGCCGGACCACGGATCTGAAATTTTGGCCATGGCGTATGTGAGCGGCTTGTGGTCCACATAAGCGGTGAAGCACCGTCCTTACAGCCAGAACTGGAAATGACGAATAGCCAAATGCAGCGCCAACAGTTCTCTGTCGAACGCGCTGTATTTTCGTTCAGCCGCGCTTAAAGATTTGCTAAAGAAAGCCAAAGGCTGCCAAACTCCGGCTACCTGTTGCTCAATAACGGCCCCTATGGCTAAATCTGAAGCGTCTGTCGTCAGCGCGATATGTGCTGCAGGGTCTGGGTGGGCCAGGAGCGCAGCGTCAGCCAAGGCTTTTTTAACCTCTGTGAATGCGCGCTCCCGCTCCGGGGACCATTCGACCGCCTGGGTCGATTTTTGTTTTTTGAGCGCGGCATATAACGGTTGCATGATTTGAGCTGCGTGGGGCAGGAATCGGTTATAAAAATTCACCATCCCCAAGAATTCCTGTAGTGATTTGACCGTTTGTGGACGGGGAAAATCCGCTACCGCGCGTACTTTCTCTGGTAACGGAACCGCTCCCTCCGGGGAGATGCGGTGACCCAAAAAATCAATCCGCTCGATGCCGAACTGGCACTTGGCTGGGTTAACTATTAAGCCGTGCTCTCCCAGCCTCCTAAAAACTGCTGTGAGGTGCGTTTCGTGTTCGTCCTCTGAAGTACTCGCGACCAAAATGTCGTCGAGGTACACAAACACGAAAGGGAGATCGCGTAACACGGCATCCATCATCCGCTGAAATGTTTGCGCCGCCCCTTTGAGACCAAATGGCATGCGTAAAAATTTGAAAAGTCCGAACGGGGTTATTACTGCTGTTTTAGGAATGTCCTCCGGTTGGACTGGGACTTGGTGATAGCCGCGAACTAGATCAATCTTTGAAAAAATGCGCGCCCCCGCCAGGTGCACCGAAAAATCCTGAATGTGCGGGATGGGATAACGATCGTGCGCCGTAGCGTTGTTTAGCCTGCGGTAATCCCCGCACGGTCTCCAGGAGCCATCGGCTTTCGGTACCATGTGCAGCGGCGAAGCCCACGGGCTCTTCGACCTACGAACGATGCCCAGCCTCTCCAGGCTGGCGAACTCCTCGCGCGCAATGGCGAGCTTAACTGCATCCAAGCGCCGAGCTTTTGCAAACACGGGAGGACCAGACGTGGGGATAAAGTGTTTCACCCTGTGCTTCACGACCGTCGCTGAAAAAGTGGGCACAGTGAGCGCTGGAAATTGGGTGAGGAGTGTGTGAAACTTACCACCTGCTGTAGCGACGTGGGTCTGTACTGGTGGCGGGGACACTCGAGCTAAACAGGGGAGAGAGTAAAAAGAGAGTGCATTTACCAGCCGTCTATTAGCAAGATCAACTAACAGATTGTGTGAACACAAAAAATCCGCGCCCAACATGTTGAAACTCACCGCCGCTATTACAAAAGTCCATTCATATGTGCGGCCATGTAAGCACAAAGGCAAGGTCCTTCTCCCGTAGGTGTTGATGTTCGAGCCATTTGCCGCTGTAGCTCCGCTACCGTGGGGTCCAGCCACCCGGTCCGCGTATGTTGGGGTGATGAAGCTCACTTGTGCTCCGGTGTCGATGAGGAACTCTCGTCCGGAGTGCGCATCCGTGATGTAGAGCAGCTTGCTGCGTTCTCCGAGGGTCGAAGCTGCTAGCGACCCCCGGTCTTGCCGTTTCCCGAACTCCTGAAGATGCAGGGCGGCACACACCTGCGTGCCTTCTCTGCGAACCTCCGATGGTAAAAGCAGAGATCTTCTCCTCCGCTGTGTCGTGTCCGCGCCTCTGCCGCCGGGCTATTGGCTCCACCTCGTCGCGGCCGTGCTGCCGCCGTCGTCGGCCAGTCTGGTTCTGCCGCCTCTGGCTCCCTGCTGTCTCGGGTCGCCGCTGTGGTTGCTTGCCCGCCACAGGCGTCCAGGATCCCATCTGCCTCCTGGGCCAGCTCCCGGAACTCCTCCAGGGTGTGACACTTTTTGCCGGCCAGCGTGCTTCTCGCATGTGCCGGGAGGTTGGAGAGGAAGATGAACTGAAAAATGAAATCATCGTTGTCCAACCCTCTCAGCTGTATCATCTCCTCCATCAGGGCGCTCGGCCTGTGTCCACCTTGGTCTAGCAAAGACAGGATCCTCCTCGCCCTCACTTCAGCCGAGGGGGTGAAAAACTTGATGAGGGTGGATTTCAGCTTGCCGTACCTGTCGGTCGCGGGTGGCTGCTCCACCAAGCTCTGCACGCACCGAGCTGTGCTGTTGTCCAGTTTAGCGATGACATGGTGGAACTTAGTGTCATCCACCGTTACTCCTGCGAGCGCGAACTGCGACTCTGCTTGCAGAAACCACGACCGTGGGTTATCCTGCCAGAAATTAGGCAGCTTAACGGCCACTGCACTCGCCAGCTCTGAGCGCTGTGAGTCTGGGACCCTGAGAATTTCTTCGTTCATTCTCAGCGTCGTCAGTCACCAATGTGGGGAGACTTGAATAACGAAACCGAATTGCCTTTAATTTCAGTTTATTTCAAGTAACCATTCCACTGTCTGCTCTCATTCCTGAGCAGCGAACAAAGAGAGTGAACACACCAAAGTTCTCCCTTTTAAACATTCTCACATCAAACCATTTCCCTCGCGGGGGAAATCACACATCTATATCAAAATCTCTTTATTCACATTCATTAACCTTTTATTTACATAACTCCCCCTTCTCTCCTCTCGAGCCTCAGCGGTCAGGAAGTCTTCTGTCCCCTGTCCTCCGCAGGGGGTCCAGGCTCTGTGGCTCCACACCGCAGGGGGCTGGCTCTCCTTCATCGTGAGGTTAAATCACATATGCAGTGTCCAACATATACATGTCTCACAACACAGCCATAGTCAGCAATGAACATTCTAACATGATCTGGTCATCCTGACAATACAGTACAGCTTGGTATGATAAAACAATGAAACTTTCGTCATTATTCACAATCTTGCTCATCCTAATCTTGCTCTGAAAACAGACAGTCTTTTCAAGCAATGAGACAATAAAAAAAATATCACAGTGACCCAGACATTGGATTTTTATATGCACCAGAAACAATTATTATATAAAATAGAATAATATAGCATTAAAATCATATAGAATAATTAATGAAACTTGAAAATATCCTATCAAGTATCTTTCTCTCTTCCCCTTTTTTCTGAAACAGAACACCATTTACTGTGTGTTCTGCTTCAGAAACATCCAAATAGAAATGCCTGTTGTAATCAGGTATTGCCAAATCAGCTGCATGTGAGACTTCATTTTTCAAAGCAATGAATGCTTCCTCAGCTTCCTGTGTCCACAGTAGCTGTGCAGCAAGATTTCTCATGCCTTGTTCATTAACCAGTGCACGCAATGGTTTTGTCCTTTCGCTGTATTGTGTATGTAGTGTCTACTGTTAGACCCAAAAATGATAACATTTGTTTTACAGTGCATGGTTTGGGATGATGAAGGATGGAAACCCTGTGTGACGCAGAAAGGCCAGAACCTGTGGGTGTGATAACACAGCCCAAAAAGGACACATAGCGCCTTGCACACTGTAGCTTTTGCCTTGACACTTTAAATCCACATTCCAAACAATCTCAACAACACACTCTTTGTAGCTTCCAGACAACTGTCAGGATTTGGTGCTGTTATCAATATGTCATCTACATACTGTATCAGAATTATGCCTGATGGAAGAGGACAACCCTGTAGTTGTTCCTTCAAAACCTGATTGAAAATACCTGGTGACAAAATGAACCCCTGTGGTAGCCGGGTGTAGTGCAGCTGTGTGCCCTTGTAGGTGAATGAGAAGAAATCCCTGCACTCCTCTGCTAAGGGAAAACAAAAAAATGCATTAGCCAAGTCAATACATGTAAACCATGAATGTTGTGATGTGAGAGCAGATATAAAGCAGTGTATGGGTTTAGCACGGGTACTGTGGGGGTGGAAATCCATGAATTGACACGCCTCAAATCATGGGCCATTTGGTATTTACCGGTGTTTTGTTTTTCAACTGGGAGAATAGGGGTGTTCCAGGCAGAGTGAGAATTTTCTAATACCCCTGCCTGAAGCAGCCCTTCAATGGTGTCAGTGATGCCCTCCTCTGCTGCAGGCTTGTGAGCATACTGACATTGCCAAACAGGTTCACCTGCTAGGACCTGAAACGAGATGGGAGAAATATTAACACATTTACCAACGTCTGTGGGTCCTTGTGACCATAAATGTTGTGGCAGTGAATCCAACATGTCTGCTGCTGATTCATGATCACTGCGCTCCCTGCCATGCTCTCTCTCAATCTGTCGGTGTTCAAACAAAAGCTCATCAGTTGTATCAATTTGGATGCGATAGGCCTGATATTTTGCAGAATATTCAACTTTTGGGATCTGTGTCATCTGCCAATCAGTTGCTTCAGCCAATGTTTTAACCATAGGCCCTAACTCTTTTGCTCGATGATTAGCATGTATGAGCAAGGTGATGTGTGGAGCTGATTCCTCTGACATTTCATACCACTGTAATTGCTCTGCATTTAATACAGCATCTGCGGCGACACCCTCTTGTCCTACATACAAAAACCGAGATTTGATGGTCCAAGTTTGACCATCCAGTTGGGAGAAAAATCTATCACGATAAACATCATCCGGATTTCTGTCATAATACAGAATGACATGTAGGTGATCAATGGGAGGTGTGTAGGGTGCAAGAAGAGCAATCCACGGCTTCCAGGCCATGAACACTGGCAACACGCCAGTCTGTGAGGGCGAGTCAGGTGATAACAGGCCCCAGTAAATGCCAGCACAGGTATTTGGCGCTTGTGGTGTCAGGTTTCAACAGCATCAGGTTTCAACAGCATTTGTCCATGCACAGACAGTCCTTGCACTGAACAGTTCACAGCAACACCATTAGGGAATGACAAGATGACTCCATCAGCCGAGCACAGCACCGATGCCCCCAGTTTAATCAGCAGGTCTCTCCCCATCAAGTTTGTGGGAGAGTTTTTTGAGCAGGCATAACGTTGTTTCACAGTTTGACCAGCAACACAAGTGTCCAAAGGCTTTGTCACAGACAGTCTTTCAGAGACCCCAGAGAAACCAATAACCTCCACAGCTTTAGCTGATAACAGTGTAGGCTCAATGTCACAGTTCAAAGTGGAATAGGTTGCCCCCATATCAACCAGAAAAGGCAGGTCACAGTCCATAACCTTGAGTGTGACCATGGGATCTGCCATTCCCACGTCATTTTTTCTCTGTGGGCCCCGTCATTGTTCCTCATATTGTGTGAGGTACACTTCCCCCGCAGTTGAAGTGTATGCTGGATATTGGCCAGCAGGTGGAGCTGCCGCTGCATAGGGTGCTTGATGTCCTGCACTTGCTGGTGCCACTGGTGGTGGGTAAGGATTAGTCGGGCAATCCTTCCTCCAATGACTATTTTGACCACAGCCATGACATGCATTCAGGCCCATGACCTTTTGACCCTGAAAGCTTCTCACACCCCGCCTTCCGCGAGACACCCCCCGATAATAATTGAAACCACGTGGTACACCCTGATAATATGGTGTTTGGGGTGTCCAACCAGTGGGTGCCGGGTACACAGGGGCAGGTAAAGCTGCCATTCCCTGGTGTGGACGTTGGCCCGGAGGGTATTTCCGGAGCCTGCTGTACCAACTGCTTAGCTGGTTTGTTTATCTTTTTAACCTCAGCTATTTCTTGTTTTGCCTTTTGTAACTGCAATTTTAACAGTTGCAGTTCTTGATTATCTCTGTCAACCTTTTCTTTTTCTGCTTTTTCCTGTTCTTTACGCATATGATGTGTAAAGTGCCTTTCCCACAATTCCACGGAGCTACTGGGAATGTCAGGGTTACTGTCTATAGCCTCTCTCACTGCCTGAGGCACTCCTTTTAATACTGACTGCCTAAACACGTTTCTTTGAAAATCAGATGTATTAGGATGACAGCCAGCAGCCGCTGTCCACTCCATTTTACATCTACTGATAAATGCCATAGGAGACTCATTTTCCTTAATTGAAAAAGTCAAAGCTCTTAAAGCTCCTGGTGGAATTGGAAATTTTTGTCTCATTGCTGTACCTAAGGCTGATGCTACAGGGGTGAGAGGTGCTGAATCTGAAATTGCTTGGGTTTCCGCCAATTGTTCAATTTGAGAGACCTCCACAACACTCAATTGTCGCCCAAGCAAAGCTCTGAAATCTCCCATTGCCACGGTAACTCCTTGAGTTAACTGATCAAATTTTGTCATCCACTGATCTCCACCCTCACAGGGTGGGGGCATTTTTTCTGAAATGCCATTTATGTCTGTCCATGAGAATGGCTGATTTGTTCTGCCTCTGCTTTTCATTACCAGTGGTGCCTGTGTGTGAATGTGGTGCTCTGTGGCCTGTTGTGTGTTTCTATGTGCAGCTGAATTAAGACGGCGGCCTGTATAAGGATCACATTCATCACCATCCCAAACCCTGAGACACAAATCTCTATTTCTGAAACTGTAAGGCCTGCCTCGCACTTGCTTCTCCTGATCTCCTAATTCTCTCCTGTCCTCATCTGTCATTCTGATCTCTCCTATCAGTTGGTATGATCTATTTTCCTGCAGTGGTCTGCCTTCATGTTTTTGTGCATTATTTATTTTTGTAAGAGCTGTAGTCATAGCATCTGAACTTTCTCTCCTCTGCCTGCTCTTAAAATCATCTTGACCATAAGGGGTAGACGAAGCAAATACTGTAGGGGAAAGGAGATGTATTTCCTCACTGTCTGCATGTTCACTCCACTGACCACAGTCATCTCTGGGACCCCTGTAGCTTATCTCTTGATAGACTGTACCTTCATCATCTGCTGCACCTGATTCCACACTACCTGTATTAGACCATAAACTATGTTGAAAATCCTGTGTTTGTCTCTGCAAATTAGTTATACCAGCTTCGACATTCTGCAACTGTTCTCCCACATTCTTTTCCAACCTTAATCTTTCAAGCTCTTCCTGCAACTTTTCCATCTCATGTCTGTCTGCCTGCATTTCCTGTTTCTGACTTTCCAGCAAACCTTTCAACTGTTCAAACTGTTCCTGTGATGTCACCTTCTCAACTTCCACTAATCCTTCTTTTAACTTCACCAAAGGCATCTGATTAACACAATATGGTGGTGGGGGCAATTCCTCCTTTAAATCTCCTAAATTAGGGTAAAGGGACAGCACCTCTCCCTTTTGTTTATCCAGCTGCTGATCAACCATTAAATCTTTATTCTTTTCCACCTCACTCTCACACTCCACTGGGCCAACCACTGCTGAATCCTGCATCAAACCGCTGTTTGCCTCCATTTTCATCATGTGCTGATTCTGCTCCTCATCAGACACCTGTGCCTTGATCAATTTCACACCATCCATTGCAGCAGAGCATGTCACCAAATTATGAATCAGCCTGCGTTCATGTTCACAGTCCTCAATATGATGCTTATGTCTCTTTTTCACCAAAAATCCTGTGACAGCCATATCTTTCATGACTTGTATGCCATCCAACCTTTTTTGTTCCAAGTCCATCAACAACTGAGTCAAACTGTCCTCCTTATTTGAATTTAGAATGCCTTCTTCCACCAATTTCTGATACAATTTACCACATTCTGTTTTAACCTCACTTCTATCTTTGGGTGATATACCACTGAGCATTTGAGTCACTGTTGAATCCCACTGTTTTTTCATATTTTCTTTATATAACTCAACATTGTTTACATAATCTCTGGGATAAAGTAACTCTCGTCCGCCTGCTAGACAGGAGTCACACAGCCCCGCCTTTTGCATTCTTCAACTTAGCTGAACAGAAATTGACACTTCTGTTTTTTCTGCAGGCCAAATCTGCCTCTCCCCCGCCCCTGAGGCAAAAGGAGAGAAAAAGAGAGAGAGAGAGCCTCGCCCGCCCCCTTTGGGAGAGCGAGAGATGGAGAGAGAGAGAGAGAGAGCTATCCCTCGCCCGCCCCCTTTGGGAGAGCGAGAGAGAGAGAGAGAGAGAGAGAAAGAGAGAGAGAGAGAGAGACGCTCTTTCAGCAGCCCCTCCTCTCACATTCCACAACTCTGTGCTGTTCACGCTTCGTTTTTTTTTTTTTTTTACAGAGCAAGCCTGTCGCTCGCCTCTTCCCTTGCTAAGGAGAGAGAGAGAGAGAGAGCTGCCGTTCACCCTCCCCTTGCTGATGAGAGAGAGAACCGCTGCTCGCCCCTCTGTTGCCTCTTTTTTTTAAAAACTTTTTTAACCGAGTGTTACCTTCACACTCACAGCTTTACAAATATAAAACAAATAGCAACTGCAGCAGATTAAATACACCGTGCCATGGGGCTGCACGGTGGCGCAGTGGTTAGCACTGCGGCAGCACAGTTTACCCTTGGCCGGGGGATCGTGGGGATCGTGGGTTCGATCCCAGCCCCCAACCAACAGTGATCTGTGTGGAGTTTGCATGTTCTCCCAGTGTATGCGTGGGTTTATTCGGGGATTTCTCCGGTTTCCTCCCACATGCCAAAAACATGCAGGTTAGGTTAATTGGAGACTCTAAAGTGGCCCTTGGTGTGAATGTGTGTGTGAATGGTTAAAAGGGATGGCGCCATATTGTGGCTGCTTCATCCATCCAGGTGGTGGATGACCCTTAATTTCTGTAAAGCGTCTTTGAGTGTCTATGATAAAGCGCTATATAAATCTAATGCATTGATTCATTGATTGATTGATTGAAATAGTATTCTGTGGGGCACTACGCCACAGGGTCTTTCACCCCGTTTATGATTAACGTCTTAATCAAAGGCCTTCAACCTGTGCCAAACTGTTCGGGGGCGCCACTTCCCCGGGGCGTTACCCCAATTCTCGCCTTCCCGTCAGACTGCGAAGGATACTCTCCTTGGTGCTGACGTTTACGGGTACTAATCCGAGGGTGTCAGTATAGAGCCCAGGTTTTATAGCCTTCGTCAAGGCTAAAGGAGTCCAACCCAGTTCCTGTCCTTACAAGTCACGAACCAATTCGCTCAGTCCGTGAACCTGTAGTCAGGCCGGATGACCATGAATAAATACGCAGCGATATCATCCGGGCCGGTGGGCCTTTCACCTCCCCGGTCTTGGCCGTTAATGTCCCAAGCGATCACAATCTAATCAATCAATATAAAATCAATGTCAAATCGTGATTGGTTGGTCAAAATCGGGTCCTGCGCCCGAGCCGGGGCCCTTTCACCACTCTCTCGGTCTTACAGTCTTTTTAAGCAAGCAAGCATTCATCAAAAAACATTTACTATATTCAACTGCTTTAAACTAGGACACACACCAAACCGCTTGACAACACAGACTTTGGTTATAGCCAATAGCAGAACTTTGATATAACAGGTGTCTGCTTACCTCTTTTTCAGTGTGGCTGCTCGTGTTGTCAGTCGGTGATGTAGGTCCGTTGTCCAGACAACCAAAGATCCAAACCAGATGATAATCTCCCCCTTTCACCGGACGAAGCCCCCAAATTGTTAGGATTTAAAAAATGTAAAACCATCTAAGTCTACTCTTCAAAGATCGTCTATGTGTGTAGATGGTTTACCCAGATTCGTCTTCAAGGAAGAGATTAGTTTACTTGGAACACGTATTTATTTAAGCAAGTTGAATATAGTAGGTTACAGCACTGGGTCAAACATTCTCTCCCTGACAGCAACAGGCTGTGTCAGTTCATGAAGTCTGACTGACTATGCTGGCCCTGACCCAGAATATTTATACACAAAATGAACAAAAGTGAAAGCATGCATTATCAAATGACAGTCCAAGTGCATAGTCCACGGGAGGGTCCGTTCCTGGCGCCGAGTGTATCCACATGAAGGCCACTTCACCTCCCAGGTCAGAGTAAGCCAAGCTCAGCCATTCCTTATCACACTTGTGCCTCCTTCTCATGAATCCCAGGCGTTTGTTATTCTCTGTGCTGAGACAAAGGTCCACTATTTTGCAGAGAGTGAACCACACACTTGGCAATATATATTCCATTATGGTATATTGGTTATATTACCTAGACATAAGCAGAGTACAAATATTTTGAGTCACACAAATAACTGTTATATGGTTATATTGATCACTTTATCCCATCAATAACAAGCATTCATAGCATGACAGCAGCATGAGCATTTTAATTTCGGGGTAAAACAAACAGCTGGAGCTGTCTGTATTTACCCCAACATTAAAACACCGAAGCACGGTGTTGTGGGTCTTTGTGGCTCTGACTAGATTCTTTCTCTGCTCTAAGGTACATTTGATTATGTTCAACATCTTTTAACAAAATGCATCTGACTTCATTGCGAGTGTAACCAAGTGGACGGGCAACCAAGCCCCAACTGGCAACGTTCAACCGGGGGGTTTGAACTCAAGACCTCCGGCTTCAGAGTCCAGCACTCTACCTGTGTCGCCAAGAGGACCGACGCACTTGGCAAGTCAAGTAGGAATGCTTTTATTGACACTGCTACATATTTCCCTCCAATTTTTGACACCATCCCGATGTCAGAGGTGCATTTAAGCTTTCAGGCTCCGTGGCTGCCTTCTGGCACTAGCAGGGATATGGAGAATGGAACTAATGCACCGCCAGTAAGTCCTGCCAACAACGCCAAGTGTAACCAAGTGGACGGGCAACCAAGCCCCAACTGGCGACGTCCAACCAGGGGGTTTGAACTCACAGCCTCCGTCTGTGACCCAAGGGTCGACCCACTTGGCAAGCCAAGTAGGAATGCTTTTATTGACACAGCTACACAGTGGAGACATTGATATATTGCAGAGCTTTTACATGTTTACAGCATTAGCATCTTAGCAGCGGAGCTAACTAACGGAGTGCCTGTCTACAAGGCCACTTTTTAAGATCATCTTCCCATCCCTCGATAGTCGTGGGAAGTGGTATGATTATATTGATCTTTTTGAGGTGCAAAAGGCCATGTTCCCACGTTTTTGATGCCAAAGTCATTGCTTTTTAACAAGGAAAATTGTCCCGTTTCAGTGACAACCACACGTTCCAAACTAGTACCGGACGTTGCACCCATAATTCACACAAGGCATCAAGGTGGGTAAGAGATCACAAAAATAAAATCCATCCATCCATCTTCTTCCGCTTAATCCTTTTCGGGTCGCGGGGGGTGTGGGGGTGTGGGGGTGCTGGAGCCTATCCCAGCATCTTTTGGGCGAGAGGCGAGGTACACCCTGGACAGATCGTCAGTCCACCGCAGGGCCAACACAGAGAGACAGACAACCATTTGCTCTCACATTCATACCTACAGGACAAAATGAAAACCAATTTCAGACAGGACTAAAATCAGAAACAAACAGGGTTTATTGACAAAAGATAAAAGAAAATGATCCTGAAAGTTCAAGGCTGTGTGTGTTTCCAGGGTCTTTAGAGGTTTTTGTAACTTCTTAAAATAAAATCCCAATTCTGTTATAAATTATTGCATTCTCGTTCATTTTTTCCCATCTATATTTATAATTGTAATATTTTCTTTTTGAAATAAAGGGGATCAAATTATGTCTTATTTCATTTTCAGTGTTATCATTAAATAAAAATATATCTTTTTAACCTATTTTAACCAAATTTTTTATTTGTGTGACATGAAAACATGGGACCAGCTATTATGAGTCTCAGACTTTTTATTTCAGACTGACTACTTTCTTCAGGAATGAACTGAATTAAATGTGCTGCAGTCTCTTAAGATCATTTAATTGGTTACAACAGCAACTGTTTTAGCCCACCTGAGGCCGTAGGTGAAGACATGGCTGGACCCTCTGTAGTTTGCATATCAGCCCCAGGAGTTGAAGAAGTTGTCAACGACTATCTATCTATCTATCTATCTATCATCTTTTTTCAAACTGCATAATTAACCAAAATGTAATTAAATTGCTTAAATGGTGTGTATTGCAGCATAAACTTGAAGTCTTTGTTATATATTTTTATTTTGGAAATGATCGTAAACTCTTGTCAAGGCAGTATTTTTTTTGGGGGGGGGGGGGTGAAGAGGTGGTCAGTGATGAACAGGTGACCAATCAGGAACTTTCTCTTGATACACTCAGACATGGCGCTCCGAACTGTGGGTATTTCCCTTACCTTAACGTTCACACTGCAGGTTTTAATGCTCATTTCTGATTTTTTTGCACATGAGATCCATTTCTGATTTTTTTAAATGACAGTCTGAACAGCACATATACAATTTTTTGACTCCAAACCCAGGCCAGCCAGTGTTGGGAGTAATGCGTTACTGTAACGCCACTACTTTTGCAGTAACATGCTGTGTAATAAAATTACTGTTTAAAAATTCAGTAATGCATTACAGTTACTGAAATTTGACCAGATGCGTTACTCGCATTACTCGTTTTATTAATATGGGCAGATTTTAAAGTTACCTCGCCGGGTCGTAAAATGATGATGTCGATTGCAAGACTGACCAATTGACTTTTTCAAAAGCAGTTTGAAATGGCTGCCATCCAATGTGAGAACATTTCTTTGTTTGAGAGCAGCCAATCAAACGAAGACACCATCCCATGAAATTGCAGAGGGAAAATCAACACTCAGTCAGTTCTTATGAAATTAGGTGCTCAATATAAAATCTAACTAAATTAAATGACTTGGCTAATTTTTGGTGATCATGCATTTATACCATTACTCCAATATTACCTTTGTTTGAATAACACTCATGAATATAACATTTCTTATACATAATCATAATACATGCATTCATATTTAGATCAAAACTTAATGTAGTACAGCAAACCATGGTTGGTGATAAAAGTGGGATGATTTTCAGTGTCCTTAGGATCCAAGAAAAAGGATAAGCTGAAAGAAACAATGTTTAGAACAAATTAAAAGTCATCCTAAGTACTGAAACACATTTCGTAGGTATCCGCTAGGAGGTACTGTTGAGCTGTAGATGATTTCTTTTAGGTCCATGGTATCTGGGAGAAAGCCTGGACAGCATCGGGGGCTATAAACCCGTCTGATTAAGCCATTTACGACCCTTTTTTTAAGAGCATTGTTTCCTGTAAGGGTACGTTATCCAAATGCAGTGTTCATGTTGGAGGTCTGGTCTCCCGAGTTTATGTTCCTTTGATCCTTTAAAAGCAAATTCTGATCCTTACAATCTCTGCAAGAGGCAACTGTTTACATTGGGGTCCTGGGAAAGCAAACATCTTTGGTCAGGCCTGGAAGATGCCTGGATGAGTCGACATGAAAGCCAGTGATATTCCTGTAACATGCAGAAAAGTAGTATTTCTGTATAAGGAATAAAGTGAAATTCCTGTAAAATGGAGAGAAGTGATCTTCTGTCTTGGTTTGAGGAGACGATGATGCTACACTAATCCCTATTTAGCTAGTATACAGTTTTACTATATTGATTGTTGTTTCATTGTTGATACCTTGTTGCAGTTTCACGTTGAGGTACTAATACACATAGGTTAGGATGCTAGCACACATAGATCTCTAATACAAACATACACATAATAGGTTTTTAGTTATTTTTATTGTTTTTATTGTTCTTTACATTTACATACAAGTATTAACTTTTTATTAAATCACTGCTAATCACTGATAATTTACTGACACATAGAACAACAAATACATACACTATTTCATCTTAATTTATGGCTAATCACCATCACTGATTCAATTATTCCTTTTTTATAACTTAATTAGATGATTGATTTCTTTTTTGAAATAAAAGGTAATATCCTCACATGCTCCCCAGGAAATGAAACATTCCAGCGGTGCTCAGGAGTGGCAGCGAGGCCGATGGGGGACTTTCCTCATTAAAAAGCGAGTTAGGATCTTTTGCAATACAATGCTTTAGCATAAAATGCACTGGAACTTGGCGAGCTGCCCAGTGAGGTTTCTGAAGCCATAATGTTTCATCTCTGATGCTTTTTGAGCATCATAGGGGGGAATGATAGGATATTTTCAAGTTTCATTAATTATTCTATATGATTTTAATGCTATATTATTCTATTTTATATTATAATTGTTTCTGGTGCATATAAAAATCCAATGTCTGGGTCACTGTGATATTTTTTTTATTGTCTCAGAGCTTGAAAAGACTGTCTGTTTTCAGAGCAAGATTAGGATGAGCAAGATTGTGAATAATGATGAAAGTTTCATTGTTTTATCATACCAAGCTGTTCTGTATTGTCAGGATGACCAGATCATGTTAGAATGTTCATTGCTGACCACAGATAAAGAAGGAGTCACTTGGAGTTGGCTCCTGCCAGTCTAGCTCAGATAAGAGACCGAGGTATAAAAAAGCAACATCCTTGAACACATGTTAGGGAGTTGGTGCTGTGAAGCTCTGAGGCGAGTGTATGCTGTTACTGATTTCCTCCTTTCTGATCAGAAGGAGAATAAATGACTCAGAACTTGGAAAACCACCTATTGATTATTGTTTCAGCCTCAGTCAATTCATTTCTGTTCTAACAATACTCCTCTATGTCAGCATAATATTAGACCCAATGGAGAAAAGGCAACCAGCATGCACACGCCATGCTGCAGAAGTGGCAAAAATTTTGCAAAAAAACAGCTCCTGTGATGATGGGACATCCGTTGACTGTCCTAACGACACATAGCGTGATGTCATATGTAAATTCTGCAGCATTTACTATGACTTCAATCAGACAGAGAAGAATGGAAAAAATCCTATCAGCACCACACATCACATTCACCCATGAAGGAATAAACATGGCAGATCAGATGTTGGATGGGGAACCACATGAATGTGAGAAAAGGGTCAGAAAAGATGTGAAAGTGAGAATAGATTTATCTGTGACACCACTGACTGACCCAGATGAAGTTTTGTATACAGATGGATGTTGTTTTCGTCACCCCACAAAAGGATTGAAGGCAGGATATGCAGTTGTGAGACAAAAAGCAGATGGATTTGAGGAAGTGCTAAGTGGGACATTGCAGGACAGACAATCAGCTGAGTTGGCCGAATTGACAGCTATGATCAAAGCATTGGAGTGGTCAGCAGGAAAAAAGGTCACTATTTACACAGATTTAGCTTATGTTATTAGCGCCATTCATACAGAATTAGCACAATGGATTTGAGGATTTTTTGATACATGAAGCCCATGGGTTTGCACATGTAGGAGCTAAACAAATGAACAGACATTTGAGTCACTGGTGGCATCCATTCCTCTCAGATATGAGTTGAAATTTTGTAAAAAGTTGCACCGTTACAGATATCTCCTAGTGACAGTGGACACATTTACAGGACGGCCTGAAGCTTATCTTGCAAAGAAAGAAGACAGTAAAACAGTGGTAAAATTTCTGATAAATCAATACACTCCTACTTATGGATTTCCTAAGAGAATTAGATCGGATAATGGAACACATTTCAAAAATCAAGACCTACAAAAAGTGGAAAAGATGTTAGGTCTAAAACATTCATTTGGAACAGTTTATCACCCTCAATCTCAGGGTAAGGTTGAGAGGATGAACCAAAACATTAAGGTGAAGCTTGCTAAGATCTGTAGCCAGACAGGAATGAACTGGTTGGATGCTTTGCCTATTGCCCTATTGACGGTTAGAAGTTCTGTTAACAGCATAACAGGTTTTACTTCCTATGAACGTTTAACAGGTCGTCAGTTCCCGGGACCGGGAGCACGATTGCAGCTGTGTGAGTAAGAAGAGCCCAAGATAATAATAATGCATCAGATTTATATAGCGCTTTATCATAGACGCTCAAAGACGCTTTACAAGTAGATACATTATTCATTCACTCCAGACAGACAATGGTAGTGGCAAGCTACTACTGTAGCCATAGCTGCCCTGGGGCAGGCTGATGGAAACGTGGCTGCCAATCCGCGCCAATGGCCTCTCCGGCCACCACCGAACATTTATACACATTCCTACCCAGTGTTATGGGCACTGGAGGCAATGTGGGTAAAGTGTCTTGCCCAGGGACACAACGGCAGGATATCTGGGGAGAGCGTGATTTGAACCGCCAACCATCGGGTTATTAGACGACCTGCTCTACCTCCTGAGCCACTGCCGCCCCAAGATGGGCTATAAACCATTCTATGACCAACTAAGAGCTCTTGTGTCAGCTTTCTCACAACAGGTACAGGAAAAGAAGAAGCCAGGAGGTGATTTAAAACCCACGGAACCAATTATAACAGAGTGGGTTCTCCTGAAGTGCATAAAGAGGAAGTGGTCAGAACCAAGGTGGACAGGACCATTCCAAGTGGTGGAAAGAACTTCACATGCAGTGAGGTTAAAGGGTAAAGGGGACACATGGTATCATTGGAGCATGTGCACACCTGCTGAGGAACCAGGATGAACATTGGATAACATCAGAAAGGACTTAAAGGACAGTAACCAGTGACTTTTTATATAATAAAGAGTGTTTTGTAGTCATTTATTGCTTAAAGGATTTATCATTTGCTTGCTAATAAGTATCATAATCATCACATAATCAGTAATTAGTGAACTGTGTAATTGCATAACTGTGTGATTGTATGGTGAATGGCCTCCGGCATAAATAATCCCCTGGATGGATGGCTGGAGAGAATGCTTGGAAAATGGAACAATGTGATTTTCTCTATAATCATACCCATTGTGAGTGTTATTGCGATTTTTGCTTTTTGTGGATGCTGTTGTGTATCTTCTATCAGATCTTTTTGCATTAGGGTCATCACCACTGCATTGGAAAGTAAACAACCTCCTCCATATCAAATGCCCTTATTAAAACCGATGGATCAATTGAAATTGGAATGGAATCAGATAAAGATGATGATGAGGAGGACTGTGACGTGCCTTTGAGTGCCTAAAGGGTTTGAGTTACTGGTCTCATTAGGGATGAGACCAAAAGGGGGAAATTGATGGGATAAAGTGATCAATATAACCATATAACAGTTATTTGTGTGACTCAAAATATTTGTACTCTGCTTATGTCTAGGTAATATTGTGGGAATGTGAAAAGAATGAGACTCATCTCTCTCAAGGCAGCTTTATTCACATTCACCATCATCTCAACGAAGAAAGAGGATATCACAAGAAACTCTCATTCCTTAAATACCCGGGACTCTCACAGCTCACAAGTCAATTTGCATCACAAGTCACATTGCATTATAATAACCAGTAACAATGCATCTCCTCTGTAATCTCTTAATATCTCCCCCCACAGTCTCAGGCCCTGCATACCAAAGCTAACACCTTCCAGCTTCCTGTTATCTCCAAGGCAATTCTGTCTTTGTTCTTATCTCAAATGTGAGGCCTTAAATAAGTCACAAAGTAGGTCACATGTGTGGCCACCCCTCCCCCCCAAACATTTAGATCGAACAACAGAATAACAGTTTGCATGCTGTGATAACATCATTGTACATCAATCCACATGCTGCTTGGGCCTCAGTCTTCTCCCGTATCTGCTGTAATCAGGTTTCACCGCCTCCATGGCACCGTCATGCTGGGGAGCTGCTGTCTGAGGGTACAAACTTTCTGTCAGTCTCTGCGGTTGATCTGGGGAAATATTACTCTGGGAAACACCCCGTGGTGGCCTGCCGCGTCGAGGGGTCCTTGCCAACAGTACTTGCTCGACCGCCACCACAAAAGCGGGTTTGAGTCTGTTTATGCCAACCTTTTCCCTCCTACCTACCCAAATCTAGCAAAAAATGCTTGTCCCCTGTTTCCAACACTCTGAACGGCCCATCATAAGGTGGTCGCAGTAGTGTGCGCGTCATGTCTGATAAAAACAAACTCCACGTTTTTCAAAGCTTTAGGCACAAAAACGCGCGGAAAACTGGTGCACGGGGCCGGGCAGCGTGCTTGATTCTATGTTACTTCACAACAGCTGAGACGGGGAGGTGTCTGGAGCCGGGTTATCTGGGAGAAACTCCCCAGGCAGCCGAAGTGGTTGCTCAAACACGAGCTCAACTGGGGAGGCTTCTAAGTCCTCTTTAGGCGCAGAACACAACCCCAATAAAATCCACGGTAACTTGTCTACCCAATTTGCATCCGTCAGTGACGCTCTGAGAGCCGCTTTCAACGACCTATGAAAACGTTCGCATAACCCATTAGCCTGCGGATTGTACGCAGTTGTGCGGTGAATTGTGACACCTAGGTTGCGGGCCATTGTCGACCAAAGTTCGGACACAAATTGAGGTCCTCTGTCGGACATAATGTCCGACGGAACAGTGAAGCGCGCCACCCAAGCTGTTAAAAACGCGCCACCACCTCCTCGGCCGTGGTTGATGCCAGCGGGACCGCTTCAGGCCAGCGCGTGGTGCGGTCCACCATTGTCAGAAGGTGTGTGCACCCTTGTGACGGCGGGAGGGGGCCCACGAGGTCCACATGAATGTGATCGAACCTCTTGGCCGGAATGTGAAACGGCTCCAAAGGAGCCCTCGTGTGCCTGTGTACTTTGGCTCGTTGACACGCCGTGCAGGCTGCTGCCCACTCTTTAACTTGTTTGCGAAGACTCGGCCACACAAATTTCTCTCCTACCATTTTGACCGACGCGCGCACTCCAGGGTGCGCCAAACAATGAATTGAGTCAAAAACGCGGCGGTGCCACACGGCCGGTACTACTGGACGCAGCCGTCCAGTGGAGACATCGCAGATTAGAGGGGGCATACTGTCTTGCAGCACCCTGTTCTCCAGCCTTAACCCTGTTAGTCCAGACTGGAGCACACGCACATCTGCGTCACTAACCTGCTCCGCGGCCATGGCTGCGTAATCTATCCCTACGCTGACTGGAGCCGCCACAGCGCGCGAGAGGCAATCTGCCACTACATTCAGTTTGCCCGCCACATGCTGAATGTCAGTGGTAAACTCTGAAATCGCGGCCAGCTGTTTCTGCTGCCGGCCTGACCATGGTTCTGAAACCTTGGCCATGGCGAATGTTAGCGGCTTGTGGTCAACGAACGCGGTGAAACAGCGTCCTTCCAGCCAGAACTGAAAATGGCGGATGGCCAAGTGGAGAGCCAGCAGCTCCCTGTCGAATGCGCTGTATTTACGTTCACTATCGCGCAAGGTCCTGCTGAAAAAGGCGAGGGGCTGCCAAACCCCAGCTACGTGCTGCTCCACGACCGCCCCTATGGCCACATCAGACGTGTCAGTAGTGAGCACTATGCGGGCCGTTGGGTCTGGGTGTGCCAACAATGCAGCCTTTGCCAAGGCTGCTTTAACCTCCGAGAACGCTTGCTCCCGCTCCAGGGACCACTCGACCTTATTCGCGGGTTTCTATTTTTTGAGCGTGGCATACAGCGGTGGCATGAGTTGCGCCGCGCGGGGGAGAAAACGGTTATAAAAATTCACCATTCCCAAAAACTCCTGTAACGCCCTGATTGTCTGCGGCCGGGGAAAATCTGCTACCGCGCGCACTTTGTCAGGAAGCGGAACCGCTCCTTCGGGGGAGACGCGGTGTCCTAAAAAATCAATCTGTGCCACCCCGAACTGACACTTTGCTGGGTTGATTATTAACCCGTGATCTCCCAACCTCCGGAAAACTGTGGCTAGGTGGTTTTCGTGTTCGTCTTCGGACGCGCTGGCTACCAAAATATTGTTTAAGTAGACGAACACGAAAGGGAGATCGCATAGCACCGCGTCCATCATGCGTTGGAACGTCTGTGCAGCCCCTTTAAGCCCGAATGGCATGCGTAAAAACTCGAATAGGCCAAATGGAGTTATTACCGCTGTTTTGGGTATGTCCTCAGCGTGCACTGGGACTTGGTGGTAACCGCGGACCAAATCGATCTTAGAAAAAACACGAGCCCCTGCTAAATGAACGGAAAAATCTTGGATATGCGGGATTGGGTAGCGGTCGTGCGCTGTAACGTTGTTTAACCTGCGGAAATCCCCGCAAGGTCGCCATGATCTGTCAGCCTTCGGGACCATGTGTAGCGGGGAAGCCCACAGACTTTTTGAACGCCTGATAATGCCCAACCTCTCCAGGTTGGTGAACTCCTCACGCGCTATGGCCAGTTTAGCTGCGTCCAAGCGCCGAACTTTTGCAAAAACAGGCGGTCCGGTAGTGGTAATAAAATGCTCCACCCCGTGTTTAGCGACTGTTGCAGAAAATGTGGGGACCATGAGTGCTGGGAACTGAGTGAGCAGTGTGTGGAACTTACTGCTTGCAGCTGTGACATTGGTTTGTGCTGTTGGCGGGGCCACTCGCGCTGTACAGGGAATAGAATCAAAAGAAAATGCATTAACCAGGCGCCTGTTAGCGAGATCAACCAATAAACCATGTGAGCACAAAAAATCAGCCCCCAACATATTGAAATTCACTGCTGCTATAACAAAAGTCCACTCAAATGTACGGCCGTGTAGAGACAGAAGCAGAGTCTTCTCACCAAAGGTCTTAATCTCCGAGCCATTCGCTGCTGTCACCCCGGGACCTCTGGAACCTGCCAGTCTATCCGCGTAGGAAGGTGTGATGAAACTCAACTGGGAGCCTGTGTCCACGAGGAACTGCCTCCCTGAGCGTGCGTCCAACAAGTAGAGCAGTTTGTTCTCCTCCCCGAGGGCCGCGGCTGCTACCGACCCCCCGGTCTTGGCATTTCCCGAACGCTGAAACTGGCACGGTGGTACACACTTGCGTGCCCTCTCTGCAAAACGGCGATGGTAGAAACAAAGGACGTCTCCTCCGCATTCCCTGGCTCTCGCCGCCGCTGTCGTCGGTGGGTCTGCTACTGCTGCCCCTGGCCCCCTGCCATCTGCGGTCGTCGCGCCGAGTTCCGCTGCTGCAGCCGTGGCCCCGCGCTGTCTGCTGGCGTTGACAATTCGCTGCGCCTCCCGGGCCAGCGCGCGGTAGTCCCGGTGGGCCAACAACGGTGAACTGGTCAGGGCCGCTCTCGTCGCTGACGGTAGGGTCCTGAGGAAGAGGTGGGTGAAGATGAAGTGGTAATCATCTGAGCCTTTCAACCTCAACATCTTCTCCATCAGATTAACGGGCGTGTCATCTCCCAACTCAGTCAGCGCCAGGAGTCTCTCTGCTCGTTCCTCGACGGAGGGGGTGAAGTGCTGGATGAGTGCAGCCTTCAACACGCCGTATTTGTCGCTGTCTGGCGGCTGCTCGATAAGGCTCTCCACGTGCTGAGCCGTGTGGTTGTCCAGTCTTGCGACCACATGGTAGAATTTTGTGTCGTCTACCGATATTCCCCGGAGGTTGAATTGTGCCTCAACCGTGTGGAACCAGGAGCGTGGATTGCTCTGCCAAAAGTCCGGTAGCTGGACCGTAGCGGCATTCGCCTGGCTGGGGGCTCCTGATGAGGCTGGCCCCGGGGAATTCTCCTGTTGTTGCATGCTACGTCTTGGGTCACCAGTGTGGGAATGTGAAAAGAATGAGACTCATCTCTCTCAAGGCAGCTTTATTCACATTCACCATCATCTCAACAAAGAAAGAGGATATCACAAGAAACTCTCGTCCCTTAAATACCCGGGACTCTTACAGCTCACAAGTCAATTTGCATCACAAGACACATTGCATTATAATCACGTCACTTTGCATCACAAGTCACATTGCATTATAATCACCAGTAACAATGCATCTCCTCTGTAATCTCTTAATATCTCCCCCCACAGTCTCAGGCCCTGCATACCAAAGCTAACACTTTCCAGCTTCCTGTTATCTCCAAGGGAATTCTGTCTTTGTTCTTACCTCAAATGTGAGGCCTTAAATAAGTCACAAAGTAGGTCACATGTGTGGCCACAATATAACCAATATACCATAATGGAATATACTGTATATTGCCAAGTGTGTGGTTCACTCTCTGCAAAATAGTGGACCTTTGTCTCAGCACAGAGAATAACAAATGCCTGGGATTCATGAGAAGGAGGCACAGTTGTGATAAGGAATGACTGAGCCTGGCCTGAGCTGAGGTGAAGTGGCCTTCATGTGGATACACTCGGCGCCAGGAACGGACCCTCCCATGGACCATGCACCTGGACTGTCAGTTGATAATGCATGCTTTCATTTTTGTTCATTTTGTGTATAAATATTCAGGGTCAGGGCCAGCATAGTCAGTCAGACTTCATGAACTGACACAGCCTGTTGCTGTCAGGGAGAGAATGTTTGACCCAGCGCTGTAACCTACTATATTCAACTTGCTTAAATAAATACGTGTTCCAAGTAAACTAATCTCTTCCTTGAAAACGAATTTGGGTAAACCATCTACACACATAGACAATCTTTGAAGAGTAGACTTAGATGGTTTTACATTTTTTAAATCCTAAAATTATTTAACTTAACACATACAGACATTTTCTGACAATTGTTCAAAATTTTATTGATCTATATGTTGTGATAATTTAAAAATTATTGTATGCTGAAGCTGTTCAGAGCAAGTCCATATCGTTCCAAGGCAGTGCAACGAATGCAACCCCCCCAAAAAAACTATTTGATATCTTTCTTTAATCATTAAACCTTAGGAAGCAAACTGTTACTATTTTTTATTTATTATTTTACTTCATGCAGCCTTGCATCTGGTGACATATATGACGCATAAATGTCAGATCTGTGACATTCATACAAGTGAAAACATACCTGGTGCTCTTGCATCTGTACCACCGATCACAGTCCTCTTTAGTTTTCAGTGCATGATCTACACATTGCTGGTGAGAAGCCTCCATTTATACAGTCTACGGTACAACCACGAACACCAGCAGCAAGTACCAGAACTACGCCAAAACATTCAAAAAATACAAAAACTAGTACTGAAATTAGCTCCCACTTGAGTGCAAAATATATATGTGGACTATACATTAAAATGAATTTGAAAAACTTTTAAAAACGCGATTTTAAATGCCCCACTACTCCACTCTTGCTGACTGATTTAACACTACTTCAGCCGAAATCAGAAGTTGCCCCATAATTGTTTCTTCAGCAGCTATTTTTGTTTCCTCATCCTTTTAATAAAATAAATAAAAAAACTTTTCATGTTGCCAAGGTAACAAAGTGTGTCCCATTTCTACCATTTTGAGCCACTTCATCCTCTCAGAGACTCGTACACTCGAGTACTACTGACGGCGTCAGCCTGAGTCTACAAGGGCTCAGGGCTCGAGGGTTTAGGGGGGAGATTGAGGCTGTGTCTCAAGTCAGGTTCTGCGTCCTCCAAGTGCACATTTCTAGGCCAGATACTGTACGTCACTATGCTGCATTCAAGGCTGTCCCATTCCTTGGGCTCCTTCACATGCAGCCGACAAATGCAGCCTTCAAAACCCCAAAAACTAAGGCTACATGAGAGTATCCTTGTGGTCTTAACATATCCCAGCATTCAGCGCATGACTCAGCCTGGCATCTTCTTTTTTTTCTCGGCTCAGGCAGAAGCGGAACAAAGTCAAAAATGGTTCAAAGTAAGTTTTTTGCTTGAATTATGCAGCAGTTTGAACGTGAAAACAACAATAGAAACAGAAAATGGCAACATCTGATTATTTAACATTATGTTACTTGACATTATTTTTTTCTGATGTGCTGTATGCTTCGCTTTCCCGTCAGGTCAGGCATTGGTTTGCTTGCTACCGGATAACCATGGAAACCGGTACCAACTGTCTCATGGGTCGGGCCATTGACCACTCCCAGTTACATGGGGTGAGACTGGACATCCTGGCAGATAAGCACATCTGTTGCAAGGTCTGTGGTGGACTTTTGCCAGTCGGTGCATCGTAACATGCACCACATAAAGAGCAGAGATAAACAAACCTATCATCTGGTCAGTCACTGCAACAGATACTGGAGTCAGTTTGTCTTGGCCTGTCCTTGCCACTGATAATACCTCTATCTGCCAAGAATGTGCCGCTAGTCCAGCAAAAGCTAGCGGTACTCAAATGCTTTGCAAGCAGTTTCATGAAATGGTCAGTAAGAAAGCAACTCGTACTGGCTCGGACGTCACCCAGGTTAACAAGGTCAGAAGTTCCTGGCAACGGAGGGCGAAGGACAGAGCTGCGTGGAGGAATCTGATCAGACCTAAATGAAACAGTCATTGTTGCCCCTGACAGACTGCTGTGATGATGATGATGATGATGATGATGATGTATGCTTTGCTTAATGTATTATAAACATGGTGAACTGTTATTTTTTCTGAAATCAAACCTTTTTTTCATTAATATCAGTTTAACTAATGTAGTAATATAAAAAATACAGTATGACATGGTTGAAATAACTTGCTTTAAGATATTTTAGAGTTAAAATTGAGTTATCTATTTTGTGGTTTTAATTTACCTTAATTTTACCTGCTGACTTTAACATGAGTTAAAGTCTTATATTTTCTGGTCATGGTCGTCTGGTGAAGATTCTCAAGCAAAAGGTAAAGAAAATACAATAATGAAGATAAAAATAAAGTTCTAAGTTCTATCTCTGTCAAAAATGTCAGCAAAAAATAGACTCAACTGACGCTGTCATGGTTGCTAGGCAACAGGGTAGTGCGTTATCACGCAAACATACATCCTCCAAAGATTAGACCATCTCATTTAACAGTCATAAATCAGCCTTTAGAGGCAGCCTACCAACCTTTGAGTGTTCTGGCCTCCAGGGCTGCGGTCTATGAGACTGCAACACCTGAATTTGCTCTAATGGAATTTATCAAAAAAATATCAACCGCCATTGAAAATAAAGAGTATTCAGTTGGGGTATTCCTGGATCTTAAAAAAGCATTTGAGACAGTGGATCATAATTTATTATTAAAGAAACTACAAAATTGTGGTATTAGGGGGGTAGCACTGCCCTGGTTATGTAGTTACTTAAAGAATAGATATCAGTATGTATGTGTTGGTAACAAAAACTCACAGTTACTGAAGGTTACTTGTGGAGTCCCACAGGGTTCAGTTTTGGGGCCATTGTTATTCAATATGTATATAAATGATATATGTAAAATTTCGGAAAAAATGGATTTAATATTGTTTGCCGATGACACTAATTTATTATGCAGTGGAAGCAATTTGGAACAACTTTTGGATACACTCGGAAAGGAATTAGGAAAACTTAAACTGTGGTTTGATTCAAACAAATTAACGCTAAATTTAAGTAAGACAAAATTTATAGTTTTTAACAACCATCACAACAACTTAATATCTAAACTCAGTGTAAATGGTGTAGAGATTGAAAGGGTAGCCGAAACTAAATTTCTTGGAGTAATAATTGATAATAAACTGTGTTGGAAGTCGCATATTAATTATATTAAAGGTAAAATATCTAAATCAATTGCAATACTACACAGGGTGAAATATTTGCTGAATCAACCCACACTATACACCTTGTATCATTCATTAATACTCCCATACATGACATATTGTACTGAAGTATGGGGAAATACATATAAGACAAACATATATCCTGTGGCACACATATTTGAGTTGCTTAGGCTGCATATGTATATTACTGTTGCCCACGTCTCAGAATGAACAATAAGTCTGGGTCTCCTGGGGATGACAGGAGGATGTGAAATGTGATCTTTTGAGATGGCCTTGAGAGACTTCCTGACCACCAGGGTTTTGGGGGAGAGGAGAAGACCTGGGGGTTTATGTATTGTGTCTTGGGATTAAAGACAATGTGACTCTGTACTTTGATGTCCCAGTGTAGCGGGTTGATTCAACCCCCCACAACACAGAGACAGAACACAGAGACAGTCAGCTCGCACTCCTTGGTTTTTCCCGCTGCACTACTGAGATGTAATGTGCCATTCATGTATTGTGATGTAATGTGCCATTCATTTATAGTGTTCATGCGTCCTGTCCTTACTGTGACCTAGAGGCTGAGATCAATATGTAGATGTGCCTTGTAACCTCTTTGTCCTGCAAGCCGGAGCAGAGGCTGCATCTGCCTATTGTTATGTAGGTCTTACAAATGCAAATGTCTCATGCCTGTTCTGCAGTCCCTTTGATCAGACCAACTGCTGTGAATTTGCTTTGATGTATTGTTTGAGTTTGGTATAAATACTGCACAGGTTCTGTAACACACTCTCTCCATTCCACTTCTGCAACTGCTGCTGCTAGACACAGACATTGTGTCCTCCTTCTCTGAGAGTCGTTAGGGCTTGCTCCCGGCGCGCATGCACGGCACCGGGAGCGGAGCCCGTGACGGCGGTATGATAATAAAACTTCCTTAAAACTACAGCATCGCTGCTTATTATTTTCTATCATCCGCTGCACTGGTGACCCCTTGAAGACGCACACACTTTGTGCGACGCAGCCTTCTGATTTGGACGGCCACGCTGGCGAACCGACGCTGAAAAAACCACGCTGCCAGCGAACACAGCAGCCTGACGCAAACGAGCTGCTCTCCCTTCGGCTTCAGGGAGACCTCGACGCGGAGCCAACACAGGCGAGCCGTTCTCCGGACATCACCCACGACCGGGAAAACTGCAGAAAACGTCATGGCGCGACCCTCGCCTGAGACCGGGACGTCCACGCTGGACCAGCCGAGGGGCACAGAACGTTTTCCCCCTCTCACCGCTACTCCTCCCTCTCAGCAATCCTACTCATCTAACCGAGCCTGAGGAACAAAGATCGTCTATTCCCTCCCACCGCTCCAACGCATCTGCACGAGCCTGAGGGACAAAAGATCGTCTATTTCCTCTCACCGCTCCAACGCACCATGGCCAATCTGCAGCCACAGCTCAACCTGGATTTTATTGGCGCCGTCTGCGCCGATCTCCGCCAAGATTCTGCACCCTGACTCGCCACTCCAGCGGCCCACCCAAGCACGGAACCCCCGCGTGCGCACCGGGGAGTTACGAGGACGGCACACCACGCACGGGACAATAATGGCTTCCGCTGTCCGCCTTCCTTCTGCTGCACACTGGCCCTTTAGGCTTGCTTGTACACCTGAGGCCCGCAGCTTGTTCACTGGATTTTATGGTCTTAGCCATGGCACACAAGGGGAATTCAGCCGTCAGCTGTTCCCGGGGGGCTTTGGGGTTGCTCCTGCACCTAAAGCCAACACGCCAGTCCCTCTGCTTTTGTTTCTTTTTTTTCTTACAGCTGCTCCTGCTTTTCTTCATGGCCACGGGAGGAATCAGAGACAAATTTTTCTTCTTCTGATCTCCGCATGTTCAGACGGAACATCGCGGAGCAGCAAACACTTTTGGCGCGACTCGAACGGTTTTCCCGCGCCCGGTCAGCATTTGCTACCCCCCTCCCCCTCCTCCTGCACAGAGCTTTTCCCTGCTCGCTGCCCAAACTGCAACATCGAGGCCACGGTCCCCTACCGTGCCCTCTGGGGGGGTGCAGTGTAGCGGGTTGATTCAACCCCCCACAACACAGATACAGAACACAGAGACAGTCAGCTCGCACTCCTTGGTTTTTCCCGCTGCACTACTGAGATGTAATGTGCCATTCATGTATTGTGATGTAATGTGCCATTCATTTATAGTGTTCATGCGTCCTGTCCTTACTGTGACCTAGAGGCTGAGATCAATATGTAGATGTGCCTTGTAACCTCTTTGTCCTGCAAGCCGGAGCAAAGGCTGCATCTGCCTATTGCTTTGTAGGTCTTACAAATGCAAATGTCTCATGCCTGTTCTGCAGTCCCTTTGATCAGACCAACTGCTGTGAATTTGCTTTGATGTATTGTTTGAGTTTGGTATAAATACTGCACAGGTTCTGTAACACACTCTCTCCATTCCACTTCTGCAACTGCTGCTGCTAGACACAGACATTGTGTCCTCCTTCTCTGAGAGTCGTTAGGGCTTGCTCCCTGCGTGCATGCACGGCACCGGGAGCGGAGCCCGTGACGGCGGTATGATAATAAAACTTCCTTAAAACTACAGCATCGCTGCTTATTATTTTTTATCATCCGCTGCACCAGGTATAAAAGGGGCAGATGTGGGAGGATGGGTCTCTTTTCTGTTTGAGAGGATGTTGGAGACACGTGAATGCTAATAAACCTGAACTGAGAAATAAACTCAGCCTCATCTTTTCACGCTCTCCACAATCCAGTCTTTATGCTTCAGAAGAGAGCTATTAGAATAATAAACAAAGCTGCTTACAGGGAACCAACAAACCCCCTTTTTCTTAAATTAAAAGCTCTCAAGTTGAAAGATATGGTTGACTTTAAAACTGCAGTAATAATGTTTAAAGTGAAAAATCTATCACTGCCCGCAAATATCCAAACGTTGTTCCAAATAAGGGAGAAACAATATCATTTCAGAGGAACATGTATATTTCAAAAACCTTCAGTGAGAACTACCACCGAGCAACACTGTGTTTCAGTGCAAGGAGTCAGATTATGGGACGCTTTTGGACCTGAATTAAAATCATGTACAACGCTTGGACAATTTAAACAAAAACTAAAGGAAGAAATACTCCTAACATATATACAAGATGACATGTAAAATCACATAAGGATTGTCATATCCAGTCTGTGTTGTGTTGTTGCTTAGTTTTTTTTTTTGTCACATTTTGTCTTAGCTATGTTCTGAATTGTAATCACTCTTGTTTTGTTTTTCTTTTGAATTCTTGGATGGAATATGGGTGGGCAATATAAGCTGCGGCTTCATCCATCACCCATTTCGGATAACTTATGTTGAACTGTATAATCAGAGGAGTTATTGTCTAATTTGACCTTGTTGGATTTTCTTTCCCCCTTTGTTATATTATTCTGTTTCTTTTTTTAATCTTTACTTTTAATCTATCTGAAATAAAGATTCATTCATTCATTCATTCAAATTGAGACACAGCCTGAGATTTGGCCCTTCGAACTGAGCTGTCACAACTCGCCGCTCCTCGTCATCCACCTCAGCTGCGTGCACACCTGTGCCTTGTCAATCACGGGCTATTTAACCCACTCTGCCCAGAGCGTCGGTCTGGAGCCATCTGTTCTACTCCGTGCTCAAGCCTCAGCAGGATCATTCCTTCCCTTCCTGCAGATCTGCGCTACGACAAGTAAGCTACATTATTTCCTCTCCTGCTCCGCAGTATTTCTCCCCTGTGCACAGGTGGATTCCTTGGCGGCGGACTCTCCCGTCATCGCCTACTCCTCATCCCTCATCTCCACGTCATCTCGTGTGCGCAGCAGGACGTTGTCTCCCAGGCAAGATTCCTGGCCAACGCCAGCCACCATTCACCTGCAAGTAAGCATCACATTGCTGTTGTGCCTGTCTCGGTGAAGTGCCCTTTTACCCTTGTCCTCTGCTCTCTCCATAGGGTTGCCTGGTTGCACGACGAACTGCTCTGTTCCCGATTCTCGGCGTTCACCCTCACGCCATTCACACATCTCATACACGCATCCACACATACCTGGTTGTTGAATAAAAGCTATTAAATCTTCCCTGAGCCTGCGTGCGTGTTTCCTGAGCCAGACATTATGTCAGTACAGCTCCAGCAGAACGGCTCAGCAGACAGCGGGCTCGCACGCTGTCTCCCCACCCTTGAAGCTTGGGTGGATCTAATAGCTCACCAACAACAGGTAATATTAAATCAGTTGACTAACATCACTCACCGGTTAGACCGTGTGGACCCCCAGCAGGCGTTCCCCCCGGCTCAAGGCGGATCAGCTTCGGCTGCCTCTGTGGCTGGCCAGCCTAGCTCGGGAACGCCAACCCGGCTCACGCCCATACCGACCCCCACTCGCTTCAACGGGAAGCTCGGCGAAGCACGGGGGTTCATTTTGCAGTGTGAGTCGATGTTCCTGCGCGTTCCCGGGGATTTTCCCTCAGACCACAGCCGAATTGGTTATTTGGCTAATCTCCTGGAGGGGAGAGCATTAGCTTGGGCTTACGCCGTTATGTCGAAGCCCAGCTATGCGAACCTCTCCTATGACCAGTTCGTGCAGAGCTTTCTGGAGGTCTTTGACCACTCTCGGCGCGATAGCGTCCTCGCCGATCGGCTCCTTGCCCTCCAACAGGGAAACCGATCGGCTGCGGATTACGCTGTCGACTTCCGGGTGGCAGCGGAGGAGGTTGGCTGGGGTGAGGCGTCACTCTGCAGCATCTTCCTCCGCAGCCTCAGCTCTGGTCTGCGGGATGAGTTGGCCAGCCGAGACCTCCCTGGGCGACTGTCGGAGCTAATTTCCTTGACCATTAGCTTAGACAACAGGCTGCGGGAGCACACCGCCGAGCGGAAGTCAATCAGCCACTCGCGCGCAGCTCCCGCTCACGCTCCTCAGTCTCGCCCCCTGGCGTTACCTGCTCCGAGGTCCGCCAACGAGTCAGAGGCAATGGAGGTCGGGCGAACTAGGCTCCCTCTAGCGGAGAGACAGCGCCGCCGGGAGCTGGGTCTCTGCATGTACTGCGGAGACGACCAGCATACCGTGGAGCAATGCCCGACAAAGCCAAACGGGGGAGTCCGCGAGTCACAGTAGGGGGCCTCGCGGACACTAACCAGTCTAATCCCCTCACTCATTGTTCTCTGCCCATCCGATTCAGCCACAATCCCACAGGGCATCTCACTCACGCACTGGTGGACTCGGGGGCAGAGCAGAACTTTATTTCCATGAGCCTGGCAACCCGTCTGGGCATAACCTGTCTCCCATTGTCTGCTCCCCTCAAACTGATCGCCCTATCTCGTTCTCCTCTGGGAGTTGTGACGCACCGCACCAGGCCTACCCCTGTCATCGTGTCTGGGAATCACCAAGAGGACCTCAGCTTCTACGTCTTGGCCTCTTCTACGTCCCCCGTCATCCTGGGCTACCCCTGGCTGCGCTTACATAACCCTGTCCTCGACTGGCGAACTGGGAGTGTTACTGCATGGAGCACCTTCTGTATGAGCACCTGCCTTCAGTCTGCAGCTTGTGCCCCAACCTTACCTCCACCAGCCCCAGTCTCCGCCCCTCCGGATCTCACCTTGGTTCCCCCGGAGTTCCATGACCTGGGCCAGGTGTTCAGCAAGTCTTGGGCGATGTCCCTTCCTCCTCATCGGCCCTATGACTGCACTATCAATCTCCGCCCGGGGGCGCCGTTACCATCTGGCCGCCTATACAGCCTGTCTGCACCCGAACGAGAGGCCATGGACAGTTACATCAAGGAGTCGCTCAGCGCCGGAATCATTCGCCCATCCTCGTCCCCGCTTGGCGCTGGATTCTTCTTTATGTCTAAGAAGGATGGGTCGTTGCGGCCGTGCATCGACTTCAGGGTTCTTAACGACATCACCGAGAAGGACAAATATACGCTGCCTCTCATGGACACTGCCTTCCACTCCCTCCAGGGGGTGACATGGTTCACTAAATTGGACCTCCGCAGCGCCTATCATCTTGTCCGGATCCGGGAGGGCGATGAATGGAAGACGGCCTTTTGGACGCCCAGCGGCCATTTCGAATATTTGGTTATGCCGTTTGGGCTTACCAACGCCCCCGCCGTCTTCCAACGGCTAATTAATGACGTCCTGCGGGACTTCCTGGGGCTCTTCGTCTTCGTTTACCTGGACGACATCCTCATCTTCTCCAGGCCACGGGAGGAGCACCAGGTCCACGTGAGGTGGGTCCTGCAGCGCCTGTTGGAGAACAGGCTTTGCGTCAAAGCAGAAAAATGTGAATTCTACGCCAAGACCACCTCTTTCCTGGGTTTTGTCATCTCCCATAACCAGGTTCTCCCCGACCCCGCCTAAGTGAAGGCGGTGGTCGAGTGGCCCACGCCGACCTCCAGGAAACAGGTGCAGCAATTCATCGGTTTCGCCAACTTCTACCGCCGCTTTGTTCCCAACTTCGGCGCAATCGTCACCCCCCTGACCCGCCTCACCTCTCCCAAGGTTCCCTTCCGGTGGTCTGAGGAGGCTGCGGCGGCATTTAACACCCTGAAGACGGAGTTCTCCTCCTCCCGGGTCCTGACCCAGGTTGACCCCGCGCTGCAGTGCCTGGTAGAAGTGGACGCGTCTGATATGGGAGTGGGGGTGGTGCTTTCCCAGCGTTTGCCTGTAGATGGAGTTAAGTGACCCTGTGCTTTCTTCTCCCGGCGCCTGTCACCTGCTGAACGAAATTATGACGTCGGTGACAGAGAGCTTCTGGCCATCAAGCTCGCGCTGCAGGAGTGGCGTCACTGGCTGGAGGGGGGCAGCCCAGCCTTTCGTGGTCTGGACGGACCACAAGAACTTAGAGTATCTGAGGTCAGCCAGACGACTGAATGCCCGCCAGGCGTGCTGGTCTCTGTTCTTTGCTCGGTTCCGCTTTAACATCACCTACCGTCCAGGCACAAAGAATGGGTTGCCCGACGCCCTTTCCAGACAGTTCTCCCCTGAGACCCCGGAGGAGCTGGATCACACCATCCTTCCTGGTTCATGCGTCGTGGGGGCAGTTTCATGGTCCATCAGGGACAAGATCCGGAGGGTGCAGGAGACCGAACCTGATCCTGGTGGCAGACCGGAAGATAGGCTCTTCGTCCCATCGGCTGTTCGGGGGGAGGTCATTCACTGGGCCCACACGTCCAAATTCACCTGTCATCCTGGCGTTTCCCAGTTGGTGGATCTACTCCAGCGGTCTTTTTGGTGGCCTGGTCTCCAGAAGGACGTCGCCAACTACGTCCGGGCGTGCCCCGAGTGTGCTACAGGTAAATCCTCCAATGCTCCCCCCGCGGGCCAACTCCAGCCCCTGCCGGTCCCGGGCAGGCCCTGGTCACACATTGCCTTAGACTTCATTACTGGCCTCCCTGTTTCCAACACCTTCGACGCAGTGCTGACGATAGTGGATCGGTTCTCGAAGGCCGCCCACTTTGTGCCGCTCCGGGGTCTTCCTTCGGCACGGAAGATGGCTGATCTGTTAGTCCAACACGTGGTCAGGCTGCACGGAATCCCCGTGGACGTTGTATCTGATCGGGGGTCCCAGTTTGTGTCTGAGGTATGGAGGAGTTTTTGCAACATCCTGGGGGCCAAGGTGAGCCTCTCCTCTGGTCATCACCCCCAATCCAACGGGCAATGTGAGTGCGCCAATCAAGAGCTGGAAGCCGCCCTGCGCTGCGTCACCTCCTCCAACCCATCCTCCTGGAGTTCATATCTGCCCTGGGTGGAGTATGCTCACAACACGGTACGGTCATCTGCCACTGGGATGTCTCCCTTTAAAGCATCGTTGGGCTACGACCCCCCATTGTTTCCCGAGCAGGAGAGTGAGTTGACCGTCCCCTCCATCCAGGCGCATCTGAGGCGCTGCCGGGGTTTGTGGACCAGGGTGCGCGAGGTGCTTTTGCGCACGGCGGCGCGCAATAGTTCTACGGCTAATCGCCACAGGAGACCAGCTCCCAGTTACCAGGTGGGCCAACGAGTTTGGTTATCGTCTCAGGACATCAACCTCAAAGCCGAGAAAAGGAAGCTAGCTCCACGTTTTATTGGGCCCTTCACCATCACCAGAATCATCAACCTGGTGGCTGTGCGTTTGGCCCTCCCCCCCTCCCTCCTTGTGTGTCCCACCTTCCACGTTTCGAGGATCAAGCCTGTGATCTCTGACCCACTCTGTCCTCCCCCTAGGATGCCCCCCGCGCCCATGATGATCGACGGCCACCCGGCGTGGGGAGTCACTTCCATCTTGGACTCCCGGCGTCGAGGTTGTGGGCTGCAGCACTTGGTGGATTGGGGGGGATTCGGCCCAGAGTGGAGGTCCTGGGTGCGCTCTTCATTTGTGTTGGACCGGAGTCTCATCACGGAGTTCCATCGGGCGCACCCGGACAAACCAGCGCCAGGAGGCACTGTTGGGGGGGGGAGTACTGTCAAAACTCGCCGCTCCTCGTCATCCACCTCAGCTGCGCGCACACCTGCGCCTTGTCAATCACGGGCTATTTAACCCACTCTGCCCAGAGCATCGGTCTGGAGCCATCTGTTCTACTCCGTGCTCAAGCCTCAGCAGGATCGTTCCTTCCCTTCCTGCAGATCTATGTTACGACAAGTAAGCTACATTATTTCCTCTCCTGCTCCGCAGTATTTCTCCCCTATGCACAGGTGGATTCCTTGGCGGCGGACTCTCCCGTCATCGCCTACTCCTCATCCCTCATCTCCACGTCATCTCGTGTGCGCAGCAGGACGTTGTCTCCCAGGCAAGATTCCTGGCCAACGCCGGCCACCATTCACCTGCAAGTAAGCATCACATTGCTGTTGTGCCTGTCTCGGTGAAGTGCCCTTTTACCCTTGTCCTCTGCTCTCTCCATAGGGTTGCCTGGCTGCACGACGAACTGCTCTGTTCCCGATTCTCGGCGTTCACCCTCACGCCATTCACACATCTCATACACGCATCCCCACATACCTGGTTGTTGAATAAAAGCTATTAAATCTTCCCTGAGCCTGCGTGCTTATTTCCTGAGCAAGACATTATGTCATGAGCAGCTCTGGAAGACGCCGGCTGGGAGCAGGAATGGACTAGACGGAGTGGAAAAGCAAGTTGAGAGAAGGTGGTATTGGCATAATCTGATTTGTGACTGATTCGGAATGGCAAGTAGTAGTAGTGGGGGTTTGACTGACGATGATATGGAGACTGGATGGAATTTAGTAGGGAGTAGGAGTAGGAAGAATAAAGTTGGAAAGGGCAGGAGGGAAGGAGACGTGAAGCAGGCTGGCAAGCGGCAGCTGTCAGGTGACGAGGAAAGACGCGAGGTGAGGAGGAAAATCGTGGCAGAAGAATTCAAAATTATCTTGAGGTTTAAACCAGGGCAAGAAGTTACAGCTTTGAGCCCACTAGCACTAACTAACGGATTAAGACGTGCAATTGAAGACATAGAAATGGCCAAAGTGTTAAGAGATGGAAATCTTGTGAAATGTAAGAATGCAGAGCAAAGGAACAAAGCACTCCAGCTTCAGAGAGTGTGCAAGAAAGAAATTGCAGAGAGGAAAGAAGTCACTGGGTTTGATGGTGTTAGGGGGGTGATATCTGGAATTCCACTGGGAGAAAACTTTGAAGAACTGAAAAAATGGTTAAAGGAGGAACAGTTGTGGGGATTAGACACTTACAAGCAGTCAGGAATGGGGAAAAGGTGGATAGCCCATCTGTAATGCTGGAATTTAAAGACAAGGCCCTGCCAGAAAAAGTGCTTGTTGGGTACCTAAGTTTTCCTGTTAGGGCTTATATCCCCCCTCCTCTCAGGTGTTTTAAATGCCATAGATATGGGCATATTGTTAGTGTGTGCAAAGGAAAGCAGAGGTGTGGAAGATGTGTTGGTGAGCATAGCTATGGAGAATGTGGAAGTGACAGCATAATTAAATGCTGTAATTGTGGAGGGAATCACACAGCAGCATATGGAGGCTGTGTAGTGAGAAAACAGGCAGTAGAAATCCAACAAGCAAGAGTAGAGACGAAGTCAAAGGTCGTGAATCAACAGGAGAAAGAAGAACGTATTGCCAATAACAAGGAAATAAAATCACAAATTTGTCAGACTAATATCACAACAGATAAGCTTGTTCTTTTTCTAGCCTATGTCATCAACTGCTCGGAGCAGGCTAAGACTAGAACTGAGAAGATAAAGATCATTGTGAAAGCGGCAGCAAAATTCTTTAATACCAAGGATCTTTCCTGGGAAAAAATTCATACAGAACTGAGTCAAGGAGAGGGAGCTGTAGAGGGGAGCCAACAGGTTAATTCATGACAACCATCCTCCAGTGGAATGCAAGGAGTCTGTTTGCAAACGGGCAGGAGTTTAAAGGATTTATTCAGAGACTGACAACAAAACCGGATATTATTTGTGTACAGGAGACATGGCTTAAGCCATCACTAGATTTCACTATTAAGGGATATTCTGGAATGCGTAAGGATAGGAAGGATGGGGGTGGTGGGGGTTGTGCAGTTTTTGTTAAACAAGGGGTGAAGTTTAGGCAGCTTGGGGGCGGCAGTGGCTCAGGAGGTAGAGCAGGTCGTCTAATAACCTGATGGTTGGCGGTTCGAATCCCGCTCTCCCCAGATATCCTGCCGTTGTGTCCCTGGGCAAGACACTTCACCCGTGTTGCCTCCAGTGCCCATAACACTGGGTATGAATGTGTATAAATGTGTAAAATGTTCGGTGGTGGCCGGAAAGGCCATTGGCGCAGATTGGCTGCCACATTTCCGTCAGCCTGCCCCAGGGCAGCTGTGGCTGCAGAAGTAGCTTGCCATTACCATTGTCTGTCTGGAGTGAATGAATAATGTACCTAATTGTAAAAGCGTCTTTGAGTATATATGATAAAGCGCTATATAAAACCGATGCATTATTATTATTATTGTCACAGTACAAGAGCTGGAAGTAATTGTCATCGAGATATGGACCAAAGAAGGCAGTATGAAAATAATCAATTTCTACAATCCATATAAGCAGTTAGTCAAAAGTGAGTTGGAGTCAATTCTCCAGGACTGGAGGGGGAGAGTGGTCTGGTGTGGGGATTTCAATGCGCAAAGTACATTATGGAGGAAGCACGATGACACTAGTGGAGAGGTTATAGAAGAGATAATGGAGGACAAGGAGTTGGTGTGTTTGATTGACGGTTCGGGCACTAGGGTGAATTTGGCGAGGGGGACAGAATCAGCTATTGATCTCACTTCGATTTCACAAAGCTTGGCTGGCAGGTGTAGGTGGAGGGTAATAAGGGAAAGCACTATAGGAAGTGATCACTGCCTAATAGTGATTGGTATTGGAGTAGGAAGGGATATTGATCAAGAAGGAAGAGATAAGAGGTGGGCATTTGATAAGGCAGATTGGGGAAAATTTACAATTTTAAGTGAGAGGAAGCTGAAGGAAGTAAATCTAAATCAGACAGTGGAAGAGATGAATGCAGGAATCACAACAGCGATCATTAAGGCAGCAAAGGAAACCATCCCAAGAAGAGGTTGGGGGAAAAGGAAAAAGCTAGTTCCTTGGTGGACTCCAGAGTGTTCTGAAGCAGTTAAGAGTCGGAACAAAGCTTTTAAAGTATTAAAAAATGTATTGAATATGGATAACCTGATCAATTTTAAACAGGAGCAGGCTAAAGTGCGGAGAATAATTAAACAGACCAAAAAAGAGTTTTGGAGGAAATACTGTGATTCACTGGGAAGAAGTACACCCTTGGAGAAGGTATGGGGAACAATTAAAAGGATGTCTGGGATAAAGAAGGAGCTAAATTATCCAATTATGGAGAACAGGGACAGTTTGATAGTGGATGACAATGAAAAGGTAGAGCATTTAGTTAAAATTTTCAGTAAAATAAGTAGTGCAGATAATTTGAGCTTTGTGGAAAAAAGTGGAAGAGAGCAGACAAAATTAAATAATGTGAAAGCGTTGCAAGATGAGGCAGAATTTGAGAGTGGGCTAAATCGGGAGTTTTCAATGGCTGAATTAAATCATACATTAAGGAAAGTCTGTAAGACAACTCCAGGAAAAGACCAAGTGACGTATAAAATGATTAAAAACCTGAGTGACGCTGGTAAAAAGATATTATTAAAGTTGTACAACAAGGTTTGGGAAGAAGGGATATTGCCTACTTCATGGAAAGAAGAGGTGGTTTTTCCAATATGCAAGCCAGGTAAAAATTCCAGGTTTAGGTGAGAGTTACAGACCAATCACTTTAACATCCCATGTTGGTAAAACTATGGAAAAAATGATTAATGAGAGGTTAACATATTATCTGGAGTCTAGAGAGGCATTAAAAAGTTACTAAAGTGGATTTAGAAAAGGGAGAAGTACTACCGATCCTACTGTCTGTTTGGAACATGAGGTTAGGAAGGCCCAAGTGAATAAGGAAAGTGGGGTTGCGGTGTTTTTGGATGTTGAGAAGGCATATGACATGATGTGGAAGGAGGGGCTGATTATCAAAACTACATGAGCTAGGCATTAGAGGGAGAATGAAAAGATGGATTAAAAATTTTTTGAATGACAGGAAAATTTCGGTAAGAATAGGGAAGCAGTATAGCTCAAGCCAAATGATAGAAAATGGAACCCCACAAGGCAGTATTATTAGTCCCATTTTGTTTTCAGTCATGATCAATGACATTTTTTCTAGAGTTAAAGATTCTGTTGGTGTCTCTTTGTTTGCAGATGATGGTGCTATGTGGACAAGAGGGAAAAATCTATCATTTATTGTTAAAAAGTTGCAGCAGGCGATTGATGAAGTTGAGGCTTGGCCAGTGGAATGGGGATTTAGGTTTTCGGTGGGAAAAACAAAGGCTGTGGTCTTCACAAGGAAGAGATTAAACAATCAAGTTGATCTTAGAATATATGATCAAAACATAGAAACTGTGGAGTGTTTCAAGTATTTGGGTGTGTGGTTTGATAAGGGTTGCTGTTGGAAGATTCAGGTTGAGAAAATTGTGGCAAAATCTAAGAAGGTTTTAAATGTTATGAGATGTTTGAGGGGAAGAGAATGGGGAGCAAGTAGAGGTGCTTTAAAAACATTATATGCGGCGTTAGTTAGGTCAGTGTTTGATTACGGGTGTGTTATGTATGGATCAGCGTCAGAAACGTTATTGAAAAAACTGGGTGTAATTCAATACCAAGCTCAGAGGTTATGTTGTGTGGCCATAAAAACTACTCCAGTAGCAGCACTCCAGGTGGAGATGGGTGAGATGCCTCTGGAGTTAAGAAGATCTCAAATAGCAGCTACATACTGGGCCAACATCAGAGAATCTAGTGGCAGTCACCCAGTACACAATGTACTGAAACCTTGCCAAGAGAAGGAAAAGAGACAAATGAGAAGCTTTGGGTGGACAATAGAGAATAAAGTCAGGGAGCTAAGGGTTGCTGATAAAGCAGTATGTCCAACAGTCCCTCTTTCTGCAGAACCACCATGGTGTCTGGAAGAAGTAAAGGTGGATTTTAGACTTTTTTACAAATGACATAAGAGGGAGGATAAACAAGAGGGAGGTCAATAACTATTTAGAAGGTAGCTATCCTGACTTTATAAAGATTTACACAGATGCATCTAAATCAACGAAGAACATTGTGGGAATAGCATTCATCATTCCAGAATTAGATGTCATGAAGAAGGAAAGGGTTAGTGATGACTTGGCTGTGTATACTGGGGAGCTTTTGGCAATCTGTTTGGCATTGGGCTGGGTGGAAGAAGTAAAGCCCAGAAAGGTTTTGATAGGGTCTGATTCTAGCAGCGCAATGGAAAGTATCGGGCATATGCATTCAGAGTCAAGACAGGATTTGGTGATGGAAATAGTACTTTCAGTAGGGAGAATCTCAAAGGCAGGTGTGGACATTAGGTTCATTTGGATCCCGGCGCACATTGGAGTGGAGGGGAACGAGCTAGCAGATAAATGTGCAACAAGGGCAACTAGGATGAGTCAGGTTAGTTGGAATGTGAAATATAGCAAAGCAGAGGTCAAGAGCATTATCAAAACACATATTAAAAAGAAGTGGCAGGAAGAGTGGTGTAGAATATGTATGTGTAGTTGCCCTGGCAACGCATACGAGGCAACGTGACGTATGGGGTGCCGCTGGGGATCTCGGGGTATTCTGGCTACAGCTTGTGGGAAGTAGCGGCACGCCTCTGGAGATATGCCTAAATAAAGCTCGTACTTTAGACCATACGTGAATTCCTGTGTATCTTTGACACTTCTACATGGGGTCAGAAGTCAGCCTCTGTCCAGCATGTCGCAGAACCTTCGACGGATTGATCCGCTCGTCTTTGACGAAAACATTGCAGACAACTGGGACAAGTTCAAGCGGGAATGGCGCGTTTACAGCATCGCGGGGCTAACATTGGCTAGCAAAAAGGTGCAAGCATACACACTCCTCAACCTCGCCGGTCCTGATGCGCTGGACAAGTACGACACATTCACCTTTGAACAAGGCGAAGATCCGGAAGATCCCGACACACTGGTAAAGAAATTTGATGAAATCTGCCTTCCTGTAAAAAACGTCATTATGGACAGACATGCATTCAATATTACAGGCCAGAAACCACACCAGTCTATCCAGTCGTATGTAGCCACGTTAAGGTCTCTGGCCATGAAATGTGAGTTCGGCCCGTTACATGATGAACTGATTAGAGACAGGTTGGTGTGTGGTGTCCGCGATGACACCCTCCGCACCCAGCTACTGAAAGAAAAGAAATTGACGCTAGATGCAGCCATTGAGATGTGTGTGCTACACGAGCCATCTGAAAAGGGCAACATGGAACTAAAGAAGGAAAAAGACGACAAAGAAATGAAAAAGGAAGGAGATCTGTGTGCAGTGCAATTCAACTTGTGCTCAAACTGTAGTGGGCAACACCCACCCAATCGCAGCAGCTGCCCAGCTTTCAATAAACGCTGCAACTCGTGCGGAAAATGGAACCACTTCTCCAAATGCTGCAGATCGAGCGGGGAGCGTAAACCCAGTGCACAGCGTGGGCTGTAGCCGAGCAGACCACCCCACACCCCACCCAGAGGAGGATACGCGCACAAAATAAGCGAACTGGACACAGAGACCGCACATGACCCAGCCGAACTCTTCTACTGTGAAAGCGTGGAAACGGCTACAGAAAAGGGCGAGATATTCACCATGCTGTCGTCCTCCACCACCGGAAAACAACTGAAAGTAAAGATTGACAGTGGGGCGCGGTGCAATGTGATCTCCAAAGCCACTCTTAACCACACCGACCCCAATGCGGACATCGACCACAGCCATATAATCAACCTCGTGGCCTACGGAGGACAGGTAATAAGAACAATGGGAATGGCTACTGTACATCTCACATGCGGGACATTACACTTTCACATTGTTGACAGTGATGTGAAACCTCTTCTCGGTCTCATTGATAGTGTAAAACTGGGCTTTGTGAAACTGGGACCAAATGTGCATGCACTCCAACAGGGGGCGCCAGAACTGACAGAATACAGAGACTTATTTGACAACAGCACTGTAGGCAAGCTTCCGGTGGTGTACCACATGCATCTGGACGACACGGTGCACCCCACAATCTGTGCTCCCAGGCGGGTACCACTAGCAATGAAGGACAAGATCATTCAGGAGCTCAACAGAATGACCAAGCTGGAAATCATCAAACCAGTCCACGAACCCACAGAATGGGTATCTGCAATGGTGGCTGCCTGCAAGAAGGATGGCAGCATCCGGCTGTGCATCGATCCAGTCCATCTCAACAAAGCACTTCTCAGGCCACACCATCCCATGAAAACAGTCGAACAAGTGATAGCTGACATGCCGGGCGCCAAAGTGTTCAGCATCCTAGACGCAAAATGTGGATTCTGGCAGGTGCCACTCAGCAGCGGGTCCTCCAAACTGACCACATTCATGACACCAGTGGGTGTCATGAATGTGGTCAGGGCTTTCCTCCGAATGCCCTATGGGATATTGACGGGGAGTGAGGTGTTCCAGAGGTGCATGGAGCAACTCTTTGAAGGGCAGCCATGTGCAATTATCGTCGACGACATCCTTGTCTGGGGCAGCACTACAGAGGAGCATGACGCGCGTCTACGTCAGGTCATGGAGAGAGTGCGTGCCGTCAACCTCAAGCTCAACCCAGACAAATGCCGTTTCAGGGTGTCTGCAGTCTCATACGTGGGGCACCTGCTCACCAACCAGGGGATCAAACCGGATCCTGCCAAGACTGCCGCAGTTCGCCTGATGCCTCCCCCAGAGGACAAGCAGGGGGTCCAGAGATTCCTCGGCATGACAAACTACCTGTCAAAGTTCATTCCAGGCTACAGCGAAGTCACAGCACCCCTGCGTCAGCTCCTCCTTCAAGATGTGGACTGGGTCTGGCAGGAGCATCACACAGCGGCCTTCAACAAACTCAAGGACCTTCTCACCAGCCCCCCAGTCCTCCAGTATTTTGATGTACACCAGCCAGTGGTGCTGTCTGCTGATGCCTCTCAGCATGGTCTAGGGGCTGTCTGCCTGCAAAACAACAAACCTGTGGCGTTTGCCTCCAGAGCCCTCACGGAGACAGAGGGATGCTACGCACAAATAGAAAAGGAGCTCCTGGCTTTAGTCTACGCCTGTCAAAAATTCCACGACTACACATATGGCCGTCCTGTGACAGTGGAGACCGATCATCAGCCCCTCATCACCATACTGCGAAAGCACCTCCACTCTGCATCCGCTCATCTCCAGAGGATGATGCTGAAGCTGCAGCGTTACAACCTTCAGGTTACCTACAAAAGAGGCAAAGAACTGTATGTTGCAGACACCCTCTCACGTGCACATCTGCCGGCTGCTGACCAGACCGACAGTGCTGAGGACTACGATGTCATGACAGTGGAGGTGCTCTCCTCAAGAAGACTGGAGGAACTGAGACGTGAAACACTGGCAGACCCTACATGCCGCCGGCTAGCTGAGGTCATCATCACAGGCTGGCCTGACTCGTCAAAGAAACTGCCTCATGATCTCAGACCATTCTACAGCATGAGAGATGAGCTCACGACGGACGATGGCCTGCTGCTTCGCGGTCTGCGCTTCATCATCCCCCACTCTTTGCGACACTACTACGTCAAACAGCTGCATCAAGGCCACCCTGGCCCCGAAGCAACAAAACGCAGGGCCAGAGAGACCATGTTCTGGCCCACAATCAATCAGGACATTGAGAATGAGCTCTCCAAATGTGCTCCGTGTAATGCACTGCAACCTCACCAGACAAGAGAGCCTCTGCAACTACATGATGTACCTGACCTACCGTGGGCCCTCACGGCAGCTGATGTCTTCGAGTAGGAGGGAAAAGAACACCTGGTGCTTGTCGACTCGTACTCTGGCTGGTATGAAATGGATCAGCTCCCCAACACCACTAGTGCAACCATCATCACCAGGCTGAAACGGCACTTTGCCACACACGGTGCACCTCAGCAGCTCATGACTGACAATGCTGCATATTTCACTAGCAGGGAATTCCAGGAATTTGCCCACACATGGGACTTTGCCCACGTCACCAGCAGCCCCCACTACCCACAGTCAAATGGGTTAGCTGAAAGGGCCGTTCGTTCTGCCAAACACCTGCTGGAGAAATGTGCACGTGATGGTACAGATGTCTATGTGGCCCTACTCAACATACGAAACACACCAAGAGATGGACTGCCCTCCCCAGCGCAGCACTTGCTGTCTCGGCGCACAAAGACCCTCATTCCCATGACCAAAGCAATGTACCTACCCAGGGTGCAGGCTGCTCTCACACACGCAAGGCAGCGACGCAAGGCACACTACGACAAATCAGCCAAACGCCTAACACCACTGCAAACAGGGAACACGGTCAGGATGCAGACGGCCAGGGGATACGACCGGCTCGCAGTGGTCACAGGAGCTGCAGCACAACCCAACAGCTACCAGGTCCAGGTCGGGGATGCCACGTACACAAGGAACAGACGTCATCTGCTACTCACCCCAGAGACCTACACCCCTTATACACCAAGCCTCCCATCCAGCACCACTCCAGACCGACCAGCGGATCCACAGCCTGTCGCCGCCCAGCCAGAGACGGCCCCAGCCCAGGAAGGTGTGATCATCACCCGCTCAGGAAGAGTATCGTGGCCCAACACCCTCTACAAAGACTACACCACCTAGACACTTCCATTCACTCACTGACTCACTCACCCACTTACTCACATAAAAAAAAAAAAAAAAAAAATGGTCTACTGTAGAGGAGCTTGGAAATGAAGAGGCAATTTGGTTTATAAGCAAAGTTTTAATATTCAGCTCTTCTAACAAGTCTCATCTGGTGCAGAGAGTGGCAGAAGGGAAAAAAGAGACAGAAAGTCTCCAGCTCACTGACTTTGTACTGGCACACAACAAAAGACATGCATAACAAAGGCTGACATCCCTCATTATCTTAATCCCCCCATTGTCTTGGTATTTCCTCTCCTCGCCTTAGGGGGTGAGGGTGGCTCCTCCGGTCTCCTCCGGTCTCCTCTGTCGCGTCCGGGAACGTCTTTGTTCTTCACTCAGCGGGTGAGAGCCCTTTGTCCTTTCAGAGGTGTGAAGTCCTTTACATATGTAATCACCAAACATTTCCACATGCTTCAACATATGTAGGTTATGGAATATATGGTTAATATAGACCACAGGCCCCCCAAACAACTAAGAAAGGACAACAGGAAGGTTCACAGTCTAAGATAGTTATTATGACATACTAAGTGTTACATCTGTTGCCACGGAAGAAACTTTCTAGCAGCCATGCTCCTAAGAGAGTTCAGTGGTAATCATAACAGCATAGTAAAATCATAAGTCAGTCCTAAACTGTTGCAGCACAATTAGTGAACAATTGTGGAGTGGTTTGTATCAGTCCCTGTGCTGTCTGGGTTTTAATCTTCTCCCAAAACTGCTGTAGGTTGGTTTAGGCGCCCTACTGGGACCTTCTTGAGAGGGATCTGCAGTGTGGGAAAGAGAGAGGTTAACTGTTCCCTGCTGGGGGGCTGAGTCTTTTCTCTTGGGGGGTCTACCCCGCCGAGGTGCTCTCGCCAACTGTGCAGGCTCGTCTTTCAACAAGAAGGCAGGTTTAAGTCTGTCAATGCTGACTGTTTCTTTTCTGTCCCCAAAATCAAGCACAAAGTGTTTATCACCAGGTTCCAGCACTCTGTATGGCCCATCGTATGCTGGGCGAAAGGTAGGTTTTAAAGCTTCATGCTTAACAAAAACAAACTCAGCGTTTTTTAAAGCCTGAGGGACAAAAACCCGTGGGAAGGAGTGATGAGCTGGACCAGGGAGAGAGTTCGGTCCGTTGTTGCCTAAAAACCTTGGGACTGGAAGGCGCCCTGGCTCTGGGTTCTCTGGTAAAAATTCACCTGGGAGCCTGAGAGGTTGTGCAAAGACTAATTCTGCGGGAGAGGCATCTAGATCCTCTTTAGGTGCAGCACGCAACCCCAATAAAACCCAGGGAAGTTTATTTACCCAATTTGTGTCCGTTAGTGAGGCTCTGAGGGCAGCCTTTAAAGACCTGTGAAAACGCTCGCATAACCCATTAGCCTGAGGGTGATAAGCGGTGGTGCGGTGAATTGTTGCCCCTAAGCTGTTGGACATGGCTGACCAGAGCTCTGAGACAAATTGAGGCCCCCTATCGGACGTGATGTCCGATGGGACGCCGAAACGTGCCACCCAGTTTGTCAAAAAAAAACGCGAGCGACTTCCTCCGCTGTGGTTGCCGCTAGAGAGACTGCCTCTGGCCAGCGTGTGGTGCGGTCTATCATTGTTAACAGGTGTGTGAAACCCTGGGAGGAAGGTAGTGGCCCCACGAGGTCGACATGAACGTGGTCGAACCTTCTAGCAGGGATTGGAAAAGGCTCCAGAGGGGCTTTTGTGTGCCTGTGTATTTTGGCGCGTTGACAAGAAATGCAAGTTTTTGCCCATTCTTTTACGTTTTTGCGCAGGCCTGGCCACACAAACTTTTCGGCGACCATTTTAACCGAGGCGTGCACACCTGGGTGCGCGAGGGAGTGAATTGCGTCGAAAATGCGGCGGCGCCATGTAGCTGGTACTAACGGGCGAGGTCGGCCGGTTGAAACATCGCATATTAGGGGGGGCACGCCGTCGCGTAAACCCTTTTTCTCCAGCCTTAACCCTGTTGGTCCAGACAGGAGCGCGCGCACGTCCGCATCACTGCTCTGTTCCTCTGCCATGGCTGCATAATCTATCCCTGCATGGATAGGTGCTGCGTATGTGTCTGCGTTAGTGAAGAGTTCTGCTGCTGAGGCAGTATAATCTGTCTCCCCGCGCTCTGGTGGTGTCACAGCGCGAGAGAGACAGTCCGCTACTACGTTAAGTTTGCCTGCCACGTGTCGAATGTCTGTGGTGAACTCTGAAATCGCAGCTAGCTGTCTTTGTTGCCTGCCTGACCATGGTTCTGAAATTTTAGCCATAGCAAATGTGAGCGGTTTATGGTCTACAAAAGCCGTGAAACTCCGCCCTTCTAACCAGAACTGGAAGTGGCGGATGGATAAATGAAGCGCCAGCAGCTCTCTGTCAATAGTGCTGTATTTACGTTCAGTTTGGTTTAGCAATTTGTTAAAGAATGCTAAAGGTTGCCAGACCCCGCTGACAAGTTGTTCTACAACTGCCCCTATAGCTAGGTCTGAAGCATCTGTGGTTAGTGCGATGCGGGCCGAGGGATCTGGGTGAACTAACAATGTGGCATTAGCTAGGGCGCTTTTTACTTCCGCGAAAGCGCGTTCGCGCTCCGGGGTCCATTCGACCGCGTTGGAAGTTTTCTTTTTTTTGAGCGCGTCATATAGGGGCTGCATGAGCTGAGCTGCGTGGGGGAGGAAGCGGTTGTAAAAATTAACCATCCCTAAAAATTCCTGTAGCGATTTGACCGTTTGTGGCCGTGGGAAATTTTCTATCGCGTGAACTTTGTCTGGAAGTGGAACTGCCCCCTTCGGAGAGACTTTGTGTCCTAAAAAATCAATTTGTGACACGCCGAATTTGCATTTGGCTGGATTGATTATTAGCCCGTGCTCTTCCAGCCTCTGAAAAACCGTAGTGAGGTGCTGCTCGTGTTCTTCCTCAGACGAGCTGGCTACCAGCATGTCGTCGAGGTAGACGAAGACAAAAGGAAGGTCGCGTAGGACCGCGTCCATCATTCGTTGAAAAGTTTGAGCAGCGCCTTTGAGGCCGAAAGGCATTCGCAGGAATTCAAAAAGGCCGAAAGGGGTTATTACCGCTGTTTTAGGAACGTCTTCTGCTTGGACTAGGACTTGGTGATAACCGCGGACTAAGTCTATTTTTGAAAAAATGCGCGCACCCGCTAGATGTAGTGAAAAATCTTGAATGTGAGGGATTGGGTAACGGTCATCCGCTGTAGCGTTGTTTAATCTGCGGTGATCTCCGCACGGTCTCCAAGAACCGTCGGATTTCGGAACCATGTGAAGTGATGAGGCCCAGGGGCTCTTCGAGCGTCTAACAATGCCCAATTTTTCAAGAGTTGTAAATTCGTCCCGTGCTATGTTGAGCTTGGCCGCGTCTAAGCGGCGAGCTTTGGCAAAAACGGGAGGTCCCGTTGTGGGAATGAAGTGTTCAACCCCGTGTTTAGCCACAGTGGTTGAGAATTTGGGAATTGTGAGTGCTGGAAATTGGGTGAGGAGTTGCTCAAACTTACCTCCTGCCGTGGTGACGTTGGCCTGCACAGGTGGTGGAGAAACTCGGGCCGAGCATGGAATAGAAGCAAAGGACAGTGCATTAACCAGGCGCCTATTTGCTAGATCCACTAATAACCCATGTGCACACAAAAAATCTGCGCCTAATAAGTTAAAACTCACTGCCGCTACAACAAATGCCCATCTGTAGCTGCGGCCGTGGATGAGGAGGTGCAGGCTCTTTTCGCCGAACGTGTCGATGCTAGAGCCGTTGGCTGCCACGGCTCCGTTGCCCCGGGTGCCCGTGGCTCGATCTGCGTGGGAGGGCATGACGAAACTCAGCTGGGCTCCTGTGTCGATGAGGAACTGCTTGCCTGTGTGTCCATCCGTCACGTACAACAGCTTGTTTTTCTCGCCGAGAACCGCTGCTGTTAACGGCTCTCGGCTTTGGCGTTTTCCCGAAATCGCAAATTTGCAGGAGGGAACGCATTTGCGGGCCTTCTCAGCGAAGCGGTGGTGATAATAACAGACGTCGCTCTGACTGTTACGTCTTGGCCGTGTCGCTGTCACCGTGGGCTGGTTCTGCTCCGTGGGTTGCGGTTCCTCGCGGCTCGGGGCGTCAGCTTTGAGGTCTGCGGATGCTGCTGTGGGTGTCAGCTCCTTGCAGGCGTTGACGAGCCGATGAGCTTCATTGGCCAGCACGCGGAAGTCTTGGTGGTTGTTGCACTTCATGCTGGCGAGTGTCCCTCTCATGTGTGGCGGCAGCGTGCTGAGGAAAATAAACTGGAAGAGGAAGTTGTCATTGTCCTCTTCTTTGAGCTGTAGCAAATTCTCCATGAGGGCTTTAGGTTTGCACCCTCTGTGGCTGTAGACCGCCAGGATCTTCTCGGCTCTCTCTTCCGCTGATGGGACGTAGTTCGCCACGATGGTTGCTTTGAGCGTCTCGTATTTGTCCCGGGCCGGTGGTCGCCGGATCATGCTCCGCACACACTTCGAAGTGGCGGCCTTGAGTTTGGAGACGATATGATAAAATTTGGTATCATCAGCCGTGATGCCCGCCAGTGTAAACTGGGCTTCAGCCTGCTGAAACCAAGAGGCGGGGTCTTCTTGCCAGAAGTCTGGCAGCTTGACAGCGACGGCATTTGTGCACACCATCACTGTTGTGCCCGCCGGGTGAGAGTGCCCTGCCTCGGCTCTCACGGCGGTGCTGGTGCTCAGTTGAGCCCTCTCAATCTCTTCTGCCGGGGGGAACAGTTGTCCATCTGTTCCCTCATCTGCGTGGCCGCTGGCGTCTGCCAGGGTCGCCACGGATGAGTCACTTGCGGGGGAACGCCTCCGGTCCATACTCGCGTCAAGGTCACCAGTGTAGAGGAGCTTGGAAATGAAGAGGCGATTTGGTTTATAAGCAAAGTTTTAATATTCAGCTCTTCTAACAAGTCTCATCTGGTGCAAAGAGTGGCAGAAGGGAAAAAAGAGACAGAAAGTCTCCAGCTCACTGACTTTGTACTGGCACACAACAAAAGACATGCATAACAAAGGCTGACATCCCTCATTATCTTAATCCCCCCATTGTCTTGGTATTTCCTCTCCTCGCCTTAGGGGGTGAGGGTGGCTCCTCCGGTCTCCTCCGCCGCGTCCGGGAACGTCTTTGTTCTTCACTCGGCGGGTGAGAGCCCTTTGTCCTTTCAGAGGTGTGAAGTCCTTTACATATGTAATCACCAAACATTTCCACATGCTTCAACATATGTAGGTTATGGAATATATGGTTAATATAGACCACACTACAGTACAATGTGTCACTGTACAATGTCACTGTTCATTCTTCATGCACGTTACGTTGATGAATGTGAAGGTTTACAATATAAAGGTTCCTACCTCAAGATTCCTTACTCACGTTAAGTTAATGAATTTGTAATTAGTGTTCCACCTCTATACTTCATATTCAGGTTAAGCTGGCGAATTTGTGTTATTGAGACTTTGAAATTTTTAATATAGTTGAATATTGTCATTCTGGCATTCCTAACTTCCCCTCATGTGCCTTACCCTAATAGGAGCACTTAGGCTGTTCTTCATCTGTCAAAACTGCCAACCTACCCTGTTTGTTATACTTTATTGAGAGGGGAAATGTAGAATATGTATGTGTAGTTGCCCTGGCAACGCATACCAGGCGACGTGACGTACGGGGTGCCGCTGGGGATCTCGGGGTATTCTGGCTACAGCTTGTGGGAAGTAGCGGCACGCCTCTGGAGATATACCTAAATAAAGCTCGTACTTTAGACCTTACGTGAATTCCTGTGTATCTTTGACACTTCTACAAGTGGGACAAAGGAAGTTAAGGATGGAGCCTGTATGGCATACAAAAGAAAGTTGGGGGAGCTAGAGAAGTTCACAGGAGTAGGAAGGAGGAGGACATCATATCCAGGTTAAGATTAGGTCACACAGGGCTGAATAGTACATTAGCTATAATGAAAAAACACCCAAATGGGAAATGTGATCATTGTGGAAACGATGAAACAGTTGAACATACATTTATGCACTGCCCAAAGTATGAATTTGCACGGTTAGCATTGGTGGACAGCCTATACAGTTACAAAACCCAACTCAATATGAAAGAGATTTTGCAGAGAAGTTCAGGGGATGCGGTCTATAAGGCAGTTTTTAGGTTTATTAGGGCAACAGGACTAATTTCAAGGATATAGGAGGGTAATGCCATTTTGAATCACACTCCATTCCAGAAGGTGGCGGTAATGCACCTACAAGCTGTTTGCCAACCGCCATAAAATATCAGAAGAAGAAGCAGCTTTGGCCCTTCTCTTCCTGCTTGCTTCTGGAGGACGAATGTGACGTCTTTTCAGCGCATGTGTGCCTCGATTGGAGACGGCAACGAGAGAACGGACCCGAGACTTATGAGGTATATGAACTATGGAGGGCAGCAATACGCCAAAGTTACATGGGCAAAATTTCTTCAGTCTGATTACAATTCAGATCAGAATTTTACTGTTTACATGGATCCTGAAAAAGCTGATCTGATTAGGACGTGCGTTTCCATGTGTCACACGTTTGAACGGAATAAATCATTTTGACATGCGCACATCGACATTTCGACATTCCGAAAATAGAAGCAGCAACTTCCGGTTTTAGCAAGCCCCACTTCGTGTCGAAATTGACCTGTATTGTTATTCAGACTGTACTTTTGCTTCTGCTGGTCTCCGTAATAAAGCTACAAGTACATACTTCTGCATATGACAAACAGAGGGAGACAGCAGGACGATACAGACCAGTTTTGTTTTACTCCCACTATGTTTTCCGCCAGCTGCCGCTAAGGCGGAAATACGTCACGTCAACGTGCAGCTGGTGTACAGACATGCGCAGTAAACATTTTCTGCCCTACATTCGGAATAAGTGTTTTCATGCGCACCATTCCTATTAACAATCGGAATGAAATTTTGATCCGAATGAGTGTGATCGGGTTAGAATATTCAGATTGCCGTGTTTACATGAAGCATTTTTATTCCGATCAGGCATTTAATCCGGTTACTTGTGTCCATGTAAACATAATTAATACGTCTGGTCTGCCTTACTGAGAAGAAGATGAAGACTGAAGACGGCGACGAGAGGATGGAACTTTTAATCCCGAACCGAGACTTGCTGCTAAAGCTGTGAAAAAGGCTTTGGTTTTTCACCAACAAATGTAAGTAATAACTGTAAGACAACAACTAAGCTTCCCCGGAGAAGGTTTTGGCTCTGTATTTACATTTAAATTGTATTTAAAAGAACGGTGAGCCAAGCTAACCAGCTAGCTTAACTCGCTGAGCCGAACTTGTGTTGAGGACAGTTTATAGTCAAGTCCCCCCATAACAAACTCGCCCCAGCCAGTTACAGCCGCCCCATAACCTGCTCGCTCTACGCCCAGCTCACCTCACAACAAACTCGCCAGTGTTTCCAGGTGGGAAATGTTGAAGTATCGTACTTGTAGCTTAAAAGTATCGGATTTTGTGGAAAATTATCGTACATACCCAGTTTTCATTCTGATGTGGCTCAGGCCCATCTGGTTCAGTAACATTATCACAGATCGTGCATATTACAGACGCAGGCTTACCTTTAAATAATCTAACAGATCGGTTGGGAAAAAAAGCGCCTCTTGCAGATCAGCTCCTCTACCTGTGTGGAGTACAGGATAAGCTCCTGGTCTGCACTGAACAGCCCAGAATATCATTCATATTTAACTATCTTCTATATGGCTTCTGTTGAATCATCATGTACGAAGGTCTTGCCTCATAAATGTTTTGAGAAGTACTCTGTTGATACATTAGGAACTAGAAAAGCACTCGGAGAGCGCAGACCTCCGCCAAGCGCCACAGTTCCCCCCATACAGTGTTTGTGTGTACGTTTTCAGATTCCTTGACCATGAAAACATATGACTAGCAATTGGATTCACAATGATAGGATTAGTGGTTCAGTAGTTATTGACGAAAATGGCATTTTCCGTAATGGTGGTTTAGCGTCACAGTTCCCCCCATACAGTGTTTGTGTGTACGTTTTCAGATTCCTTGACCATGAAAACATATGACAAGCAATTGGATTGACAGTGATAGGATTAGTGGTTTAGTAGTTATTCACGAAAATGGCATTTTGCGTAATGGCGGTTTTCTTGTGGACGGTGATCCGGATCACCACCAAAATCTAATCATCTGTAGGATACCGCATTTCTGACAATCTATGGGCTGGGCTGCACGGTGGCGCAGTGGTTTAGCACTGTGGCAGCACAGTTTTACCCTCGGCCGGGGGATCGCGGGGATCATGAGATCGTGGGTTCGATCCCAGCCCCCGACCAACAGTGAGCTGTGTGGAGTTTGCATGTTCTCCCCGTGTTGCGCGGGTTTACTCCGGGATTTCTCCGGTTTCCTCCCGCATACCAAAAACATGTAGGTTTAGGGCGCTCGCGCATGCAGCGACCAGCAGCCGGTGGCTTACTGCAAACCAAATCTACCTACGGGTACAAATAAGTAACAAAAAAAAAAAAATCTATGAAAATTTCATGAAAATCCGTCCATTACTTTTTGAGTTATCTTGCTAACAGACAGACAGACAAACCAATGCCAATGAAAACATAACCTCCTTGGCGGAGGTAATAAACATCAATCAATCCGCCTAACTACTACTAAAATGCCTCTGATAATTGAAGCAGAAACCTGTTTCACAGTTTTATTGAGAACCACAAACCGGTGACATATAAATAAAGTATACAAAATCAAATCAAAATCAAAAAAAATTTTGCACAAACATTTGCACACTGCAGCAGCAGCAGAAAGCTTTAGTGCTAATGCCAACAACAGGTTTGAACCATCCAGTAAAACTGGGGTCTGTTTCCCCCCAAAATACTTTTAATAAGTCCTTACAGACACATGTGCCTAAGGTCTGGAAAGATGCTGTGGTTGTCCCCGTTCCAAAATCCAGCTGTCCTAAAACGGTAAATTATTTTAGACCAGTTGCCTTGACTTCAATTTTAATGAACATTTTTGGAAAAACTGGTCAGATTTGAGGTCCTAAAGCAGACTGAGCATGCATTGGATCCTTTGTATTTTGCCTATAGGCTTCACAGAGGAGTGGAGGATGCCACTGTCACTCTGCTTAACATGCTTTTTAAACATCTGAATTGTAATGGGACACACGCCAGGCTTTTATTTGTGGACTTTTCTTCTGCTTTTCATACAATCCAACCTCATATTTTAGTTGAAAGGCTCCTGCAACAATTTGATTTGAGTAATAATCTGGTGGGTTGGATTCTGGATTTTTTTAACCAACAGGACACACAGTGTAAGGGTCAATGGTACATTGTCTGACCGAAAGTGTTCTTCTACTGGCTCTCCTCAGGGGTGTGTGCTGTTACCACTACTCTTCATCCTGTACACAAACATGTGTCAGAGCAGACATGACAACAGACATATAAAGTATGCTGATGATTCAGTTATTGTCAGTCTCCTTCAGGATGGTGACAGTGGCCACGGCCCAGTAGTTGATGATGTTGTTCACTGGTGTGAGGATTCCTACCTGCAGCTGAATACGACAAAAACAAAAGATATGATTATTGACTTTAGGAGGAAAACTCCCAGGCACGAAGTCACTGTACTAAAAGGCCAGACCATTGAATGTGTGCAATCCTACAAATATCTTGGGACGATTATTGATAGTAATTTAAACTTTGAAGAGAACTGTGAAAGGGTGTGCAAAAAGGGTCAGCAACATTTGCATTGTTTAAGGAAACTCGCACACTTCCAAACTGACCGAACCATAATGACAATGTTTTATCGGGCTTTCATTGAATCTGTTTTATCCTTTTCTTTAGTGTCATGGTTTGGTCAGATAAAACTGAAACAGAGGAAATCCTTAGACCAGGTGGTTAGATGGTCCAGTTGTTTGCTTGGTGAGTCACAGCTGAGCCTGACATCCCTGTACACCAGACAGGTACAGAGGATTGCTGCCTCCATTTTAATGATGACTCCCACCCTTTGCACTGCAACTTTCAGCTTCTTCCCTCCAGACGGAGGTTTATTGTCCCAAAATGTAAAACCCAGCGCTACAAAAACAGCTTTGTTCCTGCTGCTGTCAATGAGTTGAACAAGATGTAGCAATATCCATCCATCCATCCATCTTCTTCCACTACCGGAGTGGTGGCTCAGTTGGTAGAGCATCCGCCCCACACCCGGGAGGCAGGGGTTCAAATCCCGGCCGGGTCATGCCGAAGACCATATAAAAGTGGAACTTCCTGCCGTCCAGCTTGGTGCTCAGCAATAATGGAATGGAGTAGGGAAATTTGTGGCGGCGCCTTGCATGGCAGCGGCCCTCTGATTCTACACTTGGGGTGTGTGTGATTAACACAGTGGATAGGTAAAACACAATCTCGTTCTACTGTACATGATTAGTTGTACAGTTGAATGACAATAAGGGTGATTTAATTTAATCCTTTTTGGGTCGCGGGGGGGCTGGAGCCTATCCCAGCATCTTTTGGGCGAGAGGCAGGGTACACCCTGGACAGATCGCCAGTCCATCGCAGGGCCAACACAGAGAGACAGACAACCATTCACTCTCACAGTCATACCTAAGGACAATTTAGAATCCTCAGTTTGATGCCAATTAACCTAACTTGTATGTTTTTGGCATGTGGGAGGAAACCAGAGAAATCCCGGAGTAAACCCACGCAGACACGGGGAGAATATGCAAACTCCACACAGATCACTGTTGGTCGGGGGCTGGGATCGAACCCAGGATCCCCGGCCAAGGGTGAGTTGCTGTGCTGCCGCAGTGCTAACCACTCCGCCACCGCGCTGCCCCAAGATGTAGCAATATATTGCACATAATTTAGTTATCTGTTTATTAATTTTTATTTCATATTTATTTATTTTTGTAGTTTTTTTATTTGGGTTTTAAATCTTTTATTGGATTTTAGACTTATTGAGTTTTTAATCTCTTTGACTTAGTTTTTAACTTTTTTAATATGACCCTTCTCTCTTATCTCTCTGTCTTATGTCCTGATTGGTGGAGCCTTGAGTACTTTCATCGTGTTTATAGCCAGCTTCATGTGTGCCTGTGTTTGTGTTCATGTTGAATGTAATTGTGGTTTGTAAATACGTGTCTAAAAGGATGCCACCTGACTGCAAAACAAATCTACCTACGGGTACAAATAAAGTAACCTGAACCTGAACCCCCATTCATTTCTTAATCTGCTGGTAATGTTGCTTACTTGTTGAGTCTGCCGTGCCTGCATTAGTGCTGTCACATATGCGAACAATTCGATTGAGTGCACTAGTTTTTATTTGTGAATGGACTGAACTGAATCACTCACCAGAACTGCAGTGAAAGTCAGGGATCACCAGCTGAATCACCCGCCTGAGCAGCAAACGAGCCCTGCCCTCTCTGTTCAGCCGACTCTCATGGTAGACAGTTGGAGCTCCTGTACAGCACTGAGTGAGTTGGTGTGCCACTATTTCTCATGGTTCTTTTTAGCTTAACTCAGTATGTTTCAGTGAACTGTGGATCCCGTCAGTAGTAGGGCTGGGAACAATCTCTAATTTCCAGAATTGATTCGATTCCGATTCTTGAGATTCTGAATCGATTCGATCTGAGAAATTACCATTTTAATAGCCATTTTACTTGCCAGGAAAAAAAAAAAATCTTTGGGACCTAATACTGCAAATTGTACCAAGAATACTCCCAGCTTTGTTAATGCATAAATTATCACCTGTAGAACTGACCCAAAATCAGTTACAATAATGCAGTTTTATTATTTAACTTGTGATTTCACAAAGTGCTCGCAAGTGCTTTCTTTAGTGCAAAGGGTGTGTAGTGTCAAGTTAATAACCCAGAGTCAGTAAACAAATCCAATGCATGAAGCATGTATATAAAATCTCACAGGATTTCAGTTCCTCCAGGATTTTGTCAGCTATTTCTGTTATTGTTGTGGCCCAAAACGCCTGAATTTGTGGGAGCTTTTCCAAAAAGTTGTGACATTTTTAAAGGTTTTATGCACTAAAAGTTGTGTGAGGAAGTACAGATTTTAAAGTAGCTGTTTTTTTTCCATAGTTTACAGTGATGCTGCTCTATGCACCACAAGAAAAGCACAGGATTGCCAAAAATTTCCCGTTTAACAGTGATTTATGTAGAATTAAATGCTCAGTAAAACTGTCAAAAATGACCAACATTGTATTCTTGCTGAGAACTTAAATTAAAAAAAAAGAAATAAAAGAATTAGTCATTACAACAACTAAATTACATTGAATGCATGTTAGAGTATGGAGAAAATTATGGCAGCACCTTCTTGAATCCCCTCATGGATCGTCACCTTATCGTGGTGGGGGGGGTTTGCGTGCCCCAGTGATCCCAGGAGCTATATTGTCCGGGGCAATTTGCCTCTGATAGGGTCACCCAAGACAAACAGGTCCTGGGTGAAGGGCCAGACTAAGAACGATCCAACAGACTCTCATGATAAATTCTATATTAAGGATTCAGTGTACCCTGCCCGGTATGGGGTTACTGGGGCCCCACCCTGGAGCCAGGCCTGGGGGAGGGGCTCGAAGGCTCGCATCTGGTGGCCGGGTTTCCACCCACGGGACCCGGCCGGGCTCAGCCCGAAGGAGTTACATGGGTCCGCCCTCCAGTGGGCTCACCACCTGCAGGAGGGATCATGGGGGTCCGGTGCTATGTGGATTAGGTGGCGGTCAAAGGCGGAGACCTTGGCGGACTGATCCCAAGCTTTCTAAACTGGCTTTTGGTACGTGGAATGTCACCTCTCTGGTGGGGAAGGAGCCTGAGCTGGTGTACGAGGTTGAGAGATACCGGCTAGATATAGTCGGCCTCACCTCAACACACAGCTCCGGTTCCGGAACCAGTCTCCTGGAGAGGGGCTGGAGCTTGGCCTACTCTGGAGTTGCCCCAGGTGAGAGGCAACGAGCAGGGGTGGGTATTCTTGTATCCCCCCACCTTGCTGCCTCTATATTGGAGTTTTCCCCGATGGACGAAAGGGTTGCTTCCCTGCGCCTTCGGGTTGGGAAACGGGTCCTGACCATCATTTGTGCCTATGCACTAAATGATGTTTCAGAGGACCCACCCTTTTTGGAGTCTGTGACTGGGGTGCTGGAGGGTGCTCCTCTTGGAGACTCCATTGTCCTACTGGGGTACTTCAATGCGCACGTGGGCAATGACAGTGAAACTTGGAGAGGGGTGATTGGGAGGAACGGCCTGCCTGATCTGAACCCAAGTGTTGTTCAGTTATTGGACTTCTGTGCTAACCACAGTTTGTCCATAACAAACACCATGTTCAAGCATAAGGGTGTCCATATGTGCACCTGGCACCAGGACACCCTAGGTCACAGGTCGATGATCGATTTTGTTATCGTGTCATCAGACCTGCGACCGTATGTCTTGGACACCCGGGTAAAGAGAGGTGCAGAGCTGTCAACTGATCACCACATGGTGGTGAGTTGGATCCGTTGGCAGGGGAAGAAGCCATTCAGACCTGGTAGACCCAAACGTATAGTGAGGGTGTGCTGGGAACGTCTGGCTGAGGCCCCTGTCCGGGAGGTCTTCAACTCCCACCTCCGGAAGAACTTCAACCACATTCCGAGGGAGTCTGGAGACATGGAGTCTGAATGGGCCATGTTCTCCACCTCTGTTGCTGAAGCGGTGGTTCAGAGCTGCGGCCGCAAGGCTGTCGGTGCATCTTGTGGTGGCAACCCCCGAACCAAGTGGTGGACACCAGTAGTGAGGGGGGCCATTAAGCTGAAGAAGGAGTCCTATCAAGCTTGGTTGGCTTGTGGGACTCCCGAAGCAGCTGAGGTGTACCGGCAGGCCAAGCGGAGTGCAGTTCAGGTGGTTGCTGAAGCAAAAACCCGGGTATGGGAGGAGTTTGGTGAGGCCATGGAACAAGACTTTCGGTTGGCCTCGAAGAGATTCTGGCAAACTGTCCGGCAGCTCAGGAGGGGAAAGCAGCTCCCTGTCCACACTGTGTATGGTGCGGATGGGACACTGTTGACTTCGACTGGGGATATCATCAGGCGGTGGAAGGAATACTTTGAGGATCTCCTCAATCCCACTGATACGCCTTCCACAGAGGAAGCAGGGTTTGTGGACGAGGGGGATGACTCGCCTATCACAGGGGCTGAGGTCGCCAAGGTGGTTAAAAATTTCCTTGGTGGCCGGGCCCCAGGGGTGGACGAGATTCGCCCTAAGTACCTCAAGGCCCTGGATGTTGTTGGGCTGTCATGGTTGACACGCCTCTGCAACATTGCGTGGAGGTCGGGGGCAGTGCCTTTGGCATGGCAAACCGGGGTGGTGGTTCCTCTCTTCAAAAAAGGGGACCGGAGGGTGTGCTCCAACTTTAGAGGGATCACACTCCTCAGCCTCCCTGGGAAGGTCTATGTCAAGGTACTGGAGAGGAGAGTCCGGCCATTGGTCGAACCTCGGATTCAGGAGGAGCAATGTGGTTTTCGTCCTGGCCGTGGCACATCGGACCAGCTCTTTACCCTCTCGAGAATTCTTGAGGGTTCGTGGGAGTTTGACCAACCAGTTTACATGTGTTTTTTGGAGTTGGAGAAGGCATTTGACCGCGTCCCTCATGGTTTTTTGTGGGGGGGGGGGGGTGCTTCGGGAGTATGGGGTATCAGGCTTGTTGTTACGAGCTATTCGGTCTCTGTATGACCGTTGTGAGAGTTTGGTTCCTATTTCCAACACTCGGTCGGACTCATTCCCAGTGAGAGTTGAACTCCGCCAGAGCTGTCCTTTGTCACCGATCCTGTTCATAATTTTTATGGACAGGATTTCTAGGCGCAGCCAGGGAATGGAGGGTGTCATGCTTGGTGACCACAGGATCTCATCTCTGTTGTTTGCAGATGATGTTGTCCTGTTGGCTTCATCCAGCAATGACCTACAGCTCTTGCTGGGACAGTTTGCCGCTGAGTGTGAAGCGGCTGGGATGAGAATCAGCACCTCAAAGTCTGAGTCCATGGTCCTCAGCCGGAAAAAGGTGGATTGTCCTCTCTGGGTTGGGGACAGGCTCCTGCCCCAAGTGGAGGAATTTAAGTATCTTGGGGTTTTATTTACGAGTGAGGGGAAAATGGAGCGAGAGATTGACAGACGGATCGGAGCAGCATCTGTAGTGATGCAGACATTGTACCTGTCTGTTGTGGTGAAGAGGGAGCTTAGTTCTAAGGCAAAGCTGTTGATTTACCAGTCAATCTACGTTCCTACTCTCACATATGGTCACAAGCTTTGGGTAATGACTGAAAGAACAAGATCATGGATACAAGCGGCTGAAATGAGCTTTCTCCATAGGATTGCTGGACTCACCCTCAGAGATAGGGTGAGGAGCTCAGTCATCCGGGAGAGGCTTAGAGTAGAACCGCTTCTCCTCCACATTGAAAGGAGTCAGTTGAGGTGGTATGGGCATCTGATTAGGATGCCTCCTGGACGCCCCCCACTTGAGGTGTTTTGGGCACGTCCCACTGGGAGGAGACCCCGGGGCAGACCCAGGACTCAGTGGAGAGACTATGTCTCCCAGCTGGTCTGGGAACGCCTTGGTATTCTCTCTGAAGAGCTGGAGCAGGTGGCTGGGGAGAGGGAAGTCTGGGCTTCTCTGCTTGAACTACTGCCTCCGTGACCTGGACCTCCGGAAAAGCGGTAGAAGATGGATGGATGGACCTTCTTGAATCTTGAATTTAAAAACTAAGACCCTGAAAAATTTGAGCTCTTCTGTGCAGAAATCCACAACGAAGCAGTAGTCTAGTGGCTAGGAGGGGTTCCCATGCACCCCCCGGAAATCAACTTTTAACCAGCATTTCTGGAATGCTCTGGATAAGCTGTTAACGAAATGCCTTGTTCCCAAGCTTGCAAAATGTCCCACGTGACTTTTTTATGCTAATTTTATGTAAATTATTGCCGCCATTACCAGAAAATGCATTTTTTGTTATATCTCTTTAAATGTTTGAGAAAACTCCTTAATTATGGCTTCTACACCCGTGTTATGAAGGTCAATTGTCACATTGAACCTATTTTCAGAATGCCCATATTTGCACAGAACAAGAAAATATGCAAATTAGGTCCGCCATTGTGCAAAAATCTTTATTTCTCTATATCTCTACCAGTCTTGGACATAGCCTCACCAAAATGGTTTCTACCTCCCTTATTACATGGTCAAACAATACGATAACGTTATCATTGTTGTGAATACACGTGTTACTAGTATGTTAGGAAATCCTGTAATTACGGCTGCGATGAAGAAAAAATATTTTTTTCGCCCTATTTTGGCTCCTTTTAGAGATAAACGTTTTCTGGGAGCTTCTACCTCCCTATTAACATGGTCAAGGAACATGATAAAAACTAATCATGTGTTCATTTCTAACAGTAATATGTAAATATTACGCATCATCATCATCCTCTTCTTCTATGTCGTCTTCTGCTTCGTCTTCAGACTCTTCTTCTTCACTGTCGTCTTCACCAGCAGTATCTAGGATATCTACGAGTGAAGTAGGTAGCGCCTCTCCATAGTACCAGATGGGTTCTAGTACTTCCTGGTCTGTTCTTAACCAACCCTGACCCTCATCGTGTGGTTTCGGCTTTTCGAAGATAGCTTGGTGAGCTCGTTTGTGCAGCGCAACCCGGTAGTTTGCACGCTGGATGTGTAGCTTGAGCGCAGAGTGGCACAGAGGGAGACGTGACAGGTCGACTTTTGACTTGGTAGTGAGCCTCTCACCTTCACCAACCATCTTTCGAAGCAGTTTGACACGTACGGTATCCACGGACGATTCACGAGGCTGCCCATACATGATACAGGTGAACTTCTCCAGCTGCGTAACCACTTCAGGGTTGACGTTCCAGTTCTCTCCAAGCTGACGGAATGCCTCATGAAACCTTGGGCTCTTCTCAAGTTTTTTCAGAGCACCAACTTTTCCTTTTCCTTTAACCACTTGCGCTCCGTTGTTCCGCGGGCGGGCAAGTCTCTGCGTCCTAGGGCGCAGGAGGGCGCACTCGTGCGTCCTCGTGCGCTCTCGGACGCATAGTCCAGATTGTGGTGATGTAGGTGGTGTTGGCGTCCAAGCGCCACTGAAAGAGAAAGCTGCAGACACAGCCGCAAACAGATTAGTTCATCTGATTGACCTCTCATTCGACTAATAAGAGCCTTGAATTGGGTTTCTGAAACCTTGAAGAACCAATGAATGAAAACCTAGGAAGGAGGACCCGCCTACTGTGAATGCAGGAGCCAATTGAAGCACAGAAGTTCGGGCTGGGTGAAAAGAGATTTACTGTTGCAGCTGATGGAAAAAAAAGGACGCTGGATGAACCTGCTACAGATCCAGCAGCATGGAGAACACCCACAAGTGGGACCTGCACTCATTCCAGCAGAATAGACGTTTAGGATTCTCTTCCGTCATCATAGACCGACGGAGGCCGACGACAAAGGTCGTAAATCATTCACCAAAACCGCAATATTGGAATTATGTTTTGACCGGGATCCACGAGCGGACCAGCGTCACGTTCGCCTGACAATGGGGAAGAGAAGTTCGCCAGGACTCTGCTGCTGTGAAGAGGTAAAGTGTTATAAACTAAATTATTATTTCTCCCTGAAAACTGTAATCCAAAAATGACTTTTGACCGATCGGTAAATTACAACTGTACGGCGCACGAAGTATGAAGTGCGTGTGCCGCGATAAACGGTTCATTTGCCGTGTTTGGACCGTGAACGCCCCCCCCCCCCCCCCCCCGCTGCAGAAGAGGAGCGGGGGGGGCGTTCACGGTCCGAACGCCCCCCGGTCCGCGGGGGGAAGCCGCTGTGACAGCGTTGCTGTGGAAACATGCAACGAGTGTAATCCGTCATGTAGCGAGGGCCGAACTCCGTCCTTTGTAGCGGGGGGGGGGGGTCCCCCCCACACACACACAGTAGCGAGGGGGGGAGGCCGCTGTGACAGCGTTGCTGTGGAAACATGCAACGAGTGTAATCCGTCATGTAGTGAGGGCCGAACTCCGTCCTTTGTAGCAGGGGGGGGTCCCCCCCCCACACACACACACAGACACAGCCCTGAATGTGACCTTTCATTAGAGCCCAAAATGAAGATTCTACATTGAATTATTCAAAAGTTACAGACGTTTTTCCAAACTGTGCCATTTGGCACAGTTCCAAAACGCCTGGGAACAACCTGAGAACAAAGCTGTGTAAAATATTCATTTTTTGTGGTATTGCTACAAAATTTGGACCTCAGCTGGATGACACTTGGTTCTACATTTCTGTTGCATTTTCCAGCCGGATCGGACAGCTGTGTGTTATTTGCAAGCATTTGTATCCCAAAAAACACCGTGGCCAAATTTATTTTCTTCAAGTTCAGTGTGTTTAGATGACTGTAACTCAGTGGGCGGAGCACGTAGAGAGATTTTTTTTTTTGCCAAAAAATTCAAAGTGTTTTCTTTTAAATGAGACCAACCCCATGAAGATGCTGCAAAGGGGTGAAGAACAGCTTTCGATTTACTTTGGGCACGTTATTTTTTGGCGTTTTTAGGAAAATTGCCCGGAGTGCAAGGGGTTAAAGGAGCTTGTACAATCTTCTCCAGTGAACACGTAGAAGCCAAGTATGGTGGAACAGTAGCTGCGTCCGAAGGACTCAGCAATTTCCAAGAGATTGAGTAGCTTGCGGTGTTTGCCAAATCCTGTGTCCAAATAGACAGTAAGGTTTATTGTATGGGCATGGTAGAGCAGAATCACGAAGATGTCCGTGTCTGGCGTACGGACCACAGCATTCTCATAGCCAATTCTGGCAGCAAAGTGAAGGTATAGCACCACCCTTGTGTCAGTTTCTTCCTGATCACTGTATATTTTGGGGGTTCTCGCTCTTCCACCTGAAAGCAATAAAATACAAAGTTTTTTACTTCAGTAATTGCATCGGCATAAAAGTAATTGAAATGTTATCGACAGACCTCCCCGTTCGAAACGACCAGTTCATGGGTCCGTCCTTCAACAATAATCACTGCTTTCTGCGTGTTTTGGATCCTCGATGCTGCTTCTCGGCCGCTCCAAACGCATAGTAGTAAATTACATAATTGCTTTTTGTTTTTGTCATTGGCGAGGAACACTTTGAAGTTGTATGGCTTCCTCGTCGTGGGACCTGCGAGAATAATCTTCTCTCATTTCCCGCGCCTCAACCTCTCCTGCGCCTTGATCGATTGTGGATAGTAGCTGTCAGTGGAAAACAAGAAATGCTTCCTGGCTACCATTTGGTCGAGTATTTGCAAGCAAATCTCGCTGCAAGTGGGAGGAAGATTAGACAGCGTATGAAGCAGAGCCATGTCATCTTGAATAAACAGGGCGTCTTTGGGGTAGGAAAGGTCTTCGCTGGCATGGTCGTCGAGGATATAGTGAAGGACACTGGCCTTGTTCGTCTTAGAGAAGAAGCCATCTGGTGTTCCAAGACTGGGAGGTACTGGTAACAACGGAAACTTCATAAGTTCGTCTAGGTCCAAAGGATCTTCCTGGTCTTGGGACTTGACAAGGAGCAGAAAGGCAAGGTTACTCTGCTCTTGATACTGAATAACCTGAAACAATCAACAACTTCAGAATTTTAGTAACAGTTTGCTTATGAGCTGTTTACAAAGCTTAAAGGGTACCTGTGGTGGTCGTGAAAAAAAAGATATTATATTGAGCCCCTGTCTCATGTTCTAGTTCAAGTTTAAGTTGAAATTCATGTTCAAAGCAATTTGATATAATTCCATTGCTGATGTGCTGGTTCAGCTATGTCAGCAAAACATGGGTGCAGCCATACTAGCGGCTACATGGCCTGCCAGGACGCTTCCTGTGACGTAATAAAGTGGGCACCGCGATCTGGATCAATATTGGCTGAGCCTGGAGTGCCCGGATGAGCAGTGGCTTTTGGGATATTCAAATTCAAATTCAAACGTTTATTTCAAACTCAGGGTTCATATTAAATGCAGAACTAAAACGAGTAGAAAATAAATAAATAAATGCTTAAATTCAGCGGGTCAACTCGTCTGATCTGAGCTTATAACTGCCGCAACACTGCAGATGATTCGGCTCCTCCCTCGCCGCTATACACAGCGGCAGACACTCGGCGCGTTGCGTTGTGTGGGAGGACCAAAATTCAAACGTTTATTTCAAACTCAGGGTTCATATTAAATGCGGAACTAAAACGAGTAGAAAATAAATAAATAAATGCTTAAATTCAGCGGGTCAACTCGTCTGATCTGAGGTCCTAACTGCCGCAACACGGCAGATGATTCGGCTCCTCCCTCGCCGCTATACAGAGCGGCAGACACTTGGCGCGTTGCGTTGTGTGTGAGGACCAAAATTCAAACGTTTATTTCAAACTCAGGGTTCATATTAAATGCGGAACTAAAACAAGTAGAAAATAAATAAATAAATGCTTAAATTCAGCGGGTCAACTCGTCTGATCTGAGCTTATAACTGCCGCAACACGGCAGATGATTCAGCTCCTCCCTCGCCGCTATACACAGCGGCAGACACTCGGCGCGTTGCGTTGTGTAGGAGGACCAAAATTCAAACGTTTATTTCAAACTCAGGGTTCATATTAAATGCGGAACTAAAACGAGTAGAAAATAAATAAATAAATGCTTAAATTCAGCGGGTCAACTCGTCTGATCTGAGGTCCTAACTGCCGCAAAACGGCAGATGATTCGGCTCCTCCCTCGCCGTTATACAGAGCGGCAGACACTCGGCGCTCTTGTTAAAACAAAAACATACAATGCGATATGGATATCGCAACATGGCGGAATGTAAAGCCTTTGGATGTCACAATAATAAGCGAAAAAAACAAAGATAAACACTTCTTTTGTGTACCCAAACCCAGCTCACCTTGTCCGAAGATCATAGAGGAAAAGTGATTGCGCAATCTCGGAACAGGGCACAGGTGAATCCTTTCAGACGAAATTGCGTTATGTGTGAGGACCACTTCGTCACTTTAACCTTCAGAAGACCTTTCTGGCTCAAACCTGTAGCCATGTTGGACGAATTCTTCCTCAGAGTCAGAAAATTCAGCCATAATAGAACAAAAACAACGGACTACAGCACTGTAGTCCCGGTGAAACGCTGAGTATTGTCTTTTCAGTAGCAACGGTATGACGTCACTTCCGCATATGTCATGGCGGCGCCCATAGTTTTCATTGGCTGGCCATGCCCGCGGTCCTATTTCAATATATCTCAGGTGGTATATGGCTGGCAACAATTATTTACCCAAATAACAAATACCTTTTCCTAATGTTTTCAAGTTAAATGCGTCTTCACGACCACCACAGGTACGCTTTAAGGCGTTAGAGTACCTTTCCCTGAGAGGATGTCAGGGTAACCTTCTTGTTGCAGGCCTCCATGGTCTTCAGCTTCTTTTTCGTCAAAGGAGAGAAGAACCCGTCAGGTTCACCTTTTTCTAGGCATTTGATGAAGTCAACCTTGGCAGCCTTGCCAACAGATTCTGCTCGAAGAACGTCTGTCTCAACCTCAATGACGACTGGAGCACCTGAAGCAATGCAGTAGAGTCTGTCCTTATCTGCGAAGGTGAAGGGATTTATAAAATCTTTGACTGCAGAAATTACTCGCTGGACTGCGTCTTCGCTCTTCTTTATCTCGGCTTTTTCTAATTCACGGTGTTTTCCTGCTCTCGGACACTCTGGATCGGTGATCAGGTCAACCATGTCAAGAGTTTTCTCATAGAATTGGGCGCTCAGACGTGGTACGGCACCATCTTTGGTATGCCCCGAACTGACTGTACAATCCTGAAAAGCCACCTGAAAGGTACACAATAGTTTTGTATTACATTCTTGCTAAATGATCTACGCTGGACTTTGCTACGTACTGTGAAGCCTTACCTGGGGACTTGGCAAAGCGCATGAACGTTTCCTCCATGGTTTTGTCTACCGCACTGAGGGACCCTGGAATCATGGAGCGCGCCACAGCGATTGCACCCTTCGCTAGCAGATCCTTAGCACCAGGATGTGTTCTCTCCAGGTTGGTCAGATGAACCTCGAGCCAAGTAAGATATCTAAGGATAAAGGCATAGACCATTTTACGTTTTGAACTTTCTTATTTAATTAGCCTTTTTTACGGATGTTTCTTTTGTAATAGCTCAAGCAGACATACCTGCAATAGTTGTGACCATCAAATGCAAAGAAGAGAGCTGCCATCTCTCCGCAGCACTTGTGTAGCAGCTGGAGATTATTCGTCTTGACGGAGTAAAGCAGCATAAACACGAGGTGGCAGCGCTCGATAAATGACATCCAGACGGCAGCAGTCTTGCCCAGATGGCCTTTGAGAACCTTCTGCTGGTAGGCCTGATACCTCGTAATAAGCAATGAAGTGGAGGGATCTCTGAGAGCCGCTTGAAGGTTCTCCTGACTACAGGACTTGGCGATATCGAAAAACACACTGGGGTTAGCAAGTGGGGTGGCCTCTTTTCTGTGAATTGCTCTATGAGCATCCTCTCCATGGCCTTGCACACCGTTTTGAGGCAGAAGAGTGCCCTGGCATAGGACTTTCCACTGAGGACACCCTTTATGGATCCCGTTGTCACTAGCTGTGCCTCGATGAGAATTTCCTTGTAGCCAGAACCACTCATCTTTTTGCTGGTAAGTGTCCCAATATAGTTCATCGATGTGTGGAACGGGCCAATCATGACGACATGGTTTGGGTACTCCGCTGACCATCCCCAAATAATGGGCAAGGCTTTCATACAAACTCCAAGATCAAATGTTACCAACACCCACTTCTGGCCGACTTCAGCAGTAGCTTCTTCAGAGCGTTTTAAGAGTTCGCGCACAACAGCATTGTCAGTGATGGGCTGATGGATTGGCGTGAAGTAGTCAACTGTTGGTCTTCTTGGAGGAGGACTTCCTGTTGCTGATATGAAACCTCCTAGTCCAGGAACGGATTGCCTTCCCCCACTTCCAATGTAGCGCGCCACGAGCCACATGAAGTATTGTTGAATCTTTGCGGCATATAATGCGTCATTCTCGACAGGGGGCGTGAATCTAGAGCCTTCTGGAAACTTTGGACCGACGCAAGTAAAGTTCAGGGGTGGCAGCGTTTTAGGTGTGTCGACTTTAAGGCTTCGTGTTTGCGACTTGTTGACTAATGGGAGCGTTCTTGTCGTTACAGGATCAAATCCAGCTGTGACCTCTTGAATCATTATTCCTCCCGCGCTGTTTACGATGTTGCCATGGACATTCGTTGTCGTTTTGTTGAGATTGTCCCACTCACAGTGGAAAACGGCATTAGCTTCTCCATCACAATTTGAGGTGAAAGGTAGGTCGAAGACTCATCTAAAGCTTTGGCCAATGCAGTTTCCAGTTCCAATCCGAACTCGTAAGTCTCCGAGTGACCAAGCCTGTTCAAGATCATAGTTAGTTGCTTGCTCCTAAATAAGTGATGTACTGTGATACAAAGTAACAGGTGTTTCGGAAGCTTCCACTTGCCGTCAGTGACTGCACGACACAAATCTTGACCAATGGAGAAAACCAGCTGATCCACCTTTTCACTTGTCTGGATTCCCTCGTTTCCTGACATTACAATGTTGAGGAATCGTGCTAGCTCTGGAGGCAGGATAGCTTCAGAACTGAGCTCTACGTCATCAGCTGTCGGTGGCCATGGTAATTCTTTGGCCTGCTTGTAGGCATTTAAGATAATGCCCCGAAGAAGGAATGCCACGTCCTGGAGTTTGTCTTTATTTCCTAGAGTATAAGCTCGGGAGAGAGCATCAGAGATCGCGAGTTTTGAACTGTAAACAAGCCAGAATGATAGAGCGCCACAAGTGTCCTGTTGGACTTTCGTGAAGCAGACATCCTTGATGATCGGATCATTCTGTAAACGCTTCATTAGCTTCTCAGATCGGTAGCTGTCGATCTCGTACCCATTTCGAACCAGCTCATTGACATAGAGAAGACGCAGATCGCACATACGAATAACTTCATTCTGCAGAACAACACGAATTTTGACATTCTCCAGTACCAAAGGAAACGCCTTTTCGTGGGCGCAAGACATCAAAGTATCCTTGGCTTCACTGATCCTAAGAATACTACGCTCATAATTGGTGAACGCTGTACGGAACGACGCCAGGCATGACAGATGGTGCTTGGCTTCTGCAGCGAAAAGGTCTACGTCTTTTACTAGAGCATGAAGACGGGTAAGGCCCATTTTCTCGGCGCGAGATGCGATATGTTGCCATGCATTTTCTTTATTCTTCCAAGAGGGAAAGGGGATCATTCTTTCGGTTTTGCGGTCACGCCCTTTAATCTCTACCTTTTCACAGAAAATACACTCCTCTGGGAATATGGGACCAGTGGTTCCAGCAGACGACAATCGGCGTTTGATGCGTTGAGGCTGAGAACTCGAGCTAGATGGCTCAGAGTCTTCGATTTCTAGGCGATCAAGGTTTCTGATGAATCGAACATAGCACTGGCGGTGGTATCCTATTAATTCTAAATCATCTGGAAGAGTTTCTGGGATTTTATTGCAGACTAACTCCATCCGATACGGCGAGTCGTGGGACTGACGGAGATGTTTACTTCGGATTTCATGGAGCTGGTGCAGTTTCTCAGAAGCCGTCACTTTTATTTGAGTAAAGGGAGTAAAGGAGCCATGATCTTTGATAGAATGCTCATGGAGGATGCATGTCGTAGGTCGAGCTCGTTTTCGATTTGACATGTCTGGTAAATATTACAACTCTATCCCATCTGTCTACGTGAAAAAGAAAAATATGCTGTGAAATGTTGAAAAATCATCAGTTGAAAATGATTTCAAACTACTGTCCGCCAATTTGTTTTTATCACATTTGCAAAAGCTTAATAACAATTCAATACTAATTCGAATTTTTTCAACTATTTCAAAAAACATGACTTTTAATAAATGGGAAAAAGTATAGGAAGTATACTCACCTTGAAGGAAGTCGAAAGTGCTATAATGGTGCTTGCATTTACAGAGCCCCTAAAGGAGCTGGTAGCCGCCATTTTGTTTTGAAACGGCCAAGAAAGACTGGGCGCTAACACAGGGTTCCCAGCAACAGTACCACAGCATAGAAATCACATTTTCGCATGCAATTATAAAATAAAAGCACATTTCAAAACAAATGCATCGCTATCTAAGAAATTTGGCAAACTGATTGTGATTTTAAGTGATTTTCATAATTCACTACCTCATTTGTAGTATTTGTGGATGGGTGCTTTAACCATTTATTATGAAAATGCATAAGGTGAGAAAGAAAACTTGAATAGCATGATCAATCTTTGTGTTCCTTGACCATGTTAATAGGGAGGTAGAAGCTCCCAGAAAATGTTTATCTTTAAAAGGTGCCAAAATAGGGCGAAAAAACTATTTTTTCTTAGTGGCAGCCGTAATTACAGGATTTCGTAACATACTAGTAACATGTGTATTCACAGCAATGATAATGTTATCGTATTGTTTGACCATGTAATAAGGGAGGTAGAAACCATTTTGGTGAGGCTATGTCCAAGACTGGTAGAGATATAGAGAAATAAAGATTTTTGCACAATGGCGGACCTAATTTGCATATTTTCTTGTTCTATACAAATATGGGCATTCTGGAAATAGGTTCAATGTGACAATTGACCTTCATAACACGGGTGTAGAAGCCATAATTAAGGAGTTTTCTCAAACATTTAAAGAGCTATAACAAAAAATGCATTTTCTGGTAATGGCGGCAATAATTTACATAAAATTAGCATAAAAAAGTCACGTGGGACATTTTGCAAGCTTGGGAACAAGGCATTTCGTTAACAGCTTATCCAGAGCATTCCAGAAATGCTGGTTAAAAGTTGATTTCCGGGGGGTGCATGGGAACACCTCCCCTTCACAGATCTGAAGGGGGGGTGAAAAGAATAGATTTCACAGTAAAATTAATAATCATATTTTTAAATCCCCACACCACAGTAGGGTTTAATAATGTAGTTTCTTTTATTTTTTGTTGTTTATATTTTAACTGCAAATTAACTTTCAATTTTTGAAAAGGGTTTCAATTCATTTCCTGGGAAGATTTGTTCATTTCAGTTTAGTTCTACTGAGTAAAAATTGCTCGTACTGCAGCCTTTATTAATTCTGTTATTTTCATTTTATTGTGATAAATTATTATCTTCAAATCTCTCACTTAAGTCCATAATCTCATAAAATATACCTGTATTCTGCATTTATTCACAGTGCTTAACAGTTAACCACTGTGTCCATAGTTTGTAAAAGAAAACACCATCATGCCGGATAAATTATTAATTTACGACACAAATGTTGAAACAAACAAATGATATTTTACTTGCAATTTCAGCAGCTCCAAGATCGTGTTCAGAATGTCCACTCACTCCCTCCCTCCCTACTCGCTGTATAGTGAATTTAGATATAGTGGACTATATTGTAAACTCAATATAACAATAAAATTAACAGCTTTCGGGCACTACTGGCTTGTTTTCGCAGCACGGTTAAAGACGTCATCACGTGAGACAGTAAAACCTAACAGACTAATGGTGGTAAAAAAAATGAATACCTGCATGTAAGTTGTAGTAAATATGTATTAAATCGTTTTTGCTGAATTAATAAATATAAATTCCTTAAGGTAGTTTATGTTGTAATGTGAAGCTCTCCTCTCACTGCTCCGTTGGCTGCGCGTTGCATTACGGGATATATTGGCTCATGTAGTGACCATCCATTGTACACTACTTATCAAAATGCATTGTGGGATATTTTGAGTGTACTAAATAGTGAATGAAATTTTCAGTTAAGATTTCGAACAGTACTACAAGATGGCTGATTCACTATATAGTGCGATTGGATCACCCCAGGGCGGATGGTATTGAATGCAGAGCTGAAGTCCACAAATAGGATCCTGGCGTAGGTTCCCGGGGAGTCCAGGTGCTGCAGGATGGAGTGGAGGGCCAGGTTGACTGCGTCGTCCACAGACCTGTTGGCTCTGTAGGCAAACTGCAGCGGGTCCAGGAGGGGAGTGGTGATGGTCTTGAGGTGGGGCAGGACCAGGCGCTCAAAGGACTTCATGACTACAGAGGTGAGCGCTATAGGTCTGTAGTCGTTAAGTCCAGTGATCTGTGGCTTCTTGGTGACAGGGACGATGGTAGAGGTTTTGAGGCAGGCCGGCACGTGGCATGACTTCAGGGAGGTGTTAAAAATGTCTGTGAAGATAGGAGTCAGCTCTGTATGGGGGGAACTGTGGCGCTTGGCGGAGGTCTGCGCTCTCCGAGTGCTTTTCTAGTTTTTTATTTTTAATAAATTTGTAATTTGTGGATTAGGTGGCAGTCAAAGGCGGAGACCTTGGCGGACTGATCCCAAGCTTTCTAAACTGGCTTTTGGTACGTGGAATGTCACCTCTCTGGTGGGGAAGGAGCCTGAGCTGGTGTACGAGATTGAGCGATACCGGCTAGATATAGTCGGCCTCACCTCAACACACAGCTCCGGTTCCGGAACCAGTCTCCTAGAGAGGGGCTGGAGCTTGGCCTTTTCTGGAGTTGCCCCGGGCGAGAGGCGACGAGCAGGGGTAGGTATTCTTGTATCGCCCCACCTTGCTGCCTCTATATTGGAGTTTTCCCCGGTGGACGAAAGGGTTGCTTCCCTGCGCCTTCGGGTTGGGAAACGGGTCCTGACCATCATTTGTGCCTATGCACCAAATGATGTTTCAGAGTACCCACCCTTTTTGGAGTCTGTGACTGGGGTGCTGGAGGGTGCTCCTCCTGGAGACTCCATTGTCCTACTGGGGGACTTCAATGCGCACGTGGGCAACGACAGTGAAACCTGGAGGGGGGTGATTGGGAGGAACGGCCTGCCCGATCTGAACCCGAGTGGTGTTCAGTTATTGGACTTCTGTGCTAACCACAGTCTGTCTATAACGAACACCATGTTCAAGCATAAGGGTGTCCATATGTGCACCTGGCACCAGGACACCCTAGGCCGCAGGTCGATGATCGATTTTGTTATCGTATCATCAGACCTGCGACCGTATGTCTTGGACACCCGAGTAAAGAGAGGTGCAGAGCTGTCAACTGATCACCACCTGGTGGTGAGTTGGATCCGATGGCAGGGGAGGAAGCCATTCAGACCTGGTAGACCCAAACGTATAGTGAGGGTGTGCTGGGAGCGTCTGGCTGAGGCCCCTGTCCGGGAGGTCTTCAACTCCCACCTCCGGAAGAACTTCAACCACATTCCGAGGGAGTCTGGAGACATGGAGTCTGAATGGGCCATGTTCTCCACCTCTGTTGTTGAAGCGGCAGCCCAGAGCTGCGGCCGCAAGGTGGTCGGTGCATCTCGTGGTGGCAACCCCCGAACCAAGTGGTGGACACCAGTGGTGAGGGGGGCCATTAAGCTGAAGAAGGAGTCCTATCAAGCTTGGTTGGCTTGTGGGACTCCCGAAGCAGCTGAGGTGTACCGGCAGGCCAAGCGGAGTGCAGCTCGGGTGGTTGCTGAAGCAAAAACCCGGGTATGGGAGGAGTTCGGTGAGGCCATGGAACAAGACTTTCGGTCGGCTTCAAAGAGATTCTGGCAAACTGTTCGGCGGCTCAGGAGGGGAAAGCAGCTCCCCGTCCACACTGTGTATGGTGCGGATGGGACACTGTTGACTTCAACTGGGGATATCGTCGGGCGGTGGAAGGAATACTTCGAGGATCTCCTCAATCCCACTGATACGCCTTCCACAGAGGAAGCAGGGTTTGGGGACGAGGGGGATGACTCGCCTATCACAGGGGCTGAGGTCGCCAAGGTGGTTAAAAATCTCCTTGGTGGCCGGGCCCCGGGGGTGGACGAGATTCGCCCCGAGTACCTCAAGGCCCTGGATGTTGTTGGGTTGTCATGGTTGACACGCCTCTGCAACATTGCGTGGAGGTCGGGGGCAGTGCCTTTGGCATGGCAAACCGGGGTGGTGGTTCCTCTCTTCAAAAAAGGGGACCGGAGGGTGTGCTCCAACTTTAGAGGGATCACACTCCTCAGCCTCCCTGGGAAGGTCTATGCCAAGGTACTGGAGAGGAGAGTCCGGCCGTTGGTCGAACCTCGGATTCAGGAGGAGCAATGTGGTTTTCGTCCTGGCCGTGGCACATCGGACCAGCTCTTTACCCTCTCGAGAATTCTTGAGGGTTCGTGGGAGTTTGCCCAACCAGTTTACATGTGTTTTGTGGACTTGGAGAAGGCATTTGACCGCGTCCCTCGTGGATTTTTGTGGGGGGTGCTTCGGGAGTATGGGGTATCGGGCTTGTTGTTACGAGCTATTCGGTCTCTGTACGACCGTTGTGAGAGTTTAGTTCGCATTGCCAACACTCGGTCGGAGTCATTCCCAGTGAGAGTTGGACTCCGCCAGGGCTGCCCTTTGTCACCGGTCCTGTTCATAATTTTTATGGACACGATTTCTAGGCGCAGCCAGGGAATGGAGGGTGTCATGCTTGGTGACCACAGGATCTCATCTCTGTTGTTTGCAGATGATGTTGTCCTGTTGGCTTCATCCAGCAATGACCTACAGCTCTTGCTGGGACGGTTTGCCGCTGAGTGTGAAGCGGCTGGGATGAGAATCAGCACCTCCAAGTCCGAGTCCATGGTCCTCAGCCGGAAAAAGGTGGATTGTCCTCTCCGGGTTGGGGACAGGCTCCTGCCCCAAGTGGAGGAGTTTAAGTATCTTGGGGTCTTGTTCACGAGTGAGGGGAAAATGGAGCGAGAGATCGACAGACGGATTGGAGCAGCATCTGCAGTGATGCGGACGTTGTACCGGTCTGTTGTGGTGAAGAGGGAGCTTAGTTCTAAGGCAAAGCTGTCGATTTACCAGTCAATCTACGTTCCTACTCTCACCTATGGTCACGAGCTTTGGGTAATGACCGAAAGAACGAGATCGCGGATACAAGCGGCTGAAATGAGCTTTCTCCGTAGGATTGCTGGACTCACCCTCAGAGATAGGGTGAGGAGCTCAGTCATCCGGGAGAGGCTCAGAGTAGAACCGCTGCTCCTCCACATTGAAAGGAGTCAGTTGAGGTGGTATGGGCATCTGATTAGGATGCCTCCTGGACGCCTCCCACTTGAGGTGTTTCAGGCACGTCCCACTGGGAGGAGACCCCGGGGCAGACCCAGGACTCGGTGGAGAGACTATGTCTCCCAGCTAGTCTGGGAACGCCTTGGTATCCCCTCTGAAGAGCTGGAGCAGGTGGCTGGGGAGAGGGAAGTCTGGGCTTCTCTGCTTGAACTGCTGCCTCCGCGACCCGGACCTCCGGAAAAGCGGTAGAAGATGGATGGATGGATGGATAAATTTGTAAAACTTTCAACAAAAAAAAAAACTTATTTCATGTTGTCATTATGGGGTATTGTGTGTAGAATTTTGAGGGAAAAATGAATTTCATCCCTTTTGGACTAAGGCTGTAACATAACAAAATGTGGAAAAAGTGAAGCACTGTGAACACTTTTCAGATGCACTGTATGTACACAGTTACAGTATATATACAGTGCAGGAGCATTGCAGCTAGACGGTATAAACAGCATTTTGGTTTGTTAAATTACCCTGCACAATATGAATATGTAGCCAGACAGTATATTTCACATTTGAATCAACAGTGTTGTTGCCACCCTCAATAATAATTGTTATTGTCCTAGTTGTGTATTGGTAGGAAGGACCTGCAGAACCTCTCCGTCGTGCACCTAGGATGGCACAGCCTACCGCTAAATGAGCTCCTCAGTGCATTCAGCGTGTTCCGCATGGGGTGAGACTCAAGACTCCATCAGAGATGACAGCTTAGCCACCATCCCCCTCTCTCCCACATACAGACAGAGACTGAAGCTCACAAAACCTGTTGTGAGCACTACGAGGAAATGGACCAGTGAAGCTGGGGAGGAGCTGAGCACGTGCTTGGAAATAACTGACTGGGGCATGTTTAAAGGAGCCACGCATGATCTGGATGAGTACACGGACACTGTGACCTCATATATCCATTTTTGTGAGGACAGCATTCTTCCATCGCGCACCAGGGTGAGTTACTCCAATGACAAGCCCTGGTTCACAGCTAAGCTCAGACAGATCAGGAAGGAGAAGGAGGCAGAACAATTTAAATGCATTTAATGTGGACATTAAAAATGCGAGCTTCTTGCTCAAAAAATACTCATGTTTAACCATAGAGGTAGGAGCTGTAGGGTCTACTTACCGCTGGGACAACAGGTGATCAGGGCTCATATGAGAAGTCGCCACCGCCATGGTATTTCTCCTCACCAGGTTGTGATGTGAACTGGACAGGACAGGAAACCTAACCGCGGAGGAGACTGTGTGATGGCTGTGTCAGTTACGGTAGGGTCCGTTTATATTTATTTGCTTTAGGGCTGCTGCGATAACCACAATTATGTAATACTGCGGTATGGCCATGCCTACCGCAGAGGAAAACGATCAACCTCAACAACCGCAGTGTTCACTTTTTGTGTGTGTGTGGCTATATCTCGTTGTTCACTTATATGCCCCAACTGATTATTAAATACATTGCTAAGGCAGGCAGTTAGTGATGAAAGCGTTTGGACTCCTTGTTAAAAACAACCATAACAGTGAACACTGAAAGGGCACAAAGTGTGTTATTTCCTTCTGAGCGGAGTGTGTATGCTCCTTACTGTGTATGAGCTCCGAGAGCAGCTTGTTTGAACGAGATTTTTCTAGCTACACTAGCAGCTAGCTAGCTAGCAGACGGAGTAAAATTATCACCATTGCAGAGTAAACTAGTTACAAAATGAAACTCACTCACTGGGAGACAGGAGGACCGGGAACTCTTCAGCTGAATCGGATTTTGGAGTTATTTACCCACAGTTTTCGGCCAAGGACGTCGTAGCAAGCTAGCAGTGAAAATGCACATGTTCTATGAAATTTTGGAGACTTGAGACGTGTCAAAGACCCTTTGACCTAGTACCTCAAGACTGAAGTTAGGCTCACCAGCTTGCAGTTCCTAGAGGAATTTTCCTCATGGGAAGTCCTGTCACATGTGTGTGTGCTTTGTGACTTGAGAGTTAACCCAGCTCCACTGTCTACATATACCAGACAACCTCCGGTACCTGTATACCAGACCTCTGACTGAATGACCTGTCCAGTCAGACACCTGGAATACCCCCTTGGTATTACCGACAGCCCCTCGTGGTCTTACATTGCTCTTGGTAAAATCTGGGTAAATGTTTAAGATCAGGAAAACTGATCTATAGGAGGTCTGTTTTAAAAACACCTTAAAGAGTACCCTTTAAAAACTCATAAAAATGTAACACCTCTTGTAGAAAAATACCTTCTTGAAAAACAACCAGGAAAGATGAACACTGAATCAGTGATCTCACAAACTCCCATACTGTCTTTTAATATGCTGTAGTATTTATTGTAGGTCTGCAAAGCTCAGCCAAAACAGGATATACTTGTATGAAAACAGTCAATTAAATCAAAATGATGAAATTCAAAATTAAACCAAAAACTGATTGAAAAACCTTGATTCAAAAAGTTGGTAGTTATAAAATCAGTCATTTGATCAAAAAGTGAAATCATTCAAAAATATAAAAATTCAAAAATCACCAGGATCAGTCCAGAAAATCAAAATTTAAAATCACCCAAAAATATGAAAAATCTGAAAGAGTCCAAAATAAAAGAAACCCTTTGAATCATAAAACCTGGTAAAAACATCTAATCAATTTGTGGATAAATGTCTAAAAAGCCTTTCTAGGGAGATTGGGGGGAAAAAAAACAAAGATGATTAATTGCTGGTCTTCTCCTTCGATGCTCCCTTTTCTCGGGGAGAAGGGGAAGAAAAGGCGAGGCAGGGAAGCTGGAGGCCCGGCCGAGAACTCTTGAAGCTCCGTCTTCTGTTCTTCCATCAGCGGGGCCCCATATTCTGTGTAGCCGCAGACAGGGGTGGAAACAGTCAGCCGGGGAGGGGAAGGGGTGCCTCCACTTCCTCTTCTGTCTTCACCCAAGTGTTATTTTCTCCCTTCTTGCAACAGAAGATTTATAGTTATTAAAAATTGAAGAGCCGAGATGGTGTTTGATTCATTTTCCTGCAGCAGTCTCCCCATCTTCAATTCTTCTGCCTTGGGATGATGGGGGTCTTGGAGTCTGCCGAAAATGAACATTTTGGGGTTTTTGAGCAGAGTTTTTATACCTTTTACACATTCAACTGTGATTGGCTAACAATCTCCCCATAGGCTTTTTGGCTTCTGTGATTGGCTTAATGCTAACTCTTATATAACATTACCTCATTCTGCACATGCCCCCCCCCCCCTCCGAGTTCCAGTAAACCCATGTGCCACCCACTCTCCCCGCTTCCAGGAATCGGCCACGCACTGCTCAGGCACCGCTCACTTCTTGCCCTCGTGGCCGTCTGATTCCGCTTATCTTAGCACTCTGTCCTGCTTATCTCATCATTTTCCATTACCAAAATAAATCAACTTGCTGTCTCTGTTACTTTCAGTTCCTCATTTTGTCACATGCTTTCCAGTCAATAGGTCTTGCAAAACATTTCACAATCTGACCCCACATAAACCTCTCTTTGTGCAGTTAAAATGTACATATGATCACACAGTTTGATTACACTCATTTTTGTTGATTACATACTTCTTATTCAACGACTATACATTTGCTTTACTGATTACACAAGATATTACATTTCATGGCATATGCTTTCAATATTGCTCTTCATTCATCCCCCTGTGTTTTCACCAGATATGCCTGCCACTGTCCTTTCTGACCACAGGAGTATGTGCCCTCTGATGATTTTGTGACCCTGGCTGACCTCCCTGAGATGTTTTCTGTATTCTTGGACACATTTGAAGCAGGATTCCCCCATTTTCTTTTCATAGGGGGTAAATCAGTGTGATTGGGAGGGTCTGCTGCTTTCAGCCTTTTTGCGGTTGCTGGGGTCATGTCGTGGGGTACTCTAACAGACGACATTTTGAGGTGAGCCCTGGTTGGATAATGTAAACCTAAACATGATGTTATTTTGGGAATTTCCACAGCAGGTTCAGCACAGCTGCAGAAGTTACAAAGGCAACTTCACCTGTCTACATCTCACTCAGAAGGGGAAGTCATGTCTGTTTGCGTGTTTACATTGAGTTATAATGTAATCGCGCTGTGTGAAAAATTTGGTTGGTGTTTGGTGTGAACGCACCTTTAGTTATCGCCACTGCTTTATGAAAATGCTTTTTTTTTTTTTTTTTTTTTTGTTTTTGTTTTTTACAGAATCGGCAGTTGATGCCTGCATAAAGAGCGGAGCTCTGCACAGTTGTGACACACGCACATAAAGTTGAGAGCAAGCTGCAGCGAGACTCTCACAGCTTCCCTCATTTGCCACCTAAGTTAATAAACCCTGTTTAAATTACAAATCTACAGGGTCCTAAAAACAGTTGCAGTAATAACGCATACTACGGTATTGAGCTGCCCACCGTCACCGCAGGGGAAATTCCTCTACTGCAACAGCCCTAATTTGCTTATTTATTTGCTTGTCTTTGCTTTTGACATCTCAGCGTCCAGTGGCTTGGGGCCACTGGTGGTGCTGGGGATGGCAGTTGTCGTGCCCATAGTTACCAAAACTGTGTGTAACCCTTGCCTTATGTTAATTAGGTAAGGGAAATTATTAAGTGTAGACCAGTTGCTAGGTTCGTAAGGGTTACAATAGGGAATTAAAATGACTGTGGAATGAAATAGCTGGAGGCAAGAAATGAGCAATAATTGTTGTTATTTGTAGGGATAAAGTGAACAATATATACAGACAATTTACAACTATACAAATATAACAACGGCTGGTATGAAATAAAACCCCAAAGATGTCCTACTGAACTCAGTGTTTGTTTGTCCTTTTGGTTCAGTCGGTTGACCAGTCAAGATATCTTGTATCTCCAGACTCAGGTTTCTTTTCCTCTTTTAAAGCAGCAGCTTGAGTTGTTACCACTTCAACGTTGTGGACTGGAGAGAGGAAGGATGCCCTTCAATCGAGATCTTAGTCAGATCTCGGTTCAATCTTGGTTCAGTCTCGGGTCAGGCTCGCCATCTCCATTCGGAGAGAATCCAGGATCCAGAAGGTTCTTGATCGACAACCAAAATAACCTAGCCAAGATGAGGTATCAGTGTGAACACAGCAAAAGGACACAGCCACAATGCCTCTCAAGCTTGTGCTCCCGTCAACAAGAGGAGATATCAGTGTGAGCCAGACCGCCTACAGCCTCGCTCGTCCGCTCTCAGATCGTGAAAAACCGACAACCAGCAGAGCGCCTCGGCACTCTGCTCGGAAGGCGGGGCTAATATCACTCTTAACGAATGAAAAGACCCAGATCACCCAACGTGACCATGAAACGGGAATTTAAAAGTTGGATAACGAGGATCACACTTCCTCTTCCCCAGAATAATCGGTTTTCAAAATAAAATCACACAATTGTATTAATACAATTGACATCTGAGAAAGAAAAGGGGTCATTTTCTCAGCTGGGTTACATGTGTATTCATCCCCAGTTGGCAGCTGAGGAGGAGGGTGTCTAGCAACTGCAACTTATATGATCGTGTATTTGTGCTAAAATATCTATCCATACTAATAAAGCAAGTAATTCGAGTAACGCATCTGGTCAAATTTCAGTAACTGTAACGCATTACTGAATTTTTAAACAGTAATTTCGTTACACAGCACGTTACTGCAAAAAGTAGTGGCGTTACAGCAACACTCCCAACACTCCCAGCACTGATAATGTGTGACATCTTAACCTCTATATTCATTTCACTTAAATCACCTAGTATGCAAAGTGTGGGAGAGGATGGGACACAATACCCAAGCCATGCCGATAAGCCTTCACATGTCTCTGCCAGAACTTTTGGACCGGTGCACAGAACCACATAGCATGCATATAACTGTCCAGGACATTGCTGGTGCAATGGGAACAGATATTTGTGTGACTCAAGCCCATTTTAAAGATCTTTTGTCCCGTGTAATGAGTTCTACTGTATGTACAACTTTGAACTGTATGAGTTGTAAGTTAGAGTTTTTAGTCATCTTAAAAGTGTTTAACCCCTTGCACTCTGGTCAATTTCCCTAAAAACGCCTAAAAATAACATACCCAAAGTAAATCAAAAGCTGTTCTTCAACCCTTTGCAGCATCTTCATGGGGTTGGTCTCATTTAAAAGAAAACACTTTGAATTTTTTTGGCAAAACAGTCATAATCTCTCCAAGTGCTCCTGTCACTGAGTAACAGTCATCTAAACATACTGAATCTGAAGAAAATAAAGTTAGCCTGGGTGTTTTTTTTAGATACAAATGCTTGCAAATAACACACAGCTGTCAGATCCGGGCTGGAAAATGCAACAGAAATGTAGAACCAAGTGTTATCAAGCTGAGGTCAAAATTTTGTAACAATACCACAAAAAATGAATATATTACACAGCTTTTTTCTCAGGTTGTTCCCAGGCGTTTTTGAACTGTGCCAAATTGTGCCAAATGGCACAGTTTGGAAAAACGTCTATAACTTTTGAATGCTTCAACATAGAAGCTTCATCTTGGGACTCTAATGAAAGGTGACACTCAGGGCTGTGTGTGTGTGTGGGGGGGGTTGGTGGTGGTGGTGGTGTTTATTCATTCATGAATGAATGAATGAACAAAGAAGCCCGCCACACACAAAGAAACATGCCACGTAAAAAATGTGTGGCCTTTTTTTACAAGAAAAAATAACATACAGTGCAATAAAAATTATACTAAAATATCTGCAATGTAGAGGATAACCCCCCCCCCCCCCCGCTACAGAGGAGCTCGGCGCAAGCCGAGTAAGCTTGAAAGCAGAGTAAGCTTGAAAGCAGAGTACAGTGTCTTGATGGTTTTTTTTGGGGGGGGGTGGGGTTGGGGGGGGTATATTTTTTAAATATTACATCAGCTGATTTGCAATAAAATACTGTTAAATGAAAAAAGTAGGCTTAGGTTAGTAACTGCTTTTTTATTTCTTGAAATTGTGAGTTTCAAAAATTGTACACAAGTGAAATAAATCTTGAAAATTTTCCTTTTCAGTATATCACAATTCCGAACAGCTTTTACACGCTGTGTAGGTTTGGTCGCCCTCCAGCATTCTAGAAATATAGGCTGTTCATTTAAAAACAAAAGTAAATTCTATCACAAATACTTTGAACATCCATTTAAATAGTAGTGCTACCTGACTGTATGCAGTCAATGTACAGTTGCCTATACAGTAACTTAATGCAGTGAACAAATTCAATAAAAACTGAACGCAATTGATGCATAAGATAAGTAGCATTAATTTTAAACCTGCACAAATATAAACTTAAGTATTGAAATTTTTCGGAGACTTAAAAAAACAATTTAAAGTTATAAAACAAAATAAAGTGTTGTTAAGTTTTTGTGACTTTTTTGCCCGTTCAGAATTTGTTGGGAGTTTGTTAAAGTGGTGCATTGCATGTTGTTCAGCAGGAGGACTTACAACTTTTTCCACTTTTTTCAACTCTGGGTGATTATCTGGTCATGGTCCTTTGCCTGGTGAAGCTTCTCCAGTAAAAGATAATTTCAATGGAATAATTTAAAACAAACGAAAATAAACTTCCATTTATTTTGAATGTACAGTGAGGCAAAAAAGTATTTAGTCAGCCACCAATTGTGCAAGTTCTCCCACTTAAAAGATGAGAGCGCTCTCCAATTTTCATCATAGGTATACCTCAACTATGAGAGACAAAATGAGAAAAAAAAAATCCAGAAAATCACATTGAAGGATTTTTAATGAATAAATTGGTAAATTTCTCAGTAAAATAAGTATTTGGTCACCTACAAACAAGCAAGATTTCTGGCTCTCACAGACCTGTAACTTCTTCTTTAAGAGGCTCCTCTGTCCTCCACTCGTTACCTGTATTAATGGCACCTGTTTGAACTCGTTATCAGTATAAAAGACACCTGTCCACAACCTCAAACAGTCAGACTCCAAACTCCACTATGGCCAAGACCAAAGAGCTGTCAAAGGACACCAGAAACAAAATTGTAGACCTGCACCAGGCTGGGAAGACTGAATCTGCAATAGATAAGCAGCTTGGTGTGAAGAATCAACTGTGGAAGCAATTATTAGAAAATGGAAGACATACAAGACCACTGATAATCTCCCTCGATCTGGGGCTCCACGCAAGATCTCACCCCGTGGGATCAAAATTATCACGAGAACGGTGACCAAAAATCCCAGAACCACACGGGGGGACCTAGTGAATGACCTGCAGAGAGCTGGGACCAAAGTAACAAAGGATACATCAGAAACACACTACGCCGCCAGGGACTCAAATCCTGCAGTGCCAGATGTGTCCCCCTGCTTAAGCCAGTACATGTCCAGGCCCGTCTGAAGTTTGCTAGAGAGCATTTGGATGATCCAGAAGAGGATTGGGAGGATGTCATATGGTCAGATGAAACCAAAATAGAACTTTTTGGTAAAAACTCAACTTGTCGTGTTTGGAGGAGAAAGAACACCATACCTACTGTGACATGGGGGTGGAAACATCATACTTTGGGGCTGTTTTTCTGCAAAGGGACCAGGACCACTGATCCGTGTAAAGGAAAGAACGAATGGGGCCATGTATCGTGAGATTTTGAGTGAAAACCTCCTTCCACCAGCAAGGGCATTGAAGATGAAACGTGGCTGGGTCTTTCAGCATGACAATGATCCCAAACACACCGCCCGGGCAACGAAGGAGTGGCTTCGTAAGAAGCATTTCAAGGTCCTGGAGGGGTCTAGCCAGTCTCCAGATCTCAACCCCGTAGAAAATCTTTTGAGGGAGTTGAAAGTCCGTGTTGCCCAGCGACACCCGCAAAACATCACTGCTCTAGAGGAGATCTGCATGGAGGAATGGGCCAAAATACCAGCAACAGTGTGTGAAAACCTTGTGAAAACTTACAGAAAACGTTTGACCTCTGTCATTGCCAACAAAGGGTATATAACAAAGTACTGAGATGAACTTTTGTTATTGACCAAATACTTATTTTACTGAGGAATTTACCAATTAATTCATTAAAAATCCTTCAATGTGATTTTCTGGATATTTTTTTTCTTCGTATTTTGTCTCTCATAGTTGAGGTATACCTATGATAAAAATTGGAGACCTCTCTCATCTTTTAAGTGGGAGAACTTGCACAATTGGTGGCTGTCTAAATACTTTTTTACCCCACTGTATGTGCTGCTATCATGCATTTTTGCAGCTTCCATATAATTTTTTCAAACAAAACTAAGAAATTCAGCAGTAATTTACAGCAAAGAAATGATGGTTTGATAAAAAATATTTCCTAGAAGTGAGAACTTAGTATCATCATTTAGCATTTGCTGTTTTTCAATGGTAAGAGTGAGATGGTGTTAGCGTTACTTACCTCCAATTAAAACAGGGTTGGCGGACTATCCTCTCTGATGCAGCATGGTGGGAAACAGTCCCACATCCCTGGTAAAGAGAAGTAGCAGCTACTTAACCAAAACATGAGTTTGTAGTTAGCTGTTGTGCTTACCACCGGAATGAAACTTCACGATCCATCGACACCTGGTCTGCTGCACACACTGCTGGGGTGAGGCGGGTGTCTGACAAGTAATGTGGGAGCAGCTTTGCTGAAGAAATGGGATGTTTATTTTAAATCCTGATATAAGGATAGTTTTAAATGAAACGAAAGACATTTTTATCTCGTCATCTGATATATACCATCATATTGAACAACTCTATATGAAGGTTTGAAATTTTTGAATTGAATTCACAATATTGAAAATAGTTAGGTCCATTATTATAGAAACTGTCTCAGTTAAAGCGAAAGGAAGTATAAAGGAGACAGTTTCTTGTACTTTCCAGGTGAAGCATAATGAAGACTGTATCTCTCTGAATGTTGCAGGAGCTGGTTGGTGAGAACTTGGTGGTTTGGCTCCTGTTCTGCTCTCTGTGAATGAAAAGCTGATGTGACTCTGCAGACCTGCCATTGATGGTCTGTGCTGAGTGCTGGAGGATAAAGCACTGATGTGGAAGTTCTGAGTCTGAGAGGACTTTTTTGGGGCCTTCATACTAACTGAACAAGCCTCATTCTGCCAGTGCTGACCATCAGCAACCACGTCGCAACATCTGGAGGAAGTAATCAAACTGTAAAAATGTTTTCAGTTCGCCATCTGAGAGAATCAGTCAGAAAGCAACTCGCTGTTGCTGCTGAAGAAATAACAACAGAGTTCACACAAACCATGGCCCAGTACGAGGAGGAGATTGACAATCAGAATAGACTGCTGCTAGCTCTGACCATCAGGAGCCACGTCACAACATCCGGAGGAAGTAATCAAACTGTAAAGATGTTTTTAGTTCAGCCTCTGAGAAGGTTGGTCAGAGAGCGACTGGCTGCTGCTGCAGAAGAAATAATAACAAAGTTTGAACAAATCATCAACCAGTACAAGGAAGAGATTGATCATCAGAGCAGACTGGTGAATATCCGCTGCTGCCCCCACATAAAGATACACAGAATAGGTATGTGGAACTATAATAGTCTGAGTGAGGCTTTTAGAAGGATCTGAATCTGGTTTTTTTTAAGTCTCTGGATTGAAAATCTGTTCACTACGAGAAGTGACTTCCCATGAATTTGACAAAAAAGCTAACAGTGAGAATTTTACAAGAAAAGAATTACGAGGACAAAAGTTTAAAAGTTACACTAAAGTAAACAAATCCAAATGATTTTAAATATGGTAAAAAGATTTAAATATCCTGGTATCAATGTAAAACTCTTCTTTTTGTTTATCTTGATCCCTCCAGACTTCCCACAGCAACCTGACTATAAGGAGGAGGTTCTGGCTGACCAGCAGCTTTGGAACCAGGAGAGGATCTCTGTTCTGGAGCAGCAGGAGCTAGAACCTCCTCAGATGTCGGAGCAGCAGGAGCTAGAACCTCCACGGATTAAAAAGGAACAGGAGGAGCTCTTCATCAGTCAGGAGAGAGAAGAGCCGGTAATCAAGTTGGAAGCCGATGCCTTCATGGTGACTCCTATTTCTGAGGAAAACGAGCAGAGTGAAGCAGAACCCAACAGTGAGCAGGTCCTCTCTCACAACTCTGCTGTAACTGAGATTCAAGATGAGGAAGGAAACAGGCATGTAGTTTCAGCATCAGTCGAAGAAGAACCCAAACCAAAGAAGAGACGACTGAAAACAAGAAGTCACAGGAACAGTGATGACAACTCTCTAACCTCAAAGACTGTCTATGAGAACGAAACAGGTAAAAACACAGAAGGGTCTGCTACTCCTTATTGTCCTTAATTCTGAGTGTTCATATCAGAGTACAGTGATCCCTCACTTATCGCGGTTAATGGGTTCCAGAACCGACCGCGAAAAGTGAAAAACCGCGAAGTAGCGTCACCCCCCCCCCCCCCATTTTTTACATACATTTTTTATGTAGCGAACCGTCAATTCGTTCAGTCCGTAATGGCGTGCGACAGACGCATAGCTATGGCCTGCATTAAGCATGTCCAATAATTTAACTTTCTCGTCCACCGTCATCATTTTTCTCTTCCTCTTGGGTTCACTAGAGGATTTAGAGGGTGGAGGACGTTTAGGAGCCATTTTCAAGGGCGTCACAAGCACTAATTCACACAAAAAGGCACAAGAGAACAGCGAAAAGTTCCACGCGGCGAGACTAAGCAACACGAGCGATAAAGAACAATGAATGCAGTCTTCCTTCGCTGGGTATGGGCGCTCGACAAGGAGAGAAGCTGGGTAAAACGTCTCGGCCAATCAGCTTACGAGATTCCCGAGCCGAGCATCAGAGAGCATCAGAGAGGTGGATTTTGAGTTGTGCGGGCTCTCCGTGTTGATACCTGATGTTCTAATGTAGTCTCCGTGCCTTCTGCTAGCGCCCGGGCAACTTTCGTGCCATTTTTTCTCAATTTTGAATTTTTGATGAATATTTTTGAAAAATCCGCGATGCACTGATGGCGCGAAAGGTGAGGCGTGAAGTAGCGAGGGATCACTGTATTGCTATCATAGTATGAGGGCATTTTGATCATACAGTGCATCCGGAAAGTATTCATAGTGCTTCACTTTTTCCACATTTTGTTATGTTACAGCCTTATTCCAAAATAAATAATGAGATGTAGTAAAAGAGGTGATTACAGCAAAGAACTGGAGAAAAACAGATAACTCTAAAACTACATGGACAATACTTAACAATATTCTTGGAAATAAAATTTGAAGTACAAGCTACCCAACCAATATTTCAGAAAAAAACGACTCAGTATGAATGCAGACTCACCTGCGGATAAATTTAATAAATTTTTTATTAATATTGGTCCTAATTTGGCTTGAGAAATACGCATTACGGCACCTACAGGTGATACAATAAGCAAAAACATTGCTCTAAAAGACTCCATCTTCATAAAAAACACAGATGAGAGAGAAGTTATTGAAATTGTTAAATCGTTTAAAACATCTACGGATTGTGATGATATTGACATGCTTTTAGTCAAAACTATTATTGAATGCTTAGTAAAGCCACTGACGTATATCTGTAACCTGTCTCTCCAAACACTTATAGTTCCCAGTGCAATGAAAATAGCCAAAGTAATTCTGATACACAAGACGGGTGACAGAGGGGAATTTTCAAACTATAGGCCTATTTCACTATTGCCGCAATTTTCAAAGATACTCTGAAAAGTATTCTACTAGAGAACTGACAACTTTACAATCATCATCATCATAGCGGTCTGTCGGGGGCAACAATGACTGTTTCATTTAGGTCTGATCAGATTCCTCCATGCATCTCTGTAATTTGCCTTCCGCTGCCAGGAACTCCTGACCTTGTTAACCCGGGCGAGGTCCGAGCCGGAAGGAGTTGCTCTCTGACTGACCATTTCATGAAACTGCTTGCAAAGTATTTGAGTACTGCTAGCTTTTGCCGGACTAGGAATTTATAGAACAAATATCATCTGCTGTAGAAAATAAGGAGTATTCAGTCGGGGTATTCTTGGATTTAACAAAAAAAAGCATTTGATACAGTGGATCATAAATTATTGCTAACGAAACTACAAAATTATGGTATTGGGGGTAGCACTGTCCTGGTTATGTAATTATTTACAAAATAAATATCAGTATGTATGTGTCGGTAATAAAAACTCACAGTTACTGGAGGTTACTTGTGGAGTCCCACAAGGTTCAGTTTTGGGGCCATTGTTATTCAACCTGTATATAAATGATATATGTAAAGTTTCAGAAAAATTGAATTTAATATTGTTTGCAGATGATGCCAATTTATCATGTAGTGGAAGCAATTTGAAACAACAAGTCGGTGGTCGACTCCCCCTTCAATTATTGAAAAGGGTTTCAGTTCATTTCCTGGGAAGATTTGTTTATTTCAGTTTCGTTCTATTGAATAAAAATGGCTCGTACTGCAGCCTGTATTAATTCTGCCATTTTCATTTTATTGTGTTTTATTATTATCTTCAGGTCTCTCATTTAAGTGTTAGAAGTCCATAATCTCATAAAATATACCTTTATTCTACATTTATTCACAGCGCTTAACCAACAGTTAACTACTGTATCCATAGTTTGTTAAAGAAAACACCATCATGCCAGATAAATTATTAATTTACAACACAAATGTTGAAACAAACAAATGATAGTTTCAGCAGCTCCAAGTCTCCCTCTCTGTTCACAAGTTTCAGCCAGTCTCCGTGCGTTTTCCGTTTATCAATTGTCGACTTTTTTCGGTGGCGGAGTGGTTAGCACTGTGGCAGCACAGCAACTCACTCTTGGCCGGGGGATCCTGGGATTGATCCCAGCCCCTGACCAACAGTGATCTGTGTGGAGTTTGCATGTTCTCCCCGTGTCTCCGTGGGTTTACTCCGGGTTTTCTCTGGTTTCCTCCCACATGCCAAAAACATGCACGTTAGGTTAATTGGCATCAAAACTGGGGATTCTAAATTGTCCTTAGGTATGACTGTGAGAGTGAATGGTTGTCTGTCTCTCTGTGTTGGCCCTGCGATGGACCGGCGATCTGTCCAGGTTGTACCCTGCCTCTCACCCAAAGATGCTGGGATAGGCTCCAGCCCCCCACCCCCACCCCTCGTGATCCGAAAAGGATTAAGCGGAAGAAGATGAATGAATGTTCCAACACAGCGCTACATGTAGTACAAAACCGTTTATATCCGCTTTGTGAAAAATATTCGGAAACTATTGAGGATGGTCTTTACGGTGACTTTTGTTGATGAATTAAGAGACACACATGTTAACAACTCCGCTCATGTAAACATGGACGTAAAGACGTGCACACGTGCTGCAGGGAACTCTTGCCAGATGAGAACTGTTTTAACACCACAGAAGAAGAACCAGCATCTCTATTCGCTTGTTAGCTGTTAGTTCTGTTAGCGCTCCGGGTGTTTCTGGTTCTTCGCCGCTGTTCCTGGCTAACTGACCTGGTTTCGACCCGATCAGACTCAGCAGATGCTCACAAACGTAAAAGCATTATATTCAAAGATCGATCCTCGGATTTTGTGGATCAATATCGACTCAAACGTGGATTGATCCAGATCGTTGTATCAATCTTTTGAACCCACCCCTACCTGCCACCATACCAGTACCTCTGATTAACCCCAAATAAAGTTCAGCTGTTCTAGTAGGCTTTTTCTGACATTTTTGTAGTCACATCTTACAGCACAACCCATGGTCCACAGAGAGCTTCTATAGCATCAGAGGGATTATTTCATTGTTCAAAGGTATCAGTCAGGAGAAGGGTACAAAAGAATTTCCATCCATCCATCCATCTTCTACTGCTTAATCCTTTTTGGGTCCGGGGGGGGGGGGGCTGGAACCTATCCCAGCATCTTTGGGCGAGAGGCAGGGTACACCCTGGACAGATCGCCAGTCCATTGCAGGGCCAACACAGAGAGACAGACAACCATTCACTCTCACATCCGGACCTAAGGACAATTTAGAATCCCCAGTTGATGCCAGTTAACCTCACCTGCATGTCTTTGGCATGTGGGAGGAAACCAGAGTACCCGGAGTAAACCCACACAGACAAGGGGAAAACATGCAAACTCCACACAGAAGGGTCACCGATGGTCTGGGGGTGGGATCAAACCCACGATGGTCAAGGGTGGAATCGATCCCATGACCTTCTTGCTGTGCTGCCACTGTGCAAACCATTGCGCCACTGTGCTGCCCCAAAAGAATTTCCAAGGCTTTAAATATACATACCATGGAACACAGTGAAGACAGTCATCAAGTGGCGAAAATATGGCACCACAGTGACATTACCAAGAACTGGACGTCCTTCCAAAATTGATGAAAAGATGAGAAGAAAACTGGTCAGGGAGGCTGCCAAGAGGCCGACAGCAACATTGAAGGAGCTGAACGAATTTGTGGCAGGCACTGGCTGTTTCATGTCACAACAATCTCCGGTCTAGGGTGGCAAGACAGAAGCCTTATCTTATGAAGAAAAACATCCAAGCCCGGCTACATTTTGCAAAAACATATTTGAAATCTCCCAAACGCATGTGGGAAAATGTGTTATGGGCCAGTGAAACCAAGGTTGAACTTTTCGGCCACAATTCCAAAAGGTATATTTGGTGCAAACTAGGGATGGGCATAATTTACCGATTAACCGATAATTGATCATTAAGAATTTCACCGACGAAGTTCATTTTCGTCGACAAACCTTTTTTTTTTTTTTAAACAATCCGAGGTTATTAGGCCTATGCACGGCCGTCCTCAAACAATGCAATGGCAAAATTTGGGCACCAGGGGGCAACATTACACCATCGCCGTACCCCGGCGTGCCTCAGTTGATACATACGAGCTTCCGTAGGGCAAGCGGTTACGGCGAAGTGTTGCGTGGGACCATTTCAGTTTAAAAAATGACCAGGTGTACTGCAATCACTGCAATGCAGCATACAAATATACCTCATCGACAGGGTCCATGGAACACCCTTATTACGCGAAGAAACCGCCAACAGTGGTTGCGCGCTGAGTAATGGCGGTCGTGAAGATTCTTTTTTTTTTTTTCAGAAACTTTATTGAGAAGGTCATGAAGATTCGGTAGAAGACACACACACACGTGTGTGTGTGTGTAAGTGTACATACATACGTAGATGTAAATAAAGTGTACATAAATATGTTTTTAGAACTCTTATTCTTATAACAAGATACGTAACTCAAGATGAAAATGATTTACGTCTCGGCCAATCAGCTTGCGGGGTGAAACGTCTCGGCCAATCAGCTTGCGGGGTGAAACGTCTCGGCCAATCAGCTTGCGAGATTCCCGAGCGAGCCAACACGACAACAGCGAACAGAGAGAGAGGTGGATTTGAGTTGTGCCGCTCTCCGTGCACCTGATGTTCTAATGTAGTCTACCTGCCTTGTTACGTACCTAAAAATGTTAATGATTAACCGATTATTAATCATTAATTCTCCCGACGATCGGTGAAGAAAATTTCACCGAATGCCCATCCCTAGTGCAAACACAACACTGCTCATCACCAAAAGAACACCATACCTACAGTGAAGCATGGTGGTGGCACCATCATGCTTTGGAGCTGTTTTTCTTCAGCTGGAACTGCGCCTTAGTCATGGTGGAGGGAATTATGGTCAGTTCCAAATACCAACTAGAAAAGCACTCATAGAGCGCATACCTCCGCCAAGGCTCCTTCCGTTTCTCATGGATCACCTCCAAAATGTAATGGGCTTGTGTGTAGGCCTATCGCCACTTGTGGTGAAAATTGCATCGAAGTCATTAGTTTTGGAGTTCTGTGGCTGACAGATTGTGAGAAGAGCCTTGGCTGAGGTATGCATTCCCAGATCATCCCCAAAATGTAATGGGTTCCTCTCTAGGCCAAGAACCACCTCTGGTGAAAATTTCATCCAAATCCATCCAGTAGTTTTTGTGTAATCCTGCTGCACAAATACAAACAAAGCCCTTGGTGGAGGTATGCACGCTCAGATCAACACCAAAATCTAATCATCTGTTCCCTGTGCCATTACACACCTTTCCTGAAAATTTCGTCAAAATCCGTTCATAACTTTTTGAGTTATGTTGGTAACAGACAGACAGACAAACAGACAAATGCCAGTAAAAGCATTACTTCCTTGGCGGAGGTAATAAACTCAAGTGTTGCTGTTGTGTCCATCTCCTCCATCTCCAAACTCCCAGGCTGCGGGCGTTGCAATTCATCGCACAACCGCGTACAACCCACAGGCCAATGGGTTATGCGAGCGTTTTCATAGATCGCTGAAAGAAGCACTCAGGGGTTCACTGACGGATGCAAATTGGGGAGACAGGTTGCTGTGGGTTTTATTGGGGTTGCGCTCCGCGGCAAAAGAGGATTTGGAAGCTTCCCTGGCAGAGAGCTTGTTTTTGCGCAGCCCCTATGGCTGCCCGGGGAATTTCTGCCAAATAATCCCGCGCGGGTCAGCTGCTCGTCTCAGCTTTTGCTGCGTAGCGCAAACACAGGCACGCTGCCGGGCCCGGCCCACCACTGTTTTCCGTGTGCTTTTGTGCCTAAAACTTTGAAGAACGCGGAGTTCGTGTTCGTCAGACACGACGACCAGCGCCCTCCATTGCGCCTGCACACATGTTGAAAATGGCCCTATGTCACAATGTTAAAGAATCCTTTAAAAAATTCCTGTATCCAGACGGTGATCCGGATCATCCCCAAAATTTAATCACTTCTTCCTTGTACCATTTCCAACAACGCCTGAAAGTTTCATCAAAATCCGTCCAAAACTTTTTGAGTTATCTTGCTAACCAACAGACAGACAGACAAACGGACAGACAGACAGACAGACAAACGCTGGCAAAAACATTACCACCTGCGGCCTGGCGGAGGTAATTAGTGTTGGCACAAAACCTTCAGGCTTCTGCTAGGAAGATGAAGAGGGTCTTCATCTTCCAGCATGACAATGACCCAAAGCACACATCCAAATCAACAAAAGAATGGCTTCACCAGAAGAAGATTGTGGTTTTGGACTGGCCCAGCCACAGTCCAGACCTGAATCCAATCGAACATCTGTGGGGTGATCTGAAGAGAGTTGTGCACAGGAGATGCCCTCGCAATCTGACAGATTTGGAGCATTTTGGCAAAGAAGAGTGGGCAAATATTGCCACATCAAGATGTGCCACGCTGAAAGACCCCTACCCAAAAAGACTTGAGTGCTGTAATCAAAGCCATAGCCATATATTATGATAGTTGTGGCACTCCGATAGACTTCAAGAGAAACTTTGGAATGCAAAAGTCATGTGGGTCATGGAGCAGCGATAAATTCCAAACAATGTAGTTTTCCCCATATACCATCATTCATTTCCCGGAGTGTCTGCTTAATAATCCCTGGTAAATTAATGAATGGCCGTTGCTTTGTTCATTTCACCACTTAAGTTAACATGTAGATTATGTAGTCTGTGATAGTGTTTTATTTTGTCGGCTTTTTTCATGTTTATGTCCGATAGAAGTTCACAAACTTGCTCATTAGCTTGCTCCACACTAGATTCAGGTGAACAGCAGGCTAGCTCAACTTAATAACCTGGTTATCGGTGGCAGTGTTATTTAACATTCGTAAATTAGCAATTTTAATATTTTATCATTCTGTTGTGTTGAAAATATTCTGTACTTATTTGAAGAAATTATTGGGAGAAACATGGGGTGAAAGACACTTGGGTTATAGACTGTTTCTTTTTAAATACATTTGAAAACAAGTGATTATTTTAAGTTGGTAAGCGAAGAGTCAAATGTTAAAAATAAACATTCTAAAAACAATTGTCATATTTACAAATGTGAAATACTCTTATAAAATGGCTCACTTGAAATTAATAAAAAAAAACCTAACTGAACTATTAACAGAATATATTTTATATCCTTTGTAATTCTGTTGTGGTTCAGGAATTTCATTTTATTTATGACTGTATATGAATTTGATTGTTTTACAGCGTACACGTGTATAGTTTGTATTATTTCCTCATGTTTAAACTTTTTCAAGAAAAATTTAATGTTTCCAAAATAGTTCACAAATGTGTGCATAAAACACTAGAATGAAAAAACTTTCAAATTTAATATAAAAATACATAAATCTGTAAGAAAAAAGTCATGATTTTTTAAAAACTAAAAAACAGCCACATTTCAATTTGAAAATGGTCTCAAATGCACAATAAAAGTCAGTTATGAGACAGAGAAATACAATATTATGAGGAATATGTAGCAAATTTATGCAAAAAAAGTAAAATTTAAAATTAAAGAAGGTAGTACATTTAAAAGGAAAAAAATGCACATTTCTGTCAGAAAAATGTTAATGTTCATGTTGCTTGTTTGTATTATAATACACTTAAATCTGTTCATTATATGTTTAACAATATACCTACCCATAGGTATTTTGAATATTTACCTAATATGGCTAAAAAATATTTTTTATGCCGCAGATCGTCACAGCTGCCATTCACACACCATTATAGAAAGGCCATTGTTTGGAACTATTTGGAGCTCCATGAACCACATGACTGGGCAGTGGCGAGTTCCAAGGGTGTTGCAACTATCATACTATATGGCTATGATAAAAGCCAAAAGTGCTGCAACAAAGTATTAGTTTAAGGGTGTGCATATTTATCATATTTATGCAAACAGGTTATTGTAGGTTGTCCCCCCCCCCCACCAAAAAAAAGATTTCAGTTTGTTTTTCAATTGTGTTGTATAGGTTATAGGTCACATTAATGGTGGAAAAAGTTTTGAAATGATTTATCTTGGTCTCATTTTTTTACATCACAAAAACCTGGCATTTGAACAGGGCTGTGTAGACTTTTTATATCCACTGTATATACAAATAAAATTTCTAATAAAAATGTAAGTAAAACCTAATTTTAAAGGACATTCAGTACAAAAAAATGCATATTGCGATATAATTTCTCTATATCGTGATACACTTTTTGAGCTATATTGTCCACCCCTTCCATAATCCTATGGGGCTGTCCATCCGTCTGTCTGTCCGACATTTGTGAAATCAACTCCTACGGTTTTGATCCGATTGTTTTGAAACTTGATATCAGGCTTTGATGTACAGATGCATCTCAGTAAATTAGAATACCACCAAAAAGTTAATTTATTTCAGTAATTCAGTTGAGGTGAAACTCCTATGTTATATAAATTCATTACACACAGAGTGATATGTTTCAAGCGTTTGTTTCTCGTAATTTTGATGATTATGATTTACAGCTAATGAAAACCCAAAATTCAGTTTCACAAAAAATTTGAATATTTACATCAGATATTATTTTTTTTAAAGTGGATTTTTAATAAAAAAAATGTTGGCCTACTGAAAAGTATGGCCATGTACACACTCAATACTTGGTCTACTGTAAGTTCCTTTTGCATGTGGCGTGGCATGGAGGCAATCAGCCTGTGGTACTGCTAAGGTGTTATTAATCGTGATTAACTCACCGCTTCAGACAATTAGTTGTGAAAATTTTTAATCGCCACACATCACTAATGTATATACAGTATATTAGTTAATCATTAATCACAATTAATAATGCAATTAATCACATTTTCCATTCAAATACAGTGTACCTTAAGTTGGTTATTTTTCAAGTTTTTCATACTGTTATAAATGGACAGGTGGATCACTGAAATTATTGTTACAGACTGGATAAAAGCACCATTTTTGGCACAACGTTTTCTGATGGTCTACCAAACAATATTAGCCTAAGAGCCAAAAAACCTTTTCAGTGAAATATGAATTTTGGGGATGACCAAAATTGGTACTTTTTTTTTTCCACAATATCTTTATTGAACCCTTTTTTTTTTTTTTAACAAACATGATACAAACAATCAAACACTAAAGTACTACTACTACAAAAAAAAAAAAATGCACTAAAAACACCAACAACCACCAACAAAATCAAATCTTCAACAATGCTCCTCTGTTTAGTCTAGACAATCCAATACATAAGTATACATATTATGTTCACCAGTTTGGAATTTACAAGGTCCACACACATCATTCACCTTCTTCTTCAAGAGTTATGTTTAAATTTTTTACATAATCAATAAAAGGTCTCCATATATTCTCAAACACAATTTCCTTTGATTTCAGTATATATGTTATTCTTTCTAATGGAAGGTTTGTTAACATCTGTCTTAACCACTGAGTCACATCTGGTCTATGAGTCTTTTTCCATAATAGTGCAATACATTTTTTGGCATTAAGCAAACTGAGGTCTATGAATGTTCTTTCACTTTTATTAAAATTATGCTTTTCTGGGTACAGACCCAACAAAAACAGTTTAGGATTCAATATGATTTGTTTTGAGATTATTTTTTCAATTGTTACCCTCACCTCTTCCCAAAACATTCTTATTAATCTACATTCCCATAAACAATGAAATAGGGTTCCTTTACTTTCCATGCATTTTGTGCATGTATCTGGTATATTTTTGTTATATCTATTTAACTCCTCCGGTGTAACATACATCCGCATTAACCATTTGAAATGTATCAATTTAAGGCGTGCATTTATTGATTTGGTTTGAGCTTCTGTACAAGCCAATTCCCATTGTTCCTCTGAAATTTCAATTTGCAGATCTTCTTTCCAGTAGTTTAATCTTTTCAGTGAATTTTCACTTGAAGATAGTGTCAATGAGTTATAAAACTCTGAAATAATACCCTTTCTTTTACTATCTTTCATCATCATTTTTTCCAAGGATGAATAAATAGGTCGAGTGAGAGCTTTATTTTGATTTGATCGAATAAAGTTTCTAAGTTGAAGATATTTAAAAAAATGTGTTCTATTGAGATTAAATTTGATCCTCAGCTCTTCAAAAGACATTATGTTGTCTGCACATGGCAAATATAAATCCTGAATCTTTTGTATCCCTTTTAAATTCCATACTTTAAATACAGCGTCCGCTCTCCCTGGTTTAAAATATTGATTACCCCATATTGGACTAAATTGTGACAATAACTGTGGTTCTTTTAAATAGTTTTTAGCTTCACACCATATTTTGATCATATGCTTTACAAATGGATTTTTAACTTGTTTTTGTAATTTTTTTGCCGAATCTGAGTATATGAATATGGGAAGAGGTAAAGGTAAATTGTATGATTCCATTTCAGTCCAGTGAGGGAGATCATTTGATGAAAAATAATATGTCATAGACCTCAGTTGTGCCGACCAATAATACAACATAAAATTTGGACATTTCAGACCTCCACGATCAAATGGTAAATATAATAAAGACAAACGTAATCTAGCCCTCCTGTTGTTCCATATAAATTCCACTAACTTTTTTTTTATTCTTGAGAATAGATCTAAAGGTGGTGATAAGGGAATGTATTGAAATAAATAAAGTATTTTAGGTAAAATATTACTTTTAAGTATATTGATTCTCCCGATCATCGACATTGGTAGTGACATCCATCTCTGAAGTAACTCATTGATATCTGACATTAAGGCTTCATAGTTGACACTGGCGACTGATTCTAGCTTAGGCATAATTTGGATTCCTAAATATTTAAACTGATTTACAACATTGAATTGATTTACCTCAGGGGCTGGGTAATTTCTCTGGGTCTCATTTAGCATTAATATTGAAGATTTAGTTTTATTTATTTTATATCCTGATATTTCCCCAAAATTCTTTATTAAATTCAACAAGGTTGGAATTGATTTTTTTAGATTCGACATAAACAAAATTATATCATCGGCGTACAGGGAGATTTTATGTTCTGTTGGTCCAACTTTAATTCCATATATTTGTGAATGTAAACGTATCGCTATCGCTAAAGGTTCAATTGCCATAGTAAACAGTAAAGGTGAAAGTGGACAGCCTTGTCGACATCCTCTATTGATTTTTATTGGTTTTGAAATATTGTTATTTGTTAGGATTTCTGCTGTAGCATTATTGTATATTATTTGAACCCATTTTATGAAATTATTTCCAAGTCCAAACCTTTGTAGGACTTCAAAAAGAAAGGGCCATTCAACTCTATCAAAGGCCTTTTCGGCGTCCAATGATAGGAGAGCTGTATCCGGTGCTTCTTTATTAAAATAAATAATATTAAATAGTCTTCTTACATTATGGAAGCCTTGTCTACCCTTTATAAAGCCATTCTGATCTCGATTAATAATATTTGGTAAAATTTCTTGTATTCGTCTTGCTAAAATTTTACAGATTATCTTAAGGTCGGCGTTTAATAGGCTTATTGGTCTCATATTTTCACATTTATTAGAGGGCTTACCTGGTTTTGGCAGCAGTATAATTAAGGCATTATTTATGTATGATGGTAAATTATTATTTTGAAATGCTTCTAAAACCATTTCCAAAAAAGGTTTTATTAATTTATTCTTAAATTTTTTATAAAGGTCAACTGGAAGACCATCTGGTCCTGCACTTTTTCCTGATTTCATATTATCAATGGCTAGCCCAACTTCTTCTTGACTAAATTTAGACTCCAATATCTCCCTGTTTTCATTTGGAATACACGGTATAGATAGTTCGTTCAAAAACCCATTTAGTTTTGTTAAATCAGGTTCATTTTTGGTATCATATAATTTTTCATAGTAATCTCTAAAGGCTCTATTAATTTCTAAAGGATCTATAACTACCTGTCCTTTACTTATAATACTGGTAATTGGTGTTTTAATTTCCAATTGTTTAATCTGCCATGCTAATAATTTTCCTGATTTTTCACCTTGTTCATAAAAAGATTGTTTCAATCTTAGAAGACTCGAGGCAGCTCTATTCGCTGTTTTTTTGTCGTATTCAGCTCTCAAAATCAGTAATTCATTCTCCAACCTTGGGTCACTTCCTGCATACACTTTTTCCTGAAGATTTTTTATTTTATGTTCCAATTTAGCTCTCTCCTCTCGAGTCTTCTTAGATTTTGATCCTGTATAACTAATAATATGTCCCCTAATAAAAGCTTTGAAAGCCTCCCACTTTACACATGCTGATGTTTGTGTAGTATTGATGTCAAAGAACTCGTCTATCTGTTTTTCTATATACTTGACAAATTCCTCATCCTGAAGCCATTTATGCTGAAATTGCCATCTACCTGATTCCTTTGTCAATTTTTTATCTACATATATTAGACAACAGGGTGCATGATCAGAGATCACGATGTTATCATAAAAGCAGTTCTGAATCTTGGACCTTAATTCTGTGGAAATCAAAAAATAATCAATACGTGAGAATGTCTTGTAGGTACTGGAATAACAAGAATAGGCTTTAACTTGTGGTTTCATTTCTCTCCATATATCTAACAATCTCAATTCTTTCATAAAATGATTAATAGTCATCCTACATCCAATGTGCGTACAATCCAGTCCTGTTGATCTATCCACACCTGGATTCAATGTACAATTAAAATCCCCTGCTATTATATGTTGCCCTGTAAGTGATGATAAGATGAGAAATAAATTAGCAAAGAACTTCTGATCATCTATATTGGGACCATATAAGTTCACAAGATTTATATTTTCTAATAGCAAAGAACCTTGAATGATTACATATCTTCCAAATTTGTCTCCAATTACATTTTTCACTTGAAAAGGAACTGATTTATGTATGAGAGTCATAACTCCCCTGGCTCGGGATGAAAATGAAGAGGTGAATACACTTCCCTGCCATCTACTCCTAATTCTTTTAACATCCTCCTCTATCAGATGAGTTTCTTGTAAAAACACAATTCTTGAACCCATGTCCTTTATTTTATTCATAACTTGTTTAAGTTTTTTTAAATTTTGTAGACCTCTGCAATTCCATGAAGTTAAATTAAGATTAACACTTTGGTCCATGATCAATAGAGAGTTTGGGATTACCTTGCAGTGTAAACATGTTCATACAGAGAAGCAAAAACATGAGTGGTTGAACATTCATCCTACAAACTACACACAAACAAATTTCCCCTTCCCACACTTGTGGCAAACCCCCCAAAATCAAAAGAAAAATTCTGTCTCCCGATATAGCCATCGACCGTTCCACACCCACGGGGAACAGCCTAAGCCACTCCTTCTTCATCCTCCCAATCACCCTAACTCTACTGCTTTTAATGACGTAACATTAACTCTCCTCTGTAGTTTTCCAACTTAACTCCAAAATTTTTAACAACTTTGTACATCATAGTTTTTTTTTTGTTTGTTTGTTTTGTTTTTGTTTTGTTTTTTTAATATATAATACAATCTATATTTTGTAAACTTACTATTTACTTCAAGTCAGTCAGATGCCTGTGCAAATGCTTAATTATTCTACCTTATATTTTGTTCATGCTTAGCTCCCACCAGTCTCTTCTTCTTCTTTGATCTTCTTGATGAACTCCTGCGCCTCCTCTGGGGTCTTGAAGATGTGGGTTCTGCCCTCATACGTGGTCAGCAGTCTCGCAGGATAGATTACACCATGACGAATCCCAAGGTTGCGCAGCTCCTTACGTACGGGATCAAACTGCTTCCTCAATTGCTGGATTCCTGTGGCCAAATCTGGGTAGAACCGCACCTGCTGGTCCTGGTGTTTAATCTCTCCTTTTTTAGCTCGTGCAGCGTTGAAGATCTTCATCCTGTCTCTGTTGCTAAGAAACTTCATAATTAAGGTCCTCGGCGGTCCCTTATCTCTCCGTGGGCCAATACGATGTGCTTTTTCCAGAACCACTGCTGATTGCAACTCCTCGCTGCCCAGCACCTCCGGAATCCACTTTTCCAGAAAGGAACATACGTCCCGACCTTCTGATTCCTCTGGAAGACCCACCAGCCTCAAATTATTCTGTCTCGACCGAGATTCCAAATCCAAAATATTATCTTCCAGAGATTTATTTTTTTTTCCAAAGTGCGCACCTTTAATTGAAGACGGGTGACGTCATCTTCAGCACTAGCGAGACGGAGCTCCATCTGCGCCGTTCGTTCTACACAGTCACCCAATTCCTTTCTTATTCCTTCCAACGCTGTCATAATCCCATCAAATCTAGAGGAAAAGTCCGCTCTCATTGAGCTCATGGCTGCCATCAGCGCATCTGCGCCATTCCCCGCAGAAATCGCAGCGTTGCCAGCCTCCTCCGCCATATATGGAGTTTTGTTCGCTGCGTCACAGACCTGAAAGTCCGTTAATTTGGACTGTTTCGGCGGCTCGCTTTTTCCTTTTCCTGGTTTTCCAGCCTTAGGCTTCGCCGACATATCCTCGCCCAAATGCTGGGATACGTTCTGTCCCAAATGAGAGAGTTATTTGCCGATTTTTTTTTTCCAGGAGCAGAGCAGAGCGAGACACGTCCGTCCTACGTGGCAGCCATAACCGGAAGTCCAAAATTGGTACTTTTCATATGCCATAATTACCTCCGGAAAAGGGAGGAGGCAATGTTTTCGGTAGCGTTGGTTGGTTGGTTTGTCTGTTACTAACATAACTCAAAAAGTTTTGAACAAATTTTGATGATATTTTCAGGAAACACATGTAATGGCATGGGGAACAGATGATTCCAGTTTGGTAGGCTTTAAGACCAGAGGAGAGAATATGTTGGACTTGGTGTACACAAACACAGATGCATATAAAGCAATACCCCGCCCCCATCTCGGCCGTTCTGATCACATGTCCGTGATGCTGCTGCCTGCCTACAAACCTTTATTGAAGCGCAGCAGGCCAGCAGTGAAACAAATCAGGATTTGGCCAGAGAGTGCAACCTCTGCACTGAAGGACTGTTTTCTGCACACAGACTGGAAGGTCTTCAAAATAGCAGCCTCCCAGGAAGACGAGACAAATGTGGAGGAGTATGCTGATACAGTCACCAGCTACATCGCGAAGTGCACAGAGGATTTACTACAGTGAAGACCATCACTATGCGGGGTAATCATAAGCCCTGGATGACTGCAGAGGTGCGCTCGCTGCTTACAGCCAGAGATGCAGCCTTCAGAGCGAAGGACAGGATCGCCCTCCACTCAGCCAGGTCTGCGCTTTCAAAGAGAATTAAGGCGGCAAAGCGCGCCTATGCGGAGAAAATCCAGGGACACCTCTGTGACATTAGGAACACCAAGCAGATGTGGCAGGGAGTTCGGACACTGACGGGCTTTAAGTCTAGGCAGGGGGTCGATGATGACGACGCTTCGCTTCCAGACAGGCTTAACGACTTCTTTGCACGTTTTGAAGCATCAAACTCGACAATCAGAGGGAGGGCTGGCCCACCCCCACCATCGGTCGGACCAGCTTTTACCATCAACACAGCGGACACACGGAGGACCCTAACCAGAGTCAACCCACGCAAAGCTGCAGGTCCAGACAACATTCCGGGACGTGTGCTCCGAGACTGCGTGAGCGAGTTGGCGGATGTCCTGACTGACATAACATCTCCCTGAGTCAGGCCATCGTTCCCAGATGCTTCAAGACCTCTATCATTGTACCGGTGGCAAAGAAACCAGTGGTGTCCTGTTTGAATGACTATCGTCCTGTTGCACTGACACCAATTGTGATGAAGTGTTTTGAACGGCTTGTCAAACCACACATTACAGCCTGCCTCCCTGCATCACACGACCCGCTCCAGTTTGCATATCGTTCAAACCGCTCCACGGAGGATGCTATAGTCACCACCCTACACTCTGTCATCACCCACCTGGACCAGAAAGACACCTACGCCAGACTCTTGTACACTGATTTCAGTTCAGCATTCAACACCATTATTCCCCAGAGACTGATGGAGAAATTACTCCTTCTCGGTCTGAACACTGCCACATGTCTCTGGATCCTGGATTTCCTGACTGAGAGACCTCAGTCTGTCCGGGTTGGAAACAACATCTCCAAGTCTGTCACGCTGAGTACCGGATCCCCTCAAGGCTGTGTACTCAGTCCACTGTTGTTTACACTTCTAACACATGACTGTGTATCCAGACATGAGGGGAACCATATTATTAAGTTTGCAGATGACACCACGGGGGTGGGACTTATTCAGAGGGATGAGGAATCAATGTACAGGGAAGAAGTGAGAGACCTGGAGGGCTGGTGCAGGGAGAACAATCTGGTGCTCAACGTGGACAAAACGAAGGAGATGATTATCGACTTCCGGCGGTCACAGCCTGAGCACGTCCCCCTCAGCATCGGCGGCCGTTTAGTGGAGAGAGTAGAGAACATCAAGTTCCTCGGAGTGCAGATCTCGCAGGACCTGACCTGGAGCAAGAATTCCTTGGAGAGCAGGAAGCGGGCTCAGCAGAGACTACACTTCTTGAGGAAACTCAAACGGGCCTCTCTCCCCATCTGCATCCTCAGGACCTTCTACAGAGGTGTGGTGGAGAGTGTTCTGACGTACTGCATTGCTACATGGTACTCCAGCTGCAGTATGTCAGACAAAAAAGCCCTGCAGAGGATAGTCAAGGGGGCGGAGAGGGTAATTGGAGTCTCCCTCCCCTCTGTCCAAGAACTTTTTCAGAACCGTTGTAGGAGCAGGGCACTGAACATTGTCAAGGACCGTTCTCACCCTCTGCATAAACACTTTGAACTTCTTCCATCTGGTAAACGATTCCGGATCATCAGAGGCAGAACCACCAGACTGATCAACAGCTTCCTTCCACAAGCTTTCAGGATGCTGAACAGCTGACCCGGAATCTCTCATACACACTACTGCACCTACGGACATTTTGTGTATTATAGTTAGTTATTCTTTTTCCCCAAGTATGTCTCAGGGATTTGTGAATGGATGGGGGGTGGGGGTGGGGGGTGGAGCTATGTGGGAGTGTGTCTTAAATCTTGCTGCTTCTTATATGGATGCCGAGAGAAACGCAATTTCATCTTGCCTGCACTACAGTTGTATGTACAGCAATATGACAATAAAGTTTGATTTGATTTGATGATCTGAGAGTGCATACCTCCACCAAGGGCTTTGTTTGTATTTGTGCAGCAGGATTACACAAAAATTACTGGATTGATTTGGATAGAATTTTCACCAGAGGTGCTTCTTGGGCTAGAGAAGAACCCATTTCATTTTGGTGAGGATCTGAGAGTGCATACCTTTGCCAAGGCTCTTATCTTCTCACACAGTTTTAGCAACAATACTCCAAAACTACTGAATGGATTTGGATGAAATTTTCACCAGAGATTGTTCTTGGGCTACAGAGAAACCCATTACATTTTGGTGATGATCTGAGAATGCATACCTCCGTCAAGGCTCTTATCTTTTCACAGAGAGTTAGCAACAATACTCCAAAATTACTGAATGGATTTGGATGAAATTTTCAACAGACGTGGTTCTTGAGCTACAGATAAACCCATTATATCATCCAACCAGTGATCCTGAGGAACAAGCTGCTGTGTGCAGGGTGGAGCAGCACCTGTCATCATAGATCCTGGACTAACTCACAGACGGACCACAGTTTGTGAGAACCCAGGACCTGTGTGTCTGACACCATCAACTGCAGTATCCCCACCCCACCCCCCGGGAACAGTTCGGGTTCCCTTCCTGTTCACCCTCTACACTGCTAACTTTTCACACAACACACCACACTGCCATCTACAGAAGTTCTCTGACAACTCCGCGATCGTCAGCCTCATCTCTGATGGGGATGATGTGGAGTACAGATGACTTATCGAGGACTTTGTGGACTGGTGCCTGCGGAACTGCCTCCCGATCAATGCGAGGAAAACCAAGGAACTGTTGGGGAACTGCCGCAGGTGAGGACAACCCCCCACAGCACCAGTAAACATTCAGAGAACAGACAATGAGATGGTGACATCTTACAAGTACCTGGGTGTTCATCTGAACAATAAACTGGATTGATCACACAACACCAACGCACTCTACAAGAAGGGGCAGCACAGGCTGTACCTCCTGAGGAGGCTCAGGTCTTTTGGAGTACAAGGGGCACTCCTGAAGACCTTCTACGATTTGGTGGTGGCATCAGCCATCACATTTGGAGTGGTCTGCTGGGGCAGCGGCATCATGGCAGCCAACGGGCTGATCGAAAAAGCTAGCTCTGTTCTGGGGTGACGCCTCGACCCAGTGGAGGAGATAGGAGAGAGAAGGATGGGGGCTAAGCTGTCATCTCTGCTGGAGTCAGAGTCCCACCCCATGCAGGACATGCTGAATGCACTGAGGAGCTCATTTAGCAGTAGGCTGTGCCATCCTACAGTGCATCCCGAAAGTATTCACAGCACTTCACTTTTTCCACATTTTGTTATTTTACAGCCTTCTTCCAAAATGGAATAAAATCATTTTTTCCTCAAAATTCTACACACAACACCCCATAATGACATGAAAAAAGTCTTTTTGAGATTTTTGCAAATTTATTAAATGTTAATTGGCATCAAAACTGGGGATTCTAAATTGTCCTTAGGTAGGACTGTGAGAGTGAATGGTTGTCTGTCTCTCTTTGTTGGCCCTGCGATGGACTGGTGATCTGTCCAGGGTGTACCCTGCCTCTCACCCAAAGATGCGGGGATAGGCTCCAGCCCCCCCGCGACCCGAAAAGGATTAAGTGGAAGAAGATGAATGAATGAATGAATAAAACTAAGAAATCACATGTACATAATAGGGGTGTAATGGTACGCTACAATGACGGTTTGGTACGTACCTTGGTTTTAAGGCCACGGTTCGGTTCATTTTCGGTACAGTTCGGAAACAAAACGCAAAACATAAAACTGCTTATCTTTTGTATAAGTGGGAACAGGTTTGACAAAAAAAAAAAAAAACTGTAAACTGCCAGCAGTCAGTTCTTGAATAAATAAAATGTACACAGTGAAACAAATAAATTCTCTTTTTAGCAAATGAACGATGCAGACAAGTGCAACAATAAAAGTTTGAATAGTCAGAATTATTCTTGTATTTTCAGGAAATTAAAATTCCTTATTGCCTGCCTGAAGCAGTGTTTTTAACCAGGGTGCTCTCGTATGTGGGAAATTAATTGTCAAATCTCACTTGTTAATTGGTCAAAAAATTGCAAATAATTTGTCATTGTTGTGTATAGGTTCTGAAGGCACCCATGCACAACAACAACAAATTATTTCCAATTTTTTGGACAGTTAATAAGTGAAATTTGATCATTAATTTCCCACAGAAACCTGAACATACCAGAGCACCCTTGAAAAACACAGGCCTACAGTGCAGCATTAACAGATTTAGTTTTTTCTTAAAAGGATGGTATTATTTTCTGGCTGAAGTGGGCACAACAAGAAACTTCATACCGGGGCCAGTTACCTTCAGCATGTGTTTAAACCCGGTGTTCTCAACAACTGAATATGGCCTTAGATCCGCTGCTATAAAAACACCAATGGCATTTGCTATTGCTTTGGCTCGATCTGAAAAGCCCTGGAAAGGCTGTCGAAATGCCGCTGGAAGCTGCGCTTGGACCGCGTTAAGTCTTTTTCTTTTTTTTTTTTTTTTTTGTGCTGCACGTTCACGTGGTGCCGTTTCAAATGAGTTAAAAAGTTCAACATACTGCCAAAAGGATATCTGATGCTGCTTTCGTCTTATTCATTTGCCTTGGTCCGTTTTCAAGCTCTGGCTTCTCTGTACAGCAAGCCATGGCATTACCTGGGCTGAACTGTTTGTTTACATGTCCGGTGCGAGGCAGTTACACTTCATGTTCATCACGCGACATGGTCCGTGTGGAACCTCAGTACGCCTCTGCACCAAAGGTGCCGTACCGAAAAATCCAAATATGAATACATATACCGTTACACCCCTAGTACATAAGTATTCACAGCCTCTGCTAAATACTTTTTTTTTTTTTTTTTTTTTTTTGGTTACTTATTTGTACCCGTAGGTAGATTTGGTTTGCAGTCTGGTGACAAGCCACCGGCTGCCGGTTGCTGCGTGCGCGAGCGCCCTAAACCTACATGTTTTTGGTATGCGGGAGGAAACCGGAGAAATCCCGGAGTAAACCCACGCAACACGGGGAGAGCATGCAAACTCCACACAACTCACTGTTGGTCGGGGGCTGGGATCGAACCCACGATCTCATGATTCCCGCGATCCCCCGGCCGAGGGTAAACTGTGCTGCCACAGTGCTAAACCACTGCGCCACCGTGCAGCCCAAAATACTTTGTTGATGCACCTTTGGCAACAATTACAGCCTCAAGTCTTTTTGAATATGGTGCCACAAGCTTAGCACACCTATCTTTGGGCAGTTTCGCCCATTCCTCTTTGCAGCACCTGTCAAGCTCCATCATGTTGAATGGGAAGTGTCGGTGCGCAGCCATTTTCAGATCTCTTCAGAGGTGTTCAATTGGATTCAAGTCTGGGCTCTGGCTGGGCCACGCAAGGATATTCACAGAGTTGTCCTGAAGTCACTCCTTTAAGATAAGATAAGATAAGATAAGCCTTTATTAGTCCCACAACGGGGAAATTCCAGGATTGCAACAGCACAGGGATAGCAACACTCAGAGCAACAATCAGAAGGCAAGAAAAAAACAAGCAAGCAAGAGCAGCTAATATACATATGTACGTATTACTATAAAATATATATATATACACACACACACACAGACACACAGTGCAGAGCATTGTAGCTGGATGGAATAAATATATGAATATATGAACACACAGTGCAGAGCATTGTAGCTAGATGGAATAAATATGTAAATATATAAACACCCACAGTACGGAGCATTGCAGCTAGGTGGAATAAATATGCAAGTATATAAACACACACAGTGCGGAGCAATGTAGCTAGATGGAATAATATGTAGATATATAAATATATAAACACACCCAGTGCTGAGCATTGTAGCTAGATGGAATAAATATGTAAATATATAAACACACACAGTGCAGAGCATTGTTGCTAGATGGAATGAAACAGCATAACCTTTGATATCTTGGCTGTGTGCTTAGGGTCGTTGTCCTGCTGAAAGATGAACCGTCGCCCCAATCTGAGGTCAAGAGCGCTCTGGAGCAGGTTTTCATCCAGGATGTCTCTGTACATTGCTGCATTCATCTTTCCCTATATCCTGACTAGTCTACCAGTTCCTGTCTCTGAAAAACATCCCCACAGCATGATGCTGTCACCACCATGCTTCACTGTAGGGATGGTATTGGCCTAGTGTTGAGCGGTGCCTGGTTTCCTCCAAACATGACGCCTAGCATAAGGAGTGGCTTCCGTGTAGCCACTCTACCATACAGGCCTGATTGGTGGATTGCTGCAGAGATGGTTGTCCTTATGGAAGGTTGTCCTCTCCACAGAGAAACGTTGGAGCTCTGACAGAGTGACCATCAGGTTCTTTGTCACCTCCCTGACTAAGGCCCTTTTTTCCCAGTCACTCAGTTTAGATGGCCGGCCAGCTCTAGGAAGAGTCCTGGTGGTTCCGGACTTCTTCCATTTATGAATGATGGAGGCCACTGTACTCACTGGGACCTTCAAAGTGGCAGAAATTTTTCTGTACCCTTCCCCAGATTTGTGCGAGACAACCCTGTCTCGGTGGACTATAGACAATTCCTTTGACTTCATTCTTGGTTTGTGCTCTGACATGCACTGTCAACTGTGGGACCTTATATAGTAGACAGGTGTGTGCCTTTCCAAATCATGTCCAATCATCTGAATTTACCACAGGTGGACTAAGCTGGTGGATTAAGCTGTAGAAACATCTAAAGGATGATCAATGAAAACAGGATGTGCCTGACCTCAACTTTGAGCTTCATGGCAAAGGCTGTGAACACTTAAGTAGATGTGATTTCTTATTTTTTTATTTTTAATAAATTTGCAAAAAGCTCAAAAAAAGAAACTTTTTTCACATTGTCATGGGGTGTTCTGTGTTGAATTTTGAGGCAAAAAATTAATTTAATCTATTTTGGAATAAGGCTGTAATATAACAAAATGTGGAAAAAGTAAAGTGCTGTGAATACTTTCTGGATTCACCGTAGGTGCATGACGGAGAGGTTCCGCAGGTCCTTCCTACCTTCGGCTGTCAGACTTTATAACCTAACCAGGGCTGCTCATAGAGGACGTACTAAATGTAATAACTTTGCACTATAGAGATCATCCCCTCCAATACACAACTAAGACAGTAACAATTATTATTGAGGGTGGCAACAACACTGTTGATTGAAATGCAAATTATACTGTCTGGGTACATATTTATATTCTGCCGGGTAATTTAACAAACTGCAATGCTGCTGATACCATTGAGCTGCAATGTTCCTGCACTGTGTATATAACTGTACATACAGTGGTGTGAAAAAGTGTTTGCCCCTTCCTGATTTCTTTTTTCTGTATGTTTGTCACACTTAAATGTTTCAGATCATCAAACAAATTTAATTATTAGACAAAGATAACACAAGTAAACTCAAAATACTGTTTTTAAATGAAGGTGTTTATTATTAAGGGTAAAAATAAATCTAAACCTTACATGGCCCTGTGTGAAAAAGTGACCCCCTCCCCAACTGTTAAAACATAAATTAACTGTGGTTTATCACATATTTGGAAAGCTGAGTTCAATTTCTCTAGCCACACCCAGGCCCAATTACTGCTACACCTGTTCTCAATCAAGAAATCACTTAAATAGGACCGACCTGACAATGTGAAGTAAACCAAAAGATCTTCAAAAGCTAGACATCATGCTACAATCCAAAGAAATTCAGGAACAAATGAGAAACAAAGTAATTGAGATCTATCTTTCTGGAAAAGGTTGTAAAGCCATTTCTAAAGCTTTGGGACACCAGCAAACCACAGTGAGAGCCATTATCCACGAATAGCAAAAACATGGAACAGTGGTGAACCTTCCCAGGAGTGGCCGGCCAACCAAAATTACCCCAAGAGCGCAGCAATGACTCATCAAAGAGGTCACAAAAGACCCCACAACAACATGCAAAGAACTGCAGGCCTCACTTGCCTCAGTTAAGGTGAGTGTTCATGACTCCACCATAAGAAAGAGACTGGGCAAAAATGGCCTGCATGGCAGAGTTCCAAGACGAAAACCCCTGCTGAGCAAAAAGAACATAAAGGCTCATCTCAGTTTTTCCAGAAAACATCTTGATGATCCCCAAGACTTTTGGGAAGATACGCTGTGGACTGACAAGACAAAAGTTGAACTTTTTGGAAGGTGCTTGCCCCATTACATCCGGCATAAAAGTAGCACAGCCTTTCAGAAAAGGAACATCATATCAACAGTAAAATATGGTGGTGATGGTGGTTTTGCTGCTTCAGGACCTGGAAGACTTGCTGTTGTAAATGGAACCATGAATTCTGCTGTCTACCCAAAAATCCTGAAGGAGAATGTCCGGCCATCTGTTCATTGACCTCAAGCTGAAGCACACTTGGGTTCTGCAGCAGGACAATGATCCAAAACACACCAGCAAGTCCACCTCTGAATGGCTTAAGAAAAACAAAATGAAGACTTTGGAATGGCCTAGTCAAAGTCCTGACCTGAATCCAATTAAGATGATGTGGCATGACCTTGAAAGGCGGTTCATGCTCGAAAACCCTCCAGTGTGACTGAATTACAACAATTCTACAAAGATGAGTGGGCCAAAATTCCTCCACAGCACTGTAAAAGACTCACTGCCAGTTATCGCAAACGCTTGATTCCAGTTGTTGCTGCTATGGGTGGCCCAACCAGTTATTAGGTTTTGGGTGCAATCATTTTTTCACACAGGGCCATGTATGTTTGGATTTTTTCCCCCTTAATAATTAACACCTTCATTTAATAACTACGTTTTGTGTTTACTTGTGTTATCTTTGTCTAATATTTAAATTTTACCCCATGTACGTATGTATATACAGTATGTTTTATTTGTACCTGCTTTGGAAATCAAAAAAACCTAGTCAGTTTCAGCGTTTTTTGTTAATAGCCACTCCACATTGACCAGCTCATGTTTTTTACTGTTTTCCTTTTCCAGCTGCTCTTTTCCCGCCACAGCAGATCGACTGCAGGACAGTTGCCCACCGGTCATTTGCTCATCGGATATTTGCCCATGAGAAAAGTACTAAAGGGACAATTGCCCACTGCTAATATTCATCAGTATCATGTTATTTTTTTCTCAATATGAATTGTTGCTGTCAAAAAAGAAATGCAGAAATATAGCATCAAATATAAAATGTTATTTACACAATGAACTAAAAACATACATACACAAAGACACATATATTTAGAATTTAACAACAAGATTATTTACAAATGAATAGAATGTCCATAAGAATCAAGAAAATCGTTAACATCAGTTTCTTCCTGTGCAATTCGGTTACACAGGGTGTTGAGGCGCTTCTGGTGCCGCTTGTATGTACATTTGAAGAATCTTTAATGATTGCAATTATTTTAACAATCAAAGTTAATCACAGTTTGTACATGGGCTGCACGGTGGCGCAGTGGTTTAGCACTGTGGCAGCACAGTTTTACCCTTGGCCGGGGGATCGCGGGGATCATGAGATCGTGGGTTCGATTCCAGCCCCCGACCAACAGTGAGCTGTGTGGAGTTTGCATGTTCTCCCCGTGTTGCGTGGGTTTACTCCGGGATTTCTCCGGTTTCCTCCCGCATACCAAAAACATGTAGGTTTAGGGCGCTCGCGCACGCAGCGACCAGCAGCCAGTGGCTTGTCACCAGACTGCAAACCAAGTCTACCTACGGGTACAAATAAGTAACAAAAAAACAAACAAAAAAAAAAAAAAATATCAAAGTATTTGCTAAATGTTTTTAGACCCCAATTGCAATTGGTCAGCCTTGCAGAAGTTAGCTACTAGTAATTTAATTATCCAGGAGAACATTTAATTATTCTCCAATATCAATAACTTTGTCAAGTATAAAAATATTTAAATTTCTCTTCAATCACATTTTTTTATTCCATACGGTGGGCAAATGTCCTGTGGGCAACTGTCCTGCCACCCAGCAGATCATCTGCTCATTTGTGAGGATCCACATACATGAATTTGGCAAGGATTTTACACTGGATGGCTTGCCTGACATAACCCTGATCAACTTTCCTTTTCTCATTCTTTTATGCTGAACCCCACTTGAGAAGGCGGAAAGTACCATTTTATTTGGTCTGTTATGACTGGCCGGGACTTAAACAGACAACTTCCCTGTTTTGGGGCAGATTCTCAACGACTAAGCCGTCACTCTGGCGACCAATTCATGCGTAAATAAAAGCGTTTTAAAAAGTCAAATTTTCATCCTATGTCTCCTTTTTAAACCTTGAGAACCATGTCAGCATGGAAAAATAATTTAGTCTCCTTTAACCCTTGTATTATGTTGAAAAAAAAAATGTTGCTGTGACTTTGTCCAGATTGTCAACTCCTTTGGTGGAGTTGTAGTCCATGATCATTTGTGGCTTCATGTCTTCTCTTGTGCTCAGAGATGCATCTGTGTGCATTGTGCTCATTACAAGAACATTCTTGTTTTCTCTTTGGGCAGTATGAAACAACTGCTTTCTCAGTGAAAACAAATATTGAGGAATGCAGAGGTCTGCCCAGCATCTTCAGAATTTCACTGGGAAGTTCTGGCTTATTTCTTCTGACTGTTCCCAACATAGTCAGCTTTCTCTTCTGAAGTTCATCTCCAAGGCGGTAGGATGTAAAGAAGTTGTCACATGTGATGTTATGACCTTGCAACCCTTCACTCATCTCCAGCACCACACGCATCCCCTGATTCTTCTCAGATGCTCCTCCAGGTAGCTTTCCAGTATTCACTTGCATATTCCATGCATAGCTAGATTTTGCATCACAGGCTACCCATATTTTGATGCCATACTTGGCAAGCTTGTTGGGCATGTACTGTCTGAAAGGACAGCGCCCCCTGAATGGTACAAGGTGCTCATCTACAGTAACATGGGGACCAAGATTGTACAACAAAGGTAGAATTTCAACCCATTTATCCCATACATCTCTAAACGCAGCTAGTTTGTTTCTTTCACGTCGACCAGCTCTGGTGTCACGGTTGTCAAATCGGATCACATGAGATATCATGTGAAATGTCTCCAGAGACATTGTTGCTTGAAAGATTGGTCTTCCATACTCTTCATCCTATAGACTTGCAGTTGCTTCTCCCTTTGACTTGTACGCTCCAGCTAATACCAGAATTCCAATGTAAGCATGCAAGTCAGTCTGATCCAGTGGCTTCCATTTCTCCTGAAATACACACCTCCCCTCCAAGTTGGTCATTTCCAGTATAATCTTCTCTATTGGTGGGGATATGAAGAGCTGAAAATGCTGATTGAATATCATCAACTCGTGTGACAGCAAATCTTGTAGGACCGGGAGTCATTTTGATGACATTGGAAGATGACAGTCTACCTCGGCTTTGGTGTGGTGATGTTGACCATTTTATATTACCATCTTTAGATGCCCATGTCCCCTCTGTGGATGATGATCGCTACATTCCTTGGCTTTCATTCGATGGAGACACAATGGCAGGCTCGTCCTCTGAATCCTCCTCGTTGTTGGAAAATTGACAGTCTGGATCATCAATTACATTGTCCTCAGTCTCTGAAATCTCTTCCTCTGCGTCACTATCCCAGTTCAAAATATGTGATGAAGCTTCTTCAGCTGTAAACCTTCTGGAGCTCATTTTTGGTGTGTTTGTCAAAGAGATGGCATGAGAAAAATGATAAGGACAAGGGAGAGAAAGTCCCTCCTCGACACACACCTGGGTCTCTGGCAGTCAAAATACAATTAACTGGGCAGTCAAAATAAAGTACATCAACGAGGCATGTTTATTTTGGATCTGTACAGCTACTTACCCACATAAAAGTGTCCGGGTCAAAATGACCCGCAACATCATCTTTGTATACAAATTCTGCACATACATTCCACTATACATCAAAGTGTCCAGATTTTACACACCAGTTCATGACCCTAGATGAGGAAAAGTCACAAAATTTCATGAAGAAAAAGAAAGGATAACCCGTACTTTGGTCAACACAAAAACCGAAATGGGTCAAATTGACCCTTAACATAATACAAGGGTTTTTTAAATAACTTGTTGAAGCTGAAACAGATTCATCACTGCTGTAATTATCACATGGAAGGTTCTTAGATATTTCTTACTAGCTGGTGCCTTTTTTCTTTGGCCAGGGTATGCATTTATTCTTTGTGGCTTTTCTATTACTAGTATTTTTCTTGTCATTTTGTCCCTCCAGATGCTCCACAGCTACATGACTGTAAGGAGGAGGAGGAGGTTGTCACTGTCCAGCAGCTCTGGAACCAAGGGAGCAACTCATGTCTTGGCCAGGAGGAACAAGATGCTGCACAGGTGAAAGAAGAAGAGGAAGAACTCTCTACCAATCAGGAGAAAGGACACTTGGGACTGAAACAAGAGGCTGTTGCCTTCATGGTGACTCCTACTGATGAGGACAATAACAACAATGAAACCAAACCAAACAGTGAGCAGCTCCTCTTGCTCACCTCTCCTGATACTGAGGGCCAAGACCAGGGAGCAGGTAAGAATGTAAACCCAGGATCAAGTAAACATGAAGAACCAAATAAGAGACTTCACAGAAACAGAAGTCACATTAAAAATGTAGACAAGTCCCCTATGTCAGAGAATCAGTGTGATGATACTGACACAGGTGAAAAGTCTGTAAAATGTTCTGATCATAAAGTCAATAGGAAGGAATCCCAAAAGAAGAAACATCACACAACACATAAGCCACATGTTTGCACCTGGTGTGGGAAAAAATTCGGATCCAAGCTCAGTTTATCAATTCATGAGAGAATTCACACAGGTGAGAAGCCTTTTTCTTGTGAAACATGTGGTCAACGTTTTTCTCAGTGTGGTAATTTGAAAACTCACATGAGAATTCACACAGGAGAGAAGCCTTTTTCTTGTGAAACATGTGGTCACAGCTTTGCTGAACGTGGTCATTTGAAAACTCACATGAGAATTCACACAAGTGAGAAGCCTTTTTCTTGTGAAACATGTGGTCAAAGTTTTACTGAACGTGGTTCTTTGAAAACTCACATGAGAATTCACACAGGTGAGAAGCCATTTTCTTGTGAAACATGTGGTCAAAGTTTTACTCATCGTTTTACTTTAAAAACTCACATGAGAATTCATACAGGAGAGAAACCTTTTTCTTGTGAAACATGTGGTCAAAGTTTTACTCACCGTGGTAATTTGAAAACTCACATGAGAATTCACACAGGAGAGAAGCCTTTTTCTTGTGAAACATGTGGTCAAAGTTTTACTGAGCGTGGTTCTTTGAAAACGCACATGAGAATTCACACAGGTGAGAAACCTTTTTCTTGTGAAACATGTAGTCAACGTTTTACTCATCGTTTTACTTGGAAAACTCACATGAGAATTCACACAGGTGAGAAGCCTTTTTCTTGTATAACATGTGGTGAAAGTTTTACTCAACGTGGTCATTTAAATAAACACATGAGAATTCACACAGGTGAGAAGCCATTTTCTTGTGAAACATGTGGTCAAAGTTTTACTCACCGTGGCAATTTGAAAACTCACATGAGAATTCACACAGGTGAGAAGCCTTTTTCTTGTGAAACATGTGGTCAAAGTTTTACTCAACGTGGTCATTTAAAAAAACATGAGAATTCACACAGGTGAGAAGCTGAAGTCTTGTTAAGTCCATGAAAAATGAAAACTCAGAGTTGAGGTTCTGTATTCCATGTCTATTGATTTTTTGTTTTCAGTTTTAAGTCTGATTTATGTAAATGAAATGTTCTTTAAATTGTTGAAACTGTATTGTAAAAATAAATGAGTTTGGTAAGAATATCTATCATCAGATCATCTGCATATTCACTCTGCTTTGGCCTCTCAGATCTCTAATCATCAATGTGTTCGATGCATGGACATTGTAAGCGTTTTTTATGTGGCGGGCACATTGTGGTGAAAGGTCTGGAGGGTCCTCCTCACCAAAAAATGTAAATGTAATACATTCCATTTCAGTATTTTACCAGATTACTGATTGTATAGTTTGAACATGAATTTTAAAAAAAGCTGTAAAATGGTAACTAAGCAGTAAAAGTGCAGTGTGAACTTGATTTACGTGCTCAAATGGGAGGATAAACTTAATTAATGCTACCCCTTTTATTGCAAATTAAGTTATTAACTCAATATCTGTGTACATACATAACCATACACAAAACTATACAGGATACATAATTTGTGTGTGCACTCTTCCACCAAAAAAAAAAAAAAAGATCTCTGAAATAACTGGAAACTGATGAAGAGTTTAATGGCATTGTTATGGATTTTTTTAATTGTCCGTTCATTCTGTCTCCTGTAATTATAAATGACATTACACCCAGTACTTTTCCCATGAGACACCAAGGATCCAGCCTTGAACACTGCTGACTCGGCATTCTCAAAACAATACTTATCTGTCTGGTCTATTGTATTAAAACTCTCTGCTCTGTTCTGAGATTTTGAATCTTTTCATGGTACTTGCCTGTGTACGGAACATAACATTTTCCCTTCTTTGCCAAGATGTAAATAAATACCCAGAAAAAGAATTTTGACTTTGCGCTTTATTTATTACAGATCAACAAGGGACATGTATTAAAAAAAAAAGAAAATCCACAATAGCTTATTTTATAGTTTCTATTACATTTCACACAAATCAGGTTTTGCTTTTGATTATTGATTCAATTGAATATTTTATTTAATTAAAGTTAGATGGCATGGACGAAAAACTTGATACCCTTCATTTAACATTTTGTGGCATCACCTTTTCCATCAATCACTGCCAACAAGTGATCTTAATTCATCCTCTTTAAAGGAAAAATCAGGCTACTGTGTAGTTTGGTATCATTGGGGTTCATTTATCTTATGTTCATTTATCTTCACTTATCTTGGAGTGACCCTTGATAGGACCTTATCCTTCAAGGAACATCTAAAGGGGACGGCTGCTAAGGTGAAAGTACGAAACAACCTGCTCTGCAAGCTCGCTGGTGCAAAATGGGGGGCGGCAGTCTCCACCCTGCGCACCTCAGCACTGGCCCTTTCATACTCTGTAGCAGAATATTGTGCCCCTGTCTGGTCCAGGTCATCTTACACACACCATGTAGACACCCAGCTCAACTCAACCAGGAGAACTGTAACTGGAACAATCCGCTCAACACCACTCCCCTGGCTCTCTGTACTGTCAAACATAGCCCCTCCACACATCCGGCGAGCAGCATTAACTCAAAGGATGCTCCAAAAAGTTAAAGATTTTCCTCACTTACCAATCCATGCAGATATCTACACCCCACCCACTGCCCGACTTTCATCCAGACGGCCGATTTGGAAAAACCCTCCCCCAGCTGACTTTACCATCCAGACAGCTTGGCAAGAGGAATGGGAGACCAAGGAGGTCCCAAACAAACAGCTGGTGATAAACCCCAACCAACAGGTCCCGGGCACCAACCTCCCAAGGAGACAGTGGTCTACACTCAATCGCTTCAGGACTGGACATGGCCCCTGCTTGGCCAGCCTTCACAGATGGGGCAGTAGCCCTAGCCCACTGTGCGCATGTGGAGAGGAGCAAACAATGGAACACATCATAGAGGCTTGCCCGCTCCAAAGACTGGAAGGAGGATTACACACCCTCCATACAGCAAACCAGGAGGCAACTGCTTGGCTTAAGGACTTTGCATTCGCTAAATAAATAAATAAATTGGGGTTCATTCAGGAAACGTTACTAAATTTGAGTAGATTTGTGTGTAAATCACCTTGGTACAAAAAAATTACTTGGGAATCATGAACGCTGTGTAAAACCCTTCCTGTTAATCTGACATGTAGAAAGAAACTCCTCAGAGGCTGCAACTGAAGTCATCTCCAGCTAAGTAGAGGTGAGAGGGAAAAAAATATTTTCTTCACTGAGTAATGAAGTGATTGTACAGGAAACACAAAGACCAGGATGGTGTTGACAGATGCTGCAGGAAATAAATGTAACAGCTGGAAGAAGCCCATCAGGTTGTAGGTCTGATGACACAATAACAAAATGGATCATCGACCTGTGACCTTGGGTTTCCTGGTGCCAAGTGCACATATGGACATCCTCATGCTTGAATGTGGTGTTCGTTATGGACAAACTGTGGTTAGCTGAGAAGTCCAATAATTGAACACCACTTGGGTTCTGATCATGCAGGCCACTGATAGGATATTAAGTTAATTTGATCAACTCACCCAAACTTTTAAAAAATCGAATCCATCCATCCATTTTCTACTTCTTTTCAGGAGGTCCACGCCACAGAGGCAGCAGCTCAAGCAAAGAAGCCCAAACTTCCCTCTCCCCAGCCACCTGCTCCAGCTCTTCAGAGAGGATACCAAGACATTCCCATGCCAGCTAGGAGACGTAGTCTCTCTACCGTGTCCTGGGTCTGCCATGGGGTCTCCTCCCCGTTGGACGTGCCCGAAACACCTCAAGTGGGAGGCGTCCAGGAGGCCTCCTGATTAGATGCCCAAACCACCTCAACTGGTTCCTTTTGATATGGAGGAGCAGCGGTTCTACTCTGAGCCTGTCCCAGATGACTGAGCTCCTCACCCTATCTCTCAGGGTGAGTCCAGAAATCCTACGGAGAAAGCTCATTTTAGCCGCTTGTATCAGTCATCTCATTCTTTCGGTCATTACCCGAAGCTCGTGACCATAGGTGAGGGTAGAAACGTAGACTGACCAGTAAATTGACAGCTTTGCTTTAGAGCTCAGCTCCCTCTTCACCTCAACAGACCGGTACAATGTCCGCATCACTGCAGAAGCAGCTCCGTTCTGTATGTCAATCTTATGCTCATTCTCCCTTCAGTCGTGAATAAGACCCCAAGATACTTAGACTCCTCCACCTGTGGCAGGAGCTTGTCTCCAACCCCGAGAGGACAAACCACATTTTTCCGGCTGAGGACCATGGACTCAGACTTGGAGGTGCTGATTCTCATCCCAGCCGCTTCACACTCAATAGCAAACCGTCCCAGTAAGACCTGTAGCTCATTGTTTGATGAAGCCAACAGGATAACATCATTCGCAAACAGCAGAGATGAAATCCTGTGTTCACTGAGCATGACACCTTCCAAGCCTTGGCTGCACCTCGATATCCTGTCCATAAAAATTATGTACAGGATCGTGACAAAGGGCAGCCCTGGTGGAATCCAACTCTCACTGGAAACATGTTTGATCGGGTGTTGGCAATGCGAACCAAACTCTTGCAACAGTCTTATAGGGACCGGATAGCTCGTAACAGCGAGCCCGATACATCATACTCCCGCAGCACCCCCCATAAGAGACCACGAGGGACGCAGTCAAATGCTTTCTTAAAGTCCACAAAACACATGTGGACTGGTTGGGCAAACTCCCACGAACTCTCGAGGATTCTCGAGAAGGTAAAGAGCTGGTCCGATGTGCCATGGCCAGGACGAAAACCACATTGCTCCTTCTGAATCCAAGGTTCGACCAGTAGTCGGACTCTCCTGTCCAGTTCCCTGGCATAGACTTATCCAGGGAGGCTGAGAAGTGTGATCCCCCTAAAGTTGGAACACGCCCTCCGGTCCCCCTTTTTAAACAGAGGAACCACCACCCCAGTTTGCACTGCCTCTGACTTCCTCGCAACATTGCAGAGACTTGTCAACCGTGACAGCCCTACAACTTCCAGGGCCTTGAGGTACTCCGGGCGAATCTCACCCACCCCTGGGGCTCGGCCACCAAAGAGTTTTTTTTAACCACTTCAGCGACCTCAATCCCTGTGATGTGTGTTGTCCCCCTCGTCCTCAAGCCCTGCTTCCTCCATGGAAGGCGTATCAGTGGGATTGAGGAGATCCTTGAAGAATTCCTTCCACCACTTGACAATATCCCCAGTCAAAGTCAGCAGCGGCCCATCCACACCATACACAGTGTGGATAGGGAGCTGCTTCCACTTCCTGAGTTGCTGGACAGGTTGCCAGAATCTCTTCAAGGCCGACCGAAAGTCTTGTTCCATGGCCTCACTAAACTCCTCCCACACCCGAGTTTTTGCTTCTGCAACCACCCGAGCTGCACTCCGCTTGCCCTGCCAGTACACTTCAGCTGCTTCAAGAGTCCAACAAGCCAACCAAGCTTGATAGGACTCCTTCTTCAGCCCCCTTCACCATCACTTGGTTTGGGGGTTGCCACCACGAGATGCACCAACAACCTTGCAGCCACAGCTCTGGACAGCTGCTTCAACAATGGAGGTGGAGAACATGGCCCATGTCCATGTCTCCAGACTCCCTTGGAATGTGGCTGAAGTTCTTCCGGAGGTGGGAGTTGAAGACCTCCCGGACAGGGGCCTCAGCCAGACGTTACCAGCACACCCTCACTATACATTTAGATCTACCGGGTCCGAGTGGCATCCGCCTCTACCGTCGGATCCAACTAACCACCAGGAGGTGATCAGTTGACAGCTCTGCACCTCTCTTTACCCAAGTGTCCAAGACATATGATCACAGGTCCGAGGACACGATAACAAAATCGATCATCGACCTGCAAGCTAGGGTGTCCTGGTGCCAGGTGCACATATGGACACCCTTATGCTTGAACATGATGTTTGTTATGGACAAACTGTGTTTAGCACAGAAGTCCAATACCTGAACACCACTCGGTTTCAGATCGCGCAGGCCGTTCCTCCCAATCATGCCCCTCCAGGTTTTACTGTCATTGCCCACATGTGCATTGAAGTCCACCCAGTAGGACAATGGAGTCTCCAAGAAGAGCACTCTCCAACACCCCACTGAGAGACTGTGTCTCATTTCAGATGTTGCAGCCTCATAGACCGCGGCCCTGGAGGCCAGAACACTCAAAGGTCGGGTAAGCTGTATCTAAAGGCTGATTTATGGCTGTTAAATGAGACAGAATCAGAATCAGATTTATTGCCATTGTTCATGTAGTACACAAACTAGGAATTTGTCTCGGTGCAATGCTGCAACATTAAACATGATAAAATAAAAGAAATAAACTATACACGCAATAAAGTGTAGAATAAGTGAGTAATACTAGTCAGCAGTTTAAATATATTAGCGAGCAGCAGATAATGTGGAGAACCATATAGTGCAGTCGGTAATGCAGGAAGAAAACCGTGATGGTTGACATGAGTCTGGTTGAGCTGCTGTACATAGTGCACGAGAGTCAATAAGTCACTTAGTGTTCAGCAGTCTGATGGCAGAGGGGAAGAAGCTGTTCATGTGACGGGAGGTTTTAGTCTGGATGGACCGAAGTCCTCTACCTGAGGGGAGAGGGGCAAACAGTACGTGACCAGGGTGTGAGGGATCGGCTATGATCCGGCCAGCACGCCTCCGGGTCCTGGAGATGTACAGATCCTGGAGAGATGGGAGCTTGCAGCCGATCACCTTCTCAGCAGTGCGCACGACGCGCTGCAGCCTTAGTCTGTCCCTGGCAGTGGCTCCTGCGTACCACACGGTTATGGAGGTGGTGAGGATGGACTCGATGATGGCTGTGTAGAACTGCACTAACATCTTGGTGGGACAGTCTAGTCTTTGGAGGACGTACTGTATGTTTGCATGACCACGCACTACCCTGTTGCCTAGCAACCATGACAGTGTCAGTTGAGTTTTTTCTGACATTTTTGACAGAGAGAAAACTTTATTTTTATCTTCATAATTCAATTCAACTTTATTTATATAGCGCCATTTCACAACAATAGTCATCTCATAGCACTTTCAAATGTAGGGGAAACCCCCACAATTGCAGAAAGACCCCAGCAATCAGGCGATCCCCTGTGAGCAAGCGCTTGGTGACGGTGGAGAGGAAAAACTCCCTTTTAACAGGAAAAAACCTCTAGCAGAACCAGGCTCAGGGAGGGGCAGTCATCTGCTGCGACTGGCTGGGGGGTGAGGGGATAGAGAAGATGAAAAGAACAGACATACAGAGAGCAAACATTAAAAGAGTGAAGCCAAGTACATTATTGGAGGTCCCCTGGCAGTCTAAATCTATTAGCAGCAGAACTAAGGGAGGGTTTAGAGACATATGATCCCTCCCTAATCGTAGGCTATATCAAAAGGGAAGGTTTTTACGCTATTCTTAAAAACAGAGACTGAGTCTGACTCCTAAATCCAGATTGGTAACTGGTTCCACAGGAAAGGCGCTTGATTGCTGAAGGCTCTGCCTCCCATTGTACTTTTGAAGACTCCAGGTATTACAAGTAATCCTGCATTTTGGGAGCGTAGTGCTCTGTTAGGATGATAGGGTAGTATCAGGTCTTTTAAATATAAAGGGGCCTGATTGTTAAGAGCTTTGTAAGTGAGAAGAAGGATTTTAAACTTAATTCTAAACTCTATGGGAAGCCAATGAAGGGAGGCCAGAGCCGGAGAGATATGATCTCTCTAGTACCTGTTAAAACTCTTGCAGCAGCATTTTGGATCAACTGAAGACTTTTTAAAGATATTTTAAGACAACCCGATAATAGAGTTACAATAATCTAATCTAGAGCTAACAAAAGCTTGGATCAGTTTCTCAGCATCACTCTGAGACAAGATGCTCCTAATCTTGGCAATATTACGCAAATGATAGAAGGCAGTCTTAGAAACAAATTTAAAATGTGAATTGAAAAACAGATCTTGATCAAAAATAACTCCAAGGTTTCTCACAGAACTATTCAGAGAAAGAGTAACCGCATCCAAACTAAGAGTTTGATTTGGAAAGGTATTTCTAAGGTTTTTTAGACCAACAGGAATGACTTCAGTCTTATTTGAATTTAATAGCAGAAAATTACAAGTCATCCAAGCTTTGATTTCCTTAAGACAGGCTTCCAACTTGGCTAATTGATTACTATCATCTGGCTTCATTGACAAGTATAATTGTGTGTTATCTGCATAACAATGAAAATGTATACAGTGCTTTCTAATGATGTTGCCTAACGGAAGCATATATAAACTAAAAAGAGTAGGGCCTAGCACAGATCCCTGTGGACCTCCATGACTGAGCTTAGAGTTGGAAGAAAACTCATTATTGACATGAACAAACTGAAGCCTTTCAGGCAAATAAGATTATTGTATTTTCTTTATCTTTTACTTGAGAATCTTCACCAGACAGAGTACCATGACCAGATAAAATAAAACTTTAACTCCTGTTACAGTCAGCAGGAAAATTAAGGTAAACTCGTGCATACCCATAGAACGGAAGTATTCCTGTCTGAAACAGGTATCCTAATCAGGCTTTCCAGGCCCAAATATAGGCTGTGTTTGAAAGTGGAATACAAAGAGGTGTTTGCTGTATGTAAGCAATCACATGTTAGACTTTGACAAATATAAAAAGGAGTCAGTGACACTAAGATTTATTTGATTGTGTGAATATTAATTACAGAATAACTAAACACTGAAAATGAATGGGACATCCAATATTAGCGACTGTTTCAGATCCCTTGTTTATTCATTTGTCAGATCACTTATTTGTGTGATCTTTTATCACTTATATTCATAATAGTGTATCTTGCACTTTGGGGAATGGGAGTTGTTCAGCCATCATTATAATTATTTTAGTTTATATCACTGTTCAGTGATGGAGTTCAGTGTAATTTCTTCTGTGTATCGTCTGTAAACTCATGCAGTACTATAACAGGACATGTTTACAAATATTTGAGACCCATTGTAGTGCATCATTTTATATTTTAGCAATATTTTGTTCTTAAAAGGTTTTTTAAAACTTTAATGCTAAGATTGAGGCGGTGCTTATATCGTCTCACTGAGGCAATACTGAGGCCAAATAATGATTTGAACTTTGAGGGCGTGACTGGCAAAGACTGAGTGCTGTCGCGCTATTGTAAGCATTTGTTTTTTATTGATGCAAGAAGATTATCATTATTCCGCCTAAACAAATGCATTTTTGACCCTCTAAACATTAGCCAAAACACATTTTTTTCACACACATCAGACCCAGTGAAAAATGTTGTAAATTGGAAAAAATATGTGTCCCATGCTGAAAATTTATCCAGCGTATGGTTGATATGTCCTGCATTCATGGAGCAAAGGTTGCAGGGTCTTCCCCCCATGTTTTTTTTTATCCTTTGGATCCACCCTTTCATTTAACTAATCAGCTGATCGCTGGAACCACAGAGCTCAGCTGTTTTCCATGATAAATCAGCCTCAGGGAAAAAGCACACGCCATGCATTATCTTTTTTTCTTCCACTTTATTGGCAATAACTTGCAAATAACAAATGTGAGTGCTGCTGCTGTGTTGTTAGCTGTTTGTTTTTTATTGATCAAATTTGTCACGTTTCGCTTCCTTGTTTTACACACAAAGCTTACCCATGGTGCCAGTGATTCAGCTGCTGCTCCCCCCCCCCTTTTTCCCAGTGGCACCTCGTGTTCTCCATGCTGAATTATCCATTACACCTATGCAATCACAGCAACTTTATGGTATAATTTTTTAAGCATTAAATCTTAAATATTATCTTTTTCTAATTAAATTTGTCACGTTTCGCGTCCCTGTTTTGCACATGGAGCGCTGTGGTGGAGTCAATCTGATAAAAATTACATATTTTGACTGAGCGACTCTATATATTCTTCATGACGAATTATCCATTAGACCTATGCAATCACAGCAATTTTATGGTATATTTTTTTTAAGTATTAAATCTTAAAGTAGAACTGAACTGAATGGCATTGAACGGCACTGGGTGATAGTACATACAATTATAAAGATAATTTATCATTGGCACCCCCTCCACAAATCCCGGAATCTTGGAGAAAATCGCGATTTTGAATTTCCCGCCCTGAAAAATCAGACAAATCCGCCGATTAACCGGAAGTGCAGCCGGAGTTCCGCGTGACGTCACGAGTGTGACACAGTCCTCCATGTTTACCATTGCGAGCACGTCGACACTGGTTGTTTTTGGTGCATTTTGTCGTGATAGTCGACTACAAAACACTTCCAACACCTGGGAAGATCTGTTCAGTGGCCAAGGAAAGCTGTCATGGCGACGAAAGAAAAGAAAGGGGGAGGAAAAGCGACCGGGAAGCGATGCGTTTCTAGATATAGATATTACAGTTATCCCTCACTTATCGCATTTAATGGGGACCAGAACCGACCGCGAAAAGTGAAAAACCGTGAAGTAGCGTTCCCCCCCCCCCCCCCCAAGGGCGTCACAAGCACTATTTTGCACAAAAAGGCACAAGAGAACAGCGAAAAGTGCCACTAAGCAACACGAGTGATAAAGAACAATGAATGCGGTCTTCCTTCGCTGGGTATGGGCGCTCTGCAGGGAGAGAAGCTGGGTAAAACGTCTCGGCCAATCAGCTTGCGAGGTAAAACGTCTCGGCCAATCAGCTTGCGAGATTCCCGAGCGGTGAAGAGGTGGGCGGAGAGGAGTGGAGGGGTGGTCATAGAGGTGGATTTTGAGTTGTGCGGGCTCTCCGTGTTGATACTTGATGTTCTAATGTAGTCTCCCTGCCTTCTGCTAGCGCCCGGCCAACTTTCGTGCCATTTTTTCTCAATTTTGAATTTTTGATGAATATTTTTGAAAAATCCGCGATGCACTGAGGGCGCGAAAGGTGAAACGCGAAGTAGCGAGGGATCACTGTATTTATAAATAGCACAGTCAAATGCAGAGGCCAGTTCTGTTCATGTGTATTGCCACTATAGTCTGTAGAAGTATTGTAATACATAGCCCAATTTTTTGAATGAATGAATGAATTTATTTATTTCGGATAGTACAGTACAGGTTGAAAGAAACTGAATGATATAACAACAAGGTCAAATTGAACAATGACTCATCTGATTATACAATTCAACGTAAGTTATCCGAAATGGGTGATGGCTGAAGCCGCAGCTTATATTGCCCACCCATATTCCATCCAAGAATTCAAAAGAGAAAACGGGCAAGAGCGATTACAATTCAAAACAAAACTAAGACAAAATGTGACAGAGAAAAAAGAAAACTAAGCTACAACACAACACAGGCTGGATATGTTACAACTCGCCGCTCATTAGCGGCGCCAGCTGCGCGCACACTTGCGCCTCGTCAGCAGCGTGGGATATAAGCCACTCTGCCCTGGGCTTCGGCATGAAGCCGTCTGATTCCTTCAGCCCTCTTGCTGCAGAGGAACCCCCTCATCTCCCAGCAAGATCTACAGCGTAAGCATGCCTACCTTTGCCTTTCCAGTCTCTCCCCTGTGCACAGGTGTATTCCCCGGCGGCGGACCTCGCCTCTGCATCGCCGTCTGCCAGCTGCTGTCACAGGTGCATTAGGTCGCTGTCTCCCGGGCTCGCCCTTGTGCACGCCTGTCACCTGCCACACTCCTGCATCCTCCTCTGTCTCGTCACCGATCCTGAATGCCTCTTCACTCTGAAAACTCTGGTGTTCTTGACTGCTGGAACTGCTATCATCTGCCATTGTTGTTTTGTTTAGGGATCACACTCGTGACGTTACGCAGCGTCGTCTGCACTACTTCCGGTTTGTTTGGCACTGCCAGCCAGAGGCAAAAGTTTATCGGCTTATAGCTTGGCCATCGCACGGCCTAAAAATTTCTTTTATGTGTTGAAAAATACAATAGGTAATAAGGAATTAATCTGCTATTCTACTTTTTGCGCCAAAAGGTGGGTTCAGTTCTACTTTAAGTATTATCTTTATCTTGTTAAATTTCTCACATTTCGCTTCCTTGTTCTGCACACAGAGCGCTGTGGTTACTGATGCCGTAATGCGCGTATTATCCAGTCAGAAGGAGTCAATCTGAAACCAAACCCCACCCACACTTCTCGAAGCCTGGGCATGAGACAAAACGGTGGCTGAACTTTTATTGATAAAAATTACATATTTTGACTGAGCAACTCCACATTCGGGGATGCACACCCTCCAAACCTCAGGAAACCACATTTAAAATCTGAGGCCAGTCTGACAAACAGTTCAAGACATATGTGTGGAAAAGACACACACACAGACAGAGATTTTGTGAATTGATAGATTAAAATCACAAAATAGATAAATTTTTATTACTTTAAATATGTAAACCAGTTAGATTGAACTCTAAAATATATTCTAAATTACATGAGCTTAATTACATGGGCTGCACGGTGGCGCAGTGGTTTAGCACTGTGGCAGCACAGTTTTACCCTCGGCCGGGGGACCGCGGGGATCATGAGATCGTGGGTTCGATCCCAGCCCCCGACCAACAGTGAGCTGTGTGGAGTTTGCATGTTCTCCCCGTGTTGCGCGGGTTTACTCCGGGATTTCTCCGGTTTCCTCCCGCATACAAAAAACATGTAGGTTTAGGGCACTCGCGCACGCAGCGACCAGCAGCCGGTGGCTTGTCACCAGACTGCAAACCAAGTCTACCTACGGGTACAAATAAGTAACAAAAAAAAAAAAAAAAAAAAAAAAGAGCAGTGGAAAATATGAAAGTTTACTTGTAGTGTCCGAAATAATGAGGAGGCGAGGTGACGTTTATAATGTTTATTGCTAAGAACTATAACACACATATGGGAGACCCTATCGCGAGTACGGGAGTGTGGCAAGAAGACCAGAGGTCTCCTGCCTCAGGCTTTTATAGTACAGGTGACGCCACCTCCCAAAGGCGGGGCATCACCCCTCCCAGCCTAGGGCACCGCCATACTAATATATAATATTCCTATCCTACACCCCCCCACCACCCTTTGAAAAAAACTGCAACCACACTAATTTCCCAACCAATAAATTTATACCCTAATCACACTCTAATACAGGAGAACAGGCCTATCCATTCACACCACACTGGCTCAGCGGAACCATCCGCTATTTAAAAGCAAGAGTCTCTGAAAGAAAAATGAGCCACTCACCAAATTAAAACAATCCCTCCTAAGCTAAACACAAAAGAAAATAGACACAGAAAATGGCGGTACCCGTCCCATAAACCCACAGAATACATATATACATGTAAACAGGGAACTCCCCAAAATAAAGACAAAGAGACACATTTTCACACCATAGGCAATAAATACTCCATTCACACATAGGTGTCACTGCACCTCACTCACACAACAGTCATACACCCACACACAACAGTGGTCTCATGTCTATTTAATGACTCATCCTATCACAGAGGTAATTATGTCCCTAATGAGACCACCCACGGCCACAAAGGCCCAACTTGCTGGAAATAAAAAGTAAAATTCAACACTGTACAAAATGTGAATTACTGTACACCCATATCCTGACCAAACAGTAACACGTACCCACAGGTCACCACACAGTAAACACATCATAACAGTTGCATTACTTTTTTTTTTTTTTTCCTAAACACAGAACAATTAATTACAAACCAGAACATAACAATAAATTGCACATTAGACACACTGTTATCCCCATGCGTTCAATCCGGGTCTTTCAAAGGCCCCCCCGGAGTGTCTGTCACGCGGCCCACTTCCAGAGCATCTCCGTTTTGTTGAAATTGGAGACGGACTGCATCAACGCCCCGCTGTGCTTCGATTTCACAGCTCATTGGGATGCTTGTCTGACCCATCAGTCAATTTCAAGTAGTTGTCACCACCGGACTGGACCACCCGCAGATCATCCCGTCCTGCTGTCCCGATTCTGGACCACTCTGGACCACAAACACTGGCACGGGACCCCCGCTTAGTCGGCATACTTAGGTGCTGGCAGTGTCCCTCTTCACCCAGAATGGGCCACCCTAAGTCCCACACTTCTTTGCCACTTCCCACGTGAAACACGGCACTACCCATAAGATCACTGCCTTCTCGAGACAATAAAATGTCAAGGGGCTCATTACCATAATCACAACATGCAGTGCACGTTTTACTCACATTGTGGTGGGGAAAACACTGTCTTAAAATGTCCAAGTTCAAAATGGAGGTTGCTGACTCTGAGTCCACCAACATTGGCACAAGTGTCCCATTCGTGCTGGGAGAGACAGCGTGGGCCACTGTAGACTTTTCACCATCCCTAGCAGACCTCTGTTCCTCCTTGTCGAAACTGCAGCAAAGTCTGGCGAAGTGATGGAGCAAACCGCACCGTCCACAACACTTGCTCCTCGCCATACACTCCCTGGCTCGATAACAGTGCTTAGTGGATTCGAAGCCGTAGCATTGGGGTGTCCTCGGGGTGGACTGTGTCTTGACAAAGACTGCGTACTCATCGTCGCTGCCCTCGTCCGAATCCAAAGCCTGGGCCATCCCGTGTGCTCCGTTCTACTGAGGTGCTTCTTCGCGGCTAATGTGCTTTGTCAGCCGCTCCGCTGCCTCGTTTTGTCGTGCTAGCGCCATGACTGCTACCAATGGTAGCTCAGCAGCGCGAGTTAGCAGGCCTCTTGCTGGGGGGCCGGCCGCGTGTTCCGCTAGCTGGCCACAGCCCAACTCCTCCTCCAAAGTCCCAAGCCTGCACTCACCCACAAGCCGTCGAAGGTCTGCCACAAACCATCGAACCTACTCTCCAGGTTGCTGGTTCCGCTGTTTGACTTGCATGCGCCGTCTTATGATGTCCTAAGTGCCGCAAAAGTAGCCCGCCATGAGCCCAGTCACATGGCCGAATATGTCACCTTCTCCAATTGTGCTCAGGACTCTTTGGCTCTCCTCATCCAGGTTATGGACCAGGATAGCCTGTGCACATAATTTATTAAGGTCGCCGAGGTCTAAAGTGAGCAAATAGTGTTCGAAGGCCATCTGCCACCTGGTCCACAGGACCATCGGCTCACCCGGAGCCTGCATCACAAAGTGCAATGTGGCAGCAGCCCTCTCCATTTCCAATTTTCCTCGTCGCCAAATGTAGTGTCCGAAATAATGAGGAGGCAAGGTGACGTTTATAATGTTCATTGCTAAGAACTATAACACACATATGGGAGACCCTACCGCGAGTACGGGAGTGTGGCAAGGAGACCGGAGGTCTCCTGCCTCAGGCTTTCATAGTACAGGTGACGCCATCTCCCACAGGTGGGGCATCACCCCTCCCAGCCTAGGGCACCGCCATACTAATATATTATGTAATATTCCTATCCTACATTACTGTTATCATTTATGACCATTATGTAGCTAAATAATTAGATGTTCTGTTTGCATCAGCTCTGACATTTAGTTTTTAATGTTCTAAAGCAGACCACAGTCCTGTACTGTAGGATGATGACCCTCAATGATTTTCAGCAGCAGTAGAACAGATTCCATCTTCAGCTTCATCTCAGATCTACTGGAGCATCTAAGTAAATAAGAAAATCATGATTTGTCATTTAATTTTAAAAATAATCATTATTGTCATGACGTATTAAGTTTTGACAGCTCACGTGCACAATGCCAAACACAGGAAGGAACCACACAGAGGGGCACGTTTGACAATTTTCCATCCATCCATCCATCTTCTTCCGCTTAATCCTTTTCGGGTCGCGGGGGGGTGGGGGGGTGGGGGCTGGAGCCTATCCCAGCATCTTTGGTCGAGAGGCAGGGTACACCCTGGACAGATCGCCAGTCCATTGCAGGGCCAACACAGAAAGACAGACAACCATTCACTCTCGTTTGACAATTTTATTAATATCAAAATCCAAAGCGCACAGCTACAGAAACAGTCACTCACCAGAGGAAAGGACCTGTGGAAAGAAGATGAGAGCAGTGAGCTGACGAGTAGAGTAAGGGGAACTGGGCGAGCCAAATTGCCACTTACTTGAGAAATCTAGAGAGGACCGGCAGGACCCAGTGGGGAATAGACAAACCATTAGGGTAAGGGGGAAAGGTGAGCTGATGGTGCCTGACCGGGTTAAGTTGATTGCTGAGGGAACGGTGTGGTGAGGCAGGAGAGCACACGCAGTCCCGGAGACACACCAACACGGTGACAGCAATCTGAAAAGGAGAAGAGAGTAATGGTTAACAATGTGTTAACGTATTATGGCTTGTTTGATCTGTGTGGAGTTTGCATGTTCTCCCCGTGTCTGCGTGCGTTCACTCCGGGATTTCTCCGGTTTCCTCCCACATGCCAAAAACATGCAAATTAGGTTAATTGGGATCAAACTGGGGATTCTAAATTGTCCTTGCGCATGAATGTGAGAGTGAGTGGTTGTCTGTCTCTCTGTGTTTGCCCTGTGATGGGCTGGCGATCTGTGTGTCCTGCCTCTCGCCCAAAAAGATGCTGGGATAGGCTGCAGCCCCCCCCCCGTGACCCGAAAAGGATTGAGCGGAACAAGATGAATGAATGAATGCTTGCCTGAGAACAGGCAGTATACCCAGACGAGCCAGCGTTGACTGTGTGGAAGAAGCCTCCTTATGTATGCTGGCTGATGAGCTGGCGTAGGTGTGTCTTCTGCCTCAAGTGCTGTGATGAGTTTGTGAAGGTGAGACCGGAGGGGAGGGGCGTGCTTTCGCTGCCCATGACAGGGCCCCCCCTTCTAGGAATGCCTCCTGGCGGTCTGGAGGGCTTGTCTTGGTGAGCCTGGAGCATCCCCTTGTCCAGTATCCATGACGAGGGGGTCCAGGCTTGTTTCTTCAGGCCGTAGCCCTCCCAGTCAATGAGATATTGAAGACCCCAGCCCTGACGGCGAACATCCAGAATCCGCCACACCTTGTAGGCAGGGTGGCCGTTGATGATGTGGGGAGGGGGAGGCGGCTTCGGGGGGGGGGGGCAGAGGGGACTGGCTGAGAGAGGCTTGATGGGACGGGGGCAGCTTAAGCTGAACCGATGCATCGTTAATCACCCAGGAGATGGGATAAGGCCCGAAAAAAGCGGGAGGACAGTTTCCTTGACTTCTCTTTAAGAGGAATTTGGCTTGCTGCCAGCCAGACCTGCTGTCCGACGGTGTATTTGGAGGCCAGGACCCGCTTCCTTTCAGCGGTGGCCTGGGTGCGCTCTGTGGTGCGGGCCAGGGCGGCCTGAGTTGACCTCCAAACGCATCAGCAGCGCCGAGCGTGAGCCCCTACAGATGGAACCGAGACCTCCCTCTCGGCCATAGGAAGTAGAGGCGGCATGTACCCCAATGACGCCTCGAAAGGGATGAGTCCAGTAGCTGAGGATATAGCAGAGTTCATGGAGTACTCCACCCAGGTCAGATGTGTGCTCAAAGATGATGGGTTGTCAGCTACTACGCACCGCAAGGCAGCCTCCAAGGACTGATTGGTGTGCTCCACCTGCCCATTGCTCTGTGGATGATTTTCTGAGGAGAGACTCACAGTAGTTCCCAGGGTCCGGCAAAAGGCCCTCCAGACCTGGGACGTAAATTGTGGACCCTGGTCAGACACAATGTCAATAGAGATGCCGTGGATCCGGATCACATGATCGGTGAGGAGGACCGCAGTCTCCAAGGCCGATGCGAGTTTAGGAAGGGCCACTAGATGGACTGCCTTGGAGAAGCGATCCACGACAGTCAGGATCACCGTCTTGCCATGGGAGGAGGGCAACCCGGTCGCAAAGTCCACAGCGATGTGGGACCACGGCCGACCAGGGATGGGGAGAGGCTGGAGAAGTCCCGATGGTGGGGAGGAGTCAGACTTACCCCGGACGCACGTCTGGCAGGCTCTGACATACTCCTGGATGTCCCATCGCAGCGTGGGCCACCAGAACAACTGTTGGACAAAGTCGATGGTCCGTGAGATTCCAGAGTGGCATGCGAAGCGACTGGTGTGACCCCATTAGATGACATCACTGCGGAGGTCGGCTGGGACGTACAGGTGGTTCCGGGGGCACCCTACTGGCACAGGCTCCTGGGACTGGGCCTGGCAGACCCTCCACTCGATATCCCAAGTAAGGGCTCCAAGGACGCATGAAGGTGGTATGATGGATTGGGGGGGGGGGGGGCTACGTCCCCGGAATCAAACTGGCACGAGTGCGCGTCCGGTTTGGTATTCCGGGTGCCAGGCTGGTAGGTGATGGTAAAATTAAATCGCTGGAAGAACAACAACCAGTGGGCCTGCCTGGCGTTCAGTTGGCGGGCCGACCGCAAGTATTCATGGTTCTTGTGGTCTGTCCACACGACGATGGGGTGAATGGCCCCCTCTAACCAGTGTGTCCACTCCTCTAATGCCAACTTAATGGCCAGCAGCTGTCTGTCCCCTACATCATAGTTCTTCTCAGCTGGCATGAGCCGCCGAGAGAAATAGGCGCATGGGCGAAGCTTCTGATCAGGGGGCGTGCGCTGCAACAGTACAGCGCCAACCCCCGAATCAGACACATCCACCTCGAGGACAAATGGAAGTTGCGTGTTGACCTGAGCCAAGATAGGCATTTCTGTGAACTGGCGCTTTAATTTGTTAAACGCCAGTTCAGCTGCCTCAATCCACCGAAAGGAGACTTTAATGGAGGTCAGCTGCATCAAAGGTGATCCACTATAGTTTCTGATGAACCTGCGACTGAAGTTCACAAACCCAAGGAAGCATTGGAGCTCCCTGAGGGAGTGGGGAGTTGGCCAATCTAACACTGCCTTTATCTTGGCCGGGTCAGCAATCAGCTCCCCCTCAGCCACGATGAAGCCCAAGAAGGTGGTGGATGTTGTGGAGAACTCACACTTCTCAGCTTTAACGTAAAGCTGGTTCTCCAACAGCCATTGCAAAATGGCTCTGACATGAACCTCATGTTCCTCTGGCGAGCGGGAGAAAATTAAAATATCATCAAGATAGACAAAAACGTATTGGTATAGCATATCGCAGAGGACGTCATTTATTTACCGCTGGAAGACAGTGGGGGCATTAGTGAGCCCGAATGGCATCACAAAGTATTCGAATTGGCCCTGGTTTGTTTTAAAGGCCGTCTTCCATTCATCGCCTTTGCAAATGCGGACCAGATGATACGCGTTCCTGGGGTCTAACTTGGTAAACACCCGTGAGCGCTGAAGAAGCTCAAACGCTGAATTGATCAAAGGCAGGGGGGTACTTATCTTTGATGGTAATTGCGTTAAGCTCCCGGTAGTCGATGCACGGGCACAACGAGCCATTCTTCTTTCCGACGAAGAAGAATCCGGCTCCGAGCGGAGCCGAAGATGGACAAATTTGGCCGGCGTTCAGCGACTCCTTAATATACTGCTCCATTGCCTCCCTCTCTGGGCCAGAAATACTATACAGCCGGCTGGACAGCAGCCTCGCCCCCGGGATGAGGTCGATAGCACCGTCATAAGAGCAGTGAGGCAGTAGTGACAATGCTGTCGACTTGCTAAAGACCTAGTTCAAATTGTGATAAGCCCGAGGGACGAAGCTGAGATCTGGCGGCTCAGCCCAAGAGAGGTAAACAGACAGCGATGAGGAGCATTCAGCTAAATGCATACAATGGGCCATACAAAACGGACTCCAGGCAGAAATGGTATTTTTGGCCCAATTGATCGTTTGGTTATGCCTCTGGAGCCACGGTATACCTAGAACCACTGGGGATGATGAAACGGGGAGAACCAGGAATGATAGTTCCTCCCGGTGGTTCCCGTAAAGAAGGAAGGATATCGACACCGTGCTAAGAGCGACCACCGCGACCTCACCACCATATCTGGCTGTGAGGTCGCGGTGGTCGCTCTTAGCACGGTGTCAATAGGTGTCAATAGGTGGGACCAAATCCACTTCCCCCCTGCCAGACCCCCATTGGCTACTGACGGGCTACGTCTTTTTGGCCACTGGAGGCACTTGTCCAGATTGTGGTTAGGTGAACCACAGTACATGCACGTGCCAACCCTTCGCCTTCGCCGGCGCTCATCATTGGTCAAGTGCCAAGAGAGCTTCAGTTCAGGCGACGAGCCGGCGCCGCCAGTGCCGGCAACCATGGCGGGTACACGCTCGGTGCGAGGGCAAGAGGAGGACTCGTGCTCCCTCACGCGCTCACAGTACTGATTGTCCAACCCAACTGCCTGATCTATGAGGCCGTCAAGCATCTCCGGGACAGGGTGAACCGCCAGATTGTCACGGAGTTGGTCGTTCAACCCATGGAGGAATGGGCTGCGTAATGCAGTCTCGTTCCACCCTGAATTGGAGCCACAACCCGGAACTCCACCGAGTACTCGGCTGCTGACCAGGTACCCTGGTGGAGCATCATCAGGCGGCTCATCACATTGCCCTGACTCTCGGTCCTACCAAACGTGCAAGTGAATGCGGCCACAAATTGGTCAAACGTAAGACGATGCCCCTTGGGGTTGTCTAGAGTAGACTGTGCCCACTCCAGGGCTTGATCCCTGAGCAACAGAGTAAAAAACTGGATCCGAGCGACATCCCCCGGATACTCCTCTCCAACCTGCTCCAAGTACATCTGAACTTGAAGAAGAAAAGCCTTACATTTCCCCATTTCCCCCACGTACGGGGAAGGCATAGGAATGGAGGTTGTACGGTGCACCGAAGTGCATGGAGCAGGCCGAGGGGGGGCAACTGTGGGACACACTGTAGACCACAGCGTCATCATGTTTAATACCTGCTGCGTCAGTGCAGTGAGATGATGCTCGGTCGCCGCTAGGCATTCCAGAGCTGACAGCTCCTACGGTGAGGTACCGGCTGAGCTACCATCCTGGTTGGCTCGTTCTGTCATGACGTACTAAGTTTTGTCAGCTCATGTGCATGATGCCAAACACAGGAAAGAACCACACAGAGGGGCACGTTTGACAATTTTATTAATATCAAAATCCAAAGCGCACAGCTACAGAAACAGTCACTCGCCAGAGGAAAGGACCTGTGGAGAGAAGACAAGAGCAGTGAGCTGAGGAGTGGAGTAAGGGGAAATGGGCGAGCCAAATTACCACTTACTTGACAAATCCAGAAAGGACCGTCAGGACCCAGCAGGGAATAGACGAACCATTAGGGTAAGGGGGAAAGGTGAGCTGATTGGTGCCTGACCGGGTGAAGTTGATTGCTGAGGGAATGGTGTGGTGAGGCAGGAGAGCGCGCGCAGTCCCGGAGACGCACCTACACGGTGGCAGCAACCTGAAAAGAAGGAGAAGAGAGTAATGGTTAATGATGTGTTAACGTATTATGGCTTGTTTGCTTGCCTGAGAACGGGCAGTATACCCAGATGAGCCAGCGTTGACTGCGTGGAGGAAGCCTTCTTATGTACGCTGGCTGATGAGTGGGCGCAGGTGTGTCTTCTGCCTCAGGTGCCATGATGAGTTTGTAAAGGTGAGACCAGAGGGGAGGGACGCACTCTCACTGCCCATGACAATTATCATCGATATTAAATCAGGTTTTAAATGTTTCACTCTGTGTGTAATAAATAGATGAAAGTCTCTTTTAGAATTAGCCTGCAAAAAACCATCTTTTTCAAAAAAGTACTTCATTGAAATGCAGTTTTTCCAACTATTAACAGTAAACATGCAATATTTTTATTTAGCTTGTTTCTGTTTGCAAAGTAAACCGATTTAAAAAATCACAATCAATAAAACAATTCATCAAATCTTTTTTATTGTTGTTATTTCAGTCAAATATCAGTTTTATAAATATGGAGTCCAGCCCGTTCTCTCCACAGCTGATCCTCAGTTCCTGCTGGTTCTCCACCGTGGACCTCAGAAATAAACCAGAAAAAACAATCAGAGAAATCTGATTACCACTTCAGATGTGATGGACATTTTTAAGATCAGCATAATCAAATTATTACAGATGTCCTGTTCCTCCTCAGCTTCATGAACTGCTCTGTTTTCTCTAAAAATAACCTTAGGTGTTTTTTTTACAGCACCACATAAGCAAATAAATAACATCAACTTCCCAATGTCTCTACGGGACTTTAAAAGTTATGTTAAAGCAAGTTATTTCAACCACGTCATACTGTATTTTTATATTACTACATTAGTTAATAAACTGACATTAATGGAAAAAAAGGTTTGACTTAAGAAAAAATAACAGTTCAACATGTTTAATTAATACAATAAGTAAAGCATACAGCACATCAGAAAAAAATGTCACCTAGCATGAGCTTAAATAATGAGATGTTGTTTTTTGGATTATTGGTGTTTTCACATACAATCCGCTGCAGAATTTAAGCAAAAAAAAAAAAAAAAAAAAAACTTACTTTGAACTGTTTCTGGCTTTGTTCTACTTCTGCCTGAGCTGAGAAAAAAAGAAGCCAGGCTGAGCCACTGAATGCTGGGATATGTTAAGGCCACAAGGATACTCTTCATGTATCCTTGGCCTTCGGGGTTTTGAAGGCCAAGGATACTCTTCATGTATCCTTGGCCTTCGGGGTTTTGAAGGCTGCATTTGTCTGCCGCATGTGAAGGAGCCCACGGAATGGGACAGGCTTGGACACAGCACAGTGATGTATCTGGTCTAGAAATGCACATTTGGAGGATGCAGAACCTGAATTGACACACAGCCAGAGACTCCAAAAAGGGTGGGTACTCTGAACCATCATTTGGTGCATAGGCACAAATGATGTTCAGGATCCATTTCCCAACCCGAAGGCACAGAGAAACTACCCTATCGTCCACCGGGGAGAACTCCAATGTTGAGGCAGCAAGGCGGGGGGATATAAGAATACCCGCCCCTCCCCGTTGCCTCTCACCTGGGGCAACTCCAGAGTAGGCCAAGCTCTAGCCCCTCTTCAGGAAACTGGTTCCAGAACCAGAGCTGTGGGTTGAGGTGAGCCCAACTATATCTAGCTGGTATCTTTCAACCTCGTGCACCAGCTCCAGGTCCTTCCCGACCAGAGAGGTGATGTTCCACATCCCAAAAGCCAGTTTCGAAAGCTGGGGATCAGACCACCAAGGTCTCTGCCTTCAACCACCACCTGATCCACATAGCACCAGACCCCCATGGTCCCTCTTGCAGGTCATGAGCCCACTGGAGGACGGACCCATGTAACTCGTTCGGGCTGAGCCTAGCCGGGTCCCATGGGCAGAAACCTGGCCACCAGGCATTAGCCATCAAGCCCATCCCCCAGGCCTAGTTTCAGGGCAGGGCCCCGGTAACCCCATACCGGGCGGGGTACACTGAATCCTTGATTTTTTTGTTCATCGTGGGAGGCTGTTGGACCACTCTTAGTCTGGCCCTTCACCCAGGACCAGTTTGTCTTGGGAGGCCCTACCAGAGGCAAATTGCCCCAGACAACATAGTCCCTGGGATCACTAGTGCATGCAAACCCCACCACCACAATAAGGTGGCAATCCATGGGGGGAGAAATTTAATCTGGAGTTTAAATATATGACTATCTGATTAAACTAAATCTTTTATGGGCTATTTTAGTCAGGTTTAAAAATGGGTTTTACAGGCATTTGCATCTTGTGACCATGATACAGAACAGATTAAAGTTGAAAACTGTGGTAATGACAAGTGATATTTCTGTGCATTTAGATTGACACAAGCTCTATGAGTGGTTGGAGGCAGGAGTAGATTTTGTTTGTAGTTATGAAAAGCTCAGAGCTACTAACAATTTGATATCTGAATAACAAATTTTAACCAACAACAGTGTCACATTCTGACAATGACCGTGGGGGGGGGGGGTGTACAGAAGAAGGTTCAGTGTTACTCTTTTACAGAGAGATTGGACAAGAGCTCAAAGGCTGTCAGCATGTGTGTGTGTTTTCTTTGTTTTAAAGAGATGTGTGTATTTTGACGTTTTTACTCTATAATCACATGACCAGCAGACACATTTCAGAGGGGTAAAACCGACAAAATAGCTAATTGGACCTTTACATAGAAAAAAATATGTATATGTAAAATATGAATATGGATTCGAGTCGACATTCCACATCTTAGTATGACCTGCAGAATTCTTAGTTTCTGAAGAAAAACTAAATGAAGTAATCAGTTTTTGTATAGATATGACTCATCACAACAGAAATTTGTGTCTTTTTCTGGTAAATTTTTGCATTTGACCTTCGATATTCAGCTCCATCGGAATTCCTGGCAGCTGACGAGAGAGTAGCCCAGCAATAGACATTCGCTTCCAGTCAAGCTTCCTCACATTGCTCGGTGTTTTACAGGAGGGTTTCACTTAGTGACCGAAAACAAATTCCGAGTATCATTATGGACAAAAAGCCTTTTTCTTCAGTATCTTAAACATCATGCGACCCACTTAATTCAGAAAAATGCTGTTAATTCTGCTGAACACACCTCTTTTTACAGAACACACCTCTTTTTATTAAACTGATTTTGGGTGACATGATCCCAAAGCTATTGAATAAAATATTTTTTTCATTAAAAATATTGTTATAAAATATGTGGAGTAATGAAATCAGATAAAAGGGTGTGGATGGGTGGATGGAACTTTTTAATAATTGTGACTTTTCTCACTGAAATTTGCATTTATATGGTTAATTTTTCCCCTCATGGATTGTGACCTTATCATGGTGGGGGGGTTTGCGTGCCCCAGTGATCCCAGGAGCTATGTTGTCCGGGGCAATTTGCCTCTGATGGGGTCACCCAAGACAATCTGGTCCTGGGTGAAGGGCCAGACTAAGAACGATCCAACAGACTCTCATGATAAATTCTAGATCAAGGATTCAGTGTACCCCGCCCGGTATGGGGTTACCAGGGCCCCACCCTGAAGCCAGGCCTGGGGGAGGGGCTCGATGGCTAGCGTCTGGTGGTCGGGTTTTCACCCATGGGACCTGGCCGGGCTCAGCCCGAAGGAGTTACATGGGTCCGCCCTCCAGTGGGCTCACCACCTGCAGGAGGGATCATGGGGGTCCGGTGCTATGTGGATTAGGTGGCGGTCAAAGGCGGAGACCTTGGCGGACTGATCCCAAGCTTTCTAAACTGGCTTTTGGTACGTGGAATGTCACCTCTTTGGTGGGGAAAGAGCCTGAGCTGGTGTACGAGGTTGAGAGATACCGGCTAGATATAGTCGGCCTCACCTCAACACACAGCTCCGGTTCCGGAACCAGTCTCCTGGAGAAGGGCTGGAGCTTGGCCTTTTCTGGAGTTGCCCCGGGCGAGAGGCGACGAGCAGGGGTGGGTATTCTTGTATCCCCCCACCTTGCTGCCTCTATATTGGAGTTTTCCCCGGTGGACGAAAGGGTTGCTTCCCTGCGCCTTCGGGTTGGGAAACGGGTCCTGACCATCATTTGTGCCTACGCACCAAATGATGTTTCAGAGTACCCACCCTTTTTGGAGTCTGTGACTGGGGTGCTGGAGGGTGCTCCTCTTGGAGACTCCATTGTCCTACTGGGGGACTTCAATGCTCACGTGGGCAACGACAGTGAAACCTGGAGGGGGGTGATTGGGAGGAACGACCTGCCCGATCTGAACCCGAGTGGTGTTCAGTTATTGGACTTCTGTGCTAACCACAGTTTGCCCATAACGGACACCATGTTCAAGCATAAGGGTGTCCATATATGCACCTGGCACCAGGACACCCTAGGTCGCAGGTCGATGATTGATTTTGTTATCGTGTCATCAGACCTGCGACCGTATGTCTTGGACACTCGGGTAAAGAGAGGTGCAGAGCTGTCAACTGATCACCACCTGGTGGTGAGTTGGATCCGATGGCAGGGGAGGAAGCCATTCAGACCTGGTAGACCCAAACGTACTGTATAGTGAGGGTGTGCTGGGAACGTCTGGCTGAGGCCCCTGTCCGGGAGGTCTTCAACTCCCACCTCCGGAAGAACTTCAACCACAATCCGAGGGAGTCTGGAGACATGGAGTCTGAATGGGTCATGTTCTCCACCTCTGTTGTTGAAGCAGCAGCCCAGAGCTGCGGCCGCAAGGTGGTCGGTGCATCTCGTGGTGGCAACCCCCGAACCAAGTGGTGGACACCAGTGGTGAGGGGGGCCATTAAGCTGAAGAAGGAGTCCTATCAAGCTTGGTTGGCTTGTGGGACTCCCGAAGCAGCTGAGGTGTACCGGCAGGCCAAGCGGAGTGCAGCTCGGGTGGTTGCTGAAGCAAAAACCCGGGTATGGGAGGAGTTCGGTGAGGCCATGGAACAAGACTTTCGGTTGGCCTCGAAGAGATTCTGGCAAACTGTCCGGCGGCTCAGGAGGGGAAAGCAGCTCCCTGTCCACACTGTGTATGGTGCGGATGGGGCGCTGTTGACTTCGACTGGGGATATCATTGGGCAGTGGAAGGAATACTTTGAGGATCTCCTCAATCCCACTGATACACCTTCCACAGAGGAAGCAGGGCTTGTGGACGAGGGGGATGACTCGCCTATCACAGGGGCTGAGGTCGCCAAGGTGGTTAAAAATCTCCTTGGTGGCCGGGCCCCGGGGGTGGACGAGATTCGCCCTGAGTACCTCAAGGCCCTGGATGTTGTTGGGCTGTCATGGTTGACACACCTCTGCAACATTGTGTGGAGGTCGGGGGCAGTGCCTTTGGCATGGCAAACCGGGGTGGTGGTTCCTCTCTTCAAAAAAGGGGACCGGAGGGTGTGCTCCAACTTTAGAGGGATCACACTCCTCAGCCTCCCTGGGAAGGTCTATGCCAAGGTACTGGAGAGGAGCGTCTGGCTGTTGGTCGAACCTCGGATTCAGGAGGAGCAATGTGGTTTTCGTCCTGGCCATGGCACATCGGACCAGCTCTCTACCCTCTCGAGTATTCTCGAGGGTTCGTGGGAGTTTGACCAACCAGTTTACATGTGTTTTGTGGAGTTGGAGAAGGCGTTTGACCGCGTCCCTCGTGTTTTTTTGTGGGGGGTGCTTCGGGAGTATGAGGTATCGGGCTTGTTATTACGAGCTATTCGGTCTCTGTATGACTATTGTGAGAGTTTGGTTCATATTTAAAGGATTGTGCAGCTTTCACACTGAAAGATGGCGTACTCACAAAATTTGAAAAGTATATGTGCAGAAAAATTTTGAGATTTATGAAAGTGTGCACACGCCCGATTCTGTGCTCCTGTTCTTTATACATCCCACCTCACTTGAAAAGTCAGCGCACGTGCACAATCTCTTTCCTCCACTTCGGTTCCTCCTACTAATGACTATATAAATGAAGAAAAGCACCCCTTCTGTCACTCTTCTGTCAAACAGATTGTCAATCCTGCGGGAATGCACAGCATAAAAAAATAACTGGAGTGGAGTGTGATGCTGAGGTGTTGATAACGGAGGTGGAGGTCAGAAGACATATTTTTTGTTCTGACGCTCTGGAATCAACAATAAACCTAAGTTTACCGAGTGGACCATGTTACAATGACAGTTAATTTATTCATTTTTTTTTTTTTAAATTTCTGTCAGATCATCACAAGACAAAAAAAAAAAAAAAAACAAGGGAAAAGAGCAAAAGGGTGTAGGCTTTGTAATGTGTGAACTGGGGTGGTGGATTTGGGGCTTGCTGTAGCCAGTGCCATGACGTAGGTGATGGGTGACACTGGGCGGTGCCACCATTTTGTATATAATTGAGTGTAAATAATAAAGTGGTTCGTTGTTCGGTGTAAGATGAGTCATGGCTGGCTTATTTCAGACAAATGGCAGAACACCGGTCAAACCCTTCCTTGCCTCACTGGGAGAACCACCAATTCCATGGCACTGCTGGTTTGACATGTTCGTGAATTATGTTGTCACAGGGGGCCTGGATGACGCTAACGATGAGAAGTTAAAGGACGTACTAGCTCTCAGTCTAGGCGAGGAAGGGCGGCGTGTGCTCCGCACTCTGGGCCAAGTGGACTCATTTGGCGACTGTATGTCTCTGATGGGGAAATGCTACAGCAACATGAGAAATGTTACAGCCCGAAGAATTGCCTTCTTACGCCACACACATCATGTGGGTGAGTCAACCCAACGTTATGCCATGGAGCTCCAGGTCTTAGTGAGGACGTACGCCTTGGGGCCTTTAGAAGAAGAGCTAATCCGTAACAAGCTAGCAGATGACACAAACAACGAGTGACTAAGAGAAGAACTAATGCTAACAACGGACAGTCTCAAGCTAAGCCAAGTGGTGAGAATGGCGAGTCAGATGGAGGCAGCCACCCAAATAGCAGAACACCTAATGATATCTAGCCGACAGGCCCCTCAACCGACCCCACAGGAGCAGGCTGTTAGCAACACCACTGGCTGCCCCAAACACACACAACCACGGGGCGACATGAAGAGGCAGAGAAGAACATTGGCCCAGGCGGGTGAGTGGACATCGTGTGCCAACTGCGGTTCATCTAAACACGAGCCCGCTCACCCACTTGCCCTGCTAGAGGAAAGAGCTATTACTGCTGCAAATGGGCTAACCACTTTGCCAAGGTCTGCCACTCGAGCCCTGTGAAAAACGGAGTCCGCCCATCAGACCCAGCCACGGTCTGTACAGTGGGTGCTAGGAATTGGCTGCTCAAATGGCATATCATCCAGCTGGATGGCATCAACATGCTGCTTTTATTGGACTCAGGTGCTTCACGGTCCCTATTAAACATAGCCACAGTCAAGAAAGCTCTTCCCCAAAAAGACCATTACAGCAAAGGCGGACGATCTGTTCGGATATGGGCATGTCAAGATTGGCATGGTTGGAACAATTGACTTCCCAGTGACCTGCAGCCTGAAAAGAATCCCGTCATTCACCTTTCAGGTGATGTGCCAAGGTGCTAACCTGGTGGGAATTGACCTGTTAGGCGAGTTAGGGTTTTCCATCACAGACCCAACAGGCTCAGCTGTCCTAACGGTTTCTTCATCCTCTCAGTGCTGCTGGCCGGTGCTTTTTACGGGTCAAGGGTGCATTGCTGCTTTTAACCACCAACCACTCATTAACCCAGAAGTGGCACCCAAAAGTGGCACCCGCCGACTGCCCCTTGCCCTATGAAACGACATTACGACGAAGCTTAAGAAACTTCTGGACGCTGGCATCATCAAGAGGATCGACGCATCCCCGTGGATCTCGAACATCATCGTGGCAAAGAAAAAGTCATGTGGCATAGAACAGTGCATTGACCTCCGGATCATTAACAAGGCAATCATCCTGGATAAATATCCCCTGGCCATGACGGAGGAGCTAACGGTGACCTTCAGCGGTTCAAAAATTTTCTCGAAGTTGGACCTCCCCCAGGGTGACCTACAGGTACCACTCCACCCAAACAGCCACAACCTGACAGCTTTCATTACACACATGGGGGTTTTCAGATACACATGCATGCCCTTTGGCCTTAGCTCTGCCCCGAGCTGCTTTCAGAAAATTATGGCCACCATCCTCACTGGCCTCAAGGGAGTAGTGGTGTATCTGGACGACATTGTGGTACATGGCGCGTCACCGGCCGTCCATGACGCCCACCTCAGGAAGGTCATGAAGGTACTGACAAGCCACGGCGTCGCACTCAACGAAGAGAAATGCATTTTTTGCAATGGAAACTATTGAGTTTGTGGGGTTTTGACTGACCACTGAGGGCCTGCAACTACCAGAGCCTACAACCCCTGCACAAATCTTGTCTTTTTTGAGCATGGTAAATTTCTACGGGCGCTTCATCCCTCACTACTCCAAAATGATAGAATCACTGCACACCGTCCTGAAACAGGACATGCTCTGGGAGTGGACTCCAGCGTGCTCATCCGCCATTAATTGACTGAAGTCATAACTCGCCTCTCCACCTGTGCTGGCCCACTTTGACCCACAGAGTCCTAACTTTGTGACATGCGATGTGTCTAGCTCTGCAGTAGGCACCGTCATGTCATAGCTTCAGGATGGAGTGGAATGCCCAGTGGCGTTCGCATCGAGGTCACTCACACCGACTGAACAGAAGTACTCGGTGGGGGAGAGGGAGGCGCTAGCGTGTGTCTGGGCATGTGAATGTTGGCACATATACCGCTACGGATGACACTTGACGCTATGAATGGACCACAGAACCCTCACAGCATTGCTGGAAACATCCGGGTCGGGACACAAACCTCTACGTGTCCACAGACAGACTGAAAGACTGCAAGCATACAACTTCACTACCTAGCTCCCGCCAGGCAGAGACAATGTAGTGCCAGACCTCTTGTCCCGAGCAACACCTAAATCCAACCTGAATGTTGACTGAGGTCCCTGGAGACAGAGCTGATCAACATGTTACACGGGCCACTTCAGAACACAGTCTCATTCCAGGAGCTCCAGGCGGTGTCAGAACAGGACCTGACCCTAACACAGTTGCGTTCTTTCACCTGTGAGGGCTGGCCTACAGAGATACCGGGAGGGCTGGCATCGTTTCACAGAGTCAAGGATGACCTAGCATGGTGGAACGATGTCTGCGTGGCAAGAAGACACTGCACAATAATTCCCGAAATGCTAAAAGACCGCATTTTGACCATGCTGCACGAGGGTCACCTGGGCGTGGTCAGAGTGAAACAATTGTGCAGGGGCTCGGTCTGGTGGCCAGGCATCGACAAAGACATAGAAAATATGGTAAAAGACTGGGTGCCCTGCCTTGAAAGTGGGAAAACCGGAACACCCCTGCCCCCGCCACTGCAGCCACTACCATATCCAGCAGCTCCTTGGAAACATGTTCAACTCAGCATATGTGGTGAACTTCATACTGCCCCTGTGCACCAACAGTTCCTGTTAGTGGCCTATGACCTCCACTCAAAATGGCCAGAGTTGATGCCCACCGGTTCGGTCATGACCGACATGGTCACAGATTTCCTCACCTTCCTCTTCGCTTGCTGGGGTGGGCCGGACACTATTACGACGGACAACGATCCACAGTTTGTCTTTGCGGGTTTTGAAGCGTTCATGAGTAAGAGAGGCATCAAACACATAAAGACTACATTCTACCATCCACAAGCAAATGGGGTGGGGGTGGGGGGTGGAAAGGTTCAACAAGACCCTGAAGAATGGGCTTATAGCACGTCTGGCAGAGTGCTCGGCTGCACTACAGAGTACCCTGCTGCACTATAGACACCTCACGCCACGACGGGCTGCTTGCCGGCAGTATTGATGTTGGGACGCAAAATTTTCCTTCCCCTGGACCGCCTACACCCCCGGGGAGGGGGGGCATTCCAGCAGAAAGGCCATCACCGAGTAGGAAGGTGGTTGAACAGCAATGGCGGATGAAACTAAGGTTCAACAGGAAATGCCGAGTGAGACAGCCCTGACTCGTGGTGCTGGACTGGGTCAGGATCAGGCGCCCTAACTGTGCCCATAAGCTGCAGTCATTTTGGACACCGCCATTGCAGATTACAGTACAACTGGGCCCGACCATGTTCCACCTCTCTGATGGATCATGGTGGCATGCCAGTCACTTTTGGAAATTGTCACAGGCTCTAACCCCGGATCAGAGGACGGCCATGGACGAGATGGATCTAGGCTAGGGTTTTGCCGACACAGAACCCACAAGACCCCAGGAGCGGCCACTGGAGCCGGTGGCGGTGCTGCAGCCCGAGCGATGCTCGACCAGAGTCTGGCAGGCAGAGACCCCGACATCTATTCAATTCAATTCAACTTTATTTATATAGCGCCATTTCACAACAACAGTCATCTCATAGCACTATCAACTGTAGGGGGGAACCCCCACAGTTGCAGAAAGACCCCAGCAATCAGGTGATCCCCTGTGAACAAGCACTTGGCAACGGTGGAGAGGAAAAACTCCCTTTTAACAGGAAGAAACCTCCAGCAGAACCAGGCTCAGGGAGGGGCAGTCATCTGCTGCGACTGGCTGGGGGGTGAGGGGATAGAGAAGAAGAAAAGAACAGACATGTAGAGAGCAAACAGCACGATGGGGATTCAATCTATGGGAGAGAACAAACAGATGTTAATGACCAGCAAAAAAAAAAATATTTCATAGAGAGTGAGGAAAGGAGTGAGGCCCAGTGCATTACTGGAGGTCCCCCGGCTGACTAAACCTATTAGCAGCATAACTAAGGGAGGGTTCAGAAACACATGATCCCTCCCTAATTGTAGGCTATATCAAAAAGGTAGGTTTTAGCCCTATTCTTAAAAACAGAGATCGAGTCTGACTCCCGAATCCAGATTGGCAGCTGATTCCACAGGAGAGGAGCTTGATAACTGAAGGCTCTGCCTCCCATTGTACTTTTGGAGATTCTAGGTATTACAAGTAATCCTGCATTTTGGGAGCGTAGTGCTCTGTTAGGATAATACGGTAGTATCAGATCTTTTAAATAAAAAGGAGCCTGATTGTTTAGAGCTTTGTAAGTAAGAAGAAGGATTTTAAACTTAATTCTAAACTCTATGGGAAGCCAATGAAGGGAGGCCAGAACCGGAGAGATATGATCTCTCTTTCTAGTACCTGTTAAAACTCTTGCTGCAGCATTTTGGATCAGCTGAAGACTTTTTAAAGATGTTTTAGGACAGCCTGATAATAAAGAATTACAATAATCTAATCTCGAGCTAACAAAAGCGTGGATCAGTTTCTCAGCATCACTCTGAGACAAGATGCTCCTAATCTTGGCAATATTACGCAAATGATAGAAGGCAGTCTTAGAAACAAATTTAATATGTGAATTGAAGGACAAATCCTGATCAAAAATAACTCCAAGGTTCCTCACAGAGCTATTAAGAGAAAGAGTAACCGCATCCAAACTGAAAGTTTGATTTGGAAAGGAATTTCTAAGGTTTTTTGGACCAACAAGAATGACTTCAGTCTTATCTGAATTTAATAGCAGGAAATTACAAGTCATCCAAGCTTTGATTTCCTTAAGACAGGCTTCTAACTTGGCTAATTGATTACTATCATCTGGCATGACATCTGAAGGATGTCATCTATCATCTGTCATGCTGATGTCATCTGATCATGACATCAGCATGACATCTGAAGGACTTCATTGTAGACTTCTGATTACTAAGAGCGTGATTGGTCAAAATAGTGGCAGAATAACCCACTCCGGCATGCGGGCACCCTGGTAGTCTACCCAGGTGTTCAGATAGACATGGGTTTTTAATTTTTCAGGGATGGGGGGCAATGTAGTGTATGAACTGAGGGGGGGGGGGTGGATAGTGGGGCTCGCCGTAGCCGAAGCCATGATATAGGTGATGAGTGATGCTGGGCGGCACCACCATTTTGTATATAGTTGAGTGTAAATAATAAAGTGGTTTGTTGTTTGTTGTAAGACCGCTCACGGCTCGCTTATTTCAGACATAACAGGCTGAAGCAATAACTTCTGCCTAGCCCTCAGTTAATACAGTTGGTTCAGAGTGAAATAAAATAAAATGGCATTGAAGTTGAAGTCTATAGACTGATCACTATATGACAGTGTGACATGGGGGGGCACTGACACAGAAAAAAAATGCTGTGAAAGAAAGCCCTTGGTAATCTGCATAGACAGACGTGGAGTTACTGAGTCAAATAAGTAAATAACACTGGATACCACTCCAGTCTTACAGCTGAATTTATACTAGTTACACACCAAGTCTGTGCCAGAATCCAGATTACTTACAACAGCCAGGAAGAAGCCTTTTATTTCCAGAAAGATATTTTAGACTTTGGAAACATCTCTTCACTCCGATAAAGCTGCAAATCTCACCGCTGCAGCTTCCGGGGTTCAACTGCAGGCATGCACAATCCAGCTGTCTCGGGACATATTGCGCTGCAGCTGGGGCTCGATTAGAAGGCATTTTGCCAAACAGAATTCCTCCCAGGAGAGACGGATCTGTGTGCGTTGCCTCGTGAGTCAACTGTATAGTCTCCGGTAAAAATTTTTTTTTTATCTCTGTCACATTTACAGAGACGGGATCCAGTTTCCAGTGGCGCTGGTTTTGGACAAAGAAGGAAGCAGGTTATATCTGAGGGAAATTAGTTATTCATCACGGTTTCACTGCGTTCAATAAGCCGAGTTGTAGAGATAAAACTGGTAATAATAATTACCATCTTTTTGTCATGATCTTGACATCTTGTCCAGGCCTTCTATTATTTTTGAAATGTTTGCTTGATTCTGTTATTATTAGTTTGTTGGGTTATCCTCAGTTCTTAATTATGTTTTCTTCCTGATTGGGTTTATTTATGATTATTGTTTGCATTATTTGCCCTCTGTGTTTCCTTAGTGTCCATTGTCTGCACAGCCCCCACCCCTCACCCCCCATCCTGTTTGTAGTGCTCCTGTTACCTCATAATTAGTCCCAGCTGTTTTATATTTGGTCATTATTGACTTCCTATATATATATATATATATATATATATATATATATATATATGTCAGTCTGAGTTTGTGTGTTTGTGGCATCATTGCAGTGTTTCCCTATGGTCCTTCCTCTGTCTGTTTGGGTATTATCTACACATTGTGCATTTGACAGCCCCTGTGCTGGAAGTTATTTTTCACCCTGGAAATAAATTATGTTGCACTGGAGTTCTACCCGCCTGAAGGAGTAATTTATTCCTGTTCTGCCAGAAGTTGTTTTCTGACAGAATGATGCCACTAAAAGATTCTGCGGGTACAAACTTTAGTGTATATGGCTTGGACGAGGATGAGTGTTGGGCAGCGCGGCTCATCGAGGATTTAATTTCAGACATCTGCACTTCCCACACTCTCGAGGCAGCGATTCCTGGACAATGCGGCAGAGGTAATAGAGGCATACCCCAGCCTGCGGAGCTATCCGTGAATCACGGGTCTCCTCATCTTCGTTCCTAATTTACAACATATGCTCCGCGGGCTAGTGAGAAACTCCCTCTTGTCTGTACCTGTGCCGACGAAGAAGTGTCCCCCACCATTCTCCAGCTCCGAGATCCTCGCCACACCACTCTTCAGCTTCGGTGCCTCCTCTCCATTTTCTGCCAGCTCCAGCCTCCGCTCCTCGCTGTTTCCCAGCTGCTCTCCGTCAGATGAACTCCACAGCCACATGGAGCATTTTGCCTGGTTCTTCTTTGACAGTCTCAGCAGCAGCGGTGCCCTCAGCGGCAGCGGAGCGGAAATCATACATCATTCCCCCAGCAGCAGCTCCTTCGCCGCTTCAGAGAAATTCAACAGCAGCTCTTTCTTCACTCCGGAGCTCTTCATCGGCTGTCCCGTCAGCTACTTCCTCTTCTTCGTCTGTTGTTGCTTCCTTCCTCTCCTTCATGGCATCGGCACCCTCTACTGAGCTTCCAACCGCCTCATCTGCTGTTTCGCCCATCATCACATTTGCAGTGCCGGCTCCTACATCCCCTACATTGGTGCCCTCACCCGCTGCGGTTTCCTCATCGGGGCTCCCAGGGATGGCTTCAGAAGTGGCAGAGCAGGTCAGAAAAGTACTTTTTTTCTCTTTTTACACCTATTGAGGAGGGGTCTTGCATGGCACTAGATGGGGGTTTGCAGTGGCAGTCACCAATCATTGCTAAGCCCCAGTCACCTGTCTTTGCTGCTGTCTCTGCTGCCATTTTGTCTGGTTTGGATATGACGCTTATCTATGTTTCTTCCGCCTCATCCGAGGTGGCTGTGGCAGGGATGGAGGATGTTTCATCTTCAGCTGACTTGGTAATACACATCCTAGCTCCTGTACCTGCTCCTCAGCACCTCCTAGCTCCTGTACCTGCTCCTCGGCACCTCCCAGCTCCTGTACCTGCTCCACGGCGCCTCCCAGCTCCTGCTGACTCCAAGGTGCATGCTCTGGCTCCTGCGGCTCGTCCTGAGGTGCTCACCCCAGAGGCTGTGGACCAGAAGCTCAGGCAAATACTTTTCTTTACCTTTATAACATCAATATTAGTTCAGACCTGCCTAGCTCCTGGTGGTGGTGACACCTCACTCACCCCTGCCTCTCTCCTTCATCCGAGGTGGCCGTGTCGAGGATGGAGCTGCAGGAAGACCACGCTCCATCATCACCATCATTAGAGCAGTCCGCTCCATCCTGGCCATCAGAGCAGTCCGCTCCACCCTGGCCATCAGAGCAGTCTGCTCCACCTTTGCTGCCTGGGGTCACCGCTCCTCAGCTGCTGTTGACCTCTGCACCAAAGGCCCCTCAGGTACTGTCCTCAGAGCAAAGAGCTCTTGTATTGTTATCTCCAGAACAAAAGACTCCCGTGCTGTTATCTTTAGAGCATATATACTGTATGGATATATACTGTATATATATATATATATATATATATATATATATCCCGAGTTCAAGGGCTTTTTGATGTTATTTACTTTACAGAGCAGAAAGCTCTTATGTTTTCTCCTGTTTGGTGGCCCATGCACTTAAGTAGGCCTCCTGACCCTACCTCGCTCTCCGGTCTGGTGGTCTTTGGACTCTGGTAGGCCACGAGATGTGCCATATTCTTCCTGTTGGTGATCTTGGGACTTTGGCCAACCACCTGATGAATTTTGTGTGTGTGTGTGTGTGTGTGTCCCTGTTTTGCCCCGCCATGCCTTTGTCCCTCTCCTCCCACTCAATTAGGGTGTTCTTTGTTTTGTTTTTGGGTGTCTGGATTCCGCCCTTAGTGGGGGGGGGGGGAGCACTGCCATGATCTGGACATCTTGTCCATACCTTCTGTTATTTTTGAAATGTTTGCATGATTCTGTTGTTAGTATGTTGGGTTAACCTCAGTTCTTAGTTCAGTTTTGTTTTCTTCCTGATTGGGTTTATTTACGGTTATTGTTTGCATTGTTTGCTCTCTGCGTTTCCTTAGTGTCCATTGTCTGTACAGCCCTGCCTGTCCTGCTTGTACTTGCTCCCCATTACCTCTTAATTAGTCCCAGCTGTCTTTTGTTTGGTCATTATTGATTTCCGATATACAGTGGTGTGAAAAAGTGCCTCCTTCCTGATTTCTCATTTTTTTGTATGTTTGTCACACTTAAATGTTTCAGATCATCAAACAAGTTTAAAAGGAACTCCGATTATATTGGCATGTTAGCTCTATATGCTTTATTTTTATGTTACTAACATAACTATAATATAATTTTTTTGAAAATAATTCCCAGTTTTATATATTTTTAAAAAACTTTATTACGATGTAAATCGCCATTATTGTTTACGTCGCAATGCATTCTGGGTAGTGACGTAGAATGGTTGCAGCCGTTTTTTCTGTCTTATACAAGCCAAGAAGCGAATCTCCTAACTACTACCATTTGTCAGTGAAAATGCCACATTGGAAATTACATCCAAAAGCCGCGCAATCAAAGGGAAATAAAGAGAGCGGGGTGAGCCTCCATAGCTTTCCTAAAGAGGGAAAGTGGAGGAAAAAGTGGGGCGGCAGCGGCTCAGCAGGTAGTCTAATAACCCGATGGTTGGCGGTTCGCATCACGCTCTCCCCAGATATCCTGCCATTGTGTCCCTGGGCAAGACACTTCACCCGCATTGCCTCCAGTGCCCATAACACTGGGTATGAATGTGTAAAAATGTTTAAATGCTCGGTGGTGGCCGGAGAGGCTGTTGGCGCGGATTGGCAGCCACATTTCCCTCACTCTGAGTGTCTGTGATCACGCGCTGTAGCACATGCCTGATAAAACTGACATATGTATTAATCACGCTGTGATAATAGCACAATATCGCTCAAAGCGTGCGCATGAGACATGTCTGTGATAGCACGCTTGTGTTGACCGTTCCTGCCTTTCGTCTCCTAACCGTGGTTTTGGGACGCGGGGGAGATGTATCTCCCTCCGCGATTTAATTCCCGAGTAAATCTCAATCTTGTGGTACACAGAAGCACAGGCCGTTTTGCTGAAGCGTTGGGGCTTTATTTATATACCGCACTGTTGTCAGCAACAAATTCTACCTGCTCCGGTCGCCTCGCTCTTTCTACTTATCCGCACCAAATCACACACCGTTGGCCACACGCACCGGGGAGGTGGGGGGGGGGGGTGCCTCGGCTGCGCAAACGCCATCACTCACTCACGTCCACGCACCGAGCTGCCCCATCCAAACACACGCACCAGACACATCCCACAACACTTGATAGAGCTGACATATGTATTAATCACGCTATGATAAAGCACAATATCCCGCATTTGCGCACCAGTGTGGCGGATGAAATAAGGGAACCCAGTGTTGAGGCACGGAATAAGTGCAGGCAGGACACTGCGAACTGAAGTTTAAAAGGGTGTTTATTTCATCCTCCAGCACAAAGCTCACTCCAGCGCTGTGGAGCGAGCCCTTTTTTTTTTTTTTTTTTAATTACTTATTTTGTACCCATAGGTAGATTTGTTTTGCAGTCTGGTGACAAGCCACCAGCTGCCAGTTGCTGAGTGCGCAAGCGCCCCTTAACTCCCTAACCTGCATGTTTTTGACATGTGGGAGAAAACCGGAGAAATCCCAGAGTAAACCCACGCAAACACGGGGAGAACATGCAAACTCCACACAGATCACTGTTGGCCGGGGGCAGGGATCGAACCCATGATCTCTGCGATCCCCCGGCCGAGGATAAACTGTGCTGCCCACTGCGCACTGTGGTTAGTACAAAATAAGTAATAAAAAAAAGGGCTTGCTCCACAGCGCGGGAGTATGAAATAAACACCCTTTTAAACTTCAGTTCGTGTGTCCTGCCTGCAATTATTCCGTGCCTCCACACTGGGTTCCCTTATTACATCCACCACACTGGTGTGCAAAGCGCACGCTCGTGCGCTTTGAGCGATATTGTGCTATTATCACAGCGTGATTAATATATATATGTCAGCTTTATCAGGCATGCGCTACAGCGCGTGATCACAGACACTCAGAGTGAGGGAAATGTGGCTGCCAATCCACGCCAACAGCCTCTCCGGCCACCACCGAGCATTTAAACATTTTTACACATTCATACCCAGTGTTATGGGCACTGGAGGCAATGCGGGTGAAGTGTCTTGCCCAGGGACACAACGGCAGGATATCTGGGGAGAGCGTGATGCGAACCGCCAACCATCGGGTTATTAGACGACCTGCTCTACCTGCTGAGCCGCTGCCGCCCCACTTTTTCCTCCACTTTCCCTCTTTAGGAAAGCTATGGAGGCTCACCCCGCTCTCTTTATTTCCCTTTGATTGGAAATTACATCCAAAAGCCGCGCAATGTGGCATTTTCACTGACAAATGGCAGTAATTCGTAGCTTCGCTTCTTGGCTTGTATAAGACAGAAAAAACGGCTGCAACCCTTCTACGTCACTACCCAGAATGCATTGCGACGTAAACAATAATGGCGATTTACATCGTAATAAAGTTTTTTAAAAATATATAAAACTGGGAATTATTTTTTAAAAAATTATATTATAGTTATGTTAGTAACATAAAAATAAAGCATATAGAGCTAACATGCCAATATAATCGGAGTTCCTTTTAAATATTAGACAAAGATAACATAAGTAAACACAAAATGCAGTTTTTAAATGAAGGTGTTTATTATTAAGGGGGAAAAATTCCAAACCGACATGGCCCTGTATGAATATGTGATTGCCCCCTAAACCTAAAAAATGGTTTGGCCACCCATAGCAGCAACAACTGCAATCAAGCATTTGGGATAACTGACACTGAGTCTTTTACAGCACTGTGGAGGAATTTTGGCCCACTCATCTTTGAAGATTTGTTGTAATTCAGCCACATTGGAGGGTTTTCGAGCATGAACCACCTTTTTGAAGGTCATGCCACAGCATCCCAATCGGATTCAGGTCAGGACTTTGACTAGGCCACTCCAACGTCTTCATTTTGTTTTTCCTAAGCCATTCAGAGGTGGACTTGCTGGTGTGTTTTGGATCATTGTCCTGCTGCAGAACCCAAGTGCTCTTCAGCTTGAGGTCATGAACAGATGGCCGAACGTTCTCCTTCAGGATTTTTTTGGTAGACAGCAGAATTCATGGTTCCATTTATCACAGCAAGTCTTCCAGGCCCTGAAGCAGCAAAACAGCCTCAGACCATCACACTACCACCACCATATTTTGGTGAAAATTACTGTGTAGGAGCACTTCTTGGATTCACAGAATTCGTTGGAGGTGCTCTTTGGATGGGGAAAAACTTAACTATCAAAAAAACTTTCCAAGGCACTCTCTTTTAAAAAAAAATTAAAATGCCTTTATTATCATGGCATGGTCATAATTGACTTTAAAACTCCATTGGGTTTAAAACTCCAACACGTTTCGGCAAGCAGCCTTCATCAGGGAGTCCAAACAGACCTCAATGAGTCATAAGCTCTTTTATAGTGGTGTCTCACCAATAGGAGATCTCCAGCTGTAACGGATCCCCTAATCAGTGAGACTCTTCCCATAGAGATCACAGAAAAGGATACATAGATACATATATAGGTATATAAATATAAGTATAAAAATTGCTCCTACTTAAATTAAATTATGTTACGCTGGAGTTCTACCCACCTGAAGGAGTCATCTATTCCTGTTCTGCCAGTGGTTATTTTCTGACAGTTTTTCAACCACTAATTCGTAGACAAATCATTTTAACTGAAGTAGAAACGTTATTTTAAGATAAGATAAGATAAGATAAGATAAGCCTTTATTAGTCCCACAACGGGGAAATTCCAGGATTGCAACAGCACAGGGATAGCAACACTCAGAGCAACAATCAGAAGGCAAGAAAAAAAACAAGCAAGCAAGAGCAGCTAATATACATATGTACATATTACTATAAAATATATATATAACACATTCTGTGAGCTTCAGCTGTTTTGTAGTTTAACAGACCCACCTGTTGGAGTCAAACAGAATTTTGAGAGCCCTCAACTTCTCACGGCAGGTGGAAACTTTGTGGCTCGGCCCGTAGATTCTCACATCACGTTTGTTTTTGTACAGGTGCATCTCAAAAAATTAGAATATCATGAAAAAGTTCAATATTTTTTGTCACTTATTTCAGAAAGTGAAACCTATATATTATATAGATTCATTACACAGAGAGTGATATATTTCAAGTGTTTATTTATTTTAATTTTGATGATTATGGCTTACAGGCCATGAAAACACCAAATTAAATTTCTCAAAAAATTAGAATATTACATAAAATTAATCTTAAAAAATAGTTTTTTAATAGAAATGTTGGCCAACTGAAAAGTACTGTATGTCCATTTACACACTCAGTACTTGGTCGGGGCTCCTTTTGGATTAATTACTGTATGAATGTGGCATGGCATGGAGGTGATCAGCCTGTGGCACTGCTGAGGTGTTATGAAGGTCCAGGTTGCTTTGATAGTGACCTTCAGCTCGTCTACATTGTTGGGTCTGGTGTCTCTCATCTTCCTCTTGACAGTACTCCATAGATTCTCTATGGGGTTTAGGTCAGGAGAGTTTGCTGGCCAATCAAACACAGTGATGCCATGGTCACTAAATCAGGTTTTGATACTTTTGGCAGTGTGTGTGTGTGTGTGTGTGGGGGGGGGGGGCGTGTGCCAAGTCCTGCTGAAAAATGAAATCAGCTTCTGCATAAAGCTTGTCGGCATAGGGAAGCATGAAGTGCTCTAAAAATTTCCCGATAGACGACTGCGCTGACTTTGGTCTTGATAAAACACAGTGGACAAACACCAGCAGATGACCTCTGTTCAGATAAAAGTAACTTTTGCATTTTATTTGTAAATCAAAGTCCCAGAGTCTGGAGAAAGACTGGAGAGGCACAGAATCTAAGTTGCTTAAGGTTTAGTGTGAAGTTTCCAGTCAGTGATGATTTGAGGAACCATGTCATCTGCTGGTGTTGGTCCACTGTGTTTTTTGTAACTTTGATTTTTATTCACTTTTCATCATACATATTACATTCAGATCACAGTCTCTATATTTAAAAAAAAAAAGGAGCTAGATGAAGAAAAGAAAAAAAAGGGGAGGCAAATGTTGGCGCATCAAGTTTTTAGTTTCCATCTCTTAATTCTTCTGGTTTTTCAGTGTCTTTGATTATTCTTTCAATTTCTGTCCCGTTGTTGCACTTTGTAGTGTGTCCATTTCCACCATTTTTTTTCATATTGTCCTTCTTGCATTCTTTGTCGATATGTTAGTTTTTCCATTAAATGTATATCTTCAACAATGTCTGTCCATTGCTCTTGGTCAGGAAGAACTTCTGATCGCCATTTTCTTGTGATTGTTTTTTTACATGCAATCAGCATGATTTTAACTAAATATCTGTCCTCAGCCTGTATTACATTGTCTCTTTTAAGATCACATAAATACATCAAGTTACAGTTCATTGGTATATTATATCCTAATATCCTCTGTATTGTCACATGTATAGATTTCCAGAATGATGAGATTTTGCAGCATTTCCAAAACTTATGCGAGTGGTCTGCATTTTGAGCCCCACAGCCCCTCCAGCATATAGATTTGGTATTTGAATACTTTCTTTGGATCTTTGGTGTAATGAAATAGCGAATCAGATTTTTCCATCCAAATTCCCTCCATGTCCTTGAACTTGTTGATGTGTGTTGTGTTTTCCATATTTCTTGCCAGTTTTCTTCTGTTATGTTTAAATTTAGTTCTTTCTCCCATTTCTCCTTTAGTTACTTGAATGTTTGTTTGCCGTAAGTTTCTGATATAGCTTTGAAATAATTCTTATTTTATTTCCTGCATACGAGCTTAAAATGAATTGTATAATCTCGCTCACATCTGTGTGGAGGTTATGTCTAATCTTCCTCATATAATAATCTCTCATCTGCAGATATCTGAAGAATTCAGATTTTTCTAGTTTAAATTTTCTTCTCATGTTTACAAAACTCCTGAAATCTTTTTTTCCCCCCATACTGCCCCATGCTGTGATTCCTTTGTTCACCAGATTTTTGTATCCCCTATCTTGCTTTGCCGGTTCAAACTGACTGTCAAATGCTACCCATTTCAATAGTTTTATGTCCTCCTTTATATTATACTTTTGTACTATTTTATACCACAGTTCCAAAGTAAATTTAGTGATTGGGTCTATTTGTTTGATTTGCTTACATGCATCCTTATCTCCTATTATGCTTTGTACTGGGAGTCCCTCAATTTCCTTTTCCATTTCTTTCCATTTTGCCTCGTATCCTCCGTCGCACCAACATATGATATATTGTGGCGAATATATTGAGTTCATATTTCCCCACAAATGTATGACTATATGTGTATTGGGAGCTTCACGTCTCGTGGGACAAAAGAGGTCTGGACCTGCAGAGATCTACAGGAGATGACGAGTAGGTGTGAGTTTTGGCCTTTGTCTCAGAGAGGATGTCCCAGGAGGATTCCCGGACCATCGAGGGATAAGAGACAATAGTGAGACATGAAAGAGTGCATTGTGACTGAGATTATGTACCATGTGATTATATGTTTGCTAAAGCATCATGTGACTTAGGTTCGTGACTCCAGCAGAGTAAAAGAGTGTGGTATTTGATTGCTCAGTCTCTTTTCCTGCCTTGAGATTGATAGAGCATGTGTTCACTCAATAAAGCTGATTCTGAGAAATAAACTCAGCCTCATCCTTGAATGCATTCTCTACACTGGTGACCCTACGACAAGTTATGGACGACCTTCACGCACCGGACTCATCAGGAGCCAGCCAGGCTAACGCAGCTGCCGCAGTCCAGCTGCCCGATTTCTGGCAGCACAGCCCGCGCGCCTGGTTCAACACTGTCGAGGCGCAGTTTCATCTCCGGAGAATTTCAGCGGATGCAACGAAATTCTACCATGTGGTCGCAAAGCTGGACAGCTTCACAGCACAGCGGGTGGAGAGCCTGACTAACCACCCATCAGACGACGACAAGTACGGCGCATTGAAGGCCGCTCTCATCCATACTTTCACCCCCTCGCTGGGAGAGCGGGCAGAGAAGCTCCTGAGGTTGACTGAAGGCGAAGCTGACAGGCCCGCTGATCTGATGGCGAGGATGCTGAGCCTGAGAGGCGAGGACGATGACGGCTTTATCTTCGCCCATCTTTTCCTCAGGACACTACCGTCAGCGGTGAGAGTCACCCTGGCCAGCTCGCAGCTGCTGACCAACCGAGGTTACCACGAGCTGGGCCAGGAGGCACAATGACTCGTCGACGCTCATAGACGGCACACGGCCATGACGGCGGCAGCGGAGCTGAGCGCAACGCCCGGAGACGGCAAGAGGCCAGAGGCTGCAGCACCAGATGCGCTGACGTCGGCAGCGGCAGAGACCAGGAGATGCGGGGCGCGCGACGGCCTTCTGCTTTTATCATCGATGTTTCACCGAGAGGGCACACAAATGCATTCCCCCGTGCCAGTTCAAGCGCTCGGGGAAACGCCAGGCCCGAGAGTCGGTAGCAGCTGCTGCTCTCGGCGCGAAGAATAAGCTGCTCTACCTCACGGACGCGAAATCAGGGAGGCAGTTCCTGGTGGACACAGGCTCCCAGCTGAGTTTCATCACACCTCTCCACGCTGATCGGCTGGCGCCTTCCAGCGGACCCCTGGTGTTGGCGGCGAACGGCTCGACGATCAAGACCTTCAGGGAGAAGACCCTCCCCCTGTCTTTTCACGGTCGGACATTTGAGTGGACCTTCGTCGTGGCAGCAGTCAGTCATAACATGTTAGGTGCTGATTTTTTGTGCTCGAATGGTTTATTGGTTGATCTTGCTAATCGACGTCTGGTTAATGCACTGTCTTTCCACAGCATTTCCTGTACAGCCCGGGTGGCCCCGCCTACTGCACAGCCCAACGTCACAGCTGCGGGTGGTAAGTTTCAAGCCCTGCTCACTCAGTTTCCAGCACTCACAGTCCCAACGTTTTCAGCGTCAGTGGCTAAACATGGGGTGGAGCACTTTATAACTACTACCGGCCCCCCCCGTTTTTGCAAAAGCTCGGCGCTTGGACCCAGCTAAGCTTGCCATAGCGCATAGGCAGAAAAACTGGGCATCATTAGAAGCTCTAACAGCCCCTGGGCTTCACCACTGCATTTGGTCCCCAAGGCTGATGGCTCGTGGCGGCCTTGCGGTGATTTCCGCAGGTTGAATAACACTTCAGCTCACGACCGCTACCCGATTCCGCACATTCAGGATTTTTCGGTACATTTAGCGGGGGTGTGCATTTTTTCTAAAATAGATTTGGTGCGCGGGTACCATCAAGTCCCAGTCCGCGCTCAGGACATACCCAAAACAGTGGTAATAACTCCTTTTGGGCTTTTCGTGTTTTTGCGTATGCCGTTTGGACTCAAGGGGGCTGTGCAGACATTCCAGCGCATGTTGGATGCAGTTTTATGCGACCTCCCTTTCATGTTCGTCTACTTGGATGATATTTTGGTAGCCAGCACGTCCGAAGACGAACACGAAACCCACCTCACAGCGGTTTTTCGGAGGCTGGCAGAGCACAGATTAATAATTAATCCAGCGAAGTGCCAGTTTGGCGTTGCGCAAATCGATTTTTTGGGGCACCGCGTTTCACCAGAAGGAGCGGTTCCTCTGCCCGATAAAGTACGCGCAATAACGGATTTTCCCCAACCTCAGATGGTCAAAGCATTGCAGGAATTTTTGGGAATGGTTAATTTTTATAACCGTTTCCTCCCAGGCGCAGCGCAGCTCATGCAACCATTGTACGTGGCACTTAAAAAGCAAAAACCTGCAAATAAGATCGAGTGGTCCCCGGAGTGGGAGCGCGCATTCTCCTAGGTCAAATCAACCCTGGCGAACACCGTTTTGTTGGCACACCCGGTGCCAACGGCACGTATGGCGCTCACCACGGACGCTTCTGATTTAGCGGTGGGTGCGGTCGTCGAACAGTTTGTGGCGGGGAGCTGGCAATCCCTCGCGTTTTTCAGCAAAACCTTGCGCGATAACGAGCGGAAACAGCGCGTTCGACAGGGAGCTTTTGGCCCTGCATTTGGCCACCCGCCATTTCCAGTTCTGGCTTGAGGGGCGTTCGTGGACCATAAGCCGCTAACGTTTGCGATGGCCAAGATTTCAGAGCCTTGGTCAGGCCGGCAACAAAGACAGCTGGCCGCGATATTGGAGTTCACCACTGATATTCAGCATGTCGCGGGCAAACATAATGTTGTGGCAGACTGTCTTTCGCGTGCAGTAGCAGCGCCAAGCCCTGTGGGGGCAGGCTCGGTAGCTGTGGCTGCGGGCCAGGTCTGTGGCGTGGAAGCGCTCGCAGCCCCGGTCCACATGGTTTTAGATCACGCAGCCATGGCCGCGGAACAGGCTAACGACGCGGATGTGCGCGCGCTCCAGTCTGGACCAACAAGGTTAAGGCTGGAGCACAGGGTGCTGCAGATAGGTATGCCCCCTCTAATCTGCGACGTCTCCACCGGGCGGCCTCGCCCCGTGGTTCCAGCTGCGTGGTGCCGCCGCGTTTTTGACTCAATCCATTCTCTGGCGCACCCGGGGGTGCGCGCATCGATTAAGATGGTGGGAGAGAAATTTGTTTGGCCGGGGTTGCGTAAACAGGTCAAAGAATGGGCAGCGGCCTGCGTAGCGTGTCAACGAGCCAAAATACACAAACACACTAGGGCCCCTTTGGAGCCTTTTCACATCCTGGCTAAATGTTTCGATCATGTGCATGTCAACTTGGTGGGCCCCCTTCCGTTGTCGCAGGGGTGCACACACCTTTTGACGATGGTAGATCGCACCACGCGTTGGCCAGAAGTGGTCCCTCTAGCGTCAACTACGGCAGCAGACATTGCACGCGCGTTTTTAACGGCTTGGGTCGCGCGTTTTGGAGTTCCATCGGACGTAACGTCCGACAGAGGTCCCCAATTCGTTTCTGAACTCTGGTCATCCATGGCCCACAGCCTGGGGGTGAAGATCCACCGCACTACCGCGTATAACCCCCAGGCTAACGGTCTGTGCGAACGCTTTCATAGGTCATTGAAAGCAGCCCTCAGAGCATCTCTCACGGATACAAATTGGGTGGATAAACTGCCATGGGTTTTATTGGGGTTGCGTTCTGCGCCTAAGGAGGATTTGCAAGCCTCACTGGCTGAATTAGTTTTTGCTCAACCCCTCCGTTTGCCGGGGGATTTCCTCCCTGACATCCCTGCACCAAATTGCCCCCCCGCTCAGCTGTTGCAGAGCGGCACAGGATCAAACACCCTTCCTGGCCCAGCGCATCACAGTTTTCCACGCGTTTTTGTGCCGAGAGCTTTAAAGAATGCGGAGTTTGTTTTTGTTAGACATGATGCTCAACGGCCAGGTTTGCGACCACCTTATGACGGGCCTTTCAGAGTGTTGGAAACAAGGGAGAAACAATTTTTGCTTGATTTGGGAGACAGAAAAGAGTTGATTTGCATTAACAGACTCAAACCCGCCTTTGTTCTGACTGATGAACACATGCAGTTGGCCAGGGCCCCCCGCCGTGGCAGGCCGCCGAGAAGGCATTGTTCTGAGCCACCTCAGAGATGTGCTAACAATTCTGATTCACAGATGCAAGGAGCCGCGGCAGAAGGAACAAAGCCGGCTTACAGCAGATGTGGCAGGAGGTTTAAACCCAAGCAATTGGTGGATTGATTTGTGTTATGTTGTGATGCTTTCTGCCATGCACCTCTGATTAGGTTTTGTCCCTGAATAGACGTTTGGGGGGGGGGGTTATGTGGTGAATATATTGAGTTCATATTTCCCCACAAATGTATGACTATGTGTGTACTGGGAGCTTCATGTCTCGTGGGACAAAAGAGGTCTGGACCTGCAGAGATCTACAGGAGATGACGAGTAGGTGTGAGTTTTGGCCTTTGTCTCGGAGAGGATGTCCCAGGAGGATTCCCGGACCATCGAGGGATAAGAGACAATAGTGAGACATGAAAGAGTGCATTGTGACTGAGATTATGTACCATGTGATTATATGTTTGCTAAAGCATCATGTGACTTAGGTTCATGGCTCCAGCAGAGTATAAGAGTGTGGTATTTGATTGCTCAGTCTCTTTTCCTGCCTTGAGATTGATAGAGCGTGTGTTCACTCAATAAAGCTGATTCTGAGAAATAAACTCGGCATCATCCTTGAATGCATTCTCTACAATATCTTATTTGTGCTGAGTAGTAATATTCCTTTAGACTCGGTAGGCCCATGCCTCCTTTCTCTTTTGGCAATTGGAGAGTTTTATATTTCACTCTTGGCTTTTTACCTCCCCAAACAAATCTCGATATCATCCTGTCCCACTTTGAGAACTGGGCACCAGGAATCTCTGTTGGTAGAGTCTGGAAGAGGTAAAGCAGTCTAGGTTGTATGCTGATTTTGACTGTCTTAATTTTTGAATTCAGATCCATGTTTAAGATTGACCATCTATCAATATCTTTTTTTATTTCTTGTTCTAATCTATCATAGTTTGCTTTATAGATTTTGCTTAAATCTTTAGGTATGTTCACTCCAAGGTATTTTATTTCTTTTTGTTTCCAGTTTAGTTTGATCTTATCAGTTATCTGGTTTAAAGGGTTATAGTGGAATGTCAATATTTGTGTTTTTGTTACGTTTATCTTGTATCCTGATAATTTTCCAAAATTTTCTATCAAGTCCATCATTTCCATGATTGATTCATCTGGTTGTTCAAGGTAAACTATAATATCGTCTGCAAACAGCCCAATCTTGTGTTCCGCTCCCTTTATTGTTACACCTTTTAATTTCTTATTTTGTCGCATCGCTTAAGCCAGTGGCTCTATGAACAGAGCAAACAAGGTGGGCGATAGGCAGCATCCCTACCTAGTTGATCTTTGTATTTTTACTTTGTCTGTTAAGCTACTGTTTATCTTGATTCTTGCCACAGGTTTTTGATACAGTGTCTTTATGCATTGCACTGACTTTTCATTAAATCCAAAGCGTTCAAGCACATTATACAGGAACAACTAATTAACCCTATCAAATGATTTTTCTGTGTCTAAACTCATTATTACTGCACTTTTCTTTATGTATTTGATTAATTATGTGTATTGTTCTCCTGATATTATCATGTGTTTGGCGTCCCTCTGTGAAACCGGTTTGATCATCCTCTATCAATTCCGTCAAGAATGTCTTTATTTGTTTACAGATAATTGTTGTATATATTTTATAATCCACATTTAATAAAGAGATTGGCCTATAGTTTCCGCATTGTTCCCTATCTTTCCCTGGCTTTAAAATAACTGAAATAATGGCTTCGTTCCATGATGGAGGTATTTTGTTGTTGTTTAATGTCCCATTAAATGACTTTAGGAGCTCTGGCATGAGTTCTTCTATAAACAGTTTGTAAAACTCAGAGGGGTATCCATCACTACCTGGTGCTTTACCATTTTTTAGTGACTTAATCACATCTTTAATCTCTTGTGTTGTTATTTCTGCTGTTAACTTTTCATTTTGTTGGTTTCCTATTGATGGCAAGTCCAATGTGTTTAGAAATTTTTTAATATCCTTAACATTTGTCTCTTCAGGTTGCGAGTATAGTTCTTGATAGAATTTATGGAATATTTCTTCAATGTTTTCTGGGGTAACTGTGGATTTATTTGTGATGGGGTCCTTAATCTTATATAAATTATTCACTGTTTGTTGTTTTCTTAACCATTTTGCCAGCAGTTTTGTGGCCTTTGGCCCCATTTCATAATATTTTTGTTTTAAGTATCTATTTTTCCTTTCAATTTCATCTATTTGTATTCCTTTTATCTTTATTTTTTCTTCCTTAATTTCGTGATATATTTTTGGGTCATTTGTGTTTTGATGTTTACGTTCTAATTCCCTCAGTCTCTCACATCTTTGTTCATATGATTCCAGTTTAGACTTTTTTTGCTTGTCCTGATTCAACAATTAATTTACCTCTTAACAGCTTTTAGTGCGTCCCATAGTATTGTTGGGTCCACTTCTCCTTTATCATTCTCCTCAATATACTCATTTATGTTTAACTTTATTCCTTCTTTCATTCATTTTCTCATCATTTAATAGTCCTACATTAAGTTTCCATGTTGTTTGTCATTTTCTATTGTTTAAATATATTTCCATGTATATAGGATTATGATCTGATATTTCTGCCCCTCCAATCCGACAATTTCTCACCCTGTGTCTGTCACCTTCATTCATAAGGAAGTAATCTATTCTAGAGTGTACTTTATGGACTGCTGAATAATGTGTATAGTCTTTGTCGAGTGGGTGCAGGTCCCTCCATATGTCTACCATACCCATTTCTGCCAGTGAAGTTCTTATGAACTTTGTTACATGTTTTTTTGTCTTCTTAACACTTGTTGTATCAACTTCATGATCCATGACAGCATTTAAGTCTCCTCCACAAATTAGGACTCCTTCACTGTGTGTTGCTATGAGATCAAACAGATGTTGAAAAAAACCCTTGTCACTTTCTGGTGGGGCATAGATGTTCACCAATGTGATCTGCATACCATCTATTCTTCCCTTTACTATTACATATCTGCCTTCTTTATCCTGGATTTCTTGTTCACATTCAAATTGTATTTTATTTGAAATTAGTATCATAACCCCCCTTTTAGTTCCTCCCTTAAATGAACTGTAGTAGGAGTTCTTATAGCCAAATCTCTTTAGTTTCTCATGTTCTGTCTTGTTCAAATATGTCTCTTGCATAAATATAATATCGGCTTTTTCCTTCTTGAATTTTCTTATTGGTCTTTCCCTTTTAACAGGTGAGTTCAGACCATTCACGTTTAATGTCATTATCTTAAGATTTTTAACCATATTCCTGTTTTTCCATTTTTTTAACTTGTGCTCCTAGCCCCTTTAACAACAAAACTAACACATATATGTACAAAAATACATTAACGAATCTCGACCTCCGCACTTTGGGCCTTTCTTCTGTCCACTGGTCCGTGTTGGAGGGTGGAGGGAATGTCCTCACCGAGTGAGGGGCCCTCCCTAGACCTGTAGTTACTATCCAAGTAATAGTCATTAGTCTAGAAATGTCCAACAAAAATCACTTTAACCTCTCTTAGCCATTTGTTTCTCTTTTACCTTGTCTTCTTGGCCTTCATTTCTTCTATGCCCTTCTTAATCTTTGTTATAATCTAGGCTTTCCGTTGGAAGCCTTGCAGTTTTTCTTGGGCTCGGTGCGCCACGTCCGTCTCCCGTCCTCTACCGTTCACTCGCCTCCATTCCAGGTGTCTCGTGTGCTCCGTGCCGCCGCTGCTCCAGCCGCTTCCTCCAGTACGCTCACCACAAAGCCTCGCTCCATCATGTCCCGTGCTGCCTTTCTGGCCGTGTTGTAGGTTTTCACGCCGTCATCCCAATGAATTCTCATCTTCGTTAACGGCGTTTGGAATCTAATTTTTTTCTCTTTCAGCATTTTTTTAATGTTGGCATATTTCTTTCGCTGCTGCACAGTTTCTGTCGGGTAGTCATGGTCAAAGAATATCTGTTTGTCGCCAATTCGTATCTTTTTTTCCACGCTTGTGTCAGGATTCTTTCCTTTACGTCGTATTTTAAAAAGTTTACCACAACTGACCTGGGTGTAGAGTTTGAATTTGGGTTCTGTGCCAAGGCTCTGTGCGCTCGTTGGATCTGCAGGTCTGTTTCATCGGGTAGCTCAAGCTCTTTTTTTTAAGAATTGATCTATGAATTTCGTCATCGAGTTGCCTTCAGTGCCCTCCGGAATCCCGAAGATGCGTATATTGCTCCGTCTGGACCTGCTCTCCAGGTCGGTTATTTTTTCCTGCATCCTCTGTTTGTGCCGTCAGGGTTTGTAGCAGCTCGCTTGCCTCGGTCTTCCAGTCTTCCAACTCTGATATTCGAGCTTGTGCTTCTACCATGCACGCCCGTTGAGTGCGCAGCTCCTCCATGTTTTCTGCTAGCTTGAAGTCCATTTCTTTTCGGAGACCCATAATTTCCTCCTTCATCCCTTTTTTCAGTTCTTCCTTAAGAGCCGTTAAATCCTGTTGGAGTTGTCGCTTGAGGTCTTTTATGTCCTTACTTATATTGGCGAAGCCAGTGTTCATAGCATCGCGGTTGGCGTCTTCCATTTTCTTTGAAGTCTCCTCGTTTTTGTTGGCCTCGTTTTCAGCGATTTCTCCAGTGCTGTTGAAGAGGGATTCTTTAGTTTTACCCTGCTTTTGTCCGTGTGCCCGGCTTCTTCGTGTTTTCATCCCTTGATTTATTGACCTATTTCTGTCGAGTTGGCCATTTACCAAAGATTTTTAATCTGACTAGGGAGAGCTCTCGGTTTAAGTGTTATGCCTCTCCGCCATCTTCCTGGAAGTCCCCTGGTCCACTGTGTTTTATCAAGACCAAAGTCAACGCAGTCGTCTACCGGGAAATTTTAGAGCTCTTCATGCTTCTGTCTGCTGACAAGCTTTATGGAGAAGCTGATTTCATTTTCCAGCAGGACTTGGCTCCCCCCACACCGCACTGCCAAAAGTATCAAAACCTGGTTTAATGACCATGGCATCACTGTGTTTGATTGGCCAGCAAACTCTCCTGACCTAAACCCCATAGAGAATCTATGGAGTATTGTCAAGAGGAAGATGAGAGACACCAGACCCAACAATGCAGACGAGCTGAAGGTCACTATCAAAGCAACCTGGACCTTCATAACACCTCAGCAGTGCCACAGGCTGATCACCTTCATGCCACACCACATTGATACCATAATTAATCCAAAAGGAGCCCCAACCAAGTATTGAGTGTGTACATGGACATACTTTTCAGTCGGCCAACATTTCTATTTAAAAACAATTTTTTTTAAATTAATTTTATATAATATTCTAATTTTTTGAGAAACTGAATTTGGGGTTTTTATGGGCTGTAAGCCATAATCATCAAAATTAAAATAAATAAACACTTGAAATATATCACTCTCTGTGTAATGAATCTATATAATATATGGGTTTCACTTTCTTGAAATGAGTGACAAAAAAATTGAACTTTTTCATGATATTCTAATTTTTTGAGATGTACCTGTATATCCCACTGTGTGCGTGAAAATCAGCGTACGCCGTGTTTTATGCGTGCGCACTATTTATACATGAGGCCCCAGGAGATGACTGATGGAAGTGGGGTCGCTTCTAAACATCACACCGGTAAGGTTGATGAGTTTGAGCGAGTGAAGTTAGCGCTTCTTATTTTCAGTGAACAATTGTCTCAGGTTTAGAAAACTGATTAAATTGTTCGCATGTACTGTTTGTTATTTTACCTGTTGGACAATAATCTTTCCTTGATGATGGCTGTTGATGGCTGAGCGGTTTCAGTTCTGCTGGTAATGTGTTAACTGCAGTAAATTAGTGAATTACACGAGTAGCTTACCCTTATTCATCTTCTTTATTATTGTTGCGGTAATATCAGACCTCATTCTGAATATTGGTGCATCTCAGGAAATGTGAATACCATGATTTGTAATTTAATTTAAAAAAAAAGAACCATAATCATCACAAATAAATTCCAATGGCTTAAATATTTCACTGTGTGTAGTGAAGGCTCACATGCCTGCACTGATATTTAAAGTGTTTGTAAACTCTTATTTTGGAATGGAAGAAGTTCTTTAAATTTTCATCTAAAGCCGAATTAATAGTTGATAGAGCATCTGCCCCACAACCGGGAGGTCGTGGGTTCAAGCCCCCGGCCGGGTCATACCAGAGACCATATAAAAACGGTACTTCCCGCCTTCTGGCTTGATGCTCAGCAAAAAAAGAACGGGGGAAGGAAAAAGTTGTTTGTGGTGGCACCTTGCATGGCAGTGACCCCATTCTGATTCTAGATGTGATTAACATTGTAGATGGGAGAAACGTAATCTTGTTCTACTGTACATGATTGGCTGTATGGATTGAATGACAATAAAGTTGACTTCTTAAACTTTTAAACTTCTAGACTTCTAGTAGCTCAAGCTACCCACCAAGATGTTAGTGCAGTTCTACACAGCCATCATCGAGTCCATCCTCACCACCTCCATAACCGTGTGGTACGCAGGAGCCACTGCCAGGGACAGACTAAGGCTGCAGCGCGTCGTGCGCACTGCTGAGAAGGTGATCGGCTGCAAACTCCCATCTCTCCAGGATCTGTACATCTCCAGGACCCGGAGGCGTGCTGGCCGGATCATAGCCGATCCCTCACACCCTGGTCACGTACTGTTTTCCCCCCTCCCCTCAGGTAGAAGACTTCGGTCCATCCAGACTAAAACCTCCCGTCACATGAACAGCTTCTTCCCCTCTGCCATCAGACTGCTGAACACGAAGTGACTTATTGACTCTCGTGCACTATGTACAGCAGCTCAACCAGACTCATGTCAATCATCACTGTTTTCTTCCTGCATTACCGACTGCACTATATGGTTCTCCACAGTATCTGCTGCTCGCTAATATATTTTAACTGCTGACCAGTATACACTTTATTGCATGTATAGTTTATTTCTTTTATTTTATCATGTTTAATGTTGCAGCATTGCACCGAGACAAATTCCTAGTTTGTGTATTACATGAACAATGGCAATAAACCTGATTCTGATTCTGATTCTGACCCAGCAAGGTTTCAAACAGGATGGACGAGCTTATTTTCCTTTTTTTTAATCCCCTGCTGGTCAAAGCCCAAAGGGTTGAAGACCGAAGGGGGATTATGTTATGGGTCAGTCCGTCCGTCTGTCTGTCCCACTTTTGTGAAATCAACTCCTACAGTTTTGTTCCGATGGTTTTGAAACTTGGTACTACGGTTTGATATACTCTGAGGATGAACATATTGCAATTTCACTCTCACGGGATGACGTTGAGGTCAGGGGTCAGATTTTCCCTAAATCTTCTAAATACAATAACTACTGAAAGAAATGATGTAGGCTTTTCAAATCGATACTGTAGTTGTATCTGTTACACATCTTGGACGATTTACACCCTAACCCGACTATGGGTTTGGGGTCAAGGGGTCAAGGTTAACATGGCATTTGCACTAGGCCAAATTTGAAATGTCAAATGGGTGTCTCACAAGGCTCCATACTTAGACCAATATTATTCTCCTTATACAGTACATAAATGATTTACCAAATGCATGCAGAAACTGTCACTTTTTCTACACTTCCGGCGCCACACGAGTAGGCTGCCTTTTTGCAACAGCGGATCAATTTCTTCCTATTTCTATTTACTATCTGGCTTTCTTGCTAATCTTTCTGTTTTGGTGACACCTTGATCCATCACAGACACGTAGATCGCCCAAATGTCTCCTGAGCCAGCGGACGGATCCACTGTTTGTTGCAAGAGGCAGTACAATAGGGACCAGCTGTTAGCACTTAACCGGCCCACGATGCTAACGCAAAAACTCAACATACTGGGAGAAATAAGATGAAAACGGCATGGATGTCGTGCTGGAATAATACGGCAGGCGAGGAATATAAGGTACAGACCCGCCCTCCCATCCATTATTATGGGGAATGTACGATCGCTTCTCAGAAAAACAGATGAGCTAGCGGCAATCTCCCGCTACGATGGCATATACAGGGAGTGTAGCCTGATGCTACTCACGGAGACGTGGCTAACAGAACTAGCAACAGATGCTAACATTTGACTGGAGGGTTTCCATGCAATGCGGGCAGACCGAACACCAGACAGTGGGAAGGCAAGGGGCGGAGGAGTGATAATGTATGTCAATAACAACTGGTGCAGACCGGGGCATACCACGGTTAAACAACAACACTGCAACAAAGACATCGAGTTGCTAGGTGTTAGCTTGCGGCCTACCTATCTTCCGAGGGAATACTCAGAATCAGAATCAGGTTTATTGCCATTGTTCATGTAGTACACAAACTAGGAATTTGTCTCGGTACAATGCTGCAACATTAAACATGATAAGATAAGAGAAATAAACTATACATGTAATAAAGTGTAGGATAAGATTAAGTGATACTGGTCAACAGTTAAAATATATATTAGCCAGCAGCAGATACTGTGGAGAACTATATAGTGCAGTCGGTAATGCAGGAAGAAAACAGTGATGATTGACATGAGTCTGGTTGAGCTGCTGTACATAGTGCACGAGAGTCACTTAGTGTTCAGCAGTCTAATGGCAGAGGGGAAGAAGCTGTTCATGTGACGGGAGGTTTTAGTCTGGATGGACCGAAGTCTTCTACCAGAGGGGAGGGGGGCAAACAGTACGTGACCAGGGTGTGAGGGATCGGCTATGATCACTAATACGCTATGATCGGCTAATACTCACACGTGATCTGCATTGTTATTTATGCAAATCCGACGGCGAACGCTGGGACAGCGCGTGACGTCATCCACTCAGTAACTGGCAGGCTGCAGACAGAACACCCAGATGCTCTTCTCCTCATCTCAGGCGATTTCAACCATATTTCACTGTCTCCCATTCTACCCGCGTTCACCCAGTATGTCACATGCCACACTAGAGACAATAAAACACTGGACTTATTTTATGCAAATACTAAGGAGGCGTACACCTCATCACCACTCCCCCCACTCAGGAGATCGGATCACAACTTGGTTCATCTCCTGTCGGTGTACAAACCCCTAGTGCACAGACAACCTCCGGTCATGCACACAGTGAAGTTATGGTCTGAGGAGGCAATGGATGCTCTAAAGGACTGTTTTGAAACCACTGTCTGGGAGCAGCTCTGCGATCCACATGGGGAGGACATCGATGGCCTCACTCACACCATCATGGACTACATCAGCTTCTGTGTGGACAACACCGTGCCCACCGAAACCATACGGTGTTGCTCAAACAACAAACCCTGGATCAACCCTGGGATAAAAACACTTCTGAGAGAGAAGAAGAGGATCTTCAGGTCATGGAACAGGGAGATGCTGAAGTCCGTACAGAGGGAGCTGAGGAGGAAGATCAGAGAAGGCAAGGACAGCTTCAGGAAGAAGATGGAGGACAAGATGCAACAGAGCAACATGAGCGGGGTCTGGAGAAACCTCAAAACCATCTCTGGGCTCCAGAATACCTCCTCCCAGGCCACGGGGGGCAGGGAGTAGGCGAACAATCTGAACCTGTTTTTTAATAGGTTTGACCAACCGCCCTCCCCCCCCCCCCCCCCCGACTGCACAACAACCACTGCTGCCTCTAAAGACATCGAGTCCTGCTGCCCACACCCCACTCCACCAGCACCCCCCCCCCACTCCCAGTACACAGCCCCCCAACATGACCCTCACTAAGACCCAGGTGAGGACGGAGCTGAGGAAGATCAAGGCGAGGAAGGCCTCGGGACCGGACGGCATCAGCGTGAAGCTCCTCAAGTCCTGTGCAGACCAGCTGTGTGGGATTGTGGAGCACATCTTCAACCTGAGCCTGAAGCTGGGGAGGGTACCACAGTTGTGGAAAACATCTTGTGTGGTACCTGTACCAAAGACTTCCCACCCCAAAGGCCTGAACAGCTACAGACCAGTGGCCCTGACGTCCCACATGATGAAGACCCTGGAGAGACTGCTCCTTGCTCACCTCCGCCCCTGGTGGGACCAGCGATGGATCCACTCCAGTTCGCCTACCAGCATGGCATTGGGGTGGAGAATGCAGTGATCTTCCTTCTTCACCATTCTCTGTCCCACCTGGAGAAGCCCGGGAATGCGGTGAGGATCATGTTCTTTGACTTCTCCAGTGCTTTCAACACCATCCAACCGATGATCCTCAAGGACAAGCTGCTGTGCGCAGGGGTGGACCGGCACCTGTCATCATGGATCCTGGACTACCTCACTAACCGGCCACAGTTTGTAAGAACTCGGGACTGTGTGTCCGACACGATCATCGGTAGCACGGGGCCCCCCCAGGGAACGGTTTTGGCTCCCTTCCTGTTCACCCTTTATACTGCGGACTTCTCACACAACACAACACACTGCCATCTACAGAAGTTCTCTGACGACTCTGCGATCGTCGGCCTCATCTCCAATGGAGATGAAGCTGAGTACAGAGGACTTATCCAGGACTTCGTGGACTGGTGCCATCGGAACTGCCTCCAGATCAACGTGAGGAAAACTAAGGAGCTGGTGGTGGACTGCTGCAGGCAAGGACAACCCCTCACAGCACCAGTAAACATCCAAGGAACAGACATTGAGATGGTGACATCCTACAAGTACCTGGGTGTTCATCTGAACAATAAACTACACTGGTCACACAATACCGATGCACTCTACAAGAAGGGACAGCGCAGGCTGTTCCTACTGAGGAGACTCAGGTCTTTTGGTGTACAAGGGGCGCTGCTGAAGACATTCTATGACACGGTGGTGGCATCAGCCATCACTTTTGGAGTGGTCTGCTGGGGCAGTGGCATTACAGCAGCCGATAGGAAGAGACTGAACAAACTGATCAAGAAAGCTAGCTCTGTCCTGGGGCAGCGCCTTGACCCAGTGGAGGAGATAGGAGAGAGAAGGATGGTGGCTAAACTGTCATCTCTGCTGGAGTCCGAGTCCGAGTCCCACCCTATGCAGGACATACCGAAAGCACTGAGGAGCTCATTTAGCAGCAGACTACATCATCCTAGGTGCGCAACTGAGAGGTTTCGCAGGTCCTTCCTACCTACGGCTGTCAGACTGTATAACCTAAGCAGGGCTGCTCGCAGAGATAGCAAAAAAAACAAAAAACGTGACGACCTAATTGTATTGAATGCAAAAGATGCAAGAGACTTACACAATGGTCCCCTCCAGTATACAATTAGGACGATATCGGTCACTACAGAGGGTGACAATATGTATGGGTACATATTCATACTATGTAGGATAACTAAGCAGACGGTTATGCTGTTTATTCCATCTAGCTACAGTGCTCCGCACTGTGCGTATATATATTTATATATTTATTCCATCCAGATACAATGCTCCGCACTGTGTGTTTATATATTTTTATATATGTATATTCGTTGCTCTTGTTTTTCCTTGTCTTCTTGATTGTTGCTCTTAGTGTTGCTATACCTGTGCTGTTGCAATCCTGGAATTTCCCCATTGTGGGACTAATAAAGGCTTATCTTATCTTATCTTAAACATTCATATATTTTTGTTCTCTTCTATTAATGCAGTATAATAACTTGTTCTAGCTGAGAGATTTTTTATAAATTAAAAGATGATTTCTCCAAGCTAAATAGATTTCATCTAAATTAGTGGAGTGCCATTTTCTTTCTAATTGACAAGTCTTCTGTTTTAAAGCAGACGGACAGACGAAAATTCAATATCGCTAATTCTTATCTCAAACTGTTGTCTGAGACGAGCTAAGTCGAACCGCACATGTTTTGGTGTCAACGAATGTCGCATAAGGTGACCATGCGCTCTTGAAGTACGCTGTTGTGCAGAGCTGTCTGACCCAGCCAAGCGATCAGCGGCTAAGATGGCCACTGACTGTGTGACGTCACCACCGGCAAACACACGCACACGGTCGGCGGCCAGTGCTGTGTTTTGCTTCATGCAACACTTGATGTTTACGTCTTAAAATCGGCGATTACGGATATTTCTCGGAATACTTGTGGATTACAAATAGATTATTTATGAAGATTAGGATTTCAGGAATCGAATTAATATGGTTTGGCGTTGTGTTGTCTACAGGTGCGATGGTCCTGCTGTGTTTTGCTTCATGCAGCACTTGATGTTTACGTTTTAAAATCGGCGATTATGGATATTTCTCGGAATTACCAAATATTTTCATGATCATAAGAACGGTTAGGGGGAAAAAACATGCTGAAGAAAGACAGTTTAACTCACCGGTTACTTATATTGGAAGTCCATCCTCCTGTGTTTTTTAGAAGCAAAGTTCTCAATTACAGAGACATACAGTGTTCCCTATTGCTTCAGCTTCTGTATTAAAGCAGACTGCAGTGAAATAGTACCCAGGTTTGTCAGTCTTTCTGGTCCACATATATTTTGCAGGTGTCACGGCTCGCCGCTCTCAGGCATCTGCCTCAGCTGCGCGCACACCTGCACCTCGTTAGCGCCCTACATGTGCAGTAGACATTTCGTTGACAGCGATTTTGAGAATAAGATGCAATTTGCAAAAAGATAGGTGATAAATAAAACGGCTATTCCAACTATATATCCCGCGATTCCCAAGTCTGACTGAGACAAGTGTCAGTGACAGTGGCGTGAAAAGCAAGGGTGATCTACCGATGCGATCAGCTGTCAGAAAACGAGAAGTAAACAGGGTAAGTTTTAGATTTTTAATATTCACAGCAAATGTTTACTAAACATTTTAAATGAATTCCAAGCAATGGATGATTTTCAAAATCAAACATGTAAAAGTAGAAGAAATTACCAATGACAGTTCAGCTTTCAATTTTTAGGGAAGCAACATATTTGCTAAGAAAAACAAATATAAGCCTAAGACTGTAAGAGAAATGTGCTTTTAAAAATGGAACCTCAATTTTCTACCATAAAATGGTGCCCATTATAACTGTGAAATGTTATTTATTGGAATATAATAATTGCTATATCTGGAAACTAGTTATTTTCTTAATCTGTAGTGATACTCCATTGATTTTTGTATTTCTTTGTATATTTCTGCTGTGTTTTCAAACATTCATACAAAGGTGGTATAGTATGTAATATTTCTTTTCAAATTGAGAAGAATTTAGTGTGTTCAAATTATTCAAATGTATATGACATGCGACTTTGATGAATGCTGAACTATGAGAATTATAACATTGACATGAACATTAATAAACTCAATATATGATTTTACAAAACTTTATTTACATATCATTATTCACAAATCTAATCTTGGTAGGCAAAATCCCTTGTAGTGATCAGATGGGAATGTTTCTCTGATGAGGCTCACTGCACAGGCAGGCAACATAACCCTCACTTCTTTCCCACAAATAAGGCTGAATACCCCCCTCCGCACCACCCAAAACTACTTCATCATCCGATTCTTCATTTTCAATGTCATCATTTATATTGAGGTCGTCAAACTCGAGAAAATAATCGCTGTCCGAATCACTTTGCTCTCGTTCTGCCATTTTCTATTGCTGTTGTGACATCACTAATGCCCGCACCTATCGAGAGATGGCAGTACTGCAGCCTCACTAAGTGAAGGCTGAGCTATGAGCAAATAAGGTCATTTATGGAAGCTGGTGACACATATTAAATCGCGGGAATAGACAGAATAGAATATTTTCATACAATCTGTTGATTGGTTCAATAAAAAAATGTCACTGTCCGTCTGCTTTAAGCTATGAGTTTCTATGTTGAACCAAGGAGTTAGAAATCTCTTATTAGACTTTTTCTTTTTTAGAGGGGCCTCCAAGTCTAGAGTCTGATGCAGAGAAGCTGTAACACTATCTACCATGCTATCAATTACACAAGGAGCAAGCTCTCCATAGCTTATCTCCGTTGTGTTGACACATGGCATAGAGGAAACAATCTGCATAAATTTGATAACAGCATCATCTGAGAGGCATCTACTGTAGTAATATTTTTCTTTAGGAGCCAAATAGTGAGAAATAGTAAAATCAAAGGTTAACAGACAATGGTCTGACAGTACGGGGTTATGAGGAGACACTACCACATTTTCTATTTCTATGCCATATGTCAGAACAAGGTCCAATGTGTGGTGGAGATAATGCATAGAATTTCCTGCTTTCTGAGAAAACCCCATCAAGTCTAATATTGAATTAAATGCCATATTAAGACAATCACTAGCTACATCTACATGTATATTAAAGTCCCTACTATAATTATTCTATCTGATTTCAGCACTAAATTAGCTAAGATTTTGGCAAATTTGGATAAAAACTCTGAGTAGGCTGAGGGAGGACGATAAACTATGGCAAATAAAATTGGGTTTAGCCTAAAATTGCTAACATGCCCAATACTGAGGACCAGGCCCTCAAAGGAATTAAAACATGTTTTTTGATTTGCATTAACTAGTAATTTAGAATGGTAAATTGTTGATACCCCTCCTCCACGACCAGAACTTCTGGGATTTTGACAGTTTAAATAACCAGAGGGAGTTGATTCATTTAAACCAACATAATCCTCTTGCCCTAACCAAGTCTCTGTAAGGGATATTAAATCAATCTGATGATCAATTAACAGATCATGGACTAGTAGAGACTTGGGTGTTAGAGACCTAATATTTAACAAATCACATTTAATTTTTAAATTATGAGGAGGAAGAGAGGCCAAATCATTCAATTTAGAGACTTGGATGTTTAATTTGAGTTTTACCAACTTTTTGTTTAATCACTTTGGGATGCTTATATATTATATTTTTATTTACTTTGGAGGGAGCAGACAATGATTCTCTGATGGGGAAGACAGGGGCTAAGTTGAGGGGTGGCAGCTGAAGAGGAGCTACAGAGAGGCGTGTAAGACTGCAACTCTACTTCCTGGTCCCAACTCTGAGTTGTCAAGGTTTTGGAAATTTGGATAAAAATGATACCAGATTGTTAGATAAATGAGACGCACCATCCAAAGTGGGATGGACGCCGTCTCATCTAATAAGACCAGGTTTTCCCCAAAATGAGTTCCAATTGTCTATGTAGCCCACATTGTTTGCAGGACACCACACAGACAGCCAGCGGTTGAAGGATGACAAGCGGCTAAAGATGTCAGACTGGGGAGGGGTCCAGAGAATACTACAGAGGCAGACATTGTTTTTGCAAAGTCACACATTGATTCCATGTTAAGTTTTGTGACTTCCGACTGCCGGAGTCGGACATCGTTAATGCCGGCATGGATAACAATTGTGGAGTATTTACAGTTTCTTTTTGCCAGCATTTTCAAATTTGACTCGATGTCGCCTGCTCTGGACGCAGGAATGCATTTGACTATGGCTGCTGGAGTCTCTAGGTTCACGTTTCTGACTACAGAGTCGCCAATGATCAGAGTTTTTTCCTCAGCGGGTGTGTCGCTGAGTGGGGAAAAGCGATTAGAAACATGAACAGGTTGGCGATGTACCAGGGGCTTCGGCTAAGCTTCCTTCTCACCGTCACCCACCAGTTCTCTCCTCACTGCTCAGGAGAGGTCTGAACCGGAGGACCGCTAGCAGGCCGCCCTATGCTAGGGAGCTCCGCTGCAGCTAAGAGGTGGCTGTGGCGATGTTAAAATAAGGCACGGCGACTGGAGTTTTTAAGGAGGTTTATTCATCAATCATCGCCATCACGGAGCTCACCCCGGCTACTGTATAAGCATGCTGGAGCTAGCTCTCAGGCTCTCATGAGCAGTAGTCAGAAGCAGTCAGAGTGAGAAGAGAAGAGGGTGAACATATGAATTCAGCCACTTAAATACCCAGCAACACACAATACATCAAAGGCATTTTATCATCAAAGGAAATGCATTCAGGCATGTGACCTCTGTACCACAATGAGAGCAGGAAGCATGAATGTTTGCATTTGAGTCATACATATCCACAGGATACTGGCGCCTGAACTAGACATGGAGAGGCTGCCTATTGATCTCAACACACACATCTCATTACTCTGCTAATTGCCCCAGCTGAGCGCTCTGTTTGTCCGTGGCTGTTGTGGGGGTTACCCCATATGTCCATCATTATTAACTGGCACTGACGGTGTTTCAATGCAGCGGAGCCAGGATTCCAAATCAGACAGCCTCGCCTCGAGCACCTCAAAAAGACAACACTTGACTTCCGGTCTGGACACCATGGTGACAGCAGCTTAACGCTGAAGCTCCAAGACCCCATCCGTGAAAATACCTTGAAAATCAGATTTAACGGATTTATGGAAGAGTGAAAATCAAAAGACAAAGTCATTATGCCTAAAGGAAAACAGAAGAGATCGACATTTACCAGGCCACCCTCATTGTCGTGTGTATTTTCCTCTGTTCCTTCACTCCCCAATAAAACATCACTGCAACTCACCGGTGACTGCTGGCGTCTTATGGTGGCTCGCGAGGGCCACCGTGACAGTAGGGAATGGGATTTAACTGGGATTCTGGGAACAGATGGAGATGGAAAGGCAATAAGGGCTCTTTTCTCTTTTTTAAATAACACAGGATTAAGTCATAGAATTGACTTAATCCTGTGTTATTTAAAAAAAACACACAGGATTAAATCAATTTTATGACTTAATCCTGTGTTATTTAAAAACACAGGATTAAGTCATAGAATTGGGGCAGCATGGTGGTGGAGTGGTTAGCACTGCGGCAGCACAGCAACTCACCCTTGGCCGGGGGACCCTGGGTTCGATCCCAGCCCCTGACCAACAGTGATGTGTGTGGAGTTTGCATGTTCTCCCCGTGTCTGCGTGGGTTTACTCCGGGATTTCTCCGGTTTCCTCCCACATGCCAAAAACATGCAAGTTAGGTTAACTGGCATCAAACTGGGGATTCTAAATTATCCTTAGGTATGACTGCGAGAGTGAATGGTTGTCTGTCTCTCTGTGTTGGCCCTGCGATGGACTGGTGATCTGTCCAGGGTGGACCCTGCCTGTCGCCCAAAAATGCTGGGATAGGCTCCAGCCCCCCCTCCCCCCCGCGACCTGAAAAGGATTAAGCGGAAGAAGATGAATGAATAAGTCATAGAATTTAGGGGTCGGGCTCAGACGACATTATGTTACACACTCTTGTACAGTAGGTGGCGGTATGCACCTTTCAGTTGTTTGCTATCCGCCAGTAATCGAGAGAAGAAGAAGAAGAAGAAGACTACGCCATTGACGCATCTGGTCTGCCTTAACCGAGAAGAAGAAGATTGAAGATGGCGACGAGAGGATGGAACTTTTAATCCCTAACCGAGACTTGCTGCTAAACCTGTGAAAAAGACTTTGGTTTTTCACCAACAAATGTAAGTAATGTCTGTAAAACGACAGCTAAGCTTTCCCGGAGAAGGTTTTGGATCCGATTTTACAAAGAAATAGTATCTAAAAGAACGGTGAGCTAAGCTAAAACCAGCTAGCTTAGCCGCTCCTGTGTTGAGGATTGTTTCCGGATACAGGTCAAGTGGACACCTGACCAAGTGAGCCCCAGGGTCCAATCTGTACATGTTCAAGTACATTTTCAATCCAGTGTTTTATAAAGTGATTCATAATTTCTTAAAGCCACATTCACAACATTATAATCCCACATGCCTATTATGTGGATTTTCATCTGGGGGCAGCCAGCCAGGACGAGCAGCAGCGGGAGAGAAACGGAGCCAAAACCTCCGGGTCTGATATATGTATGTATAATGTGTTTGTGTGTGTGTGTGTGTGTGTGTAGATAGATATTCTTTTACTCTTCTTGGTAACCGGGAAAGTCTTTGCAACAGTTTTACACAAATTCTTCTTGATCTCCTCCTTAAAAATCGATCACTGCAACAATTTTGCTGTTGCAGTGTCGGACTACTGCCACCTGCTGGCTGGAGAATGGTATATTTCATTAATTATTCTTATGTGCTTGAATGCATGTTTTATTTTATACAGATGAAGCAAAAACTTCCAAATTATATAATGTAGAATCCTTTGCTGAAATTTTAACCCTTCAATTCACCAGAATAGCCCACATTATGATACTACCCCTGGTACTGACATCAACATTGGGAGAGGAGGACAGCTACATTTGCAGTCAATTTAGACATTAACCCCTTGCACTCCGGTCAATTTCCCTAAAAACGCCAAAAAATAACGTACCCAAAGTAAATCAAAAGCTGTTCTTCAACCCTTTGCAGCATCTTCATGGGGTTGGTCTCATTTAAAAGAAAACACTTTGAATTTTTTGGCAAAACAGTCATAATTTAGATTTTAGATTTAGATTCAACTTTATTGTCATTACACATGTATGAATACAAGGTAACGAAACACAGTTTAGCATCCAATCAGAAGTGCAAAGGACAACAGTGCAGTATATACGGTAATTAACAGTATGTGCAATTTAAGCAAATATATGCAGCATATATTTGCTTAAATAATAATAATCTCTCTAAGTGTTCCTGCCACTGAGTTACCGTCATCTAAACATACTGAACTTGAAGAAAATAAATTTCGCCTGGGTGTTTTTTTAGATACAAATGCTTGCAAATAACACACAGCTGTCAGATCCGAGCTGAAAAATGCAACAGAAATGTAGAACCAAGTGTTATCCAGCTGAGGTCAAAATTTTGTAACAATACCACAAAAAATGAATATATTACACAGCTTTTTTCTTAGGTTGTTCCCAGGCGTTTTTGAACTGTGCCAAATTGTGCCAAATGGCACAGTTTGGAAAAACGTCTGTAACTTTTGAATGAGTCAATATAGAAGCTTCATCTTGGGCTCTAATGAAAGGTGACACTCAGGGCTGTGTGTGTGTGTGTGTGTGTGTGTGGGGGGGGGGGGGTTGGGTTGTTTATTCATTCATGAATGAATGAACAAACAAGCCCCCACACACAAAGAAGCATGCCACGTAAAAAATGTGTGGCTTTTTTTTTTTTTACAAGAAAATATAACCTACAGTGCACTAAAAATTATACTAAAATATCTATAATGTAGAAGATAACAACTCCCCCCCCCCCCCGCTACAGAGGACGGACATCGCCCGGTGCGCCGCGGTCACGGTGCGCCGCGGTCTACTACACACAGTTGTAATTTACCGATCGGTCAAAAGTCATTTTTGATTACAATTTTCAGTGATAAAGAATAATTTAGCTTATAACACTTACCTGTCCACAACAGCAGTGTTGCTGGCGAACTTCTCTTCCTCATTGTCAGACGAACATGACGCTGGTCCGCTTGTTACGGACTTGTGGTTCTGGTCACGCGACCCGGTCAAACCATAATTCCATTATTGCGGTTTTGCGCTTCCATGATTGCAGTTTTGGCGAACAATTTTTCAAAACAAATAAGAACAGTAGTAAGAAAAAAAGACTGGCGAACGCGTGTGTGTCACCCAGTGGCTAAAACAAAACAGATTTTGCAAGGGAGGCACGCTTTCGAACTACTGTGCTTCAATTGGCTCGCTGTATTCGCAGCCGTTGGTAGGCGGGTCCTTCTTGCTAGGTTTTCAGTCATTGGTTCTTCAAGGTTTCAGAAACCCAATTCAAGGCTCTTATTAGTTGAATGAGAGGTCAATCGCATCTAAACCAATCAAAGCACTCCTTTGGTTTTCTGTTCGCGGCTGTGTCTGTAGTGGAAGAATGGAAATGCAGCTTTTTTTTTTTTTTTTTCAGTGCTTCCTACGCCCTCTTGACGCCCTCGTGCGCCCTAGGACGCAGAGACGTGTCCGCCCGCGGTACACCGAAGTGCAAGAGGTTAAAACCTGAGCTTCATCATACAAACGAGATGGCATAATCATTTGTGTGTTCGCCTAAAACCTAAGCCTCAACATACAAAGGAGACAGCAGCTTTCCAGGTATTTTTTTTGTATAATAATTTTGTGTTAGCCTGTGTTTGAGTTACTTTGGGGTTTTATGCAGTATCTAAATGTGATTTAGGTCAGAGTCATCCTGCCAGACAACAGCTTTCTGTGATGGAAGAGCCAGCTTTTTGTGCACTTTGTGGTAAAGTGGTCACCAGCCATCAACATGCATTATGCTGGGATATCTGCTCTGGATGGCAACACAGACTTTGCAATACAGGCACCAGCTACCAAGATTATAGAAAGATGGTCTGTGGAGAATGGGAAGTCCCGCAGTGACACTGTACACAGTGTCCTATTATGGAGGTTGAAGTTGAAACGACTCAAGATGGGGAGGCTCTTTTGGAGGTTGAAGTTAAGGAGGCCTCTGGTGTCCAGTATCAAGCTGACCAGTCTTTCAACAATCATAAAACCTTTGTGATTACTCAAGACCAAGCAGAGGACATATTAGCAGATGGCCCACTCCCTGATCCACTCGTACTCCCTGAGCAGGTTGTCACCTACGAGATTGTTCCAGCTTCATCTTTAAGGGGCAAACCACTTTTGGTGAACAACTGTGGATATTCTTGTAGTGTGAAAGTAAATCACCTTGCCTGGCCCGAGAAAACCATTTGGCGCTGCACTGTGCAGCACAATAAACAAATGTGCAGAGCAACAGTCATACAGACCGGTATGAACGTTATTGCAGGTCTGCATAGCCGCTAGTCCAGCAGAAGCTAGCAGTACTCCAGTACTTTGCAAGCAGTTTCATGAAATAGTCAGTCAGAGAGCAACTCATACCGGCTTGGACGTCATCTGGGTTGGCAGGGTCAGGAGTTCCTGGCGGAGGGCGAAGGACAGAACTGTGTGGAGGAATTCGATCAGACCTAAATGAAACAGTCATTGTCACCCCCGACAGACTGCTATGATGATGATTGTCACTTTCACCCAGCTGAGCCAGGACAGCAAAAACCAGTGAAGATTGTGGCTAAGGTGAATACCAAGGCAAGAGATGATGTGTTCCGCCCTGTAGCTGCAAAAGTGGAAGAGGTGACTGTCAGGGAGTTTCAGCCAGATGACTTGGACAAGTTGTCCTTGAATGTGCCATTCTCCAGCCAGCAGGTGGCAGTAGTCTGACACTGCAACAGCAAAATTAAGCGCGAAGAAGGAGGACAACAACAAGACAACAAGATTGGCTTTTAAACATGGAGAACAACAAGAATTTGTGTAAAACTGTTGGAAAGACTTTCCTGGTCACCAAGAAGTGTAAAAGAATATCGATCGATTGATAGATATAACATGACGACTAAGCAGACCTGGTGGTTTTGGCTCCGTTTCTGCATTCAAAAGACTTTTCTCTACTGCTGCTGCTTGTCATGGCTGGCTGTCCACAGAATAGGTACGTGGGATTATAATGCTGTGAATGAGGCTTTAGGAAATCATGGATCACTTTATAAATCACTGGATTGAAAATGTACTTGTACATGTACAGATTGGATCCCCACTTGGGGTGCTCACTCGGTCAGGTGTCCACTTGACCAGATCCCTTGTTTCCTCTGTGGAGCTGTGTTCAGCTAGTTTATTTTAGCATTTTCTCTTCACGCTCCCGTTATGTCTGGAAATAGGACAGCAGAGACAGGCGTTATGCTGAACCATAACTTTATTACAAACAGACACTGATGGTACACGTGTTGGGGGTTACTAGCTATTAAGCTAACTATAGGCTGCTACGGGCTGTGGTTGGCTTGAAGGTGAGGCGCCAAAGAGGATGACTCCTGCCAACAGCCCCCTGAAGTCAGGGGTGTCCAATCATGTGCCATGGAGGACCAAAACCCTGCAGGCGTTACCTACCAGTATCTTCAACAGCAGATTTCACTGAATTTTTTCCCACTGACTACTGATGAGTGAAAGCACCTGCTGAAGAGACTGGTTAGAAGAGAAGACCTGCAGGGTCTTGGCCCTCCATGGCACATGATTGGACACCCCTGCCTTAAAGCTGGATTCATGCTACACCTCTGCTGTCCACGTACGTGCAATTGGAAACCTTGTGTGATGAAATTTATGTCATCGTCTCCACTCAGCTAGTGTACGCAGGACTCTACCGCGGACGACCGCGTGCAGCCCAAATTTTGTGACCGCGCGGCCTGCCCACGACCTGAATGCGTTGACAGAGCATGCTTAAGACTGAAGATCCTGTTCACGAGGTAACGCTACCAACACCGCATACAAAGACAAAGTAGACAAGGAAGACAATGAGGAGGCAGAAGATGAGAATAAGCATACATGAATCCTTTTGCAGCAGCAGCAGCTTGAGCGGAGAAGAGCACTGGAAAAGGGTAATTCCTCCTTTTCCTTGAAATGATGCCATTGTTGTTGCTTCAAAAAAATGTGCGTCACTGTCGTGTTTTATAGCCGGTGAACAAACTGGTGTGTTAGCGCATTTGCACTACCCATAGGGCTGGGGCAAAACTACAAATAACAGTTGTGCGCAGGCGTCAACTGCTAGGCCTGGTAGACAAAAAAAGTGAGCATGTACAACGCCGTGTGCGCTCTGGGTTTGTCCAAAGCGCACGCAGACCAGAGCGGACTAGAGGGGAAATGCAGCAAGAATAAGGCTTAAGTAAACATGGTGTGATGACATCACTCTGCCTGCGTCCTCACGTCCGCGCTCCCAGTCTATTAATATATTCATATCTAACAGCTCCATTTCTTAGAACAACCGAGGCTCAGGGGGGGAATGTGACACCTGATCAATAAGCAGGCTACAGTTAAACTACATGGACTTAAGTCCTCCCCACCAAAACACAGGGGACACAACAAAAAAACTGATGGTGGCATTTTTGGTCCAGGCAGCCCACCATGATCAGAACATCAGCACAGACGGTCCAGTTAAATATGTGCATGTGTTACATTCACCAAAGCAGCAGTAAAGGTGAGGAGTCCACGTCAAAAAAGGGGAATAGAATTATTCATATGATCACATTATTTCCTGTTTAAAAGATTCACAGCTGGGAATAATTTCATAAAGATTCTCACCTTACAACAGTAACTTCTTCAGTGACTCGCTCTTTAATTACACTGTATCAGTTTGTTTGATTATTGATATTACAACCTTCTTTTCCAACCTGGTTGGTACAGTTGGATTCGTCACAAATTTTAAGAAGTTGCTCTAACCTGAAAAAGGGTAAAATTACAAGGAAAAAAGTTAATGTATAAGAAAGTCACAAATTAATGAGAAAAGTTGCAAATTTATGAAAAAGTCATATGTACAATAACAATCACTGGAAATGTATAATAAAACAAAAAAATGTATCAAAAGATGCACTAAAATTTTCAGGAAAGAAGAAATCACAAAATTGCAAGAGAAAAGGAACATTTAAATGAATAAAAAAAAATCTATTTTAAATTTAAATAAATCAATAGAAAAATATAATGGGGGAAAATGATGCAAGTCACAAACTTAATGAAAAAAACAATATGAATTTATGACACAAGTTACAAATTCAAGAAAAAAATGTAGTAGTAGATTAGTTTATTTGACAGGGACAGTGCAATAAACATAGACAATTAATCAAAGACAATCAATCTGATGTGTTGCACATAGAGTGTATAGCTATTAGCTAATTTGCAACTCTTGTCCCTGGATATTCATGAGCAAAAAAAAAATCTTGGATTTTCAGGAATTCTCAAATTTTTTTTAAAAAAGAAAAGAGGCTTATTAAAAGAAAAGGCAGGAAAAAAAAAAAGTAATTTGAAACATAACAAAAAAGTCAGCACTGCTCTCCAGCCAATTAAATCTTTTTGAAAATGACATCCACCTCCCCTGGAGTTTGAGGAGACACCCTCTCCCCTCCATTAACGGGAGTCCCACCACTATTATTAAGGCAAGCTCCTCTAACAGGATTTCTCTGAAGGCCTGTATTATGGCGGAGCAGACTGTACAATATAATATCCGTACTTCAGAATTCAAGATTCATTTATTTGTCATTTTAAAATAACATTTAAAAAAGTCTTCCACACATCAGTCGGTTGTTCAGTTCAGGTTACTCAGTTCAGGTTACAAGACTATAAAATAATAACCTAATACGTGCACAAATAAACTAAAATGGTAGAAAAAAATAAACAGTTTAAGAAAAAGAAATTTTCAGAGGTACATTTCCAGTTAAAAGTTTGGACACATCTACCCACTGAAAGTGAATGTGTAGGTGTGTGTCCAGACTTCTGACTGGTAGTTAGGGCTGTCATGGTGGAGGAATTTCCCCTGCTGTGATGGTGGGTAGCTCAACAGCGCCGTATTATTGCAAATGTTTTTAGGACCCTGTGGTCTCGTAATTTAGACAGGGTGAAAATAATGAAAGCAATGTTGAGAACTGCTGCAGCTACAGCTCTGCTCTCAACTTGTGTGTGTGTGTGTGTGTGTGTGTGTGTGTGTGTGTGTGTGTGTGTGTGTGTGTGTGTGTGTGTGTGTGTGTGTGTGTGTGTGTGTGTGTGTGTGTGTGTGTGTGTGTGTGTGTGTGAGAGAGAGAGAGAGACGGAGCTCTTCCTACAGTCATGTAGTGCTGATTCTGTAAAAATAAAAAAAAAAACCCAAACTTGATCATTTTCATAAAGCAGTGGTGGCAACTCCAGCATTTCAACAACAGGGTGTGTGGATTAGTCGGAGATAGCTGCGACATTCAGCTTATTTAAACAGGACAGACTCCGTGCAGGACCCCGCGTGGCTCTTGTCTCTGTATCTAATGCCACTGTCCGAAAAATCATGTTCACACAGCAAACAAGCAATGCAGGAACAATGGTGATAACCCTTCTGCATCACAGGAGGATTGAGACAAAGGATGATAAAGAGTGAAGTGTGTAGTGGTAATGCACCTGTAAGCTGGTTGCCAACCACCAATCAAATCTGAAAAGAAGAAGAAGAACAAGCAATGCACTATGCAGTAGCAGAGCTTAACCCTGAGAGGATTTCGGTCACAGATCCGCACCATCTGCATGCACCCTCTGGTGGTGAAGATTTTTTTCAAGAAAATATTCAGTTTAGATATCATAAATTCCAACGGCTGTAACTTGAAAGGGGTAAGAGATAATGGCTTACTGTCAATGAGAAAGATGTAGAATATGATCCAAAGTTTATGATAGGAGTAAATTTATGCATCTAATTTGCATAATGTGATGGTAGCCACATCAGATTATATAACTTTCAGTCAAAGTGGACTTTGGACATATTTACACAAAGGATGGTTTTATTTTTTTTGTTTTCTGTTATCTTATCTTCAAAATATATGAACCAGAAAATCGGTAGAATGTAAACAAATAAAAACATCAGACCTACCGCTTATCATGTGTTGCCATGCGTCCGTGTGCTCACCCCCGGTCCTTATTTTGTCTTCTGTCTGTCATTTTCGTTTTCTCTTCCACATCCAGAAACAATCACATTTATCTTCTGCTTTATTCCACCTCGATTTCAGTTAGTTTACCCCGCGGAACCGGCAGTATTGCCCTCTCTGTCACGTGCAGCTTTGTCAATGGCGGATGAAAGTGTTCTGCTTCGGTCCATCTTGTGTTGTCCAGAAGGTAAATATTTCCCTTCAGAAGCTAAATAATCCTTTTTAGAATCATAGTTGGCAAAATTTGGAGCAAATGCTTCCGCAGGGAAGAAGCATTTGCCTCTCCTCTCCTGTGGTAGCTCATGTAATCAAATGTAATCCTAAAGGGGTTAATCGTCAGGGTCATAAACACCCAGAAGAAGCCCATCCAACCATTATTTTATTAAATTTAGGATATCTTCTCACCTCGTCCTACAAGCAATCTGATCTGATCTCCCCAAAAGTAGTACAAATAACACACTTTATGCCCTGCAAACATGCTGCTGGCAATAAAAATATACTTAACATTTAACAGTTTATTTAATATTCAGTAAGTGAACAACAAGATTTAGCCAGACACACAAAAAAGTGAACACTGCGGTTATTGCGGTTGTTCATTATTCTCTGCGGTAGGCTTGTCCATAGCGCGATACTACATAATTGCGGTTATCACAGCAGTCCTACTGCGAGTGTATATAAACAGTTATTCTCTGATAAATCAGGCTGACTGGGGGAAAAAGCTAAAACGTAAAGAAAGCAGCAAAACAGGTGACTTGTCCTTGATCCCATGATTCTGTATCTTTTCCCCAACTGCAGCGCCTGCATACTGAAAGGAAATATTTGGAAGACTTTATTCATTATTTATAATTAGGTAAAATTTGTATTATTTGCTCTCATGCACGCTGACACCACCGGAGCTGCAGGTATAAAAGGAATATTAACACTATTATTAATATTAATGGGAGAAAAGCCAAAGATATTAAGTATGTGATCAATATCCACGAGAGTGATGGACAATAATATCAAGAAGCTAGGTCCACTCAGCACCTTGACATTAATATAGTTTAAATATCGTAAGATTTCAAGCAGTCAATCAGTTGAAGCATTCAGTGTTCACAATTTTTTTTTTTTTTTAATAGTTTTTTTTTTTTTGCCGTGCCTCTTACCTACTTGGATTGCTGCAGCAGCTTCTTTTAGCCTGCGTCACATACCGGTGCAACAGGCCAAATTAAACCCAGGTATAGTTTGGATCAGGCGAGCGTATTCCCCAGGGGAAAAACCGTCAAAGGCTAAACTATATCCAGGGGTGTAAAATAGCCGAGGCCAGACTATACCCCTCTTGTGTAGAGAGGTTTTAATTGTATTTATACAGTACATTTACATTATCAGCTGATCTAACCACTTTTCTCCATTTTGTAAAATGACTATTGAAATAAATGACACATCTGGCCGTCCCACTTTTATGCACAGGAAAATATTTTTCTACTATAATATTAAAACCATTATCTCCGCGTTTACATGGTCTATCAATGTCAAACAGAGCATTTAGAATCTGCACTTTCGGTTTTACTTTCCATTTTTACCGTTCTTTGCCGCTCCAAATGTACACCAAACGTGACGAAAATATTCAGAAAAACATAACAGAAATGATTTATCTTAACTATTATTTTTACTTTCCCTATCAAAACAATTTAAAAATTGGGAGAGAGTTTCAAAACTGCCATTTCAACACAAGTTGAAATGGTGAGGCTGTGTCTTGCTGCTACACACGTGGACAAAATTGTTGGTACCCCTCTGTTAATGAAAGAAAAACCCACAATGGTCACAGAAATAATTTGAATCTGACAAAAGTGGTAATAAATAAAAATTATATGAAAATTAACCAGTGAAAATCAGACAATGCTTTTGAATTGTGGTTGAACAGAATTATTTTAAAAAACAAACTCATGAAACAGGCCTGGACAAAAATGATGGTACCCTTAACTTAATATTTTGTTGCACAACCTTTTGAGGCAATCACTGCAATCAAACGATTTCTGTAACGGTCAATGAGACTTCTGCACCTCTCAGCAGGTATTTTGGCCCACTCCTCATGAGCAAACTGCTCCAGTTATCTCAGGTTTGAAGGGTGCCTTTTCCAGACAGCATGTTTCAGCTCCTTCCTCAGATATTCAATAGGATTTAGATCAGGGCTCATAGAAGGCTACTTTAGAATAGTCCAATGTTTGGCTCTTAGCCATTCTTGGGTGTTTTTAGCTGTGTGTTTTGGGTCATTATCCTGTTGCAAGACCTATGACCTACGACTGAGACCAAGCTGTCTGACACTGGGCAGCACATTTCTCTCTAGAATACCTTGATAGTCTTGAGATTTCATTGTACCCTGCATAGATTCAAGACACCCTGTGCCAGATGCAGCAAAGCAGCCCCAGAACATAACAGAACCTCCTCCATGTTTCACAGTAGGGACAGTCTTCTTTTCTTGGTATGCTTCATTTTTGCGTCTGTGAACATAGAGCTGATGTGCCTTGCCAAAAAGTTCTAGTTTTGTTTCATCTGTCCATAGGGCATTCTCCCAGAAGCTTTGTGGCTTGTCAACATGCAGTTTGGCAAATTCCAGTCTAGCTTTTTTATGATTTGTTTTCAACAGTGGTGTTCTCCTTGGTCGTCTCCCATGAAGTCCACTTTGGCTCAAACAGTGACGGATGGTGCCATCTGATACTGATGTACCTTGACCTTGGAGTTCACCATGAATGTGTTTAGAGGTTGTTCTGGGCTCTTTTGTTACCATTGGTATTATCCGTCTCCTCCTGCGGCCACGTCCAGGGAGGTTGGCTACAGGCCCGTGGATCTTAAATTTCTGAATAATATATGGAACTGTAGTCACAGGAACATCAAGCTGCTTGGAGATGGTCTTATAGCCTTTACATTTAACATGCTTGTCTATAATTTTCTTTCTAATCTCCTGAGACAACTCTCTCCTTTGCTTCCTCTGATTCATGTTTAGTGTGCTACACACCATGTCACCAAACAGCACAGTGACTACTTGTCACCCTTTAAATAGGCCGACTGACTGATTACAAGTTTGTAGACACCTGTGATGTTAATTAGAGGACACATCTTGGTTGAACATGTCCCTATGGTCACATTATTTTCAATCTTTTCTAGGGGTACCATCATTTTTGTCCAGGCCTTTTTCCTGAGTTTGTTTTTTAAAGTAATTCTGTTGAACCACAATTCAAAAGCATTGTCTGATTTTCATTGGTTAATTTTCATAGAATTTTTATTTATTACCACTTTCGTCAGATTCAAGATATTTCTGTGACCATTGTGGGTTTTTCTTTAATTAACAGAGGGCTACCATGCTGGGCCTTTTTGGATTTTATAGCAAAGATGGAAGGAAAGACCTTGACATGACACACAACCTGCAAGAAGCACTGCATGGAAAAAAGAAAAAACACTTGGAATACGGCGCACCACACACGTCTTGGTGCAGCGTTAGCAACGGCTAAGCTAAAGAAACCCCAGCATCGAACTTTTTCTCCATGCGTCAAGTGAGTAAAGTTTATTTATGAAGCGCTTTTCATAGTCATAGAGTCACAGAGCGCTGCACAATAAAATGGAATAAAAGGAAGTTGATGGATAAAAATAATTTTAAAAAATATGAAAGTGTGGGTGACCCCCACAGCCTTCGGGTCAAGCAGAGCGCTCAGCTGGAGCAATTAGCAGAACAGTGAGATGTATGGACTGATATCAATAGGCAGCCTCTCCTTCCTGCCAGTAATCCTGCTATTGATATGTGTGACTCTCTTTCTGATCACACGCATTGCCTGTTTGCTGACTAGAGACTGAGGGCTCGCTCCAGCGCGCTTACACAGTGCTGGAGTGAGTCCTGTGATGGAGGATGAATAAAACACCCTTTTAAACTTCAGTTCGCCGTGCCTGCACTTATTCCATGCCTCCACACTTGGGTACACTTATTCCATCCGCCACACTGGTGACCCCGTCCAAAGACAAGAACACACTGATGACGAACGCAGCCCCCGGCGGTGACTCCGATGACAAGCGAACGCAGCCCAGGCAAACTCCCTCGGAGATCAACCACGACCGGGAAAGCTGCAGAAAGCGTCATGGTGCAACCCTCGCCTGAGATCTGCACATCCACGCTGGGACCGGCCGAGGGACAAAGAGCGTCCACTCCCTCTCACCGCTCCTTCGCATCCACACGAGCGCGCACGCACCTCGTCTTCTCTCCACGATGGCGACCTCCAGGGCCGGACGGAGAACGCAGCGTGTGGACCAGAACGCACCATGACCCGGCACGAGCGAACGACAGCAACAGCCCGAACAGGGAGGACCATCGGCGCCGATGACGCTGATCTCCAGCAAGCTCCCTGACCCTGACCCGCCTCGACAGCGGACCTGCCATGCACCGAACCCCCGCACGCACACCGGGGGGTTACGAGGACAGCGCACCACGCACGGGACAATAACGGCTCCACAGACCGCCATCGTCCTCCGCCGCTGCACACGCCTGAGAAGCACGGCTGACCGCCATCCTCAGAACCGTCAGGGCTGCTCACACACCTGAAGCACACACGCAGCCCGCACACAGGATTTTGTATGGGTCTCAGCCACGGTGCACAATGGGAATTCAGCCGTCAGCTGTCCCCGAGGGCTTTAGGGCTGCGCCCGCACCTAAAGCCAACATGCCAAGTCCCCCACACAGCTCCAGCTTTTGTTTTTTTTCTTCATGGCTGCGACGCATCCTCGCAGGACTGAAGCCGCGAGAGGAGTCAGAGACTAATGTTTCTTCTCACAGCCGCTGTGGATCTCCGCCACGTTCAACGGGACAGCCCCTCAACATCGTGGATCCACATGCAATTTTTGCTCGGCCCAGACAACTTCACCGTCCCGGGCCGGCACTTGCTACCCCCATCCTCCTCCCTCCCCCTCCTCCGGCACAGAACTTTTCCCGCAGCTCGCTCCCAAAGCCGGACGATCGACGCCTCAGCCCCCAGCTGAGCCCTCTGTGTGTGGGGGGGGGGTGACCCACAGCCTTCGGGTCAAGCAGAACGCTCAGCTGGAGCAATTAGCAGAACAGTGAGATGTATGGACTGATATCAATAGGCAGCCTCTCCTTCCTGCCAGTAATCCTGCTATTGATATGTGTGACTCTCTGATCACACGCATTGCCTGTTTGCTGACTAGAGACTGAGGGCTCGCTCCAGCGCGCTTACACAGTGCTGGAGTGAGTCCTGTGATGGAGGATGAATAAAACACCCTTTTAAACTTCAGTTCGCCATGCCTGCACTTATTCCGTGCCTCCACACTTGGGTACACTTATTCCATCCGCCACAAAAGTAAGTTAAAACACAAGATTAAAATAATTTAAAAGCATCAGACTTGCCATTAAAAAGCAGTTGAAACTCGATGGAAAGCCGTCTTAAACAAAAAAGTTTTCAGCTGCTTTTTTTTAAAAGTCCACAGAGCCAGATAAAGTAGCTGGAGTGGGAGTCCATTCCAAACAGCACCGTCCACCACACTCCCTGTGTACAGAGATGCATCTCTGTGGAAAATGAAGGCCCAAAAATACTTTATTATATGAAAGAAATGTCAACAGCTGTGATGGACAGGCGACCTGTCCAGGGTGAACCCTGCCTCTCACCCAAAGATCAGGTTCATGTTACTTTATTTGTACCCGTCGGTAGACTTGTTTTGCAGTCAGGTGACATCCTTTTAGACACATATTTACAAACCATAACTACATTCAACATGAACACAAACACAGGCACACATGAAGCTGACTATAAACACGATAAAAGTACTCAAGACTCCACCAATCAGGACATAGGACAAAGAGATAAGAGAAAAAACAAAGAGAAAAGAGAGAAGGGTCATATTTAAAAAAGTTAAAAACTAAGTCAAAGAGACTAAAAACTCAAAAGATTTAAAACCCAAATAAAATACCTACAAAAATAAACAAATATAAAATAAAAATTAATAAATAGATAACTAAATTATGTGCAATATATTGCTACATCTTGTTCAACTCTTTGACAGCAGCAGGAACAAAGCTGTTTTTGTAGTGCTGGGTTTTACATTTTGGGACAACAAACCTCCATCTGGAGGGAAGAAGCTGAAAGTGGCAGTGCTAAGGGTGGGAGTCATCATTTAAAATGGAGGTAGCAATCCTCTGTACCTGTCTGGTGTCCAGGGATGTCACGCTCAGCTGTGACTCACCAAGCAAATGACTGGACCATCTAACTACCTGATTTAAGGATTTCCTCTGTTTCAGTTTTATCTGACCAAACCATGACACTAAAGAAGAGGTTAAAACAGATTCAATAAAAGCCTGATAAAACATTGTCGTTATGGTTCGGTCAGTTTGGAAGTGTGCGAGTTTCCTTAAACAATGCAAATGTTGCTGACCCTTTTTGCACACCCTTTCACATTTCTCTTCAAAGTTTAAATTACTATCAGTAATCATCCCAAGATATTTGTAGGATTGTACACATTCAGTGGTCTGGCCTTTTAGTACAGTGACCTCGTGCCTGGGAGTTTTCCTCCTAAAGTCAATAATCATATCTTTAGTTTTTGTCGTATTCAGCTGCAGGTAGGAATCCTCACACCAGTGAACAAAATCATCAACTACTGGGCCGTGGCCACTCACCATCCTGAAGGAGACTGACAATAGCTGAATCATCAGCATACTTTATAATGTGTCTGTCATGTCTGCTCTGACACATGTTTGTGTACAGGATGAAGAGTAGTGGTGACAACACACACCCCTGAGGAGAGCCAGTAGAAGAACACTTTTGGTCAGACAATAAGATGCTGGGATAGGCTCCAGCCCTCCGCATCCTAAAAAGGATTAAGCAGAAAGAGATGGATGGATGGAAATGCCAACAGTTTTACTTTAGGACATGGTTTGAGGTTGAATAAAGTGAAAAAATTTGAAATATATGGGATTGGAATACTCGATTATCATATCATGATTATCGTTGAATTGTGATGGGATTGCATCGTGACCCAAGAATCGCGATCCAAATCAAATCGTGAGGTCCTTTGTGATTCCCACCCATATGTGACACCATGGGGCCACAAGAACTGTCCCCACCAGTGCAGAGAAAAATGGCAGGGATCCAAAAAAGACTGTTGCAAGTTCAGTGGATGTACAGTTAGGCCCAGAAATATTTGGACAGTGACACAATCTTCATGATTTGGGCTCTGCATGCCACCACATTGGATTTGAAATGAAACAACCTACAATGGAATTGAAGTGCAGACTTTTAAGGTTTAATTCAAGGGGTTGAACAAAAATATATGATTAAACATGTAGGAATTGTAGCTATTTTTATACAAACGCTCCTCATTTCAGGGGCTCAAAAGTAATTGGACAAATAAACATAACCATAAGTAAAATGTTACTTTTCAATATATTGTTGAGAATCCTTTGCAGGCAATGACTGCCTGAAGTCTGGAACCCATGGACATCACCAAACGCTGGGTTTCCTCCTTTGTGATGCTTTGCCAGGCCTTTACTGCAGCTGTCTTCAGTTGTTGCTTGTTTGTGGGTCTTTCTGCCTTAAGTTTTGTCTTGAGCAAGTGAAATGCATGCTCGATTGGGTTGAGATCTGGTGATTGACTCGGCCATTGCAGAATATTCCACTTCGTTGCTTTAAAAAACTCCTGGGTTGCTTTTGCAGTATGTTTTGGATCATTGGTGAAGCGCCATCCAATCAACTTTGCTGCATTTGGCTGAATCTGAGCAGAAAGTATATCCCTATACACTTCAGAATTCATCCGGCTGCTTCTGTCTTTTGTCACATCAATAAACACAAGTGACCCAGTGCCATTGGAAGCCATGCATGCCCATGCCATCACACTGCCTCCACCATGTTTTACAGAAGATGTAGTGCTTTGGATCATGAGCTGTTCCAATTCTTCTCCAAACTTTCTTCTTCCCATCTTTCTGGTACAGGTTGATCTTAGTCTCATCTGTCCAAAGAATGTTGTTCCAGAACTGGGCTGGCTTCTTTAGGTGTTTTTTGGCAAAGTCAATTCTGGCCTTTCTATTTTTGAGGCTGATTCATGGTTTTGCACCTTGTGGTGAATCCTTTGTATTTACTCTCATGAAGTCTTCTCTTTATGGTAGACTTAGATACTGATACACCTACTTCCTAGAGAGTGTTCTTCACTTGGGTGGATGTTGTGAAGGGGTTGTTCTTCACCATGGAAAGGATTCTGTGATCATCCACCACTGTTGTCTTCCGTGGACGTCCAGGCCTTTTTGAGTTCCCAAGCTCACCAGTGCACTCTTTTTTTCTCAGAATGTACCAAACTGTTGATTTGGCAACTCCTAACATTTCTGCTATCTGTCTAATGGATTTCTTGGTTTTTTTTCAGCCTCAAGATGGTCTGTTTCACCTCCAATGAGAGCTCCTTTGACCGCATGTTGTGTGTCCACAGCAACAGTTTCCAAATGCAAACGCCACACCTGGAATCAACTCCAGACCTTTTTAACTGCTTAATTGATGACAGGTTAACGAGGGAAGAGCCCATGCAGACTTGGTTTTTTTTTTTGTTTTTTTTGCAGCCTTCTGAGTCAATTGTCCAATTACTCTTGGTCCCTTGAAAAAGAGGCGGCTACATATTAAAGAGCTGTAATTCCTAAACCCTTTCTCCAATTTGGATGTGAATACTCTCAAATTACAGCTGAGGGTTTGCACTTTAAGCCCATATTAATTATATAATTGTATCCTGAATATGTTTTTGTAAACAGCTAAAATAACAAAACTTGTGTCACTGTCCAAATATTTTTAGGCCTAACTGTAGTTGTATAACTCCAGTTTCTGTTACAGTTTGGTTTTAAGTCATCCTGTTGAAACAATGACAGTAAATGAGGAATAAAACAGTCATAAAATGAGAAAACAATGATGCACATTTTGGTGTTGCATTCTCAGGTCCCTGCTGCAGAGCGCAGCAGGCAGCATAACCTCACTGTGGCCCGATGATGAGGAGCGCTATGGGGTGGCAGCTGTTTCTTGGTCCTCCAAAGGGAGGAGGTGGATTGATTCCTCAGATTGTCCAAATAAGGACACTCAGACAGCAGCAAAGGTGCATCAAAATACTGATTTGTTAGTAATTCACTTGGTGCTGGTGCTCCACCCTCCAGGTCGGTCGGCCAGCTACTGTGAGGAGAATGTGCGCACATGGCGAACACGGCTTGATAATCCCTATTTAAGAACAACAGGCAAATCTGTCAAAATGACGGACCGTTTCAGTTTTTTCTGTTACTGCTATAAATGACAGATAAATGTCAGGGGTGGCAAACCTGTGGCTCTTGTGCCACATGCTGCTCATTTCTTGTATTTTTAATTGGCTCTTGTGCGACTGTTGTTCTTAGTGCGGTGGTTCAAGTTTTTGCGTGGTGTACTGCCGTGCAGAAATGTTACCAGCACAAGCCTTGCAAGTCCCAAAGATCTGATGGTACCATGTCATCCTAACAGAGCACTAAGCTCCCAAAATACAGGATTATTTCACACACCTAGAATCTCTAAAAATACAAGGGGAGGCAGAGCTTTCAGTTATCAGGCTCCTCTCCTTTGGAACCAGCTGCCAATCTGGATTCGGGAGACAGACTCGATCTCTGTTTTTAAGAATAGGGTTAAAACTTTCCTTTTTGACATAACTTATAGTTAGGGTGGGATCAGGTGACCCTGGACCCTCCCATAGTTAGGTTACTAATTGGTTTAGACAGCCGAGGGACCTCCCACAGTGCACTGGGCTTCTCATCTTTCTTCACTCTAAATGTAATATTTTTTTGCTGGTCATTCACCTCCGTTTGTTCTCTCCCATAGAGTCCCCATTGTGCTGTTTGCTCTCTACATGTCTTATCTTTTCTTCTTCTCTGTCCCCTCACCCCCCCAGGCAGTCACAGCAGATGACTGCCCCTCTCTGAGCCTGGTTCTGCTGGAGGTTTCTTCCTGCTTAAAGGGAGTTTATCCTCTCCACTGTCGCCAAGTGCTTGCTCAGTGTAGCCAGCCATAGTGTAGCCAGATAACTGAAACATACCCTGGGTGTGTTGAACCTGCTTTGTAGTTCAGGCCTCTGATCTCTGTGGGTTTGTGGTCAAACAAATAAAGCTCGGATCACCAAACTTTGTCCACAGGTTGACTCTTTGACCCTGAACTGTGACTGTGTTGTGGAACTACAAGGTCAAGGGTTAAAATTAACATTCTGTATGCCCTATTACTACAGAATAAGTAAAACTAGGATCACCAAGCTGGGTACACAGGTTCACCTTGGGATCCTGACTTGATACTATGGGTCTGGGGTCAAAGGTCAAAGTTTTTGATTTTCATTAAAATTCAGTCAATTTTCAGGATTTTTCATTAAGTTCTCACGAGTTAAGCCATGACCAACGGGCAATGCATTGGCCCAATCTCGAAATTTCTGTTGGGAATTTTCTTGTATCTCTGACAGATCTCTGTTTGAATTTGGATGACCTTGAACTAAAGGTCAAGGTCACAGGTCAGTTTTCCCAAAAATACTAAACATGATGACTCGGAAAGGAAATGACGTAAAAGTTTCATACAGTGATCCCTCACTTATCGCGGTTAATGGGTTCCAGAACCGACCGCGAAAAGTGAAAAACCGCGAAGTAGCGTCACCCCTAATGACGTCACCCATAAATAATACGTACGTTCATTCTCTCTCTCTCTCTCTCATATGATACGTGTGTGTGTGTGTGTAAGTGTACATACATACGTGGATGTAAATAAAGTGTACATAAATATGTTTTTAGAACTCTTTTATTCTTATAACAAGATACGTAACTCAAGATGAAGATGATTTACTGCACAGGTTAATGAGAGCTTTACTGCTCCTCAGGTGACGCCTCATCGTCAGGTGCTAGAGGCGCAGGATCGTCGAGGGCAGCTTCCGATAGAGCTGGAGAAGCTGCAGGAGGCGGCGTAGTGGCTCGACAGGAAGACTATTTCGCACAAAAAGGCACAAGAGAACAGCGAAAAGTTCCATGCGGCGAGACTAAGCAACACGAGCGATAAAGAACAATGAATGCGGTCTTCCTTCGCTGGGTATGGGCGCTCGGCAGGGAGAGAAGCTGGGTAAAACGTCTCGGCCAATCAGCTTGCGAGATTCCCGAGCCGAGCCAACATGAGAACAGCGAACAGAGAGGTGGATTTTGAGTTGTGCGGGCTCTCCGTGTTGATACCTGATGTTCTAATGTAGTCTCCCTGCCTTCTGCTAGTGCCCGCCCATTTTTTTCTCAATTTTGAATTTTTGATGAATATTTTTGAAAAATCCGCGATGCACTGAGGGCGCGAAAGGTGAGGCGCGAAGTAGCGAGGGATCACTGTATTGGTATCATTGTTCTTTCTTTAAAAAAATATGGGATGAATTTGAATTTTGCTGACTTGGACTTGAGGCCCATTCTCAGAAAAACTTTTCAAGGTGGTAAATTGTGAATAACATGATGCAGACTTTTCATATTAAGATAAGATAAGATAAGCCTTATTAGTCCCACAACGGGGAAATTCCAGGATTGCAACAGCACAGGGATAGCAACACTCAAAGCAACAATCAGAAGGCAAGAAAAAAAAAAGCAAGCAAGCAAGAGCAGCTAATATACATATGTACATATTACTATAAATATATATATATACACACAGACACACAGTGTAGAGCATTGTACTTTATATTGACCCCATAGTTGCATCTATGAAAAATCTGGGACAGTTTTGTTTTTGGGTGACTAAACACAAAAATTCTTACAACCAGTGGTCTTCATGCCAACAGGCTGAGGGGTACCACTTGCAGCTGCTAATATTTATTACAATGAGTGAATAATAAACTAGATGATAACAAAAGATGAGACTGAAGTTACTCTTGAAGCAGCTTTCTTTAAAGGTATTATGTCAACAGAACAAGTCCACACAGTGAAACACCTAATAATGAAAAAAATAACAATAAAGCATTACACCTAATAATCTATCCTCTATTGTTTCCATATGTTCATTATATTTGACAGTTCAAAATTAAGACATTATTTAATGTCCATATCTGCTGTACTCATATCCTTCATCAGGACTGTCATTTACTATGGTAACACACTAACAAAAACAAAGTTTCTGTTGATTTGTAACAAAACACGAGCTAGTATCAGCTTAAAATAGTCTGACAGTTACCAGTTATGCTCCCCACCTTTATAGCAGTGAATATTTATCGCCTTACTAATCTGCTGAAAATTATTGATCTTTAATTATATTTTAACAGCCAGTGTAGAACACGAGAGACCAGAAATATCAGGGCGACATTACCTAAAACACCAAAGTTTTTGTGGAAGTAGTCGACAGGACTTAAAGTTTCCTGGCATCATGCCAGATTTTTGGCATGTGCCTTTTTTTTTTTTTTTTGGCTGTGGGGAAATTTACTTCCTATTCCTGTACGCAGAAACACTTTTTGTCTAATCCATCAGCAATGGTGGAAGAATAATGCTCAAAATAAACAGTCAGTTCTGCATAGTTTGTAGTTCTTTCAAGATATTTAGAGCGATGAATTTAGAGAATGGGCATTGACGTCATGCCACGCTGCATGTGCAAATCTGAGCCTTGGTCTACCCTGATTGCGTTTGCCCTCGCATAACTGTGAGTAGAGTAACTGCCGAGGGAGACGCTGGTGGTCCATCTTCTCAACATGTCCGAGCCATCTCAGGTTCATCTGTATTAGCATGTCCTCCATTGATGGTAGACCAGCTCGTTTCAACACTTCTATGTTGGTTATCTTGTCTTTCCATGAGATGTTCATTATGGCTCGAAGGTGTCTCATCATGTACGCGCGGAGTTTCTTCACCTGCACTCTGTAGACAGTCCAAGTTTCACCACCGTACAATAAAGTAGCCAGTACTGTCGCTCTGTACACTTTGCATTTCACACAGATAGACACATGTCGATTGTTCCACAGTCTCTCCCTCAAGTTTCCAAACACAGCGCTCGCTCTTCCCATTCTGAGAGAGAGTTCATCCTCCAGCCTAGCATTCTCTGAAACAGTACTCCCTAGGTACTTGAAAGTCTTGTACTTGACTAGTGGCTCTGTACCAATGCTGATCTCTTCTGGTAGTGATGTTGATAACTGGAACTTTGGTGGTTGATAAAGGCACTCTGTCTTCTTGATGTTGATTTGGAGGCTGAATTGGCTAGCTGCTCTTGCAAATTTCTCCACTAAAGATTGCATATCTTCCACGTTGTGTACAACTAGAGCACTGTCATTGGCAAAGAGCATTTCTCTTACTACCTTTATCGATGTCTTACTCTTGGCTTTAAACTGTGCCACATTGAACAAGTCTGCTTCTTTCCTTGTTTGAATGTATACTCCTTCTGAAGTGTCTTTGAAGGCCACCTGAAGCATGGCTGCCAGATATAGCGAGAAGAGTGTAGGCACCAGCACACACCCTTGTTTCACCCCGTTGCTTACTGAAAAGTCTTTAGATACTGAACCACTCATTGCCACGTTTGCTTGCATACCTGTATGGAGTGCCTTGATCAGGCTGACAAACTTCTCTGTACAACCATATTTCTTGAATACCTGCCAAAGTCCTTGTGAAACCGTATCGAAGGCTTTACTGAAGTCTATGAAGACTACATAAAGTGGCATGTTCTGTTCGATACACTTTACTTGAACCTGTTTCAAGCAGAAAATTATGTCCATTGTGCTTCTTCCACTTCTACAGCCGCACTGGGTTTCCGGTAGTACATTCTGCGAGATGTGTTCACTGAGTCTGTTAAGTAGTACACGTGAGAGAATCTTACCAACAGTGGCTAGCAGTGATATACCTTGGTAATTTCCACAATTTTTCCTGTCACCTTTCATGAACAAAGGCACAATACTTGCGTCCTTCCAGTCTTGAGGTACTTTCTTGGCATCCCATATCTCTTGGATGAGCTTGTGTAGGCAGTTGGTCAGCTGAACACCACCAAATTTCCACACTTCTGCTGGAATTTCATTCCTTCCTGGAGCTTTACCATCCTGTGTTGTCCTGGTAGCTGCCATTAGTTCATCAAGATTTGGTGGCTCATCCAGACTTGATGCAGCTGGTCGCCGCACTAGAGCTTCTTTAGCTTCTTCAGTGAGATCTCCAAAGTTGTTTAGTAGTTGGCCAAAGTGGTCTGCAAATCTGTCCAGGATCTTGTCTTTCTCCGGCAAAACCGTTTCACCATCCATAGCTTTTTGTTGGATCAGTCCTCTTGGTTTAGGGCCGTAGATTTCTCTCAAACCTGTGAAGAATGTTTTCATGTCCTTCCTGTCTGCTGCAGTTTGAAGTTTCTCCGCTTTTTCATCCCACCAGTTGGACTTCATCTCTCTGGTGTACTTCTGTAGCTCACTCTGAGCCTTTGAGTATTTCTTCTTCTTCGACCTTGTTACACTGTAGGTTTTCCTGCCTAGCTGTATTCCTGGCTTCTAGTAGTTTCTTCAGGTGTTCATCATGCTCATCAAACCAATCTTGATGTTTCCTCTCAGGGTAGCCTAATATGTCACTCGCAGTCTGATACACCGTGTCCTTAAGTGTTGTCCATTTCTCTTCTATGTCATTCTGAGTTGTTGCTGTCCCAGTCTTTCAAGTTTTCATCCATTTCCTGTGTATCCCATTTGAATGTATTTGGATCCACATTCTTAAATGCAGTTATACAGTCTGCCAGCAGAGGGAGCTCTAATCAAAACCTAGGTGCCACTCAGTGCAAATGGTCGAGTGAGAGTGAGGGAGCCACAGATAGAGGGAGCAGTGTGCAACGGAAAACGTCTTTTAAGGTGTTTGTGTTGCATGCTGCTTCGTTTAAGATGCTCGTGTCCTCTGACTGGAGGTACTTCAGACAGCAGAGGATGGTTGCATTATTCCACCTCTTGTTCAGTATTACAGTTGATATGGCTATTTTTGTGCCACACAGAAGTTTGATGAGGGAGTCATGAGGGACTGTCTTGCGCATCTCAGAGGGAGAAAAACGCCTTGTGGGTAAACCAGGTCTTTGGTAGACCACTTGCAGTTCCACGGGGTGAGACTGGACATCCTGGCAGATAAGCACATCTGTCACAAGGTCTTTTGCCAGTCGGTACATCATGACATGCACTACACAAGGAGCAGAGATAAACAAACCTATCATCTGGTCAGTCACTGCAACAGATACTGGAGTCATTTTGTCTTTGTCATGGTCCACTCTGCTCATTATCCACAGCTGCACGCACACCTGAACCTGTGTCTTCCAGCCCCCTGTGCTCTCCTCCCAGGTCACCATCACCCCCTAGGGTGATTGACGGCAGCCCGGCGTGGAGTGTGACTGCTATCCTGGAGTCTGCCGCCGGGGCCGTGGGCTGCAATACCTGGTGGACTGGGAGGGCTATGGCCCAGAGGCCAGGTCCTGGGTGTGTCCTGCCTGTGTGCTCGATAAAGATCTCATCAAGGAGTTCCATCGGACGCATCCAGGTAGGCTGGAATGACCACCAAGAGGCGCTCATTGGGGGGGGGGGGGAGTACTGTCATGGTCCGCTCTGCTCATTATCCGCAGCTGCACGCACACCTGATCCTCATTAGGCTGGGCCTACATCTTCCACGCTGCCCTGAGTGGCAGTGTGGAGATGTCTCACTGCGCTCCAGGAGAGCTTCATCGCCGAATTGTCTCAGCTACCAAAGCCACAGCCGAGCCAGCCCTCACCTGCGCCGGGAAGATCCAACTTAACCCACCACGTAAGCGCCATTGCCAACTTACCTTTTTCTACTAGTCCCCTGTGCACAGGTGGAGTCCGTGGCGGCGGAGTCTCTTCCTCTTCCTCCCGGGCGGCGGACTTACCAGCTCCTTCTCCTCACCACCAACCTCTACACTCTACTATTGGGACTATACCACCGTCTGAAGAGCACTGTCTCCCTGGCCACGGCCGTAACGCCGAACCGGAGAACTTCATCATCTGTTCCCACAGTAAGCCACACAGTAACTGTTTAACTCCAGTCGTGACGCTCAGTAACCACCTCTCTCTGTGTGTCTCCAGGGTTGCCAGGCCAAACGGTGTCTCGCTCAGTTCCCAGCAGTTCCAGCCTGCACTCACACCACAATTCACTCACGTTGTTAATAAACTTTATTGTATCAATTTGGAGTCTGTGCCTCGTCACTGGGTCAACAACCATGTCAGTCTTGGCCTGTTGTTGCCACTGATAATACCTCTATCTGCCAAGAATGTGTCGCTAGTCCAGCAAAAGCTAGCGGTACTCAAATACTTTGCAAGCAGTTTCATGAAATGGTCAGTCAGAGAGCAACTCATACCAGCGCGGACGTCGCTCGGGTTAACAAGGTCAGGAGTTCCAGGCAGCAGAAGGCGAATTACAGAGCTGCGTGGAGGAATCTGATCAGACCTAAATGAAACAGTCATTGTCGCCCCCGACAGACTGCTATGATAATGATGATGTCCAAGTCATAATCATCACAATGTAAAACAATGTTTTCAAATGGCCTTGAAATTTGTGTGATGAATATATAAAACTGGAAAATATAAAATTTTTGATTTGAATTATATTCACAATTTTGAAAATTTTTAGGTACACAAGTACAGAAACTGTCACAGTTAAAGCAAAGTAAGCATAAAGGAGATGATCTCTTATACTTTCCAGATGAAGCATAATGAAGAATGCATCTCTCTGAATGTTGCAGGAACTGGTTAGTAAGAACTTTTAGCTGGTTGGTGTCAGTGGTTTGGCTTCTGTTCTGCTCCTCATGAATGAAAAGCTGATGTGACTGTGCAGACCTGCCATGTACTGAGTGCTGGAGGACAAAGCACTGATGTGGAAGTTCTCAGTCTGACAGGACTTTATAGGGCCTTCATACTACCTGAACTAGCTTTAGCTCTCTAGTGCTGACTAGAACTGCTTTTTCGTACGGTTTGAGACAAATACATCTCGCCCGGACCCACAGATGTTATTGAATGCCAGCTCTGATGTGCTTATCCTGCAGGATCATGAGGTGAGACAGACACTGAGAGCAGTTCACCTGAGAAAGGCTACTGGTCCCGATGGAGTGCCAGGAAAGGTGCTCAGAGCATGTGCAGATCAGCTATGCTCTGTTTTGACTGACATTTTTAACTTGTCTCTCAAGGCAGCCGTTGTTCCACAGTGTTTAAAATCTGCAGTCATTATTCCTGTACCAAAAAAACATACTATTAGCAGTCTGAATGACTATCGACCGGTAGCATTAACACCCGTTGTTATGAAGTGCTTTGAGAAAATGGTATTGAAACATCTTTTGCCTAGTCTCCCCCCAGACTTTGATCGGTACCAGTTTGCCTACAGGCGGGGCAGATCCACTGATGATGCTATTGCTATAGCTCTCCACTCGGCATTCAGCCATTTAGAAGACAAGGGGAGCTATGTAAGAATGTTGTTTGTTGACTATAGCTCGGGATTTAATACAATTATTCCCAACATTCTCATCACCAAATTGCTTCAGCTTGGTCTGCCTACTCACACTTGCAGCTGGATTAAGGACTTCCTAACAAACAGAACACAGACTGTTAGACTCAGACCCCATTCCTCCTCTACAGTCATGCTTAACACAGGCTCACCACAGGGCTGTGTGTTGAGCCCCACTTTGTATTCATTGTACACATATGCAGGGATGAGAATCCTCCTCGGATCTGCGGAATTCCTCGGATTTGATCATGTCTAGGGTCATTCTCGTGAATCGTCTAAATTCGAGGAGAAAATTTTAGGGGGGGGTGAGGTCTGTTATGAGCGGCGAGTCGTATTTTCGATCGGCTGCTAAAATCCACCATGCAGAACGCGCTACCCAGCGAGATCAGTAATGTAATGTAACAAGGCCACTGATTGGCTGATACTTATTGAAGCAACCAATCGGCGATTTTGTTATTCCTTTGTCATATCTAACGCGCGGAGCGAAATGCAAATGGCGGACAGTTCAATCAACCGAGTTTTCCCGATTTCGTGAAAATGGTGAACCTAAAACTCACGAAAGACAGCAAAGCAAGAATTTTAGAAATCGACAAAGGGATAAGGAACAAGTTTCGTTGGGAATGGCTCAAAAAAACTGTGTCAATGACTGTAAAGAGCGGTAAAAATTGTTGTGGTCGAAGTTGTGGTTGAAAAAATGGCCGACTTCATAGCGAAATGCAAAGTACCAGGGAAAGCCCAGTGTATTTATTGCAACGATTTCTTGAGTTATGGATCTTGTGGTTGTGTTGCCTTAGTTGAACACTGTTCAAAACAGAAACATCTCAAAATTGTGGCTACAAGGAGATCGAACTACTCGCTCGTGCTGCATTCAAAACGATCGATGGACACGGTCAAATTCAGATGCCAGTCAATCAAAGTTCATCACAATCGGCCCCGATTACAGCAATTAGTGATCGGAAGAAACATTCCGAGGTAAGATTTTTTTCTCGTTATAAGTAATGTACTTGAGAATTTTCGCGTAATGAATTTATCAAATAGCATGTGTAAGTTGTGATGTCATGCCTGTTTTGAAACACTAATTGCATTTGAATGCTGATTATCGATTGTTAATAGATAAATGTTATTACCTCCGCCAAGGAGGTTATGTTTTCATCGGCGTTGGTTTGTCCGTCTGTTTGTTTGTTTGCAAGATGACTCAAAAAGTTATGGACGGATTTTCATGAAATTTTCAGAGATTGTCAGAAATGGGGTATCCTACAGATGATTAGATTTTGGTGGTGATCCGGATCACCGTCTGGATCCAGGAATTTTTTAAAGGATTCTTTTTTTTTTACCTCCGCCAAGGAGGTAAAAAAAAAAAAAAAAAGGAATCCTTTAAAAAATTCTTGCAAATGGCATTTTTTTCAAGATCAAGGAATCTATAAAGTTAGACAAAATAAATGTAGGATTAATATTTATGATGTTAAACACTGTATGGGGGGAACTGTGGTGCTGGGCGGAGGTCTGCGCTCTCTGAGAGCTTTTCTAGTTACGCATTTTCTCACAATTTGAAATGCAATCTAAGAATTTTGAATATAATTTATCATTTTTTGTTTCACTAGGAGGAGTTACATAATGCATGTGTGTTTTTTTGTCATGGGTGGTGATGGGTTGCCTTTCCTAAGATATCTTTGCTTTTATTAGTAAACATAATTTCTTTATGGTCATTGCATAAAAATATTAAACATCTTTTAGGTTTTACTTACTTTCTTAGATTATCTTTCAAATATTAAAATATACTAATATGCAACTTTTTTATATTCCTAGTAACACTAACAAATGCACACATTAATAAATCAAAATGTTTGCAGAATGTCAGTATATTTTAATAAATGGGTGATGGACTTGGTGATGGAATTTTGTTAATATTTATAATTTATTTTACTTGGTTAAATTATTTTGTCTGTTCTAGAACTATGTAAATGTAATTCTGTGTCAGTTCTAAACATATTAAATAGTAGTAAAATATAATTTAGTATTATTACATCAACATACCATTCAGATATAATAAATTTACACGTGATGCAGCAGCAGATTAAAAAGGTAAACTATAAATGCATTTGTACTTACTTCTAACTTTAAATATAAGACCACATTTGAGCATTCTAAAACACCAGATTTTATTAGCCCCCAGAACTCCCACCAAGGCTCCGCCTTGGATCCGGCTTGGGGGCCTGCGTCCCCCAAGACCCCCGGCTTAGTTTCCTCTTATTTTCCCAAACCCCATTCTCATCCCTGCATATGACTGCATACCTGTTCATCCCACAAACATTATAGTGAAGTTTGCAGATGACACAACAGTAGTGGGGCTCATATCAGGAGGAGATGAGTCCGCATACAGAGATGAGGTCCAGAAACTGGTGAGATGGTGCTCAGATAATAATCTGCTATTGAATACAAAAAAAACCCAGAAGAACTCATTATTGATTTTCGGAAGCATAGCAGTGAACTGCCTCCTCTATACAGTGAGGCAAAAAAGTATTTAGTCAGCCACCAATTGTGCAAGTTCTCCCACTTAAAAGATGACAGAGGTCTCCAATTTTCATCATAGGTATACCTCAACTATGACAGACAAAATGAAAAAAAAAAAATCCAGAAAATCACATTGAAGGATTTTTAATGAATTAATTGGTAAATTCTTCGGTAAAATAAGTATTTGGTCAATAACAAAAGTTCATCTCACTACTTTGTTATATACCCTTTGTTGGCAATGACAGAGGTCAAACGTTTTCTGTAAATCTTCACAAGGTTTTCACACACTGCTGCTGGTATTTTGGCCATTCCTCCATGCAGATCTCCTCTAAAGTAGTGATGTTTTGGGGCTGTCGCTGGGCAACATGGACTTTCAACTCCCTCCAAAGATTTTCTATGGGGTTGAGATCTGGAGACTGGCTAGGCCACTCCAGGACCTTGAAATGCTTCTTACGAAGCCACTCCTTCGTTGCCCAGGCAGTGTGTTTGGGATCATTGTCATGCTGAAAGACCCAGCCACGTTTCATCTTCAATGCCCTTTCTGATGGAAGGAGGTTTTCACTCAAAATCTCACTATACATGGCCCCATTCATTCTTTCCTTTACACGGATCAGTCGTCCTGGTCCCTTTGCAGAATAACAGCCCCAAAGCATGATGTTTCCAACCCCATGCTTCACAGTAGGTATGGTGTTCTTTCTCCTCCAAATACGACAAGTTGAGTTTTTACAATAAAGTTCTATTTTGGTTTCATCTGACCATATGACATTCTCCCAATCCTCTTCTGGATCATCCAAATGCTCTCTAGCAAACTTCAGACGGGCCTGGACATGTACTGGCTTAAGCAGGGGGACACGTCTGGCACTGAAGGATTTGAGTCTCTGGCGGCGTAGTGTGTTACTGATGGTAGCCTTTGTTACTTTGGTCCCAGCTCTCTGAAGGTCATTCACTAGGTCCCCCCATGTGGTTCTGGGATTTTTGCTCACCGTTTCGTGATCATTTTGACCCCACGGGGTGAGATCTTGCGTGGAGCCCCAGATCGAGGGAGATTATCAGTGGTCTTGTATGTCTTCCATTTTCTAATTATTGCTCCCACAGTTGATTTCTTCACACCAAGCTGCTTACCTATTGCAGATTCAGTCTTCCCAGCCTGGTGCAGGTCTACAATTTTGTTTCTTGTGTCCTTTGACAGCTCTTTGGTCTTGGCCATAGTGGAGTTTGGAGTCTGACTGTTTGAGGTTGTGGACAGGTGTCTTTTATACTGATAAAGAGTTCAAACAGGTGCCATTAATACAGGTAACGAGTGGAGGACAGAGGAGCCTCTCAAAGAAGAAGTTACAGGTCTGTGAGAGCCAGAAATCTTGCTTGTTTGTATGTGACCAAATACTTATTTTGCCGAGGGATTTACCAATTAATTCATTAAAAATCCTTCAATGTGAATTTCTGGATTTTTTTTCTCATTTTGTCTGTCATAGTTGAGGTATACCTATGATGAAAATTGGAGACCTCTCTCATCTTTTAAGTGAGAGAACTTGCACAATTGGTGGCTGACTAAATACTTTTTTTCCCCACTGTATATAGGCAAGGCGCGTGTGGAGAGGGTGGAGGCTTTTAAGTTTTTGGGTGTTCATATTTCTCACAACCTTGCCTGGGCAGTTAACACCATAGCTACGATAAAAAAAAGGCTCAACAACGTCTACACTTTCTGAGGCTCCTCAAGAAAAATGGCCCGAATGCACAGTTGCTGGTTTTATTTTATCGCTCTGCTATTGAGAGCATTCTGTCATATGGCATCACGGTTTGGTATGAGGGCTGTTCAGCCGCAGACCACAAAGCCTTCCAGAGAGTGATCGAGACTGCGCAAAAAATCACTGGCTGTTCTCTCCCTTCTCTGAAAGCGATTTCCAGGTCTCGATACCTCAACAGAGCTACTGCCATCATTAAAGACTGTGCTCATCCAGGCCATGACTTCTTTCACTTGCTCCCCTCGGGAAAGTGGTACAGATCCCATAAAACCTGGACTACCAGGTTTAATCATAGTTTTTTCCTAGCAGCAGTACGTATTTTGAACGGATTTATGTAACACGCACAGACTGCTGATGTTTTTTATTTTAGGTTATTTTGTAGCAACAACCCTGTGTGCATAAGCTGGTCTTTTGTATTTATCGCTCAGTATGTTTTTCATTATTGCTACGTACATATTGTATTCAACTTTTAGGTAATTTTTTTTCAAGCATTATTTATTGTTGTAATTATAAGAATGTTAAATGCATGAGTGAACTGTGAGTGTGATAGTTTGTTTTTAGGGAGCAGCATCTCAGTTTCGTTGCATTGTTCATTAACAATGGAATGACAATAAAGGCACTTTGACTTTGACCATCAGCAGCCACGTCACAACATCTGGAAGAAGTCATCAAACTGTAAAAATGTTTTCAGTTCACATCTGAAAGGATCGGTCACAAAGTGACTTGCTGCTGCCACTGAGGAAATAATAGAGTTCAAGAGTCTCTGGATTGAAAATTTGTTCACTACTAGAAGTGACTTCCCATGAGTTTGACAAAAAACTACTGATTTTACAAGAAAAGAATTACAAGGACAGAAGTTTAAAATTTACAATAAAATAAATACAAATTATTTTAAATATACTATAGTTGAAAGATTTAGATATCCTGGTATCAATGTAAGTCTCTTTATTTTGTTTCTCTTCATCCCTCCAGACTTCCCACAGCAGCCTGACTGTCAGGAGGTGGTTCTGGCTGACCAGCAGCTCTGGAACCAGGAGAGGGCCTCTGTTCTGGAGCAGCAAGAGATAAAACCTCCGCAGATGGAGGAGCAACAGGAGATAAAACCTCCATGGGTTAAAGAGGAGCAGGAGGAGCTCTTCATCTGTCGGGAGGGAGAACAGCCAGTAAAGTTGGAGGCAGATACCTTCATGGTGACTCCTGTTTATGTGGAAAACAAGCAAAGTGAAGCAAAACCCAACTCAGCTGTGACTGAGATCCCAGATGAGGAAGGAAGCCGGCATGTAGTTTCAGGATCAATCAAAGAAGAAGAAGAACCCAAACCAAAGAAAAGACGACTGAAAACAAGAAGCCACAGTACTAGTGATGACGACTCTCAGACCTCAAAGACTTTCTGTGAGAATGAAACAGGTAAAAACACAATAGGATCCACTACTACTCATTTTACTTAATTCTGGGTGTACAAATCTGTTTGCTGGAGTATCGCTATCACACTATGTCCATGTATGCACTCAATACTTGGTCTGGGTTCCTTTTGCATGAATTGATGCATCACTGTGGTGCGGCATGAAGGTAACCAGCCTGTGGTGCTGCTAAGGCGTTATGGAAGCCCAGGTTGCTTTGTTGGCGGCCTTCAACTCATCTGTGTTGTGCCGTCTGTTGTCTCATCCTTATGGGATTAGATTTGAGACAAAAAGATGTAAAGAAAACTTCTTCAATATCAAACAAAAATAACAATCTTGCATAAAATATTCCATCTCAAAAGCAAAACTCCTGACTTCAACCAAATTTTCTATAAAATTCTTTGATAAAGAATTTTTTTTTTTTCACTGCCCAAACGTCAGCATTTTTCTTTTATTTCCTTTGTTTCTGACTGCTGTTTTTTTTTTTATTGAAATTTTGGCACAATCCTTACATGGATTTGTGCCAAAACATTTTAAAGAAAACTTGTTGAATATCAAACAAAAAATAACAATCTTGCATAAAATATTTCATCTCAAAAGCAAAACTCCTGACTTTAAAGAAATAAGTTGTAAAATTCTTTTTGATAAAGTATTTTTTTATTTTCACTGCCCAGATGTTTCCTTTTTTCTTTCCATCTGCTTTGGTTGACTCCGCTTTCTTTGCTTGACATTTTTGGCACATTCGTCACGCGTGGGGTGGAGTTCACCCCATTGGTTAATCCTTTTTGAGTGGGAAGGACGCAGGGGTCAGTGACCCGGAAGTTGTAGAATGCAAGTGGCGGTCAACAGTTTGAATGGTCAGCCTATTTTTCAGTGCAACGGATTCGAATTTCAACGGGATTCATAAAGTGAGTATTGGTTGGGTTTTTTTTGGTATTGTATGTTTCTGTGTAATGCCAACTTGATAGCTTTAGCTATGTTAGTCAACAAAGTAGCCTTGGCTCAGTCAGCTAACATGGCACGGAGCTCAGCTCTGAGCTGGTGTTGAGTCCTTAAATAAGACTATGTCAGGTTTATATATATTATAGTATAAGATAAATTATGTTTTAATGTTAACTGCCAGATAGTGGACATATGGAAATAATGCACGATAAATTATGCCTTGTAAACATGCATGATTTAAACATCAAGGAAAGGATGCTTCGTGAGTAAATTTAGCCTCACCTTTTATCAATTTATTTATTTATTCAGTATATAAAAAATGTTTGCCTTATTACAATATTTTATTTGGTGTAGTTTTGAAGAGCTGGAGCTGTTTTGTTAACAGTGACACCAACAATATTGTTTGTCCATTATTATCATTATTGCTCGTTTGTATCACATATTTTAAGCTAACTGGTAGTTTTTCCACTATTCCATTAAAGTGCTGATGACACGTTTTTGACTTCATCTAATTTTTCAACACATAATACAATATGACAAAATAGGTTGGTCTGTGCAGTTCTAAGTCAAACAGACTTTTTTTTTCACGCAAATATCCAACGTTTTCATGAGCACCACGTCACCAATTACGTCAGTGGCTGGAAAACCCCGCTGCCATGTAGTCACATCATCGGAAGAACACGGCGCTTGGCTGCCCATTGTACATACAGGATGGAAGCGGTTAAAAACATCCACAGTGGTTCCAGCACATGTAGTCTGGAATTGGTTTGTGTTGTCCAATCTTCCGACAATTATAGTTCCGAAGAATGGAATGATAATGAAGAATCTGGGGGCATCAGACCGTATAGCTTTGAGCCGTGCCAAGTGGGCATCGTACCAAGCCAGTCACACTCAGAGAGTGACGGGTGGAGAGGCACACATGCCCACCACAGCAGCAGCGACAAACACATGACAGGGGAACACCAGTGTTATTCTTTTGTTACAGATATTGCAACAAATTATTTGTTCATAAATATAATTTATCAATCTGTGCTGTTTGTCTGCCAGTATTTTCAGCACTCTCACAATGTGTTAGTCACTCCATGTTCGCTGTGGTTCTCGTGCGTCCTTGAAGCAATGTCTGCTCTGGGGCGCACCTGTGGCTAACATGTCTCCTCTCATTTGTTTGTTGGGCGATGCCGGCCCCCAAACGCCATCAGTAAGTGTGTTTGTGTTTCTTGTACGTCTTCACCTTTTAGGGATTTGTCTGTGTTTCTGTATTAAATGTGCTGTGGTGAACCCTGCATGTAAATCCTCGTTATTTCATCCTCCCCTCTCCCTGCCCTGCGTAAGAGCGCACGGAGGGTCATGATGAATGGATTTACGCGCAGAATTTACCACAGCACATGTATTGAACATAAGAATGATGACAACAGTTCCCAAAAAGGTGAAGACTTACAAAAATAAACAAAAACGCTTACAGTTGGCGTTCGGGGCCGACATCGCCCAGCGAACATGGAGAGGAGACGTGTTAACCACGGTTGCGCCCCAGGGCCGATATCGCTTCAAGGGGCGCAACAGAGCCACGGCTGCGTTGAGTGGCCAACACGTCGTGATAGTGTTGGCAACATTGGCTGGCTGACAACACGGCAGATGATGCACACAAACCATGAACAGCTGACTGTCAGAGAGAGAGGGCGCGTGTGTTTGGACCGGCGAATCTTGGACAGTGCACACCTGAAAGTGGCTCAGAATGCACATAAAACACATGTACAAAACAAAAACAACAAGAACTCAAAATATAATCCATAATAAACCCGATGCCTGAGCCACAGAGAATACACTGCTATGATTTTATTGAAAAATCGGGTTTAAATAAATTATATTTATGAACAAATAATTTGTTGCAATAGCTGTAACAAAAGAATAACACTGGTGTTCCCCTGCCGTGTGTTTGTCACTGCTGCTGCGGCGGGTATGTGTGCCTCTCCACCCGTCGCTCTGAGTGTGACTGGCTTGGCACGATGCCCGCTTGGCACGGCTCAAACCTATACGGTTTGATGCCCCCAGATTCTTCATTATTATCCTATTCTTCGGAACTATAATCGTCGGAAGATTGGACAAGACAAACCAATTCCAGACTACATGTGCTGGAACCATCGTGGATGTTTTCAACCGCTTCCATCCTGTGTGTACAATGAGCAGCCAAGCGCTGTGTTCTCCCAATGACGTGACTGCATGGCAGCGGGGTTTTCCAGCCACTGATGTAATTGGTGATGTGGTGCTCATCAAGCTCCTTTCCTGTGGAACCAGCTGCCAATCTGGATTCAGGAGTCAGACTCGATCTCTGTTTTTAAGAATAGGGTTAAAACCATCCTTTTTGATATAGCCTATAATTAGGGAGGGATCATGTACCTCGGAACCTCCCTTAGTTATGCTGCTAATAGGTTTAGACAGCCGGGGGACCTCCAGTAATGCACTGGGCTTCACTGCTTTCTTCACTCTCAATTAAATATTTTTGCTGGTCATTAACATCTGTTTGTTCTCTCTCATAGATTGAGTCCCCATCGTGCTGTTTGCTCTCTACATGTCTGTTCTTTTCTTCTTCTCTATCCCCTCAACCCCCAGCCAGTCGCAGCAGATGACTGCCCCTCCCTGAGCCTGGTTCTGCTGGAGGTTTCTTCCTGTTAAAAGGGAGTTTTTCCTCTCCACCATCGCCAAGCACTTGCTCACAGGAGATCGCCTGATTGCTGGGGTCTTTCTGCAATTGTGGGGGTTTCCCCTACAGTTGAAAGTGCTATGAGATGACTGTTGTTGTGAAATGGCGCTATATAAATAAAGTTGAATTGAATTACATTTTTTGTTTTTTTTAAACATCTTTTCATAAAGGTACATTTTTTTTAAAAAAATTTTGAACATTTTTGGTGACACATTTGACCTTTTCATGCAGAATTGTGTAACTTTTTACCTAAAGTGTCTTGCCTTGTGTTTTTATGTAGAAAAGGTGAAGAAATCAGAAGCAGCACTAGATTAAAATTAAGATTAGTCAATTAGTTGTTTTAATCATCAATAGATGAGTTGACTGTTAAAATCCAAATTTATAATTTTCCTCCCAGCTGAAGGTTATAATTACATTTATAACTAGTTTGATACCTGTTATTTTAAAATGTTGGCCTGCTAAAACTGTGGTGGCATCTGGTTTGCAACAACAGGGTGGCCTAGGATGAAGTCAAATTCCCAGCCGGAATTTTTGTCCCAGTTAACTCCTCGGTGCACTTAAGATGTGGTGGTTTATAATATTTTCTGGTAATATTTGATAGAGAATCAAAAAAGTTTGAATCACATTCTAAACTGCTCTTTATAAACTGGAATAATATATGGATATGGAATATGTTGGACATAATTAGTTCTGTGAAAAAAATTTGGACACCCCTTTAAATATTCAGTTCTTTATTAAAAATGTTTAGAGAGACATAGATATCTATGTCTAACCTTGTTTTTATTTGCATTTTTTAACATTTATTTTAGCCATTTTAAGTGGAAATGAATGTGGTTGTGTCCTAAAAAAGATGGGGGTGTCCTAATTTATTCCTCACTATTTGTTTAGAATTGCATTTTACAGAAAATTTGAAAAGTCTTTAATTCATTTTTAATTGTTTAGTTGTATTACATGAATCTCCCAGTATTTTTTTTTTAACATATTCAATATCCATATGCCCAAATGTTTTAACAAAAAAAACAGGCTTATACAGGGTGTCCCAATTTTTTCACGTGACTGTAACACTGGCCTGTGAGACTCTATAAATTTTAAAAAAAAACAACAACTCTATTTTGTGGTATCATGAAGAGTATCGTTATCATGAAAATTCACAGAAATATCGTGATATCATTTTTGGGTCATATCGCCCACCCCTACTTGGGAGTATGCTTGTGCTTTAAGGTCCCTGCCTCCCACATGCTTATGGAAAGCCCCTTTTCCACTAGTACCTACTTAGCCTGACTTGGCTTGCCTCGACTCTACTCTATTCAGTTTGACGCTATGTGGTTTGTTTTCCATTACAGCTGAATACCACCTCAAAGTGGTTGGGATCTTTACGGCAAGGCGGCCTGAAACTCCCGTGATGTCATTTGTATGTGACAAGCAAAACACAAGATGGAGGATATTGAGGCGAGCCTGCTGCTTGCTGGCTTTTTGTCAGAGTAAAGGCAAAAAAGGAGAGCCAGAGAAGGCCACAGGCGGCGTGACGAAACACTCTGGAAAAGTACTGGAGAGTTTAGGAAGCCATGGAGCAGTATAAAGCCAAAGACTTGAAGATATGAACTAGATCACATATGAAGGTAAGCTAATAATTCCTAATGCTAGTTTGCTACAGTCATTAATAGGTCCCCCGTACTACATGGTAATCACGGCAAGTTATTAGGTAGTTATTAGGTACTAAAATATGTATGCTGTGTGTGTGTGTGTGTGTTTCAGATGGATCTCTTGTGGCAAAATTATCGTTTCACACTGTGGGTCTGGTTGTTGAACTGAGCCTCCCAGTGGTGAGATGTCACTCCAGCTTCACGAACGCGTAGTGGTTGCAGAACTTCAGAATATCTTTAGAAACGTTTAGCTTCCTGTGCAACAAATTGCTCTGATCTGTGTGAAAATCATGGAGAGACTGTTGAGACGTCATCACGTGCCCTGCTTTTATGTTCTCTTGCTGTACAGCACTTTGTGTTGCGAGTGTTGCTTTTAAAGTGCTTTATAAATATAGTTGATTGATTGATTAATGGGATGTACCTGCTCCAGCGGCACTGAGTCTGTGGTGGTGTCGTGGCAAAAAGTGTTCAGTGGCCAAAAATTGATCGCCACGTGCCATATTGTAGTTATGGGGTCATATTAGCCGTAAAATATATATTTCAACGGGTAAACAATCCTGAGTTAAGTATAATAAGATATATTGAACAATTATGATGCATTTTTAAGCCAAAACAAACTTGATCAAGGATTAAAAGCAATTAAAACAATGCAGTCACAAGGTCACATGGGTTTACTGGATATACACATGTAGATACTGTATAACTAGATATTCTCTGCATCGACAATGTACTATACATGTATTCATTTAGTATTGCACGAGGAATTTTGACAATAAACCTTTGTACTTTTTGTAGAGGTCTCCACTTTTGTTTTATTTCTGAAGGTTACCACCAAGTGACATAAATTAAATACTAAAAGATTGAAAAAGTTGTCTAAGAACAATCCAGCAGTTTGAGAAATCACTTTTGGCTTGGTGTAAGTCTGTCAACAGAATTATGAACCATAAAGCAGTTTGTGTTAAAATATTAAATCCCATTAAACCCTAACACAGGGGTGTCCAATCATGTGCCATGGAGGACCAAGACCCTGCAGGTTCTCTCTTCTATCCCATTATTAGTTACGGTGGGGGAAAAAGTATTGAGTCAGCCACCAGTTGTGCAAGTTCTCCCACTTAAAAGATGAGAGAGGTCTCCAATTTTCATCATAGGTATACCTCAACTATGAGAGACAAAATGAGGAAAAAAAAAAATCCAGAAAATCACATTGAAGGATTTTTAATGAATTAATTGGTAAATTCCTCGGTAAAATAAGTATTTGGTCAATAACAAAAGTTTATCTCAATACTTTGTTATATACCCTTTTTTGGCAATGACAGAGGTCAAACGTTTTCTGTAAGTCTTCACAAGGTTTTCACACACTGTTGCTGGTATTTCGGCCCATTCCTCCATGCAGATCTCCTCTAGAGCAGTGATGTTTTGGGGCTGTCGCTGGGCAACACAGACTTTCAACTCCCTCCAAAGATTTTCTATGGGGTTGAGATCTGGAGCTGGCTAGGCCACTCCAGGACCTTGAAATGCTTCTTACAAAGCCACTCCTTCGTTGTCTGGGCAGTGTGTTTGGGATCATTGTCATGCTGAAAGACCCAGCCATGTTTCATCTTCAATGTCCTTGCTGATGGAAGGAGGTTTTCACTCAAAATCTCATAATACATGGCCCCATTCATTCTTTCCTTTACACGGATCAGTCGTCCTGGTCCCTTTGCAGAAAAACAGCCCCAAAGTATGATGTTTCCACCCCCATGCTTCACAGTAGGTATGGTGTTCTTTCTCCTCCAAACACGACAAGTTGAGTTTTTACCAAAAAGTTGTATCTTGGTTTCATCTGACCATATGACATTCTCCCAATCCTCTTCTGGATCATCCAAATGCTCTCTAGCGAACTTCAGATGGGCCTGGACATGTACTGACTTAAGCAGGGGGACACGTCTGGCACTGCAGGATTTGAGTCCCTGGCGGCGTAGTGTGTTTCTGATGTAGCCTTTGTTACTTTTGTCCCAGCTCTCTGCAGGTCATTCACTAGGTCCCCCCATGTGGTTCTGGGATTTTTGCTCACCGTTCTCGTGATCATTTTGACCTCACGGGGTGAGATCTTGCATGGAACCCCAGATCGACGGAGATTATCAGTGGTCTTGTATGTCTTCCATTTTCTAGTAATTGCTCCCACAGTTGATTTCTTCACACCAAGCTGCTTACCTATTGCAGATTCAGTCTTCCCAGCCTGGTGCAGGTCTACAATTTTGTTTCTGGTGTCCTTTGACAGCTCTTAGGTCTTGGACATAGTGGAGTTTGGAGTCTGACTGTTTGAGGTTGTGGACAGGTGTCTTTTATACTGATAATGAGTTCAAACAGGTGCCATTAATACAGGTAACGAGTGGAGGACAGAGGAGCCTCTTAAAGAAGTTGTTACAGGTCTGTGAGAGCCAGAAATCTTGCTTGTTTGTAGGTGACCAAATACTTATTTTACTGAGGAATTTACCAATTAATTCATTAAAAATCCTTCAGTGTAGGAGATGGAATGCCAAATAACAAGTGACATCCCCCTACAGGCGATAATAGAGAACAATGCCTTACCTAAACTTTTGAATAACAATAACCCGTGGATAGAGACCCTGCTAAAAATTTGGTTTAAGATAGTCAGAGAGAATCAAACTAAAGAACCCTATCGATTACTGCAATGGATTGCCTATGATCAAGACTTTACTCCTAATAAAACAGACACTAGATTTAAAAAGTGGGAAGAGAACGGACTGATAAAATATTACGATTTTTTTAAAGGGCAAATTTTAAGAAGTTTTGAAGATTTGAAAAAACAAGGTCTAGTAAATCAAGACCTTTACAGGTTCTTTCAGCTTAGACACCACATAAACAAAATACTTAAAAAGGAGGATTTGGAAAGGGCCCAGTCAGGTGTTCTGAAGGTCTTCTTAATGGCATATAAAGGGATCCCAGGGATCAGATACATCTCTAAAATATACCAAGGTCTTCAGGACTTAAAAGGAGACAACACATCATATATAAAAGAGAGATGGGAAAAAGAGGGGAGTTTCACTTTACAACTGGAAATATGGGAAAAGCTAAATAAACAACAATGGAAAAGTACCTCATCCCTGCAGTGGAGAGAATTTGGATGGAAAAATTTGGTAAGATTTTTCAGAACACCTGCACAAAACAAATTTACTCGTAAGGGGTTGAATTGTTGGCGCTTGTGTGGTGAAAAGACTGCAAATCATTTTCATGTGTTTTGGTCATGCCCAGTTATCCACCAATATTGGACCAATGTACAGACAATATTGGGGAAAATATTCAAAATAACAGTTCCCTTTTCTTTTGTAACTTTGTATTTGGGTTTACTACCGGAATCACTGGAAAGATGAGGAGAAAAATACTTATTCACTGTTTTAATATTGGCAAGTAAAAAAGCTCTAACTAAAAAATGGATGTTGAAGGAGTGTCCTACACCTGAAGATTGGATTAACGTGATTCAAGACATTTACTCGATGGAAAAGTTGACATTCGCACTGAGACAGGACATGGATGGGTTCTTGAACTTTTGGCAACCCTGGACCGCATATGTGTCTTCCATCAGATCTAATCTTTGACAAATACCATTTCAATAATGGCTCCTCTCTTTATTCCAATGCTACTCAGATGCTTTTTTATTTTTATTTTTTTGTTGTTGTTGTTCTTTTGTTTTTGTTTTTTCTTGTTTTTGTTTTTTTTGTTCTTTCTTTAATTCTCTTTTTCTTTCACTTAAAAAAAGGGTGTTGTAATAATTATTCTTCCAATGTTGTAAAAAAAAAAAAGGGAACATGTGATGAAAATGTAAGCAATGCAATGCTGTAATGACATGTATACCCTTCACAAAAACTTAAAAAAAAAAAAAAATAAAAAAATCCTTCAATGTGATTTTCTGGATTTTTTTTTTCTTCTCATTTTGTCTCTCATAGTTGAGGTATACCTATGATGAAAATTGGAGACCTCTCTCATCTTTTAAGTGGGAGAACTTGCACAATTGGTGGCTGACTAAATACTTTTTTGCCCCACTGTATCTGTTTCTCTTCTTGGAGATGATTTCTCTTGCCTTAGAGAAAATCCTCTCACATGGAACTGGCGATGCAGGAGTGCATCAAAACTGCAGTGCAAGTTTATATAGATGTATTATATAGTCTTCCTCATTGCCCAGATGTGGAGTGGCTCCTCCATGCGGTGCTAAGTCAGTTCATCCATTCTTAGCAGGCAAATTTTCACATCGCAACTGAACCGCCGTGTCATGAAGTTATTTAAAGGTTATTTTTTCAAACTAACGTGGCTTTGTAATGTGCTCTCTCACACACACACACACACACACACACACACACACACACACACACACACACACACACACACACACACACACACACACACACACACACACACACACACATAATATGAGAGCGAGAGGGCAGGAGCGAGATATTTTTCAGATTACAAGAACATACAAAACAAACAACAATAGAAAGCTACCGATCCTACCTGATAGACCAAAATCAATTCAGAATATTGCCACATGGCAGAACGTCATTCTCTTCCTTGCTGGCTCCTTGTCTCTCACACAAAATCTCCACCAAAACACACCGCAAACCCTGCCAATACTTCACTTCCTTAAAACCATTGAGTCATTGTTCACGTGACTCTGGCCAAATGAATCAAGCCTCAGAAGCAGTGTTTCTGAACAACTGCGCTGTTTTTTTGTTGTTGTTTTTTGACACATGGTTCAGAGCTTCGGATTCATCCAGACCATCACTACTTTCTTGCAGATGCTGCCAATGAGGGTACCTGCCAGCCTGGAAAACTGAATGTTTTAAAACTGTTTATATAATAAATAATTTGGACAACTATGGTTTAAGTGTTCTTACAAAAATATCAATAAATAATTCAGACCTGTTGGGTTGAAGTTGTATCTGTACGGTATGTGCAAATGCTTATTTAAAGTGCAAAGTGCCAGTCAAAGTGCATCTATATATATGCATATATAAGTGCTCAAATATCTAAAACCCAATTTCTATAAGTAATGAAGGACCTCTTCATTACACCCCACAAGGTGAAATCTTGCATGGAGCTCCAGAACAAGGGCGATGGACTGTTATCTTATATTTCTTCCATTTTCAAATTATCGCACCAACAATGGTGTCTTTCTCACCAAGCTTCTTTCTGATGGTGTTGTCGTCCATTCCAGCCTTGTGCTGATCTACAGTCTTGTTTCTGATGTCCTTTGACAGCTCTTTGGTCTTGCCCATGGTGGTTGAGAGGTTTGAATTAAAGAGATTGATTCTGTGACAGGAGTCTTTTATACACATAACGAGTTGCGATTAAGAGAGCTTTCCTTAAAGGACAAGACTAATTTATCTTCCTCATGGATGCATAACCAGTCTGTGCGGGTCAGAAGTGTAGCTGGTTGGTAACGGATCAAATACTTATTTCCCTCAATCAAATGCACATTAATGTATAACCCTTATTTGATGTTTTTAATGATTTTTTTGTTGATCTTCCATCTCTGTTAACATAAACTACTGTCAGAAATTTTAGACTGTTCATTTCTTTTTAAGGGGGTAAACTTACGAATTCAGCAGGGGATCAAATACTTATTTCCCCCACTGTATGTATATATGTATGTTTTATTTGTACCTGCTTTGGAAATCCCCAAAATCCAGTCAGTTCCAGAGTGTTTTTTTTTTTTTTATTAATAGCCACTCCACATTGACCAGTTTGTGTTTTGTTTTGTTTTTTCCTCCTTTTCCAGCTGCTGTTTTTCTCCCACAGTGGATCATCTCCTCATTTTTGATGATCCACATATTTGTTATAATTTGGCAAGGATTTTACACTGGATGACTTTCCTGACATAATCCTGATCAACTTTTCTTCCCCATTCTTTTATGCTGAGCACCACACTAGAAGACTCAAAGTACCATTTTTATGTGATCTTTGGTATGACCAACTGGGACCTAAACCCACAACCTCCCAGTTTTTGGGCAGATGCTCAATGACTAGGCCACCACTCCGGCGTCCAATTCATGTGTAAATAAAAGCGTTTTTAAAAAGTCCAATTTTCATCCTGTGTCTCCCTTTTTTTTTTAATAGACATTTGAGAACCATGTCAGTGTGGAAAAATAATTTAGTCTCCTGTCAATAACTTGAAGCTGAAACAGATTCATCACTGCTGTAATTATCATGTGGAAGGTTCTTAAATTTTTACTTTTTACTAGCTGGTGCCTTTTTTTCTTTGGCCAGGGAACACATTTATTGTTTGTCTTTTCTATTATTAGTATTTTTCTTGTCATTTTGTCCCTCCAGATGCTCCACAGCTACATGACTGTAAGGAGGAGGAGGAGGTTTGCGCTGTCCAGCAGCTCTGGAACCAGAAATTGTACTCAAGTCTTGGCCAGGAGGAACAAGATGCTGCACAGGTGAAAGAAGAAGAGGAAGAACTCTCTACCAGTCAGGAGGAAGGACACTTGGGACTGAAACAAGAGACTGATACCTTCATGGTGACTCCTACTGGTGAAGACAATGAAACAGAACCAAACAGTGAGCAGCTCCTCTCTCACACCTCTCCTGACACTGAGAGCCAAGACCAGGGAGCAGGTAAGAATGTAAACCCAGGATCAAGTAAACATGAAGAACCAAAGAAGACACTTCATAGAAACAGAAGTGACAGTAACAATGTAGACAAGTGGTGTGGGAAAAAAATTGGATTCAAGTACAGTTCATCAGTTCATGAGAGAATTCACACATGTGAGAAGCCTTTTTCTTGTGAAGCATGTGGTCAGAGTTTCACAAGAAAGTGAAAAACTTTTTTAATAATTAAACTGCACTACTTGCACGGTGGTACAGGGCAGTAGGGTGGTGCAGTGGTTAGCACTGTTGCGTAACCACTAGAAGGTTCCAGGTTTGAATTCCAATGCTGGCAGGGGTGGGAACCTTTCTGTGTGGAGTTTACATGTTCCCCCTGTGCTGTGTAGGTTTACTCCAGGTGCTCCATTGTCCTCCCACAATCCAAAGACATGCATGCTCGGTTAATTGGTTTTTCTAAATTGTCCCTAGGTGTCCATCTCTTATAGGCCATTAGAATCGAGAGTTTGTACTAATGAAGCTCTTTGAGATTGGAAAAGTGTAATATAAGTACAGGTTCTTATCACTTATTATTCTCCCCTGCCGGTTGAAGAGCCCTTTGGGCGAATACTGAAGGGCAATCATGTATCGGTCTGTCCGTCCGTCCCACTTTGGTGAAATCAACTCCTACAGTTTTGGTCCGATTGTTTTGATACTTAGTACCATGGTTTGATATACTGTACACCGAGGATGCAAATATTGCAATTTGGTTCTGATCGGATGATTTTTGCAGGAATTGTGGCCCCTAACCTATGACCTTCTGTTTCACCTCACTTCAAAGTAGGGATGTTAATGATTAATTGACTTTCGATTGTCAATAAGAATTTAGTCTGCTAAATTAAATTAAAATGTCATTCACTTACAGTGCATCCGGAAAGTATTCACAGAGCTTCACATTTCCACATTTTGTTCTGTTACAGCCTTATTCCAAAAGGGATTAAATTCATTTTTTCCCTCAAAATTCTACACACACTACCCTATAATGACAACAAGAAAAAAGTTTTAAAAATTTATTAAAAAAACAACAACTAAGAAATCACGTGTACATAAGTATTCACAGCCTTTGCTCAATAACTTTGTTGATCTTTGATCATCTCAAAGATGATCAGTGGACGCAGGATGCACCTGAGCTTAATTCTGAACTTCATGGTAAAGGCTGTGAATATTTATGTACATGTGATTTGTTAGTTTTTTATTTTTTAATAAATTTGCAAAAATCTCCAAAAAAAACTTGTTTCACATTGTCATTATGGGGTATTGTGTGTAGAATTTTGTGGAAAAAAATGAATTTAATCCATTTTGGAATATGGCTGTAACATAACAAAATGTGGAAAAAGTGAAGCGTTGTGAATACTTTCCGGATGCACTGTATGCGGGTAGATTTGCTTTGTACATGGTTCTAAAAAAAATTTATGTAAAATTCTGATGTTAAAACTTTGTTGACTGCTATACTGCAGCCCACTCAGCCACACAAAGCAATGACTGTGCATCACTACCGTGCTGAAACTGACCATGGAGTAGGCAAGACGTCGCTGACCATGACTGACCTAGAGAGCAGTGACTTGAAACTTGGGTGTATTTGAGAAGGAATCATGACCAAAATTACTGGACAGAACCACGAGTATCATATTTGATTCTTTGAAATAGCTTTTAATTAAAATACACTACAGGTAACCTTTAATAAGCTCATGCTTCTCATGTACAGTAACACTACCAAGACACTCTGCCTCCTGACGGTCATGTGGGCAGCGCGCTTCCAAAACTGTGCCCGCTTGCAGAGCGTCATTCATTTGTTTTTCTTAAATTTATATTTCCTTGGCATGGCAGCATAGATTTTAGGGTGGTGGCCCGCCACACGGAAATGTTACCAGCGGAAAACCTGCCTACTAATATAGTGGCCAGGTGGCTTCACTCAGCTCTGTACTCGCTAATGGAGGTGAGCTATCCAGGTTTTTCTGTAGAGATCAGTGGTTCTCATAGCACACGAGCTTGAAGATCCACCTGCTTCAAATTAACATAACAGAGAAACTGACCAGAGCAAAGAAAAAGATTACACAAGCGCAAAAACCTATCCCCTCCCTGCAAGACAGGAAAGCAGACCAAACTCATGTTACCACTGAGGTAACGGACAACAGAGGGAGCCCAGATCGTTCTGGGTTTGCTTAGATTGACGGGGTACTGTGATAATGTTTAATGTGCAACAGATGAAGCAGCTCACAGTTTATTTTCCTGTTAAAACAGCCTACTAGTGCATCTCTGTAAATTAGAACGTGAAAGTTATTTTTCCCTCTGCCAAGGAGGTTATGTAATCGGGGTGGTTTGTCTGTCTGTTTGTCCGTCGGTTTGTTTGTTTGGCTGTTAGCAGGATTACACAAAAACTGCTGAACAGATTTTGATGAAATTTCCATCAGAGGTAGCTCTTGGGTCGAGGATGAACCCATTAAATTTTGGTGATGATCTGAGAGTTCATCCCTCCACCAAGGCCCTTGTTTGCATTTGTGCAGCAGGATTACACAAAAACCCCTGGATGGATTTGGATGAAATTTTCACCAGAGGTGGTCCTTGGCTTACAGAGAAACCCATAACATTTTGGTGATGATCCGAGAACTCATAGCTCCACCAAAGCTCTTATCTTCTCAGTGTGTTTGCAAGAATCCTCCAGAACTAGTAGATAGACTTTGGTGCAATTTTCACCAGAACTGGCTTGTGGCCTACACACAAACCTGTTATGTCCACAAACCTGGGAATGACCAATGAGGAGTGAGCTGTGCTGGAACTGAACTTTATTACAGAAAACTGGTTAACACACAGTGCATGTAAAAGAGCTCTCAGCTCCTGACCATGCCTTAATAGAGACAGCTGGCAAAGAGACCATAAGATGGCGACTCCTCCCTTATATGAATCGGCGTGATGATGTTACCAGCCAGCTACTTCATCACGCCGCTCTCTGTTATAAAACCCTTTATAACATACCCTTCCCCCCCTTGGAAAAAACACAGAACACTTTAATAACCATAACTCTGCCCAATTCGGCATGAACAACAATCCCCAACATTACTAACTAGGGTTAACGGGTGGACCACCGCTCAACCCGACGCAGCTGAGTGGATTATTCTGCCACTCGGTTCTGCCAGCCACGCTCCTAACTAAACAGTCACTTTTTTCTAACAGTCTTCCATGGGGAAGGTGGTTCTGCTGGAGGGGCCTTGTAGCGGGCCCCCAGTGGACGTGGTCCTGGAGATGCTGGGTCCCCCAGACCGGAACCAATCTTCATAATGCTGCAGGCCAGGTCCCGCACTGCACCAACTGACTCCTGTGAAGCCTCGCCGTCTGGAGCAGCCACTCGAATGTGCCGGAGATGGTTTGGTGCCATACCGAACCATCTGTCAGTCTGAAGCATGCTGGTCCTAGCTGCGCCACGATCCTCAAGGGCATTCGTGGTCTCGTAGAATGTGATTTTGGTGGCCGCAGACCCGGTCACTCATCCGTGCATACTTGCACCCAGTCCATCACTTGAAGAGGTGCTTTGACCGATCTCACATGCCACTGAGATTGTGGTAACGCTATGTTTACCTCCGTCGTTATCGTGTTGGTCACAGACTCTTCACCAACGCCCCCACAGCAGTCTCTGGAGGCCAAAGCTGGTTGTGGGCCCTGAAGACGTCCGGCATCTCTCCTGTGTCGCTTACCGTTATGGACCCTTCACCCATCAGCTCAGCCGTGGCTCCTGTAAACTGGTGCTGAGCAAGGACACTGAAGTGGTCTGGCTCTTCTTCTTCTTTGCCTGGTGTATGCGGTTGTGCTGTACCACCATCATTGCAGATAACAGCCATATCGAGTCGTTGTGTTTTGGGGTTCTCTGTGTGAGTGGGCTCCCTCTCCTGCAACTCTGCAGCATCTCCCATAGACTCATGCTGGGGGAGGATCTGAGGTGAGTCCAGCCACTGCCCCCCCTCTGGGCAGCTCTCCTCCTGTGCACATGGGACAGTTGGCTTCTTGTCGGCGTCGCCCTTTTCCATCTCGTCCCACACTTATCCCAGCCATCGTGGTCAGTCAAACTAAGTCCGTTACTGTCGCGGATGGAGAAGCCCAGTTGGTGAAAAAGGTCACATCCTAATACGTTGTCTCCATGCGTGGGCACTTCAAAAATCAAGTCACTAACTACTCTTGACGCGCAGCGGACCGTTAGCGTGATGGTCCCTACGTTGCCAACTCTGTAACCACCATACCCATACAGCACCGCTGGTTCTTGCCAATTTTGTGGGTGGGGAAAAGTTTCTTCACCGTAGCCCAATTTAACATTGACCTCACTGCAGTGGGATCAAGCAGGAGCGGCAAAGTAATGTTGTCCTCTTGTTGGGCAAAAATGTGCTCTCTCATGGTGCGTTGGGGAACCACAGTTACTACATGTGGGGCCTCTCCAAGCGGTCCTCTGGTCCATGGTGTTCACCTCGAACTCCTCTGCCGTGTCCCCATATTCCTCTATGCCCACTGCGCTAGTTTGCGGTGTCTGTCCTGGCTGTCGTTGCTGTTGGCACACACCTAGCTCCAATGCTAACTTACCTGCTGATTCAAGCTGGATTGCTAGCTCAATGGTGTTAGCTAGCGTCATGTCATTTGGCGCCATTAGTATCTTCACCCGCAGCCGTGGATTGTTCGTGTGCTCGGCCAATTGGTCTCACACCATTTCGTCTTGACTGTGGAAAATTAAAAAAAAAAAATGAAATAAATGGTATAAAACTAGCATATTCCATCATGTGTTTTCGTCATGTGTTTTCTGCCCCCTTCCCCCCCCCCCCCCAAAAAAAAAATATGTTGCTGCACCGCCAAGGTCTTTAAGCCAGAGGAAACACTGGGATGACCTTGAGGTCAAAGGTCAAGTCAGATTTGTCCCTAAATCTTATAAACACAGTAACTACTGAAAGAAATGATGTAGGCTTTTCAAATCAATACAGTAGTTGTATCTAATACACATCTTGGACGACTTACACCCTCACCTAACTATGGGTTTTGTGTTAAAGGTTCAAAGTTAGCATTGCAGTTGCAGTATGGTAAATGCTACAGTTATTAATACTATAAAACAAGTAAAACTGGGGTCACCAAACCTGGCATACAGGTTCAACTTGGGATCCTGAACTCTGACTGAGTTTGGGCTCAAAAGGTCAACATCAAAATGGCTTATAAACTAAATCTCAACAACACATAAAGCTAGGGCCACCAAACGTGGTACACAGGTTCACCTTGGAATCCTGACCTCTAACTATGGGTCTGGGGTCAAAAGGTCATAGTAAAGTTAGGGTCACCAAACTTGGTACACAAGGCCACCTTGTGACCCTGAAGTGTTACTGTGGTTTTGGGATCGCAAGGTCAAAGGTCAGGATAAACATGGCTTATAAACTATATCTCCACAACAAAGAAAGCTAGGGTTACAAACCTGGTACATAGGTTCACTCTGAGACCATAACCTCTCACTACAGGTTTGGGGTCAAAAGGTCAGGGTTGGCACTCTGTAATCTCTTACTATAGAACGTGTAAAGTTCTCTAGGGTCACCATACTTGCTACACAGGTTCACCTTGGGATCCTGACCTACAACTATGGATTGTATACTTTGTTGTATATCGGTGGATGAATGGCTTATCATGATTTGGTTCTACCACCCGCGATGGACTGGTGATCTGTCCAGGGTGTACCCTACCTCTCGCCCAAAGATGATGGGATAGGCTCCAGCCCCCACCCCCCACGACCCGAAAAGGATTAAGCGGAAGAAGATGGATGGATGGATGGTTCTGCCACAGTAATTATGTTGAAAAGTTGAAAACTGCTCTCCGTCAGTAAGTATTGGGATCTTCAAACAAGTCCTATGATCTTTGATGTCATAGTGAGTCCTGTGATTGTGAGTGATGCCTGCTTTTGATCTTTGATGGTGTCATAGCGAGTCCTATGATCTTTTAGTGAATCCTATGATGGTGACACACAGACAGACATACAGATTTTCTTGAATTACTACTGCATACCCATCCATGCCCGTAGAAACCAAGTATAAGCAAGTATTTCTGCATACCCGTAGAAAGCAGTTGTAAGCAAGCACGTCACCACTCGTTCAGTAATGTCTGACTTTGATCTTTGATGATGTCATAGGGAGTCCTATGATCTATGATGATGTCATAGCGAGTCCTATGATTGTGTGATGCCTGCCTTTGATCTTTGAAGATGTCATAGCGAGTCCTATGATCTTTGATGATGTCATCATATAGACACCATAGGCTGATGGCATAGCCAATCACCAGTCAAATCTAAAAGAAGACAAAGATAGCGAGTCCTATGATGCCTGCATTTGACCTTTGATGTCCTATGATCGTGAGTGTCAGTGATGCCTGCCTTTGATCTTAGATGATGTCATAGCCAGTCCTATGGTCGTGAGTGATGCCTGCCTTTGATCACACAGACACACAGATTTTCTTGAATCACTCTCTATGGGGTCTATATGACATCATATAGACATCTTGTAGCGATCATAGGAACATCGGAGGCAATCCTATGATCTTTTAGCAAGTCCTATGGTTGTGACACACAGACTAGAGACACAGAGCTTTCTTGAATTATGCTAGTCCTAGTGCCTACCTGTGCATGCTCGTAGAAAGCAGGTGTAAGCAAGCACGTCAGCACTCATTCAGTGATGCCTGCCTTTGGTCTTTGATGGTGTCATAGCAAGTCCTATGATCATGAGTGATGACTGCCTTTGATCTTTGATGTCATACTGAGTCCTATGATCTTTGATGATGGTATAGCGAGTACTATGACGCCTGCATTTGATCTTTGACGATGTCATAGCGAGTCCTATGATGGTGAGTGATGGTCTATATGACATCATGTAGACATCATAGGAACATCATAGGCGATCCTATTTTAGCGAGTCCTATGATCGTGACACACAGACAGACAGACACACAGAGATTTCTTGAATTATAGAGTAACTAGTGCATACCTGTGCATGCCCGTAGAAACCAAGTATAAGCAAGTACTTTTGCATGCCCGTAGAAAGCAGGTGTAAGCAAGGGTGTAAGCAAGCACGTCAGCACTCGTTCAGTGATGCCTGCCTTTGATCTTTGATGGTGTCATAGCGAGTCCTATGATCGTTTATGACATCATAGCGAGTCCTATGATCGTGAATGATGACTGCCTTTGATCTTTGATGATGTCATAGCGAGTCCTATGATCTTTGATGTCATGGTGAATCCTATGATCATGAGTGATGCCCGCCTTTGATCTTTGATGATGTCATAGCGAGTCCTATGATCTTTTAGTGAGTCCTATGATCGTGCCATCATGACAGACAGAGATTTCTTGGATTATAGAGTGATTATATATAGAGTGATGTTGATAAAGAGAAGAAGAAGAGTGAAGTGGAGAAGATATAGAGTGATTTGGAGTGGAGTGATGTTGGTGGCAGTTGCCATGGCCAAGATATATAGAGTGATGATATAGACTCTATATTATAGATGACTCTACATTATAGAGTGAAGTGAATAGAGTGATGTCTGACGATAGAGTAGGTGGCAGTAATGCACCTGTAAGCTGGTTGTCAACCGCCAATCAAATCTAAAAGAAGAAGAAGAAGATGACTAAAAGTACACAGCAAGAAGTTAAATATTTCCTGAGCCAGAGGAGAATAGCAAAAAAAAAAAAAAACCCACTTACCATTAAGTCTGAAAATGAGAAAATTACCCATCACTGCCATCTACAGATATACGTAAATTAGCTGTAAGTTTAAATCTGAAAATAAGTGTGGTGTTAGAGCCTGCAGCCTGTCATTCTGGCCTGATTTAACCTGTTTGCTTCTTAGTAAAATTATTTGAGATTGGTCATGATCTGAAAATCAAAGACACAAAAGGTAATGTAATAAAATACATGTGATGACTGTAACTTTATTCATTATCATTACTTGACTAATTAAAATTATTAGAAATCAAGTAAACTACATGAAGAGCCAACTTACTCCTCCGACACCTTTTCTGCTGTGCGCACTGCAGGGGAGAGACGGGGCACTGACAAGTAGTGGGTGAGGAGCTTTGTTCAAGAAACGGAAGTATGTGCATTTTAAATCACAATATAAATGATAGAGTATTCTATGAAGCGATAGACGTTTTTATATTGTCATCCAATATATATTGTCAAATGGCACAGCCCTAGTCTAAAATGTTCGCTTCTGCCCTTTTTGCTAAAAACAAAACCTTTTACTGCCTTACAGTTTCTTGCCAAAGTCTGGAGTAGTGGCCTAGTTGATGGAGCATCTGCTCCACAGCCGGGATGTTGGGGGTTCAAGTCCCGGCCGGGTCATACCAAAGACCGTATAAAATTGGTACTTCCTGCCTTCTAGCTTAGTGCTCAGCATAATAGAATGAGGGGAGGAGAAGTTCTTTGTGGCGGTGCCTTGAATGGCAGCGAGCCTTCTCATTCTGCATGTGATTAACATTGTAGATAGGAGAAATGTAATTTTGTTTTACTGTGCATGATTGGCTGTTTGGTCTGAATAACAACAGAGATGGCTCCTTCTTCTTTTTACTTTACCTTCTCCTTCAAACACCAAGATTTGTGATTACGAGGCTCACCCACATCCCACAAAGCTAATGGTGGCTCGTGCTACATTATCAGAATAAATTCTGTGGTAAAAAGACTTAATGGTTGAAGGACATGTCCAGTTGTATGCACGGTGGCCCAGGATTATGACTGAAACTGCATCAGTCCTTAAAAGCAGTTTAATGGTAAAACCCATTTTAATTTGGGCCAAGTTTTCAGTGCAGCTAGTTATTAAATGCTAGCGATCCTGGAGACTAATTCCAGTTCGGCCGGAGAGTCCTGATTGGTTCAACACAACCCATGTGCCAGCTTCATGCATCATTACGTCACTGAAAATGTTCCATCTCAGCTCGCCTTTTCTCAGGGGGCAGGGCTTTAGTGAAACTTTAGAGCAAAAAAACAGACACATGAGACATTTGAGTGATTTTCTTCTTCTTCTTTTAGATTTGACTGGCAGTTGGCAACCAGCCTACAGGTGCATTACCGCCACTGACTTGATTATCATCACTCTATATCCTTGTATAAGGAGTTCTTATAAGGAGTTCTGAACAACTTATGTGTGAAAAAATTATCCGTCCTTGGACTGTGTCCTAGGAGCAGCTGAAGAGTTCCCAGTCCTCATCCCTCTGAGCTCTCATCCTGTGACGGTGCACTCTTGATATGTTATATAAATCATTAAAAAACATGTTACAAACATGTTAACAAAAAACCTGTATTCTTGGCGCAGTGTCACTTAAAGTTAGAATAGCTGAAAAATTGTGTTGCTCAATTTCTGCTGAAGAGCATAAAGAGGAAAAGCTTGTTTTGTCCGAAGAAGTTGAAGTATAAGCTAATTAATTGCACTATAGGTGGAGTCCTGGTTCTATATTATACTCATGTGCACTGCCACTTTGTTTGTTGTTTTTAGTTTTTCTACTAAAAGGTAAATTGTCTGTTGTGACACCCGAGGTCCAGTGTTTTGTGTTCAGCTGCGTAAAAACACTGGCTGTTTAGTATAGGAGTGAAGTTGGACACTGAATTGTGTCACTATCTATAAATGCAGCATATCTCTCTGTTTGTGTGTGTGTGTGTGTGTGTTTCTCACATATCTCTCAAACCGTTCATCAGACAGACTTCAGATTTTATAAGTGCTTTGCTGAGGTTACAAGGGTGTGCATCCCTGAGTATGGAGTTGTTCAGTGAAAATATGTAATTTTTATCAATAAAACTTTAGCCACCGCTCTGCTCTATCTTCATGCCCTGGCTTCAGGAAGTGTGGGTGGGGTTTAGCTCTGTGTGTGTGTGTGTGTGTGTGTGTGCGCGCGCGCGTGTGTGTGTGTACGTGCATGCACTGCAGGCAGCAGCGGAGCAGGGCTCTGTACAGGTTTTTCCTGTGAACAAACGCTGCAAATATGCCATTATATGGTAGCTCCAAGTTAGAAACCCATTCATTTATTCCCTTTATCACTGGACCATTATTTTGTTAGCAACGACTGCACAACAACTTCAAAATTTCGGGGGGGCTGAAACCATCACACAAGCAGGCACACCATAACGGCACAGTTACTGGATGCTGCAAATTCCCTTTTCCCTTTAAACAGCACACCGTGAGTCCTGGCCGTTGCGTAGCTCTAAAGGATAATGTGGCATATCGATGGCTGAAATGCAAAACCTCCTATCTGCAGGATTTTCTGATTTGCGGATTTCACTTTGGATGATGACAAGGAAGGCTGCTCATATCTGTCTGCAAGACGGTCCCGCCCTTTATTGTGACAGAAAATTATTCTATTGAAAAAAAATAGCATAGCATTCTGCAAGAAAACAAAAAGGGTTTTTTTTTTTTTAGTTTTCTCAAAAAAGTGCATTTTTCAGATAGGAGGTTTTGTGTTTTGGCCATCAATATGAGGAGAGCGCCGGGGGGGCAGCCAGACCAGCTTATCGCAGTCCTTCCCAGGGAGCCAAGCCCAGTCTGCCCCATTAATGGGATGGAGTCTCGGCTGCTGCTTCACCCATGCCACCGCTGTCCTTTGCGGCACCATGGGTTCAACATGGCGCGCCTCTCGGTGCACGGCTATCTAAAAAATAAAAGTTAATAATACCACCATGATTGTGGAGCGGAATGGCCAGATCAATTGCATATCATAAGCAGTCACCTGCACGCTTTTACTAAATGACAGTCATGACAAAAAACACCCAAATAACGAAATAAATCACTTTTTATTTACTGACAACTGGACAACACTGATGCAACAGTTGCAACACATTGCAGTCATTCTTCTGAGTATAATAATGTTGCGTGTTTTGTACTTATAATATTGCTAAAATATAAAAGGATGCACTACAATGGGTCAAAAATATTTGTAAATGTGTCCTGTTATAGTAGTGCATGAGTTTGACAACAGACTATAAACTACACATATAAACTAAAACAATTATAATGATGACTGAAGAACTCAAATTTCCCAAAGTGCAAGATACAACACTTATGAATATAGCTCATAAAAGATCACACAATAAGTGACATTGTTCTTAAACAGTCGCTAATATTGGCTGCCCCATTCATTTTCAGTAATTCTGTAATTAATATTCACACAATCAAATAAATCTTAGTGTTCAGTCCCTTTTATATTTGTCAAAGTCTAACGTGTGATTGCCTACATATAGGCTACACCTCTTTGTATTCCACTTTCAAACACAGCCTACATTTGGGCCTGTAAAGCCTGATTGGGCTACCTGCTTCAGACAGGAGCACTTGAGTTCTATGCGCATGCACTAGTTGTAAACAGTGTTGGGCAAGTTACTAAAAAATAGTAACTAGTTACAGTTACTACTTACTTCTTTTCAAAAGTAATGCATATTTAGAGGATTTACTTCCATGAAATAGTTGCATATCACAACAGCAGGCAAATGAATGAGATAAAATAGAAAGTGTGGTGACCCACCACACTCTGCACGGACACTCCTCACACTCAGCAGGTCTGGAGGAAGCAGAGGACAATTTCCATACAGAGGACAATTCACAGACGGACAGAGAGCCACAGGAGGCAGTCAGACGGGACTGTATGCATGCGTCCTCGAGCCAACCAATGTCATGCTAATCATGTGTATTGACCGATGTGTATTAGATGACAATAGCTATGCTAATGTGCCATGCATTCTCTCTGTTTGTATCACTGGATAAAAGAGCTTGTGACACATGTCTCAGCAGCACAGTAGCTCACAGAGCTACAAAGCGTGTCTCATTATGTTGGAGGAAATAAAACCTTGTACCCTTCCAGCTTGTCATATCTCGCCTGATCTGTTACCTCCACAAAAGCACAAATAAATCAAAGTTCACCGCTTCCAAGAAGCTGTTCTTTACTGCAACAAACCACAGTCACTTTTTCTGTGTGTAAGAAAACTTACACACAATTACTTACACAACTTACACATTTACACAACTGCAGACAAATGCAAGCTTCTTGCTCAAAAAATAGTCATGTTTAAGCACAGACGTAGGAGCTGTTGGGGGGCTACTCACGCTCGGACAACAGGTGATCAGGGCTCCATATGAGAAGTCACCATGGCATTTCTTCCCACCGCGGGGCAGGAAACCAACCCGCGGGGGAGGAGGCTCACGGCTGCGCCAGCTATGATAAGATCAGTTTATTTGCGCTAAAATATCTATCCATATTAATAAAACAAGTAATGCGAGTAATGCTCTGATAAATTTCAGTAACTGTAGCGCATTACTGAATTTTTAAACAGTAATTTCGCTACACAGCACGTTACTGCAAAAGTAGTGGTGTTACAGTAACTCGTTAATCCCAACACTGGTTGTAATGTTTGACATCGTAATGCCCTGCCTTTCTGTTGTTTGCACATGCAGTATTTTTGGAGTACTTGTGAGGATTTTCTGGAGAATATTCTGGACATCATTTTCGCTGTGTTGAGCGCTTTAATAAACCTGCACATGAAGAAAGCAAGTATATTTGTCTACTCCCATGTTAACAAGAGCATGAGAAACTTGAAAAATTTCCAGTTTAGGTACATTGTATTAAACAAAAAACAAAACGTGATTAATTGTGATTAACAGTTTCCAAAGATTAATCGCGATTAAACTTTATAATCGTCCTTCACCACTTGTGTGTGTGTGTGTGTTATTTGTACCTGCTTTAGAAATCCCCCCAAAAAAGTCCAGTCAGAGTTTATTGTTAATAGCCATTCCACATTTACCAATTCATGTGTTTTTGCCTCTTTTCCTTTTCCGGGTGCTCTTTTTCCACCACAGTGGATCATCTGCTCATTTGTGATGATCCACATATTTGTTATTCATTTGGCAAAGCTTTTACACTGGATGGCCTTCCTGACATAATCCTGATCAACTTTCTTTTCTCCATCCTTATATGCTGAGCACCACACTACAAGGCAGAAAGTACCATTTTTATGTGGTCTTTGGTATGACGGGCTGTAACTTAAACCTTCTGGTTTTTGGGCAGATGCTGTATGACTAGGCCACCATCCCGTCGATCATGTGGAAATAAAAGCGTTTTTAAAAAGTCCAATTTTCATCCTGCGTCTCTTTTTTTTTTAAAGATATTTGAGAACCATGTCAGCGTGGAAAAATAATTTAGTTTCCTTTACATAACCTGTTGAAGCTGAAACAGATTCATCATTGCTGTAATTATCATATGGAAGGTTCTTAGATATTTCTTACTAGCTGGTGCCTTTTTTCTTTTTCTTTTTCTCGTGGTTAGCACTGTTGCCTTACAGCTAGAAGGTTCCTGGTTCGCATCCCCAGGTTGGCAGGGGTTGGAACCTTTCTGTGTGGAGTTTGCATGTTCTCCCTGTGCTGCGTGGGTTTACTCCGGGGGCTCCGGTTTCCTCCCACAATCCAAAGACATGCATGTAAGGTTAATTGGCTGTTCTAAATTGTCCCTAGATATCTCTTTCCTATAGGCCCTTAGAATAGAGGGTTAGTATTAGTGAAAGCGCTTTGAGTGGTTTTTGTGACTAGAAAAGCGCTATATAAGTGCAGGTTAGTTAGTTAGTTAGTTTGGCCAAGGTATGCATTTATTCTTTATGGCTTTTCTATTACTAGTATTTTTCTTGTCATTTTGTCCCTCCAGATGCTCCACAGTTACATGACTGTAAGGAGGAGGAGGTTCTCACTGTCCAGCAGCTCTGCAACCAGAAGTGGAACTCAAGTCTTGGCCAGGAGGAACAAGATGCTGCACAGGTGAAAGAGGAAGAACTTTCTACCAGTCAGGAGGAAGGACACTTGGGTCTGAAACAAGAGGCTGATACTTTCATGGTGACGCCTACTGATGAGGACAATGACAACAAGGAGACAGAACCAAACAGTGAGCAGCTCCTTTCTCACACCTCTCCTGACACTGAGAGCCAAGAACAGGGAGCAGGTAAGAATGTAAACCCAGGATCAAGTAAACATGAAGAACCAAAGAAGAGACTTTACAGAAACAGAAGTGACAGTAACGGTGTAGACAAGTCCCCCATGTCAGAGAATCAGTGTGATGATACTGACACAGGTGAAAAGTCTGTAAAATGTTCTGATCATAAAGTCATTAGGAATGAATCCCAAAGGAAGAAACATACAGCAGATCAACCATATGTTTGCAGCTGGTGTGGGAAAAGATTTGGATTCAAGTACAATTTATCAATTCATGAGAGAATTCATACAGGTGAGAAGCCTTTTTCTTGTGAAACATGTGGTCAAAGTTTTACTGTCAGTGGTCATTTGAAAACTCACATGAGAATTCACACAGGTGAGAAGCCTGTTTCTTGTGAAACATGTGGTCAGAGTTTTACTCAACGTGGTCATTTGAAAACTCACATGAGAATTCACACAGGTGAGAAGCCTTTTTCTTGTGAAACATGTGGTCAAAGTTTTACTCAATGTGGTCATTTGAAAACTCATATGAGAATTCACACAGGAGAGAAGCCTTTTTCTTGTGAAACATGTGGTCAAAGTTTTACTGAACGTGGTTCTTTGAAAACTCACATGAGAATTCACACGGGTGAAAAACCTTTTTCTTGTCAAACATGTGGTCAAAGTTTTACTGTCAGTGGTCATTTGAAAACTCACATCAGAATTCACACAGGTGAGAAGCCTGTTTCTTGTGAAACGTGTGGCCAAGCATTTATTCAGCGGAGTGATTTGAAAACTCACATGAGAATTCACACAGGTGAGAAGCCTTTTTCTTGTCAAACATGTGGTCAAAGTTTTACTCAACGTGGTAATTTGAAAACTCACATGAGAATTCACACAGGAGAGAAGCCTTTTTCTTGTGAAACATGTGGTCAAAGTTTTACTGTCAGCGGTCATTTGAAAACTCACATGAGAATTCACACAGGAGAGAAGCCTTTTTCTTGTGAAACATGTGGTCAAAGTTTTAATGAACGTGGTTCTTTGAAAAAACATATGAGAATTCACACAGGTGAGAAGCCTTTTTCTTGTGAAACATGTGGTCAAAGTTTTACTCAACGTGCTCATTTTAAAACTCACATGAGAATTCACACAGGAGAGAAGCCTTTTTCTTGTGAATCATGCGGTCAAAGTTTTACAGTAAGTGGCCATTTGAAAACTCACATGAGAATTCACACAGGTGAAAAGCCTTTTTCTTGTGAGACATGTGGTCAAAGTTTTACTGTCAGTTGCCATTTGAAAACTCACATGAGAATTCACACAGGTGAGAAGCCTTTTTCTTGTGAAACATGTGGTCAGAGTTTTAATGAACGTGGTTCTTTGAAAACTCACATGAGAATTCACACAGGAGAGAAGCCTTTTTCTTGTGAAACATGTGGTCAAAGTTTTACTCAACGTCCTCATTTGAAAACTCACATGAGAATTCACACAGGAGAGCTGGTGGCCTTTTCCCTCAGGCTAGCCAGCGCGTCCCCCGGGTCGCGGATGGGGGGTACCCCCTCAATATGAGTAATCATGGCGAGGGTAGCTTCGAATAACCAATAAGAAGCCGTGGACGATGAGGAACCAAATATGAAAAATGAATAATACAGGAAAAAGATGCTGGAAAGGTACTGACCAGGATAAAACGGTCCCCTCAGCTCGTTTCTGCACTAGGCGGGCTGTTGAGAGCGATGGTGCAGCTTCGTCTTCGAGTGTCACAAACACTCAACCGGGATCCCCATCAGACCAGCACAGATCTGGTCCTGGGCCCCAACAAGATCAAAAAAGGACTAAACGGTATACGAGAAAAGAAGAAACTGTAAAATGGTCCCTTGATGAGAAGAAAGTTATTCTGTCCTGCTACGCCTATTCAAGGTATGAGAAGTGGGGCAGAAGGAAAAAGCATGTATTTGAGGAGAAGATCAGAGAATCCGAGCTACCACCAGAAAAGAAAGCAGCCACCACCATCTCCAAATTAACATCTATAGTCTCTCAGGTCTCAAAATACTTACAACAAGAAGAAATAGAAAAGATTAAATATGAAGCTCAAGCCCAAGCAATAAAAGACTATCAAGATGCCAACCTATTTGAACAACAAGAATACAAACAAAGTCAGTGGAGCATGGAGGAAAGATGGGTTTTAATATGGGCAACCGAGTACGCCAAGATGAAACACAGCAACCAGCGGGAACGATGCAATGAGTGGCAGCGAATCTTTTTCCATCACTGCCCGGATAAAGCTGGCGTACCCCGAGCCAAACTCACAACCCAGAGACACAACTTCCTCACCCAAAGGTACTTCACAGAGCAACAATTGGAGTACATGCACACTGAAATAGGAAAAATGGCACAGAATAACATCTGCCCAGTTGAGTGTCCGCTACCATTACCATTAACTGAAAAACCTCTGGAGCAACCTTGTCAAACACACCCTACAGAGGTGCCACCAGGCCACCCAGGCGAATCCCCTGCAACTTCGGGCTCAGAATCAGAACATCCTGATGAAGCAACAAGGGGGAGTGTAGACCAGGATCCAATAAGGAAACAGATCAACCCCCAAATAGAAATGAACCAACATCAACTAGAAATGGAAGAGGAACTTGCCAACAAAATAGAAGAAACAAAAAAAATGACAATGAAAGAACGTCCTAGATTAATTAAGCTAAAAGAGAATAAAGAATTCAAATTACTACTGCAAAAGGTCAACAGAGGCCTATGTGACCTTGTACCTCAGGGGGTCAGTTTGACAGAGCTTAACTGCATAAACTTTGGTGCAGCGTGGTATGTGCAGAGTAAGCTAGCTCCACAGCATAAAGAAAAAACTGAACGTCAAACCAAAACAAAAATCTCTACACCCATTTGGAAAAATAAACTTCAAGGAAAAATTAATCAATTTAGGGCAGAAATTTCTCAAATGACTTACTACATACAGAACCAAAACTGCAATACTAAATTACTGAGAGTAATCAACAGAATCCAAAAAAAATACAACATTAGGAAAGAGCAAATAATAGGAAAAATAGCAGAGCACCAGGCGCAAGTCAAGGCCCTAGCAGCTCAAATCAGAAACAGGCAACGGAGAGAGAACTCAAAACTGATAAATAAATTATTTGCACAGAACCCAAAGCAAGTCTACAGGAGGTTGATAGATGAAACTATTGAAGTACAGGTACCTCCTGAGAAAACCCAACTGGAAACATTCTGGAGAAATCTGTTTGAGGACCCAGTTCAACATAAAAATAATAATTGGATTCAAACCATTGCTGAGAAAAATAAAGGAAAACAACAGATGCCCTCACTAAAAATCACAGAAGAAACAGCTCAAGAAAAAATCAGGAAATACCTTAACTTCAAATCCCCTGGAATAGATAAAATACCAAACTTTTGGCTCAAAAAAATAACAGCACTACACAAACACTACGCAGAGGCATTTAACCGACTTGTTGGGGGAGAGGAAGAAGCACCAGAGTGGCTCACATATGGAAACACCATACTCCTGCCCAAGACTCTTGAAACCCAACAAGTCAATAAATACAGACCCATCTGTTGCCTCCCGACCACATACAAATGGCTGACAGGAATCATTACTGAGGCCATTTATGAACATCTGGACTCAGAAAACTACTTGCAGCCACAGCAAAAAGGCTGCATAAGAAATAAGCTGGGAGCCAAAGAACAACTACTCATTAATAAAACCATCCTGGAAGACTGCAAGAGGCGTGAGAGAAATTTAAGCGTGGCGTGGATCGACTACAAAAAGGCATTCGACAGCATCCCCCACTCCTGGATAATACGCTGTCTGGAGCTGTATAACATCAGCCCAGAGATTAAAACTTTTCTGGAGGTCCAGATGGCTAAGTGGAAAACTACAATTACACTTAACCACAAAGAAGGACAAATAACAATTCCAGACATCAGGATCCAGCGAGGAATATTTCAGGGGGACAGCCTTTCGCCACTGCTCTTCTGTCTTTGTGTCGACCCCTTAAGCAAAATCTTATCGGACCTTGACATCGGGTATGACCTAAGCAAAGGCAGAACAAAAAAAGGGAGCAAGAGAGTGAATCATCTACTCTACATGGACGACCTCAAGCTCTATGCAGAATCTGAACAGAAACTGAATCAACTTGTCAGTACCGTTCACATGTTTTCAAAAGACATCTGCATGGAATTTGGACTTGACAAGTGTGCAAAATGTACAATAAAAAAAGGAAAGAAAACGGCATCAGAAAATATCCAAATAGAAGACAATAAGCATATCAAAGACCTGGCAGGGGAATCGGCATATAAATATCTGGGCATAGAAGAAAACGCAACTATTGAACACAGAAAAATGAGGGAAATGGTCAAAAAAGAATACCAACATCGCCTAAAGAAAATCTGTAAATCAAATTTAACACCTAAAAATAAGATCACTGCAATAAACCAGTTGGCAGTACCAGTTGCCACATATGGATTTGGGGTGATAGACTGGCCACAAGGGGAACTGGATAAGTTGGATGTTCGGACCAGGAAGACCCTAACCCTTCATAAGGTAACATACAGAAACCAAAGCCTAGATAGGATATATATGCCACGTAAAGAGGGAGGGCTGGGCCTAATTGAAATGAACCAGGCCTACAGGGCAACAATAATAAGCATTGGTCAATACCTAAAAAGCGCTAATGATGAGACGATGGAAAAGGTCACCCAACATCATGAAACCCTCAGTATTAACACATCTATAACTAAACAAGCCGAGACCTTTGCAGCAGATTTATTAGATAACATGAAAGCCAGTCAGCAAAACCCAGCAACAAAAATAGCTAGAAAGACGAGAGAAAAATACAGTAAAAGGACACAGGAGGAAAGAAAAGAAAGATGGAAACAACATAAGCGAGCAGGACGTTTCCAGGAGGAACTCAATAGGGATTATATTGATAGGGAAGAGACATTGCGCTGGATCAGGAATGGAGATCTGGGGTACGACGAGGAGAGACTAGTGATTGGAGCACAAGACCAGGGACTTCTAACCAATGGTTTTAAAAAAATGGCAGGATTGTCACAGAGTGACAAATGTCGATTCTGTCATGTAGCGGTGGAGAGTGTAAGCCACCTGCTCTCCGGCTGCCAGGTCCTCATGGCTGATGGACACTACACTGCTCGCCACAATAAGATCTGCCGTTATATACACTGGAAAATATGCAAAGAATTCAAAATAGAAGTAAAAGGACCAGTATGGGAGCACGATCCAGAGCCAGTTAGCTCCAACGGAGATATTACCATCTTTTATGACAAGGAAATCCCAACTGGAAGACACATTGAAGGAGGAGCAATAAAACCGGACATAGTTATCTTGAACAAAAAGGGCAAAACTGCCCAATTAATCGATGTAACTATACCAAACGACTACGGCCTCAACAGAGCAGAAAGAGAAAAAATAACAAAATATCAAGACCTCAAAAACGATCTAAGGAGCACCTGGAATCTGCAGGATGCAGATATTATACCTGTGGTGGTGGGAGCAACTGGGATGGTTAAGAAGAACTTGAAAAAATATCTACAAGCAATACCCGGCTGCCCTAGCATCTGTGAAATACAGATCTCAGCAATCAGAGGAACAGTCTCTATCTTAAAGAGAGCCCTTGGATACAAAGCTTTTTAATTTAAAGTGTAATCATAGACCCCTGGCTGGGGCCCATTGCACTTGTAAGGAAATGAGATGCAAATAAATAAAACAGTGAGAAGCCTTTTTCTTGTGAAACATGTGGTCAAAGTTTTACTCAACGTGCTCATTTGATAACTCACGTGAGAACTCATACATGTGAGAAGCCGTAGTCTTGTAAAGTCAGAAAAAATTAAAACTCAGAGTTGAGGTGCTGTTCTCCACTGTTGTCTATTGATTTTTATTGTTAGTTTTAAGTCTCCTTTGTGTGAATGAAATGTTCTTTAAATTGTTGAAACTGTATTGTAAAAATAAATCAGTTTGGCAGGAACATCTATCGTCAGATCATCTGCATATTCATTCTGCTCTGGGCTCTCAGACCTCTAATTAATGTGTTCGATGCATAGACATCGTCAGCAAGGGCGTAACTTTGTTTCAAACATTGGAGGCGTTGAGATCTCTGCCTGTATAAGGATAAGATTTTTTTTTTTTAATCTTTTTATAATAGGACTGTCAGGCTATCAGGACAAGCAGTTGTCTCCAATGTCCTCTTTTTCATTTTTAAAGGAAAATTATTTTTTTAAGAAAAAATTACAGTATATGTATCCTAGTGTGGAGAAAGAGTGCAAAATCGTTAATTTTGCTGAAAGAACAAGGCTAATCTTCCTCTTTATTTTGGCATTCCCATATTAGTAACAGTTGTAAAAAATGATTTCCCTGGTTTACCAAATCTATATTAAGCCTTGTAATAGTCGATGCCACTATGAAGCAGCAGGCCTTCTTAATACCCATTATGTGTTAAGTATTTCAGCACTGGCAGAAAACAAGGTTTGACTATTGTTACTTGGTCATGTGTGTCTCTAGTCATCAGCGCCGTCTCTCTCTCCCTTCGAACAACTGTGCTGATGCTCCGGTTACCTTTACCTCGTCTCCTTCTTGGTTCACTCTGCTGCTGCCACATTCTTACTCCTGATATTAAAAAAAAGCTCAGTTAATGTTCAAATAGTTGAAAAGAGGTACTTCATGGACAGTTTTGGAGGATGTGCAGTCATGTGAAAAAATTAGGATACCCTGTATAAGCCTGTGTTGTTGTTTGTTTTGTTTTTTTTTACACATTTGAACATATGGATATTTAATATCTGTTTAAAATACTGGGAGATTCATGTAATACAATTAAACAATTAAGAATCACTTAAAGACTTTCTGCAAATTTTCTGTAAAATATAATTCTAAACAAATAGTGAGGAATAAATTAGGACACTCCTCATCTTTTTTAGGACACCCCCACATTCATTCACACTTAAAATGGCTAAAATAAATATTAAAAAATGCAAATAAAAATAAAAACAAGGTTAGACATAGATATGTGAACATTTGTTAATAAAGAACTGAATATTTAATGGGGTATCCTAATTTTTTCACATGACTGTAATTCATGCTAGATTTTCCTAAGCCAAAAACTTGGAAAGATGTAAAATATCCTTTACTCCTTCTTCCCTCTGAATAGCATCTTAACAGTGCAATCAGTATTAACTGAGGTTAATCTAGCCACTGAATGAGGCTGAATCACCATTATTCTTAACTCACTTTATTTTGTCATCAATCAGTGGTGGTGATTAAAGCATTTATTCTGACAGGACTGATGTTTTTTTCATTAACTCATGATGTCACCACTTGCCACCATGTGGCTATTTCTTGCCGAGCAAATGAACTAAGGACACTACTGTGATTTAGTCAGCTAGACTATGACAAAAGTAACAGTTATCCTGCCTGCAGAGGCATTATGAACACAGCAAGGTGTGCTGCTTCATTCATGAAATGAAATCTGCGAGTAGATTTGTGACTAAATCATTCTGGTATTAAAAACTTATTCTGGATTCATTATTTAGACATTTAATTTTTTACAATGACATTCAGTTTTCAAATTTCAAAAAGGTTATTTTCCATGACAAAAATAGCAAATTTGAGAAAAATGCTGCATTTTCATGAGAAACTGACTTTAGGGGGAAAACAACATGGGAGAAATACTGCATTTTTATACAAAAAGTAGGCAAATTTACAAGAAAATAATGTCTCTGATTTACAACAAAGCTGTAAAACTGACAAAAAAGTTGCACACATGAAAAAGTGACATTAGAAACATCACAGTGATACATAAAAACACTGATGAAGTTTATTAAGGGAGAACAAAAGATTGGACAGAATATTTGGAGCCCCAAAAGTCAGTAGTGAAGACGGCTCTAACTTTAAATGGGTTTATTATATGCGTTTAGTCAATCAATAATATATGTACATACACACACACGTGTATATTCAGTACTGAAGTGACCATACAGGAAAAGCATCAGGCTGGAGGAGATGACAGATGCTGCAAGAAAAAAAAATGCTGGAAGAAGCATTGCAGCTTTTTTTTTTTTTTTTTTTTTTTTATCCAATTCTTTTTTTAACTCTCCATTTATTGCAAATGGACCCTGAAACACCAACAAATTCAAAAGGTACGATGTTTAGGTAATGAATCTTGTTATACTAAGTGCTCAATCACTATACAGTGATGATAATAAGCCATCAATATCTCAGTGTTTGATAACTGCTAATTTGTGTAATGCTGTCTCATGACTAAATAAATTGGGAACAGAAAATTAGAAATGGGATTTTAAGCTCAATAATTAAATTCCAAATAAATCAGTGATGCTGTATTGCAGTGCTTTTGAACTCATTTTAACACATTATGCATGTGGATAAAATTTAGAGTGCTGTATTTTCCTTAATGAGAGATTTTAAAAAGTTGAGGCGGATGAAATGTATCTATTCTTTCATTCATCTATTTGGTGTTTCTTATTTACAGTGGGGTAAAAAAGTATTTAGTCAGCCACCAATTGTGCAAGTTCTCCTACTTAAAAGATGACAGAGGTCTCCAATTTTCATCATAGGTATACCTCAACTATGAGAGACATAATAGGAAAAAAAAAAAAATCCAGAAAATCACATTGAAGGATTTTTAATGAATTAATTGGTAAATTCCTCGGTAAAATAAGTATTTGGTCAATAACAAAAGTTCATCTCAATACTTTGTTATATACCCTTTGTTGGCAATGACAGAGGTCAAACGTTTTCTGTAAGTTTTCACAAGGTTTTCACACACTGTTGCTGGTATTTTGGCCCATTCCTCCATGCAGATCTCCTCTAGAGCAGTGATGTTTTGGGGCTGTCGCTGGGCAACACAGACATTCAACTCCCTCCAAAGATTTTCTATGGGGTTGAGATCTGGAGACTGGCTAGGCTGCTCCAGGACCTTGAAATGCTTCTTACGAAGCCACTCCTTCGTTGACCGGACGGTGTATTTGGGATCATTGTCATGCTGAAAGACCCAGCCACATTTCATCTTCAATGCCCTTGCTGGTGGAAGGAGGTTTTCACTCAAAATCTCATGATACATGGCCCCATTCATTCTTTCCTTTACATGGATCAGTCGTCCTGGTCCCTTTGCAGAAAAACAGCCCCAAAGTATGATGTTTCCACTCCCATGCTTCACAGTAGGTATGGTGTTCTTTCTCCTCCAAACACGACAAGTTGAGTTTTTACCAAAAAGTTCTATTTTGGTTTCATTTGACCATATGACATTCTCCCAATCCTCTTCTGGATCATCCAAATGCTCTCTAGCAAACTTCAGATGGGCCTGGACATGTACTGGCTTAAGCAGGGGGACACGTCTGGCACTGCAGGATTTGAGTCCCTGGCGGCGTAGTGTGTTTCTGATGTAGCCTTTGTTACTTTGGTCCCAGCTCTCTGCAGGTCATTCACTAGGTCCCCCCATGTGGTTCTGGGATTTTTGCTCACCGTTCTCGTGATCATTTTGACCCCATGGGGTGAGATGTTGCGTGGAGCCCCAGATCGAGGGAGATTATCAGTGGTCTTGTATGTCTTCCATTTTCTAATAATTGCTCTCACAGTTGATTTCTTCACACCAAGCTGCTTACCTATTGCAGATTCAGTCTTCCCAGCCTGGTGCAGGTCTACAATTTTGTTTCTGGTGTCCTTTGACAGCTCTTTGGTCTTGGCCATAGTGGAGTTTGGAGTCTGACTGTTTGAGGTTGTGGACAGGTGTCTTTTATACTGATAAAGAGTTCAAACAGGTGCCATTAATACAGGTAACGAGTGGAGGATAGAGGAGCCTCTTAAAGAAGAAGTTACAGGTCTCTGAGAGCCAGAAATCTTGCTTGTTTGTAGGTGACCAAATACTTATTTTACTGAGGAATTTACCAATTCATTAAAAATCCTTCAATGTGATTTTCTGGATTTTTTTTTTTCTCATTTTGTCTCTCACAGTTGAGGTATGCCTATGATGAAAATTGGAGACCTCTCTCATCTTTAAAGTGGGAGAACTTGCACAATTGGTGGCTGACTAAATACTTTTTTGCCCCACTGTATATATTCATTTAGATGCTCTTGTGCAGTTGTGGTATTTTCAGTCGATAGAAGATCTGAAAATGATCTGCAGGGAAAATAATTTCTTTTAACATGGATGTTTAAGAATGGCCTTCAGAGTGACTTAGTAATCAAAATTGGTAAAATTTGCCTTTTAATTGAATTTCATAATTATCAAAATCATGATGTCTTAAAAATGCTGAACAATTTAAGGTTAACTTGAATTTTGTGGGGCTGACAAACAATATTTAAAGGCATTTATTTTTAAGGACCAGTGGTACAGAGATTTTGTTTGGACTTGATAAATGTTTGGAGCTGCTAACATTTTGATGAGTACTGAAACATGTAAATTTCACTCCAACAGCTGACGACCAAATCCATTCTGGTCTCATGAAATGTGATCAGAGGTCCACCCTCCAGTGGACCCATGTGCCTCCTTTGGGTACACTGGGTCCTTGATGTAGCACTTTTCATCGAGATCCGCTGGACCACTCTTAGTCTGTCCTTTGACCCAGGACCAGTTTGCCTTGGGAGACCCTACCAGGAGCAAGTTGCCCCCAACAACATAGCTCCTGCGATCATTCGGGCACTGAAACCCCTCCACCATGATAAGGTGGGGATCCACGGAGGGAAATGACCCATATGATTGCAAGCAATAAAAAAATCTGACTTGCTGACAGCTGTTTTGAATATTTGATAAGGAGTCTTCAGTCATGACTCTTACAAAAGCATTACAAGTAAAAAAAAAAAAAAAAAAAAATAGTGATATTGTGGAGATGTGTGGAAAGACGAGGCTGAGTTTATTTCTCAAGATCAGTTTTATTCACCATCACATTCTCCAACATCCAAAAACAGAAAAGAGGAAGCATGCCCCCACCTCTGTCCCTTTTATACCCCAGGACATCAAAGCATGCAGTCACATTGTCTTTACATCCCAAATCACAATGCACCCCCCTTCAGGTCTTCTGTCTCCACCTGAAGTCCTGGTGGTCAGGAAATCCCTCACGGCCATCTCTCTGCATACAAAAGGCCAGACTTCACATCCTCCTGCTACCCCTAGGAGGTTCAGACCTTTTGTTCCTCTGAGACGTGCAGTAAACAATAAGCATACAGTAATAAGCATGTGAAGAGCATGTGGTAGAGCATCCGCACCACACCCGGGAGGCAGGGGTTCAAATCCCGGCCGGGTCATACCAAAGACCATATAAAAATGGTGCTTTCTGCCTTCTAGCGTGGTGCTCCGCATAATGGAATGGGGAAAGTAAAGTTACGCACAGAGCTACCAGAGGACTGACCCCCCGCTGTAGCTTTCACTACTTACAGTAGCTGTGTGGCCTAGGGTCAGAGAAACGGAGATAGGCGCCGCCCATATACACCTTCAGGTGTGAAGGGATTAACTAACTAACTAACTAATAAGCATGTGAAGCATATGTGCACCACGTGACCCCCCCCCCCCAAACGTCTAAGATGGAACAACATAACCACAGATTGCATGTCATACTAAAATCACTACATATCAGTCCAAGTGCCGCTTAGGTCTCAACCTTCTCCCGTATCTGCTGTAAGCGGGCTGTACCACTTCCACGGCGTCTTCCAGCTGTGGATCTGCTGCCTGGGGATGAGAACTGTTAGTCAACCTCTGTGGGTGTTCTGGGGAATGCTCTCTAGGGGGTCTGCCATGCCGAGGAGCCTTCGCCAACTGCACAACTTTGTCAGCTACCACAAAAGCGGGTTTGAGCCTGTTAATGCCAATCCTTTCTTTTCTGCCCCCCAAATCTAGCAAAAAATGCTTATCCCCTGTTTCCAGCACTCTATATGGTCCGTCATAAGGTGGGCGTAAAGGCGGACGATGGGCATCATGTCTGACAAAAACAAACTCCGCATTTTTTAAAGCCTTAGGCACAAAAACACGCGGAAAACTGTGGTGAACGGGGCCAGGTAGCGTGCTCGGGCCCGTGCTATTCTGTAACCGCTGAGCCGGGGAGCCCTCTGGCGCTGGATTATCTGAGAGAAATTCCCCGGGCAGCCCAAGTGGCTGTGCGAAAACTAGCTCAGCTGGGGAGGCTTCTAAATCCTCTTTAGGTGCAGAACGCAACCCCAATAAAACCCATGGTAGCTTGTCCACCCAATTTGCATCCGTAAGCGACGCTCTGAGAGCCGCCTTCAATGACCTGTGAAAACGTTTGCATAACCCGTTAGCCTGCGGGTTGTACGCGGTCGTGCGGTGGATCGTTGCCCCCAGGCTGCGGGCCATCGCTGACCAAAGTTCGGAAACAAATTGCGGGCCTCTGTCGGACGTAATGTCCGACGGGACTCCAAAACGCGCTACCCATGCCGTCAAAAACGCGCGCACCACCTCCTCGGCTGTGGTTGACGACAGCGGGACCACTTCCGGCCAGCACGTGGTGCGGTCAACCATTGTCAGAAGATGTGTGCACCCTTGTGAGGGCGGGAGGGAGCCTACGAGGTCCACGTAGACATGATCAAACCTTTTAGCCGGGATGTGAAACAGCTTCAAGGGAGCTCTCGTGTGTCTATGAACCTTGGCCCGCTGGCAGGCCGTGCAGGCTGCCGCCCACTCTCTAACTTGTTTGCGCAGGCTCGGCCATACAAATTTCTCTCCTACCATTTTGACCGACGCGCGCACTCCTGGGTGCGCCAGAGAATGGATCGAGTCAAAAACGCGGCGGCGCCACACGACTGGAACCACCGGACGCGGCCACCCAGTGGAGACATCGCAGATTAGGGGGGGCATACCGTCTTGCAGCACCCTGTTCTCCAACCTTAACCCTGTTGGTCCAGACTGGAGCGCGCACACATCTGCGTCGCTAACCTGCTCCACGGCCATGGCTGCATAATCTATCCCCACGCGGACCGGGGCCGCGCGCACTTCCGCGTCGCTAACCTGCTCCGCGGCCATGGCTGCAGGATCTACCTCCGCGCGGGCTGGAGCCCCCACGGCGCGCGAGAGGCAGTCTGCCACTACATTAAGTTTACCCACCACATGCTGGATATCAGTAGTAAACTCCAATATCGCGGCCAGCTGTCTCTGCTGCCGGTCCGACCAAGGTTCTGAAATCTTGGCCATCGCGAAAGTCAGCGGCTTGTGGTCAACGAACGCGGTGGAACGGCGTCCTTCCAGCCAGAACTGGAAGTGGCGAATGGCCAAGTGGAGAGCTAACAACTCCCTGTCGAATGCGCTGTATTTTCGTTCGCTGTCGTGCAGGGTCTTACTGAAAAAGGCGAGCGGTTGCCAGGCTCCGGCTACACACTGTTCCACAACCGCCCCTATGGCCACATCTGATGCGTCAGTAGTGAGCGCCATGCGGGCTGCTGGGACTGGATGTGCTAACAACGCAGCGTTTGCCAGGGCTGTTTTGACTTCAGAAAATGCGCATTCTCGCTCCGGAGACCATTAGACTTTATTTGTGGGTTTTTGTTTTTTTTAGTGCAGCATACAATGGTTGCATGAGGTACGCTGCGCGGGGGAGGAAACGGTTATAAAAATTTACCATTCCCAAAAACTCCTGTAACGCTTTGACCGTTTGTGGCTGGGGAAAATTTGTTACTGCGCGCACTTTGTCAGGCAGAGGGACCGCTCCCTCTGGGGAGACGCGATGCGCCAAAAAATCAATCTGCGTCACCCCGAACTGACACTTTGCCGGGTTAATTATTAACCCGTGCTCTGCCAACCTCCGGAAAACTGCCGTGAGGTGGTTTTCGTGTTCGTCTTCGGACACACTGGCTACCAATATGTCATCCAGGTAGACGAACACGAAAGGGAGATCGCGCAAAACCGCGTCCATCATGCGTTGGAACGTCTGCGCCGCGCCTTGAAGCCCAAACGGCATGCGCAAAAACTCGAAAAGCCCGAAAGGAGTTATCACCGCTGTTTTGGGTATGTCCTCAGCACGCACTGGGACCTGGTGGTAACCGCGTACCAAGTCTATTTTAGAAAAAACGCGCGCCCCCGCCAAATGAACTGAAAAATCTTGGATGTGCGGGATCGGGTAGCAGTCGTGTGCTGTAGCGTTGTTCAGCCTGCGGAAATCACCGCAAGGCCGCCATGAGCCATCAGCTTTCGGGACCATGTGAAACGGTGAAGCCCATGGGCTCTTCGAACGCCTGATGATGCCCAACCTCTCCAGGTTGGCGAACTCCTCGCGCGCTATGGTCAGTTTAGCTGAATCCAAGCGCCGAGCTTTTGCGAAAACGGGCCGTCCGGTGATAGTAATAAAATGTTCCACCCCGTGTTTAGCCACTGTCGCCGAAAATGTTGGGACGGTGAGTGCTGGGAACTGAGTGAGGAGTGTGTGGAACTTACCACCTGCAGCTGTGACGTTGGCTTGTGCTGTTGGCGAGGCCACTCGAGCTGTACAGGGAATAGAAGAAAAAGAAAGTGCATTAACCAGGCGTCTGTTAGCAAGATCGACCAACAAACTATGTGAGCACAAAAAATCAGCCCCTAACATGTTGAAATTGACTGCCGCTATGACAAAAGTCCACTCGAATGTACGGCCGTGTAAAGACAGAAGCAGAGTCCTCTCACCGAAGGTCTTAATTCCCGAGCCGTTCGCTGCTGACACCCGGGGACCACTGGAAGGTGCCAGCCGGTCAGCGTAGGAAGGTGTGATGAAACTCAGCTGGGAGCCCGTGTCCACGAGGAAGTGCCTCCCCGAGTGCGCGTCCCTCAAGTAGAGCAGCTTGTTCTCCTCTCCGAGGGCCGCAGCTGCTACTGACCCCTGGTCTTGGCGTTTCCCGAGCGCTTAAAGTGGCACGGTGGAATGCACTTGCATGCCCTCTCTGCGAAGCGGCGATGGTAGAAGCAAAGGATGGGGTCTGCTCCGTGTTTCCCGGCCCCTGCCGCCGCCATCGTCGGTGAGTCTGGTGCTGCAGCCTCTGGCCCCCTGCCATCTTCAGACGTTGCGCCTGGCCCCGCTGCCGCAGCCGCGCGCCGTTTACTGGCGTCGACGAGTCGTTGCGCCTCCTGGCCCAGCTCGTGGTAGTCTCGTCAGGCCAGCAGTGGTGAACTGGCCAGGGTCACTCTCACCTCTGACGGTAGGGTTCTGAGGAAAAGGTGGGTGAAGATGAAGTTATCATCTTCGGAGTCTCTCAAACTCAACATCTTCCCCATCAGGTCTGCAGGTCTGTCGCCCTCAAATTCAGTCAGCGCCAGGAGCCTCTCTGCTCGCTCCTGCACCGAGGGGGTGAAGTAACGAATGAGTGCAGCCTTCAACGTGCTGTACTTGTCGCTGTCCTGCGGGTGGTTGATCAGGCTCTCCACTCGCTGGGCTGTGTGGTTGTCCAGCTTCGCAACCACATGGTAGAACTTTGTGGCATCTACCGAAATCCTCCGGAGGTGGAACTGTGCCTCGACTGCGTTAAACCAGGAGCGCGGATTGTTCGGCCAGAAGTCTGGTAGTTGAACTGTGGCTGCGTTCGTTTGGCTGACTCCTGACGAGTCTGGCTCGGGAGATTCGTCTCCGCTCATGATACGTCTTAGGGTCACCAATGTGGAGATGTGTGGAAAGACGAGGCTGAGTTTATTTCTCAAGATCAGTTTTATTCACCATCACATTCTCCAACATCCAAAAACAGAAAAGAGGAAGCATGCCCCCACCTCTGTCCCTTTTATACCCCAGGACATCAAAGCATGCAGTCACATTGTCTTTACATCCCAAATCACAATGCACCCCCCTTCAGGTTTTCTGTCTCCACCTGAAGTCCTAGTGGTCAGGAAATCCCTCACGGCCATCTCTCTGCATACAAAAGGCCAGACTTCACATCCTCCTGCTACCCCTAGGAGGTTCAGACCTTTTGTTCCTCTGAGACGTGCAGTAAACAATAAGCATACAGTAATAAGCATGTGAAGCATATGGAACCCACATATGTGCACCACAATATGAAGAGATGTCGGGCTACAGCCAACACTCATTTGCAGCACAAAAGAAATATTGGCAGCTCCACGGTGATTTGTTCATCATTCAACAAAGGTTGGCATCCTCCTTGGTTATAATTTTGTTGATTATTTTTCTATTTAAAGCTGCGTCTATTGTGTAAAAAAAGCAAGTTTTATAGATTCCGTTAAGATCACATTTTTAACCTGATACTAACTATAAACACATCAGGCTTAAAGTTTAATCACGGACTTTGTATTTCTGTGAGAAATACAAACTTCATATTTGTATTTGTCTGTGAGAAATAAATGATCCTTGGTGTATGGATTGGGTGAAATCTGTTGTAAACTGCAGCCGTAGAGCTTTATTTCCAGAGATACTGTGGTGTTTTGGACTTGCTGACTTGCCGTAGGTGGCGTGATGACGTGGCGAGCTTGCCGTGTACCAATGGGCGCCAATCTCCTATACATAGTTAGTTGTGTCGTTCCAAGGTTGTCATAGCCAGGAGTGGTGCTGGGGATAAGCTCCCAGCACTCAAAAAATGCTCCCCATGGCGTGCGTCTCAAATAGCCTCTGACAACCAAGTCCAACTCCTGGCCTGCTTGTGTGGCTTAGCTTCTAAGCCCGACGGAACTTGCTTCTACTGACAGGAGAAGGGGCGAAGGTGAGTCTCTAGCACCTTCGAACCAGTTGATCCAGATCCCCATCTACCCAGATGCTTTGGGTAGATGGGGCTCGACAACCAGGGAGAGTAGTCCATCTAGGAGAAGGGAAACCCTGATTTCAAACCTCTGCTGCCTTGCGGCATACCCGGTCACGGGAAAGGCTTCAGGAGTCACCCCTGAGGTAAAATCCAAAGTCAGAGCCCTTAAGACAGTCCGTCATTGATTTAAACTTCATTCTGGCAGCTCCTGCAATGGCGCTGGTGCCAAACTGTAACAGGATCCATCAGCGATGTGGAGAGGGGGGACATGCTACATGGGCAACAGCCTGCCCTCCACATTGCCCAGGCTAGCATCCAGCAACACTCACCAACACAAACTCACACCCTACACCCTGGAGAGGTCACTCCAGCTTCGCTTGCAGCATCGACACATCACGGGGAGCAACAGTTAGCAGTTATAAGTCATTGCTCGATTGGCGTAGAGCTTGGCACCAGGGGTTGGTCCTGACGGTGGGAGGGATCCTTGGATCTCACTGGACAACTACCGCCCACCTCAGGCTGGGCAGCCCCCAGCCAGTAAAGTGTTGTCCCACCACAGTCTGCCATCCTCATTGGGTGCATGAGGATCAGGAAATGTCCAAACAGCAGACTCCAATCATCACACCAGGAAACAAAACAAAACAATGAAAGAAACCAGCTCTGAAACTGGGATGTTGGAACGTTCGGACAATGATGACCAGTCTTTCTAAAAACCTTGAGGACATCAGTGACTCCAGGAAAACAGCTGTCATAAGTGACGAGCTCAGGAGGCTGCATGTGGACATGGCCACCCTTCAGGGAACAGGTCTTGCTCACTCAGGCATGCTGAAGGAGAAGGACTACACATTCTACTGGCAGGGGAAAGACTCTGATGAGTCAAGGGAGCATGGAGTCGGCTTTGCAGTAAGGAGCAACCTGCTGAATATGGTACAGCCAGGCAGCAATGGCACAGAGTGTCTCCTCACTCTTTGCCTCAACACCTTCGAAGGCCCAGTCACCCTTGTTAGCATGTATGCCCCGACACTGTCTTCCACACCGGACACAAAGGATGAGTTCGACGAGAAGCTTGCATCCATTGTCGCAAGCATCCCCAGCAAGGAGCAACTTTGTTGTCCTGGGTGACTTCAGTGCCAGAGTGGGTGCAGATCATGACTCATGGCCCTCATGCCTTGGACAGTTTGGTGTGGGCAAAATGAATGAGAACGGCCAATGACTGCTTGAGCTTTGTGGTTACCTTGAATTGTGCATCGCCAATTCCTGCTTCAGGACAAAGCCTCAGCACAAGGTCTCTTGGAGACATCCATGCTCAAAGCACTGGCATCAGCTAGATCTCATCCTGATCAGGCGTGCCGCCATCAAGAACATCCTCCACACACACTCTTACGACAGTGCAGACTGCGACACAGATCACTCCCTGGTCTGCTGCAAGATCAGGCTACAGCCAAAGAGGATCCACCGCTCAAAGAAACAAGGGAACTCCGCATTGATGTCAGCAAGATGTCTTGACCAGACCTCGTGGAAAAGTTTGCAGAGACCTTCAAGAAGGAAATGCAAACCTCACAGCCCAGAGACTCTGCCACAGATAAGTGGGAAGTACTGTGGGACACTTGCACCCCACCGCCTTGGCTACCTTTGGTTAGAAGTCCTCCAAGTCTCATGACTGGTTTGAGGCCAAGTCCACAGAGATGACTCCTGTCATTGAAGCCAAGCACGCTGCTCTCACAGAGTATAAGCAGTCACCCAGTGAGAAGAACCTTCAGATTCTCAGGGTTGCCAGTAGCAAGGCTTAGCAGACTGCCAGGTGTTGCGCCAACGAATACTGGACAGAGCTCAGTGAAGACATCCAGACAGCTGCTGCTATAGGCAACATTAGAGGGATGTACGATGGCATCAAGAAGGTGCTTGGACCAGTCCAGAGCAAGACGGCGCCCCTCAAATCTTCCACTGGAGTAGTAATTACAGACAAGGGCCAACAGATGGAGAGATGGGTGGAATACTTCGCCAACCTCTACTCCAAACAGAACACCGTGTCCCCCACAGCTCTTGACGCCATCGAGTGTATTGCAATCATAGAGGAGCTGGATGTAGAGCCAACCATAGAGGAACTTAGGAGGGCCATCGACAGCTTGGTCTTAGGCAAAGCCCCAGGCAGCTACGGGATTCCCCCGGACCTGATCCAAATACTGCAAGACTACCCTCCTGCTCCCATTATATGAAGTCCTCTGTCAGTGCTGGCAAGAAGGGGCTGTACCACAGGACATGAAGGATGCCAAGCTCATCACCCTCTATAAGAGCAAGGGCGAAAGAAGTGTCTGCAACAATACAGAGGCATCTCTCTACTCAGCATTGTCAGCAAAGTCTTTGCTTGGGTCATTTTGATCCACCTGCAGAAGCTGGCAGAATGCGTCTACCCAGAGTCGCAGTGTGGCTTTCGTGCCAAGAGGTTAACGAGAGACATGGTCTTCTCCTTCTGCCAACTCCAGAAGTGCAGAGAACAGTAGATACCCCTGTATGTCGCCTTCATAGATCTCACCAAGGCATTTGACTTTGTCAGCAGAGACAGCCTGTTCAAGATTTTCCCACAGATAGGCTGCCCACCAAAGCTGCAGAGCATGATCAAGTCTTTTCACTCAGACATGAAGGGGACTGTGCAGTTCAATGGGTGTTCCTCCGACCCCTTAAGCATCTGCAATGGCATCAAACAAGGCTGTGTCCTTGCTCCCACACTCTTTGGGATATTCTTCGCTCTTCTCCTAAAGCATGCCTTTGGCACTGCAACTGAAGGAATTTACCTCCGCACCAGGTCAGATGGCAGGCTGTTCAACCTTGCCCACCTCAGAGCCAAGACGAAGGTTTGCGAAATGCTCATCAGAGACATGCTGTTTGCTGACGACGTAGCAATTGCAACACACACCCAACAGGAACTGCAGACACTAATGGAGCGCTTCTCACAGGTCTGCAAGGATTTTGGACTCACCATTAGCCTGAAAAAGACCAATGTCCTGGGACAAGACACTGAATCACCACCTGCCATCACCATCGATGACTATGACCTCGACATTGTCCACCACTTCACCTACCTTGGCTCTACCATAACTGTCAACCTCTCCCTTGACACAGAAATAGACAGGAGGATCTGGAAGGCAGCTACAACACTCGCTCGGCTCACAGCCAGAGTGTGGACAAACTCCAAGCTGTCGGTGAAGACTAAGATGGCAGTGTATAATGCCTGTGTCATCAGCACACTGCTGTACGGCAGTGAGTCATGGACAACATATGCCAGACGGGAAGCGACTCAGCATCTTCCATCTGCAAAGCATCCGCCGCATCCTGGGCATATCCTGTCAGGACAGGGTAACCAACACAGATGTCTTGAATTGCGTGGGACTTCCTAGCATGTTCACTCTCATCAGACAGCGCAGGCTGCGCTGGTTAGCCCATGTCCACCACTTGGACGATGGGCACATCACAAAGGACATCCTGTATGGAGAACTGGCATCTAGGAGATCCACTGGTCGCCCCCAGCTCCGGTACAAAGATGTCGTTAAGAGAGACATGAAGGCCACCGACATCAACACAGAGACCTGGGAGAGCCTAGCAGGTGACCATGCAAAGTGGAAAGGGATCCTGAAGCAACACCTGAAATCAGGGGAGGAGAAAATGATTACCACTGCTGCAGCAAAATGAGCACGCAGGAAGGAAAGCAGCAGCTTCAAAAGACCAGAGACTACACACAGGTGTGACCTTTGCGATAGAGACTGCCGCTCCCACATCAGTCTATTTAGCCACAGACAATGCTGCTCCAGGCGAACAGATAACCAGAACTAGGATGCTTCACCCATGGTCAACCCTGACCGACGGAGACCTGAGAAGAAGTTAGTTGTGTGTAGAATAAAGTAGAGTACGGTCGACATTTGCTGTCTGCACCTCATTCTTAAATATAACAAATGGTGATGAGGATAAACCTTATAACTCTTACATGAAAGCGTGCTTGGCACTCCCACAGCCGTTCCTCACTCTGCCACGTGAGCTGCCGATCCCCTGACCCCGCTGGCATAAGAGGTTCCAAAATTATATCACCGCTGCCGGCTTAGACAGTGTTAACAATGAGAAGCTTAAGGGAATGCTAACCTATTATCTCAGTGCCGAAGGACAGCGTCTGCTTCACTCTATGGGCCCTACGGACACATACAAAGACTGTGTGACTGTGATGAACACGTGTTACGCTGACAAAAACAGTGTAACGGCACGGAGAGTGATTTTCAACCAGCGCTGCCAGTGTGAGGGTGAGTCAGTCCGGCATTATGTAGCAGACCTCCGAGACTGAGCAAACACCTGTGATTATGGAGGGTTGATGGAAGAGATAATACACGATAAGCTAATGGAGAGTACTAACAACATGAGGCTGCAGAGTAGGCTGTTTTCAACAGCAGACAAGCTAACACTGGATGAGACTGGGAAATTGGCATCCCAGATGGAGGCAGAGGATGAGCCATTATCACAGCTAACGCCGCCTAGCTAACAAGCGTCTTGTCCGACCCCACGAACACAGGTCATCGCTGCCGGCCAACATGCCAGCCCCACTTTTCCCCACCACAACCGGAAAAAGAAGGGTAGGAAGCAGGACGACACGGGCAAGCGCCCACCCTGCGATGGCTGTGGTTCATCTTGGCACCAAATCCAATCTTCCGCCTGTCCAGCCAAAGGGATGAAATGCTACCACTGTAAAAAAAATTGAACCATTTTGCTAGTCTGTCGCTCAACCATCACAGACACCACGGCCCGCTCACCTGGCTCAGCTGCCATTCTCTCAGTTGGCACGAAAAAATGGCCATTCAGGTGGTGTAAAGTGGAACTAGACGGCATAGACATGCCACTGCTGCTGGACACGGTGGCCTCGATGACCCTCCTGAACATGCCTACGGTCAGGAAACTGTTCTCCAGGAAGACAGTCACTGCGGACATGGAGAACTTGTTTGGTTATGGTAATGCCAAAATAGGTATGGTGGGAACAGTCAGTTTTGCCATGTGATGCAGCTCCAAGGCTGTTCCTTCATTTACTTTCCAGGTGACGCACAGGGGGCTCGATCTGCCGGGCATCGATCTGATCAGCGAGCTGGGTTTCTCCATCACCGACACAATGGGTGCCACTATTCTGACAGACACCTCATTCTGGCATCACCGTTGGCCAGTGCTTTTCACTGGGATGGGCTGCCACACCTCTTTCAACCACCAACCGCTCATTGACCAGACGATGTCCCTGAAAATTCAGACTCTCCGCCGGTTACCCCTTGCAGTATGGGACGACGTCACAGCAGAGCTGCAGAAGCTGTTACACACCGGCATCACTGAGTGGGTCGACGCATCTTGCTGGATCTCAGACTTGCTGGTGGCAAAGAAGAAGACAGGTTGGCCTACGACCATGAATTGTCCTCAGAACGGTGAACAAGGCTGTGATGCCCGACAAATATCCCCTGCCCACAACGGAGGAGCTGACGGTGGCGTTCCATGGTTTGAAGATTTTTTTCCAAACTGGACTTCCGCCAAGGCTACCTACAGGTTCCCCTTCATCCAGACAGCCGCAATCTAACAGCCTTCATCACCCACATGGGAGTATTCAGGTACACCCATGTGCCTTTCAGCCTTAGTTCCACCCAGAGCTGCTTTCAAAAGATCATGGCTACCATCTTGCCCAGTCTCCCAGGGGTGGTGGTGTACTTGGATGATACGGTGCATGGCACAGCATTGGCCTCCCATGACGCCTGGCTTGATAAGGTTATGGAAGTGCTGACGAGACATGGCCTCACACTCAACGAGGAGAAATACATCTTTGGAGCAACGACCATCGAGTTTGTGGGTTTCCGCCTGTCTGCCGAGGGCCTGAGTCCCCTACCCTCAAACGTCGAGGCGGGACTGCAGCTACCCGAGCCTTCATGTCCTGCACAGCTCTCATCCTCTTTAGGTGTGGCAAATTTTTATGGCTGTTTCATTCCCCTGTACTGGGAGACGAAAGACCTACTGTTGGACACCTGCACCAATTCCTTAAGGGGGGAGGTGTTAAGCATCCCTCCATGGGGAATTAGTCTGTAGTGCACTTCATGACGCCATCAGGGTACACCTCCACTCCTAGCCAAGGTGCTAGGGAGGAATTCCTCTTTGGCTCAGTGGTAAGCGTGAGAGGATTTAGATCATGGTGTCATGGGTTCAAATCCCAGCCTGGGAAGTAGGTGTAGGTATGCCTACTGTGAGCAAAAGAGACCATGGAAGTGTTAGTCTCCCTTGCCAGTGGGTAAGGGTGACAGTGGGTATGTCCACCTTGACTGAGGGTTGAAACAGACTTTGTGATTTATGATTCGTGATCCCAGGCTGAAGTAGGCAATTCTGGCCTTGGCCCAGAAAGTGGGTCGTAACAGCCACTACGTGCCTTCCTGAAGCAAGATGCACCCTGGGTGTGGTCCCCACCGTGCTCCGCTGCCATTAGCAAACTGAAGAAACAGCTCACCTCCCCACTGGTGCTTGCCCTTTTTGACTCACAAGGCCCCACGTTCGTGACGTGCGACACCTCCAACACATCAGTGGGAGCCATTTTGTCACAACTGCAAGGAGGAACTGAGTGCCCAGTGGCGTTCACCCAGAGCTCACTCACTTCGGCCGAGCAGAAGAACTCAGTGGGAGAAAGGGAGGCACTGGTGTGCGTTTGGGCATGTAAATGCTGGCACATGTATCTACAGTGGTATGAAAAAGTGTTTGCTCCCTTCCTGATTTTTCATTTTTTTGCATGTTTGTCACGCTTAAATGTTTTAGATCATCAAACAAATTTAAATATTAGACAAAGATAACACAAGTAAACTCAAAATGCAGTTTTTAAATGAAGGTGTTTATTATTAAGGAAAAAAAAATCCAAACCTACGTGGCAAGTGATTGCCCCCTAAACCTAATAACTGGTTGGGCCACCCTTAGCAGCATCAACTACAATCAAGCGTTTGCAGTAACTGCCAATGAGTCTTTTACAGCGCTGTGGAAGAATTTTGGCCTACTTATCTTTGCAGAATTGTTGTAATTCAGCCACATTGGAGGGTTTTCGAACATGAACTGCCTATTTAAGGTCATGCCACAGCATCTCAATCGAATTCAGGTCCGGACTTTGACTAAGCCACTCCAAAGTCTTCATTTTGTTTTTTTTAAGCCATTCAGAGGTGGACTTGCTGGTGTGTTTTGGATCATTGTGCTGCTGCAGAACCCAAGTGCGCTTCAGCTTGAGGTCACGAACAGATGGCCGGACATTCGCCTTCAGAATTTTTTGGTTGAAAGCAGAATTGATGGTGACATTTCCCACAACAAATCTCCCAGGTCCTGAAGCAGCAAAACAGCCCCAGACCATAACACTACCACCACCATTTTTTACTGTTGGTGTGATGTTCCTTTTCTGAAATGCTGTGTTGTTTTTATGCTGGATGTAATGGGACACACACCTTGCAAAAAGTTCAACTTTTGTCTCGTCAGTCCACAGAGTATTTTCCCAAAAGTCTTGGAAATCATCAAGATGTTTTCTGACAAAACTGAGACGAGCCTTTATATTCTTTTTGCTCAACAGTGGTTTTCATCTTGGAACTGTGCCATGCAGGCCATTTTTGCCCAGTCTCTTTCTTAATGTGGAGTCATGAACACTGACCTTAACTGATGCAAGTGAGGCCTGCCTCAGTTCTTTGGATGTTGTTGTGGGGTCTTTTGTGACCTCTTGGATGAGTCGGTGCACTCTTGGGGTATTTTGGTCAGCCGGCCACTCCTGGGAAGGTTCACTATTGCTCCATGTTTTCAACATTTGTGGATAATGGCTCTCACTGTGGTTTGCTGGAGTCCCAAAGCTTTAGGAATGGCTTTATAACCTTTTCCAGACTGATAAATGTCAGTTACTTTTGTTTCTCATTTGTTGCTGAATTTCTTTGGATTGCAGCATGATGTTGAGCTTTTGAGGATCTTTTGGTCTACTTCACTTTGTCAGGCAAGTCCTATTTAAGTGATTTCTTGATTGAGAACAGGTATGGCAGTTATCAGGCCTGGGTGTGGCAAGAGAAATTGAACTCAGCTTTCCAAAGATGTAATAAACTACAGTTAATTTATGTTTTCACGGTGGGGTGGGGGGGGTTACTTTTTCACACAGGGCCTTGTAGGTTTGGATTTTTATTTACCATTAATAATAAACACCTTCATTTAAAAACTGCATTTTGTGTTTACTTCTGTTATTTTTGTCTAATATTTAAATTTGTTTGTTGATCTGAAACATTTAAGTGTGACAAACATACAAAAAAAAGAGAAATCAGGAAGGGGCAAACACTTATTCACACCATTGCATATATAAAACATATTTTGACAGCTGGTTAAAAATGACATTATGTTGGTGAAGCACTTACTAAATGAAAATGGTTTTTTTATGTACTTACACAGTTTCTGAATAAATTCAAAGTTCCAGTCACACCTAAAGATTATGCAGTTGTACAGTATTTGACTCAATCTCATCTGGCCTTTTGAGATTATTACAAGGGGATCATCTTGGTTCAAATTTCAATTTAACTATAAAATGACATTAAATGGCATAGTAATCACAGACAAAAAATGTACAAATAAATATATTCGGAAACTCTGCCATGAATTGGCCACTCTTCTCATCAAATCTTATTGGAATGCCAAATTTGACCATTTGAATTGGAACTTAATCTGGATATATCATAGAAAATACAGCATTATAGACAAAATTAGAGGAATTCCTTTTAAAATCAATCATCTAAACTATCCATTAAAAGTCCTTTCAAAATTTAGTAAAAAAAAAATATGGATTTCATGTGTGTATTTTGTAACAGTGAAAATGAAACGGTCACTTATTTTATGAATGTCTATGTTAAAAAAATTTTTTTTGGATAGAGCTGGAATTTTTTTTTAATTAATTGACAGGTTCTTCTATTTGCTTGACAAAAAGACATTCTGTTTTTTTTTATGACAACAATGACATTGATTGCAAAAAAGGTTTTGTTTTAAATCTTTTTATTAAATTTGGAAAATTTATCATACATAAATGTAAATGGATCAACACTGCCCAACACATACAACAGCTTAAAATTCATATTAGATATTATTCTGAGATGCTTCAAGGACTAAATAACAAAAGCCAAGAAAACATTGGACATCTGCAAAGATTTAAATATTATCTTGTAATATTCACTGTGACACCCCATTATTGTTACTTTGTTGTGGGGTTTTTTAATGTTTCATTTAAAATTCTAATTGTTCATTGTTGAAATAAAGTTTGGGAAATAAGACCAATCTTCATGACTCTCCGTCAAAAAAAGGGAATTACAAAAGGAAGAGATACTCTGCAGTATGGTCCTCCTGAAACTGTGAAATCCATCAATAAATCAACTAGAAAAGCAATCAGTGCATACCTCCCCCAAGGCTCCTTCCATCCTCATGGATCACCTCCAAAATGTAATGGGTTTGTGTGGAGGCCTTGAGCCACTTCTGGTCAAAATTGCATCAAAGTCTATCCACTAGTTTTGGATGATTCTTGCAAACATACTGTGAGAAGTTAAGAGCCTTGGTGGGGGTATGCATTCTTGGATCATCACCAAAATGTAATGGATTCTTCTCTAGGCCAAGGACCACCTCTGGTAAAAATTTCATCCAAATCCATCCAATAGTTTTTGTGTAATCTTGCTGCACAAATACAAACAAGGTTCTTGGTGGAGTATGCACTCTGAGATCATCACCAAAATTTAATGGGTTCATCCTTGGCTCAAAGGCTACCTCTGGTGAAAATTTCATCAGAATCCATTGAGTGTTTTTTGCGTAATCCTGTTAACAGTCAAACAGACGGACAAAAAGCAAACCACCCCAATTACATTACCTCCTTGGCAGAGGTAACGAGAAAAGCACTCAGAGAGGGCATACCTCTGCCAAGGCTCCTTCAGTCCCTCATGGATCACCTCCAAAATGTAGTGGGTTTGTTTTAAAGGATTCTTGCTAACACAGTGTGAGAAGATAAGAGCCTTGGTGGAGGTATGCATTCTGGGATAATCACCAAAATGTAATGGTTTTGTCTGTAGCCCTAGGACCACTTCTGGTGAAAATTTCATCCAAATCCATCCAGTAGTTTTTGTGTAATCCTGCTGCACAATTACAAATAAGGTCCTTGGTGGAGGTATGCACTCTGAGATCATCACCAAAATTTAATGGGTTCATCCTTAGTCCAAGGGCTACCTCTGGCGAAAGTTTCATCAAAATCCATCAAGTAGTTTTTGTGTAATCCTGCTAACAGACAAACAGAAACAAACCACCTCAATGACACAACCTCCTTGGCGGAGGTAATGAAGGATCTAGTGGTTTTAACCAGGTTGAGGCTTGGGCAGTGTGGGCTTAGAAGTGGGCTGACTCTGATAGGAAAACACCCTGATGGCAAATGTGACTGTGGAAGCATGGAAACAGTGTCTCGTGTCATAACCACTGCAAGAAGTATGCTAGACAACGGAGGAAACTGTTGAGAGACCTGGGATCAACCGCAGAAACTGTTTTTAACATGCACACTTTGATGAACCTGGACAGCTGGAGTAAAGTTAAAAACTATTGGAGTTTCTGCACAACTTTCTTTGTGTTAGAAGAACTGGCCAAAGTGACTAGCCAGCAGGACAAAATATTAGACCTAATACAGGAGGTACAAGCCCTACATTCAATAATAAAAGAAAAAGACAAAAAAATTATGGACCTGGAGCAACACGGGCGTCTTTTGGAGCAATGCGTCGAGGATCTTGAACAAGGTTCTCGCATTGATGACATAGTTATAAGTGGACTAGACATCAGATATCAGTCGTACGCCCATGCTGCTACAGGACTGAGTGGTGAACATGCTTCCATAAGTGAATCAATGTCCTTAGAAAACCAAGTGCTTCAGTTCCTTAATGATAAAGACATTAAGGTAGAAGCCAATGCGATCTCAGCCTGTTATGCTTTACCGAAGAAAGATAACAAAACAAAGAAATCAATTGTGATGCGCTTTGTGAACAGGAGGGTGAAAAATGACATACTGAGGCAGGCCAAAAAACTAAAGGAAACTCAAGTTTACCTAAATGAACACCTGACAAAAAAAAAACGCTGAATTAGCACGGCAGGCACGGATGCGAAAGAAACATAATAAGATACAGACAACCTGGACAAGAAATTGTAGAATTTGGATTAAACTAAATGGAACACCTGAGCAAGCAAAAAGTATAATGATCAGAGATGCTACTGACTTAGATAAATACAGATGAACACTAACTATGAAACACAGAGTGAGGAAACTCAAACTCTAAAAATATGCCACTATGCTGAACATAAACCACAAGAGATGGAGAATGATATTGATCCTGATAACCACTTTTTCAATAATATTCATAACCACTGTGAATATTACACTGAAAAGCAATTCAAAAGTCAAGTGCAATTAGATGGTAAACTGTCAATAATACACTTCAATAGCAGAAGTCTTAACAAAAACTTCTCACAGATTCAGGACTATTTAAAACAGCTAAACAGAAAATTCACAGCTATAGCAGTCTCTGAAACCTGGCTTAATGCAGACCAGGCTCCCCTGATGGCAATAGAGGGATATCAGATGTTTAACATTAACAGATCTCAAAAAAAGGGTGGTGGTGTTGCACTGTATATTGATGACCTATATAGATGTAAGCCTGTAAATGAAATGTCCTCAGCACTACCAGGGATTCTGGAATGTGTTACTGTTGAGATTGACCTAGACAAAACAAAAAATCTAATCATAAGCTGCATATACAGAACGCCGGGAACTTGCATTGAGACATTCAGAGATAAATTAGTCGAGCTGTACAATAATATTACTAATAAGAAAATGGTAGCAATTTGTGGAGATTTCAATATTGATCTACTTAATCCACATCAACAAAATGTAGTTACAGAGTTCATGAACTCTATGTACAGCATGAGTCTATATCCCACAATAACACATCCCAGTAGAATCACAGCTCACTCTGCTACACTTATTGACAACCTGTTTGTCAATGTTCTCGACAGGAAAATAGAAAGTGGATTATTGATAAATGATATAAGCGACCACTTGCCAATCTTTGCACTTATCCATGGCCACACGGGGCCCAACCCAGAAAAAATCTCAAAATCGTTCAGACACAAATCACCAAACGCAATCAGTTCTTTTAAAGAGGACTTGCTGAAGCAAGACTGGACAGAAGTCTATGTATCAGATGTAAATGAAGCCTATGACACATTTATAAACATTGTAACCACTCTTTATGAAAAAAACTGCCCATTAGTTAAAAAAAAGCTTAAACACAAATTTACTGACAAACCATGGCTAACCAAAGGACTACAAAAGGCGTGTAAAAAGAAAAATTTATTATATGAAGCTTTCATAAAGAAAAGGACAAAAGAAGCAGAGCAGCGGTATAAAACATACAAAAATAAGTTAACATATATAATAAGATGTAGTAAAAGAGACTATTACAGTAAAGAACTGGAAAAAAACAAAGACAATATTAAAAATACATGGACAATAATCAACAGTATCCTTGGAAATAAAAGCAGAAATACCAGCTACCCAACTAACATTCCAAAAAATAATAAATCGACTCCGAATGTGAATATAGCTTCACCTGCAGATGAATTTAATAATTTTTTTGTTAACATTGGACCTAAACTGGCCCGAGAAATACCCACTACGGTGCCAACAGGTGATTCAATATGCAATAACACTGCTGTAAAAGACACCATCTTCATAAAGAACACAGACGAAAGAGAGGTCATTGAAATTGTTAAATCGTTCAAAAGTAAAACATCTACTGACTGCGATGGTATTGATATGCTACTAGTCAAAACTGTTATCGAATGCATAGTGAAACCACTGACGTATATCTGTAACCTGCCTCTCCAATCAGGTATATTTCCCAATGCAATGAAAATAGCTAAAGTAATTCCGATTTACAAGACAGGCGACAGAGGGGAACTCTCCAACTACAGACCAATTTCTCTATTACCGCAATTTTCCAAGATACTTGAAAAAATATTCTATGAGAGAACTGACAACTTCATACTGAAGAATGATTTATTGTGTGAGCAGCAATATGGGTTCAGACACAAAAGGACAACAGCATATGCCTTAATGGAATTTACAGAAAAAATATCAACAGCCATTGAAAATAAAGAGTATTCAGTTGGAGTATTCCTGGATCTTAAAAAAGCATTTGATACAGTAGATCACAATCTATTATTAAAGAGACTACAAAATTGTGGTATTAGAGGGGTAGCACTGTCCTGGTTAAGAAGTTACTTAAAGAATAGATATCAGTTTGTATGTGTTAACAACAAAAACTCAGAGCTACTGAAGGTCACCTGTGGAGTCCCACAGGGTTCAGTTTTGGGACCATTATTATTCAATATGTATATAAATGATATATGTAATGTTTCAGAAAAAATGGACTTAATATTGTTTGCTGATGACACTAACCTGCTATGCAGTGGAAACAATTTGGAACAACTTCTGGATACACTCGGAAAGGAATTAGGAAAGCTGAAACTGTGGTTTGATTCAAACAAATTAACGCTCAATTTAAGCAAGACAAAATTTATAGTCTATAACAACCATCACATCTACCCAGTACCCAAACTCAGTGTAAATGGTGTAGAGATTGAAAGGGTATCCGAAACTAAATTCCTTGGAGTAATAATTGATAACAAACTGTGTTGGAAGCCACATATTAATTATATAAAAGGTAAAGTATCCAAATCAATTGCAATATTACACAGAGTGAAAAATTTGCTGAACCAACCCACACTATACACCTTGTATCATTCATTAATACTCCCATACATGACATATTGTAATGAAGTATGGGGAAATACATATAAAACAAACATATATCCACTCTTTATGCTTCAAAAGAGAGCTATTAGAATAATCAACAAAGCAGCTTACAGGGAACCAACAAACCCACTTTTTCTTAAACAAAAAACTCTCAAGTTGAAAGATCTGATCGACTTTAAAACCGCAATAATAATGTTCAAAGTGAAGAATCTATCACTGCCCGCAAATATCCAAAAGTTGTTCCAAACAAGGGAGAAACGATATCACTTCAGAGGAACATGTATATTTCAAAAGCCTACAGTGAGAACAACTACCAAGCAACACTGTATTTCAGTGCAAGGTGTCAGATTATGGAACGATTTTGGACCTGAATTAAAATCATGTACAAAGCTTGGACAATTTAAACAAAAACTAAAGGAAGAAATACTCCAAACATATTTACAAGACGACATGTAAACTCACATAAGGATTGACATTTCCAGCCTGTGTTGTGTTATAGCTTAGTTTTTCTTTTTTCTCTGTGACACTATGTCTTAGATTTGTTTTTGAATAGTAACCGCTTAACTTAGACTAGCTCAGTTTTCTTTTTCTCTCAGTCATATTTTGTCTTAGCCTTGTTTTAAATTGTAATCGCTCTTGTCTTGTTTTCTCTTTTTTCTCCTTTGAATTCTTGGATGGAATATGGGTGGGCAATATAAGCTGCGGCTTCAGCCATCACCCATTTCGGATAACTCACGTGGAATTGTATAGTAGAAGGAGTCTTTGTCTAATTTGACCTTGTTGTTATATTATACAGTTTCTTTTAACCTGTAATGTACTATCCGAAATAAATAAATTCATTCATTCATTCATTCATTCATTCAAACTGGATTGTATGGGAGAATTTTAGATACAGCTGCCAACCAGATATATGAACTGTAGAGGGCAGCAATACGCCATTGATCTAGTTGGCCTTAGCCGAGAAGAAGAAGAAGAAGAAGCAGATGTCTGGGGTATGTTTAAAAAAATGAGTTGGAAAAGGGGATTAGTTAAAAGTCCCAGCTGTCATGGATGGGGACAAGATGGTTGTATCAGACAAAGAAAAGGCAGAAGTCCTAGGCAGAGTATTTTGCAGCAGTGCATAGAGGAGACCATCTTGGTGAGAGTCATAGACAGCAAAGGGAGCATAAACTCAGAGAAACTGCAAACTTAAAAAATGAAGTGAAAGAGGACATGACTGCATTAGACCTTGAGCTCATAATGTCAGAGCTTCAGAGAGCTTTGCAAGATAGTGGATACGCAGCTCCAGGATATGATCAGTTTGTGGAGAGTGTGGGAAATGATGAGGCCAGTTTACGAACAGACGAAGTTTTATTAACACTCTCACATCATCCATACACAGAAAAGCAATGAATCAGCCAAGCCAGGTTATTCTTATAAACTCAACAGATCATCTCACATCTGCATGACATTTCACATCACACTGCATGACATCTAACCCCACAATACATTTCCTTTAAACCCCCAGCTCCCTCTTCCTGCCAACTTCCCATGACGTCCCTGGTCATTATTTTCTTATGTTTAATCACTGCCTCCTGACTGAGACGCTGTCTGCTGACTCCTCTACAATATGCATTGCCACAAGTTAAGCTATGCTATGTTCCGGCAGTTGACTATGCAATCAGTGGAACTGGTGCTGAAATTGTTTAACAGAATATGGAAGGAGGGGGTTATCCCAAGTGGATGGAAAAAGGCTGTAATTTTTCCATTTAATAAGCCAGGGAAAGATCCAGCTCATCCAGGCAACTACAGACCAATAGCATTTACGTCACACTTAGGGAAATGGATGGAGAAGGTCTTAGTTTACAGACTCTCATATGTACTAGAGCAATAACGATTAACAAACGACTATCAGAATGGTTTTAGAAGAGGAAGATCCACAGTGGATGCTCTAGTTAGGGTAAGTAATGATACTGAAAATACTCTCAAAATGAAAGAAGAAATGGTTATAGTTTATCTGGATATTGAAAAGGCTTATGACTCACTGTGGAGGGACGGACTTCTTATCAAATTGAATAAAATGGGCATTGGTGGTAGGATGTATAATTGGATAAAGGATTTTTTTGAACACACAGGACAATTAGGGTTAAAGTAGGACCAGAAGTTTCTAATGACTTTGAAATAGAAAATGGTGTTCCTCAGGGGAGTGTGATAAGCCCTGTTTTATTCAATATAATGATTAATGACATGTTTGAGAATCAAGAGGGATCCGTCGAAACAGCACTATATGCAGATGATGCAACCATATGGACGAGGGGAAGAAATGAGAAATTTGTGTTCAAAAACATCAGGAAAGCGATGGAGAAAGTGGAAAAGTGGTCATATGACTGGGGATTTAAATTTTCAAACAGTAAAACCTGCTATATGACTTTCACAAAAAACACAGAACTGGTACAGAACCATTAACATTATATAATCAACCAATAGAGAAAGTCAGTGAGTTCAAATATCTAGGATGGTGGTTTGATAGTGCATACACATGGAGAGTTCATGTTGAAAATCTGGAGACAAAGTGCAAAAAGTCATTAATCTCAAAAAAGCTGTAGCTGGACATGAATGGGGTGCCGATAAACAGGCATTAATTGACATTAACAGAGCACTAATGCGATCGACAATAGACTATGGATGCATGATTTATGGAGCAACGGCAAAGACGACTCTGGAAAAAATAGAATGCAGCATAGAGCGCTTTGCCTGTGCATTGGAGCCGTCAAAACAACACCAAACAATGCAGTTTTAATAGAAGCAGGAGAAATGCCAATGGATTTGAGAAGAGATAAACTTGCATTATCATACTGGATCAAGCTGAAAGGAAGCGAGGAAGCGAATATTTCAAAAACAACACTACAAGACTGCTGGGAATACTCTAACTTCCAGGGACATGGGCATACCTGTCAAGGCATACCTCATGCCTCCCTTATTGAGGGGGCTTTCACACCTGTACTGAGTACTTAAAAACTGTATTTTTCAGCAGATGAAAGAAAACTGAAGCAAAAAAAACCAAACAAACAACAACAATTGCTACATGAACTATTTTCAAACATATTTATTCAAATGTACACTTATATGGACACAATCTTGAGCCATAACTTTTTGGTAATGTGAAAATAATAAGCCAAGTAGCACAAAATAAATAAATAAAAAAAGATAATATTAATAATAAATAAATAAAAATAAATAAAAAAACAATATTTTTCAAATTTACATTAGCACAAGGTAGATTGCTTAATTTGAAAGTACACAATAAGAATAATTCTGAATATAGTTCTTTATTGTCAGCTAGATATATACACTTGGAATTAAAGAGTTTTTAATTGTCAGCTTTGTTACACTAATGCACTTGGATGAACTTGAAACAAGAAAATGTTCACTGATGCTGCTTGTTATAGTTCCAAGTAGCAGCCTTTGCTGACTCTAGCATTTCTTTTGAAGGCTTGACCTTGAAGCATGGAGTGTCACAATTCATTTTCACTTGCATGAAAGAAGTCAGAGTTTCTGGGAGCATACTTTTTCTGAAGTCGGTGTGAATTTTCCTGACCATGCTGAAAGCCCTCTCACTGTCAGCATTGCTGTGAGGAAGGCAAAGCAGTGCTGAGTACACTCTGAGGAGCTGGGGGAAGCGGGGCACATCAAGGGCTGTCTTCAAGGCCATCACCTGACCCCAGCAGACATCAACACGGACAGGCTTGCCATCCTTGTCTTGTAGAGGCACTGTGTTTTCTGGCAGCAGTTGCAGGTCCTCCCATTCTTCTTTCAGCTCTTCTGTATCAACAGTGGGGCAAAATGCAGCAGCAAGCTCTACAATGGGGCCCATAGGTCAGGGACTCTGTTTTCCTGGGGTCGAGGACAGAGAGGTGTGGCAGAATTTTGTCGTCAAAGGGGAACTTGTTGAGCATCTTTCTCACTACAGCTTCATAGAAGCCTCTTACTGCTTCAAAGAACTTCTGCTCTGTGCCTGGGTCAAGTTCATGGGTTTGTAGGGCTTCTCTGGTTTCCAGTCCAATGGCAATGAACTCATCAGAGTGCTGCAGGTCACTGTCCAGGAAATCCAGCCTTCTTAGGTCATTGGTTGCCTTTACATACTTCATTTGAACAAATTTGACCAATAGTTTTCTCAAGAGACGATCCATTTCAGGGAGGAGACTGCCTATCTTGCTCTCATCCGCTTGAAAGATGGTGTTGAAGTTGCTGATGATAGGCAGGATGAACTTCATGAAGAGCAGAAGAAGTTCTGTGAGGGGGTCATGTAGCCTCTTGTTGATGGACTTGACTTTGCCTGGCTTCTCAACATCCTCATGGCTGGCAAAGTATGACTTGAGGGCAGGAAGCTGTGATAGCGTTCTGTTGCCACCTTTCTCCAGTGACAGCCAGTGAGTCGGGCAATGCTTGAGTATTTTCTCTTCTTCTACCTGAAACATATTATAAAGAAATATTGTAAGTCTACCTTAGCACTACATGTAGTGTTTGACAAATAATGATAGCATATTAACGGCACTGTTATTATGTTGCCTGTTATCATGAAATGCAGGTTTCTCATTAAACTCAATTTTACTTTATGGAACAAATACCTTGGATTTAACATCTGACTTACCTCAGTGAATTGCTGGAATTTCTTGAAGTCCGTCAGTCTCTTGGAGCTGTTGTGGAAGAAATAGAAGATATCGACTAGGAAATCATCCAGCTTCAAGGGCAGTGCTTTCACTCCAGCTTTCACGCACAGGTTAGCCAGATGACATATGCAGCCAATGCTGAAACGAAAGCAGAATGGATTTTTGTTTCATAAGTTAAGTATCAGAAATAATTCTCTTTGAAATTGTGTTAATAATAATAACAATGAAAATATCAATCTTATTCAGCTCTTTCAATATAATGCTATACATTCAGATGTAAAGCAAAGTTCCAAGATACAAAATAACAGTACACTATATGGGATTTGGGCTACCTCCAAGCATGTTTGTTAAGACTTTAAAGCATTTTTTTTTTTGTTAGGTAATACCTGAAGATGAATAATACTGCCCATACCTGAAAACATTTGGAGATTTCTCCTTCAGTCTGGAAAGGACAGAATTGTCTCGACCCACCATCGTGTTGGGAGGATCGAAATAAGTGCAGGCGGACACGGCAAACTGAAGTTTAAAAGGGTGCTGCCTTTATTCATCCTCCATCACGAGGCTCGCCCAGCGCTGTGGCAGCGCGCTGGAGCGAGCCCTGCGTCTCAAAGTCAGCAACAAGCAATGCGAGTGATCAAAAAGAGAGAGAGCAAGAGATATGCAGTCAACTTATATACCCGGCTACAGACAATGCATGCATGGCACATTAGCATCACAGTATACAGCAGGAAAGCATGGACATTTGCATTAGAGTCACACATATCAGCCGCAGGATTACTGGCACCAGAATTCCTCTTTGTTCCGGAGCTGTAGGACAAAAGAGGGTGCGAGGCGCATCTGCATAATGATCAGTCCATACCTCTCACTGTTGTGATAATTGCTCACGCTGAGCACTCTGCCAGCCCCGTAGGTTGTGGGGGTCACCACACGCTCAATTTCGCCAGGCATCGAATTACTGTTCAGTTGATTTTAGGTTCTCTCAATAATTTTTTTTTTTCGCTGTATATTTTTTCTTTTTGGCGTACAGAAATGGCAATACGCCCATATTTGCTAAAATTGCATTTTCCCCGTATTAAAATACGGCGAAACCGTATCACTTGACGGGTATGCATGCGACAAATACGGCGCATTGAAGGCTGCGCTCATCCAGCACTTCACTCTCTCAGCCCAGGAGAGAGCGGAGCGGAGCGGAGAGACTCCTGGCTCTGAACGACTTGGGAGATGGCACGCCCGTTGACCTGATGGAGGACATGCTGAGGTTGAGGGGCTCAGACGGCAACGATTTCCTCTTCACCCACATTTTCCTGAGAACCCTACCGTCGGCCACGAGAGCGACCCTGGCCGGTTCGCCGTTGTTGGCCCAGCGGGACTTCCGCGCGCTGGCCCAAGAGGCGCACCGGATTCTCAACGCCAGCAAACAGCGCGCGGCCACCGCAGCAGCGACAGGGTGTGGCGCGACAGCCGGAGACGGCGAGGGGCCAGAGATGGTGGTAGCAGACCCACTGACAACGGCGGCTGCGGGGGCCAAGGATCGCTGAGGAGACACCCTCTGTTTCTACCATCGCCGCTTTGCAGAGAAGGCACGCAAATGTATACCACCGTGCCATTTCAAGCGCTCGGGAAACGCCAAGACCGGGGGTCGGTAGCAGCTGCGGCCCTCGGGGAGGAGAACAAGCTGCTCTACTTGAAGGATGCGCGCTCGGGGAGGCATTTCCTCATGGACACAGGCTCCCTGTTGAGTTTCATCACACCTTCCTCCGCTGACCGGCTGGCGCCTTCCAGTGGTCCCGGGGTGTCAGCAGCGAACGGCTCGGCAATTAAGACCTTTGGTGAGAGGACTCTGCTTCTGTCCCTACACAGCCGTACATTTAAGTGGACTTTCGTCATAGCTGCAGTGAATTTCAATATGTTGGGGGCTGATTTTCTGTGCTCACATGGTTTGTTGGTTGATCTTGCTAACAGGCGCCTGGTTAATGCACTCTCTTTTTATTCTATTCCCTGTATAGCTCGAGTGGCCCCGCCAACAGCACAAGCCAACGTCACAGCTGCAAGTGGTAAGTTCCACACACTGCTCACTCAGTTCCCAGCACTCACGGTCCCAACATTTTCGGCGGCTGTGGCTAAACACGGGGTGGAACATTTTATTACTACCACCGGACCGCCCGTTTTTGCAAAAGCCCGGCGCTTGGATTCAGCTAAACTGACCATAGCACGCGAGGAGTTCGCCAACCTGGAAAAGTTGGACATCATCAGGCGTTCAAAAAGCCTATGGGCTTCACCGTTTCACATGGTCCCGAAAGCTGATGGCTCGTGGCGACCTTGCGGAGATTTCCGCAGGTTGAACAATGCTACAGCGCACGACCGCTACCCAATCCCGCATATCCAAGATTTTTCAGTTCATTTGGCGGGGGCGCGCATTTTTTCTAAGATAGACTTGGTACGCGGTTACCACCAGGTCCCAGTACGCGCTGAGGACATACCCAAAACAGCGGTAATAACTCTGTTCGGTCTATTCGAGTTTTTGCGCTTGCCGTTTGGGCTTAAAGGCACGGCGCAGACATTCCAATGCATGATGGACGCGGTGTTGCGCGATCTCCCCTTCGTGTTCGTCTACCTGGACGATATTTTGGTAGCTAGCGCGTCCGAAGACGAACACGAAAACCACCTCACGGCAGTTTCCCGGAGGTTGGGAGAGCACGGGTTAATAATCAACCCAGCGAAGTGTCAGTTCGGGGTGACGCAGATTGATTTTTTGGGGCATCGCGTCTCTCCAGAAGGAGCGGTTCCTCTGCCTGACAAAGTGCGCGCGGTAACAAATTTTCCCCAGCCACAAACGGTCGAAGCGTTACAGGAGTTTTTGGGAATGGTGAATTTTTATAACCGTTTCCTCCCCCGCGCAGCGCAGCTCATGCAACCATTATATGCCGCACTAAAAAAAACAAAAACCCACAAATAAAATCGAATGGTCTCCGGAGCGAGAGCGAGCATTCTCGGAAGTCAAAAAAGCCCTGGCAAACGCTGCGCTGTTAGCACATCCAGACCCAACGGCCCGCATAGCACTCACAACTGACGCGTCAGATGTGGCCATAGGGGCGGTCGTGTTGCAGCATGTAGCCGGGGCTTGGCAACCGCTCGCCTTTTTCAGCAGGACCTTGCACGATAGTGAACGAAAATACAGCGCATTCGACAGGGAGTTGTTAGCTCTCCACTTGGCCATTCGCCATTTCCAGTTTTGGCTGGAGGGACGCCATTTTAGATTAGATTAGATTAGATTCAACTTTATTGTCATTACACATGTATGAATACAAGGTAACGAAACACAGTTTAGCATCCAATCAGAAGTGCAAAGGACAGCCGTGCAGTATATACGGTAATTAACAGTATGTGCAATTTAAGCAAATATATGCAGCAGTGCAGAAAGTTAAAAGTACTGTTATGTGCAAATAATGTGCAATAAGTTAGATGTAGTTATGTAGTTATGCAGTTATGTACAGGTGAGGATGGTAAAAGATGATTGTAAGAGAGTCAGCGGGGAACTAAGTTCAATAACGTGACAGCTGTTGGAAAGAAACTGTTCCTAAACCTGCTGGTTCTAGTCCGAAGGCTTCTGAAACGTCTTCTGGAGGGGAGAAGCTGGAACAGTCCATGAGCAGGATGGTTGGAGTCCCTAAGAATGCTGCGTGCCCGGCGCAGACATCTTTTCCTGTAGACGTCCTCTATAGCTGGAAGTGGAGTCCCTGTGATGCGTTGGGCGGTTTTCACCACCCGCTGCAGCGCCTTGTGGTCAGCTACAGAGCAGCTCCCATACCAGAGTGTGATACAGTTGGTCAGGGTGCTCTCTATCACGCAGCGGTAGAAGTTGCCCAGGATGTCAGTTGACAGATGGTTCTACTTCAATGTCCTCAAGAAGAAGAGGCGCTGATGGGCCTTCTTGATCAGGCTGGTGGTGTTAACTGACCAGGACAGGTCCTCCGAGATGTGGGTCCCCAGGAATTTGAAGCTGGGGACACGTTCAACAGCTATGCCATTGATATGGATGGGGTTATGTGTCTCTTCCCTCTCCTTCCTGTAGTCCACTATGAGCTCCTTGGTTTTGCTGGTGTTAAGGAGCAGGTTATTGTCAGCGCACCAAGTAGCCAAGTGCTCAACCTCTGCCCTGTAATCTGACTTGTCGTTGTCCCTGATGAGTCCAATCGCTGTGGTGTCATCTGCGAACTTTATGATGGAATTGGATCCATACATAGGCCTGCAGTCATGGGTGTAGAGGGAGTAGAGGAATGGGCTGAGCACACAGCCCTGTGGTACACCAGTGTTGAGTGTGATGACGGAAGAACGGTTGGGGCCTGACCTAACATGCTGGGGTCTGTTGGTCAGAAAATCCATGATCCAGTTGCAGGTGGAGGTACTGATTCCCAGGTCCCCAAGTTTGGTGAGCAACTTGGAGGGGATAACTGTGTTGAATGCTGAGCTGAAGTCAATAAACAGCATTCTTGCGTAGGTGTTCTTGTCATCCAGGTGTGAGAGTACATAGTGCAGCGCTGTAGAAACCGCATCCTCTGTACTCCTGTTGCTCCGGTAGGCAAACTGATGAGGGTCCAGTGTAGGGGGCAGGCCTTTTTTGAGCTGTGCCAAGACCAGTCGCTCAAAGCACTTCATGACTATGGGCGTCAGTGCCACAGGGCGATAGTCATTTAGGCACGATGGTGTTGAATGTTTCGGCACTGGTACTATTGAAGTGGTCTTGAAGCACGCTGGTACCACGGCCTGGGCCAGGGACAGATTGAAGATGTCTGTGAAGACCCCTGCCAGCTGCTCAGCGCATGCCCTCAGCACACGCCCAGGAATGCCATCAGGGCCAGCAGCCTTACGTATGTTGACATGACTCAGTGCATTACGGACGTCGGTGTGGGTGAGTGTGAGGTGGTGGAGGTCATCAGAGGGTGGGAAATTGATGTTTTTTTCGTTGTTGTCCTTGTCAAAACGAGCATAGAAGTTATTTAGCTCATTGAGAAAGGGCACAGTCATGGCTATAGGTATGGAGTTGCTGGGCTTATAATCAGAGATAGCTTGAATGCCCTGCCACATACGTCGGGGGTCAGAGTCCCCAAAATGTTCCTCCACCTTCAGCTTGTAGCTGTGCTTGGCCTTCTTGATGCCCCTCTTCAGATCTGCCCTGGATGAACTGTAGGCCTGTGCATCACCAGATCTAAAGGCATTGTTACGTGCTTTTAGCAGAAGTCGCACTTCTCTGTTCATCCACGGCTTCTGATTTGGGTACGTGGTGATCTGTCTTTCCGTGGTGACACTGTCAATAGTGGTGTTGATATGGTCCAGGACTGAGTGGGTGTAAGAGTTGATGTTTATGTGGGAGCCACAGGTAGCCTGAGAGGTGAACATACTCCAGTCTGTGTTCCTAAACTTCTCCTGGAGTACAGAGTCAACCCCCTCTGGCCACACTTTGATGGTCCTCGCTGATGGCTTCACCCGGTTGATGAGCGGTACATACTTGGGGGTAAGGAACAAGGATAAATGATCAGACTGACCTAGGTGGGGGAGGGGAGTTGCTGTGTAGGCTCCCACAATATTGGTGTAAACATGGTCCAATGTTTTGTCCCCTCTTGTGTGACAGGAGACATGCTGGTAGAATTTAGGAAGCACTGTCTTGAGGTTAGAGTGGTTAAAATCACCCGCCACAATAAATGCTGCCTCTGGGTGTGCAGTTTGTTGTTTGCTAATAGCTGCATGCAGTTCTTTCATAGCAAGCTTAGCATTAGCATCCGGAGAAATGTAAGCGGCTGTTATGATGGTACAAGTGAACTCGCGTGGCAGATAGAAAGGTCTACATTTAACCATGAGAAACTCCAGGTTAGCTGAGCAGTGTCTCTCAACAGTGACAGAGTTCGTGCACCAAGCCTTGTTAATATAAATGCACAATCCCCCCCCCCCTTGTCTTACCGGAGTCAACTGCTGCTCTGTCTGCCCGGAGCGTGTGTAGGCCGGCTAGCTCGATAGCATTGTCGGGTATTCCACTGTGAAGCCATGTTTCCGTAAAAATCATGATATTGCAGTTCATAAGTTTCTTATTGTTGGTGATCCGAAGCCGTAGTTCACTCATTTTGCTTGCCAGAGACCGTACATTAGCAAGGAAAATACTGGGTAGCGATAGCCGGTGTTAGCTTTAGCTTAGCTCTTAGCCCACCACGCTTACCCCTCCTTTGTTTACGTTCCTTACGCCACCTGCGAGCACTTCCGGTCGGTCGGGAAGCCTGCCGAGCGTCGGGAGTTCTCCAGAGCTCCGGGATGAGACGTAGATTCAGACGTAGGTTGCTGATAGAAAGGTCGTTATCGTTGTTTTGTAAACCAATATCCAAAAGCTCATCTCGGGTGTAAGATGTAAAAGCAGAGCTGTTCTGAACGAACATACCCGAAATGAGCTAAAAATAACACTGCTAGTCCCCAGAATCTGGTAGGACGCTGAGCCTCGCGCTGTGCACACGCCGCCATCTTGCGCCGTCTTTCACCGCGTTCGTTGATCACAAGCCGCTGACTTTCGCGATGGCCAAGGTTTCAGAACTGTGGTCAGGCCAGCAGCAGAGACAGCTGGCCGCGATCTCAGAGTTTACTACCAATATCCAGCATGTGGCGGGTAAACTTAATCAGAATCAGAATCAGAATCAGCTTTATTGGCCAAGTATGCACAACACATACAAGGAATTTGACTTTGGCTAAAAACTTGCTCTCGTTGTTCAGGTGAAGGATTTAAATAAGGATTCAATGACAACCAGAGTATGTACAGTAAATTACAGTCTGTCCACGTTTCTATAAAAGGATGCAAATATATACAGGAATATATGCAGTTATTTACTCGGACTATCCACACTTTGCAGAAATATATGAAAAAATATACAATCACACAGTATTTCAATGTGGACTCAGATTCAGTGATATAATGTGAATGAAGTAAAAAGCAGTGTGAGAGTTATGTGCAATGTAATAATGGATGAAAAGTCATGAGTACAGCAACAGGTAGGACTAGGTGAATGTTAGGAGTTCATCAGAGTGATGGCTTGAGGAAAGAAACTGTTCCTGTGACGGGTGGTTTTGACCTTCAGTGATCTGTAACGACGACCAGAAGATAGAAGTTCAAACAGTTTGTGGCCGGGGTGTGATGGGTCAGCACAGATGTTTCCCGCCCGTTTCCTGGTTATGGACCGATATAAGTTCTCAATGGGGGGTAGGTCGGTACCAATGATCCTCTCCGCAGACTTAATGATCCGCTGCAGTCTGGTCTTGTCCTGTTTAGTGGCAGATCCAAACCAGACAGTGATGGAAAAGCAGAGGACAGATTGGATGATGGCGGTGTAGAAGACAACCAGCAGCTCCTGAGGCAAATCAAACTTCTTGAGCTGACGCAGAAAAAACAACCTCTGCTGGGCCTTTTTCCGGACAGTGTCAATATGGGAGGACCACTTCAGGTTCCGGGAGATTGTGGTACCCAGAAACTTGAAGGAGTCCACAGTGGACACTGTGCTGTTGAGGATGGTGAGTGGGGGGAATGAAGGGGGGTGTCGCCTGAAATCCACAGTCATCTCCACCGTTTTGGCTGGGTTAAGTTCAAGATGGTTCTGGCTGCACCAGAGGATCAGCTGCTCCACCTCCCGCCTGTATGCAGACTCATCATCATCCCGGATCAAACCGATGACTGTGGTGTCGTCCGCAAACTTCAGGAGCTTCACCGAAGGGTCCTCTGAGGTGCAGTCGTTGGAGTAGAGGGAGAAGAGCAGTGGGGAAAGGACACATCCTTGGGGGGCGCCAGTACTAATTTTTCGGGAGCTGGATGTAAATCTCCCTAGCTTCACCTGTTGCCACCTGTCAGTCAGAAAGCTGGAGATCCACTGGCAGGTGGAGGGGGGCACCTTGAGCTGGAGGAGTTTCTGATGAAGAATGCCTGGGATGATGGTGTTGAACGCTGAGCTGAAGTCGACAAACAGGATCCTGGCGTACGTCCCTGGGGAGTCGAGGTGTTGCAGGATGTAATGTAGTCCCATATTCACTGCATCATCCACTGACCTGTTTGACCGGTAGGCAAACTGCAGTGGGTCCATCAGGGGGCCTGTGATGACCTTCAGGTGGTTCAGCACCAATCTCTCCAAGGATTTCATGACCACAGAGGTCAGGGCAACAGGTCTGTAGTCGTTTAATCCTGTAATAGAGGGTTTCTTGGGAACTGGAATGATGATGGAGCGTTTGAAGCAGGAAGGCACTTCACGCAGCTCCAGTGATCTGTTAAAGATCCGGGTGAAGATGGGGGCCAACTCGTTGGAGCAGACTCTCAGGCAGGACGGAGACACACCATCAGGTCCTGCAGCCTTCTTGATCTTTTGTCTCTGAAAGACCCGGCGCACCTCCTCTTCACAGATCATTAGTGCTGGTGGGAGGTCAGAGTGGAGGAGGGATGGAGTTCCTGGGGCTGCAGATAATCCTTTTGTGTGGGTGGGAGGTGAGAACTGTAGGTTCTTTTCAAACCTGCAGTAAAAGCTGTTTAGGTCATTAGCCAGCTGGAGGTTTTCCGCAGGGTGGGGGGATGGTCTCCTGTAGTTGGTGATATTCCGTAGGCCTCTCCAGACAGAAGCAGAGTTGTTAGCTGAGAAGTTTTTTTGTAACTTCACACTGTAGCTCCTCTTAGCAAGCCTGGTCTCCTTCGTCAGCATGTTTCTGGCCCGCTTGTACAGAGTCCAGTCACCAGTCCTGTAGGCCTCCTCCTTGGTCTGACGTAGCTGCTTCAGTTTAGGAATGAACCAGGGTTTATTGTTGTTGTATATGCAGAAGGTCTTGGTCTGCACACACATGTCCTCGCAGAAACAGGTGTATGATGTCACAGTGTCAGTGAGTTCATTTAAGTTAATGGCTGCAGCTTCAAAAACACTCCAATCTGTGCAGTCAAAGCAGGCTTGTAACTTCAGCTTTGATTCCTCAGTCCATTTCTTCACAGTCCTTACAACAGGCTTGGAAGTTTTTAGTTTCTGTCTGTATGTTGGAATAAGATGGAGCAGGCAGTGGTCAGAAAAACCCAGAGCTGCACGGGGGACGGCATGATAGGCATTTCTTAAAACTGTGTAACAGTGGTCGAGTGTATTTGTGTCCCTGGTGGGACATTTAATATGCTGTCTGTATTTAGGAAGCTCATTTGTGAGATTAGCTCTATTGAAATCACCCAGAATGATAAGCAGCGAGTCTGGATGTTTTTCCTCCACGTCTGCTATCTGGTCAGCGAGGAGCTGCAGTGCCTCCGTTGTACAAGCAGCAGGCGGGATATAAATTCCGACTAGAATAAATGAGGAGAACTCTCGCGGTGAATAAAGGGGTTTACAGTTTATGAACAGTGACTCTAGGTTAGGGCTACAAAACTTCTTCAACACTGTGACATCAGTACACCAACCTTCGTTTATGTAGAAGCAGATTCCACCACCCTTAGTCTTTCCAGAAAATTCTCGGCTGCGATCAGCGCAAAACAGTTGAAATCCGTCCAGACGGACCGCGCTGTCCGGGATGTGTTCACTCAGCCAGGACTCCGTGAAACAAAGGGCGCCAGATCTGCTAAAATCCCGGTTTTTGTGAGTCAGGAGCAGCAGTTCATCCATTTTGTTCGCCAAACTGCGGATATTTGCCAGATGGATCGATGGGAGCGGCGTGCGAAATCCTCGTTTCTTCAGCCTGACTAGCGCACCGGCACGTTTACCACGCCGCCTTCGTTTCCGGCCAGCGCCAATAGCCGCTGCTCCCACAGCAATGTAGTGGCAGACTGCCTCTCGCGCGCCGTGGCTGCTCCAGTCCGCGTGGGGGTAGATTATGCAGCCATGGCCGCGGATCAGGTTAGCAATGCGGACATGCGCACGCTCCAGTCTGGACCAACAGGGTTAAGACTGGAGAACAGGGTGCTGCAAGACGGTATGCCCCCCCCAATCTGCGATGTCTCCACTGGGCGACCGCGTCCGGTGGTTCCCGCCGCGTGGCGCCGCCGCGTTTTTGACTCGATTCATTCTCTGGCGCACCCGGGAGTGCGCGCGTCGGTCAAAATGATGGGAGAGAAATTTGTATGGCCGAGCCTGCGCAAACATGTTAGGGAGTGGGCAGCAGCCTGCATGGCCTGTCAACAAGCCAAGGTACACAGGCACACGAGAGCTCCTTTGGAGCCGTTTCACATCCCGGCTAAGAGGTTCGATCATGTTCACGTGGACCTCGTAGGCCCCCTTCCGCCGTCACAGGGGTGCACCCACCTTCTGACAATGGTAGACCGCACCACGCGCTGGCCGGAAGTGGTCCCACTGGCGTCAACCACAGCCGAGGAGGTGGCGCACGCGTTAACAGCATGGGTAGTGCGTTTTGGAGTCCCGTCGGACATTACGTCCGACAGAGGCCCTCAATTTGTTTCAGAACTTTGGTCAGCAATGGCCCGCAGCCTGGGGGTAACGATCCACCGCACAACCGCGTACAATCCGCAGGCTAACGGGTTATGCGAACGTTTTCACAGGTCATTGAAAGCAGCTCTCAGAGCGTCGCTTACGGATGCAGATTGGGTGGACAGGCTACCATGGGTTTTATTGGGGTTGCGTTCTGCACCTAAAGAGGATTTAGAAGCCTCCCCGGCGGAGCTAGTTTTTGCGCAGCCACTTTGGCTGCCTGAGGAGTTTCTCCCAGATAATCCTGCGCCAGAATGTTCCCCGGCTCAGTGGTTGCAGTGTGGCACGGAATCGGGCGCGCTGCCTGGCCCCGTTCACCACAGTTTTCCGCGCGTTTTTATACCTAAGGCTTTAAAAAACGCGGAGTTTGTTTTTGTCAGACACGATGCCCATCGCCCGCCATTACGACCACCTTATGATGGGCCATTTAGAGTGCTGGAAATGTGACAGAGATCATCCTGCGCAGTTCGCCCCACACGGGACACGAACCCGCGACCTCTCAGTCAACTAACACAGTTCGAGCATGGGAGACACAGCACGATCGCGCTGAGCTAAAGGTCCGACCGATAGCTCAGCGCTACCGATACTGTATGAGGCTTTGGGAGGGAGGTTTACTAACGTTCTACACCGAACAGTACTAGTTGGCATCCGTTACACTCTCCCCCCTAAACCTCACTCCCATGCCGGGTTCACGGCACCAGTGTGACAGAGATCATCCTGCGCAGTTCGCCCCACACGGGACACGAACCCGCGACCTCTCAGTCAACTAACACAGTTCGAGCATGGGAGACACAGCACGATCGCGCTGAGCTAAAGGTCCGACCGATAGCTCAGCGCTACCGATACTGTATGAGGCTTTGGGAGGGAGGTTTACTAACGTTCTACACCGAACAGTACTAGTTGGCATCCGTTACAGAAACAGGGGATAAGCATTTTTTGCTAGATTTGGGGGGCAGGAAGGAGAAGATTGGCATTAACAGGCTCAAACCCGCCTTTGTGGTGGCGGACGACGACGTGCTGTTGGCCAGGGCTCCTCGGCGCGGCAGACCCCCTAGAGAACATCCCCCAGAACACCCACAGGGATTGACTAACAATTCTCACCCTCAGACAGCAGCCCCCCAGCAGGATGGCGCCACGGAAGTGTTGAAGACTGCTTACAGCAGATACGGGAGGAGACTGAGGCCCAAGCAATACATGGGCTGATGTGTAATGATTTTATCATGACAGGCTGACTGTTATTCTGTTGTTACATCTTAGACGTTTTGGGGGGGGGGGGTCATGTGGGACACATACAGTATGTGGGTTTCATATGCACAAATGTATATCACCTTATGCTTCATATGTATATCACTGTATGCTTACTGTATACTTCACGTCTCAGATGAACAAAGGACTGAGCCTCCTTGGAGATAACAGGAGGATGTGAAATGTGGTCTTTGGTATGCAAAGAGATGGCCATGGGGGATTTCCTGGCTGCCAGTGACTTTGGGGTGGGGGTGATAAGATCTGAAAGGGATGCATTGTTATTTGGGATTAAATGCATTGTGACTGGAGCTCTGAAGCTCCTGGGGTATAAAAAGGGGATGAAGGTCTGAGTTTCTTTCTCTTTCTGTATTGTTGATGTTGGAGAATGTGAATAAACCTGACTCGTGCGATAAACTCTGTCTCGTCCTTTCACATTTCCACATCACAACCAAAAGGAGGGAAGACATCATTATGGCAAGACTGAGACTGGATCAAACAGATTTAAACGGCACTTTATTCACCATGGGGAAAAGCGAAAGTGACAAATGTAGAGAATGTGGAGTAAAAGAAAATGTTGAGCAAATCTTATTACACTGTCACAAATATGGAAATGAAAGACAGATAATGAAAAATGAAGTTCGAGAAGCTGGTAGGGAATGGGATTTAACTGGGATTCTGGGAACAGATGGAGATGGAGAGGCAATAAGAATCACGAGAAAGGCTCTTTTCTCTTTTTTAAATAACACAGGATTATAGAATTTAGGGGTCGGGCTCAGATGACATAATGTTACACACTCTTGTACAGTAGGTGGCGGTAAACACCTTTCAGTTGTTTGCTATCCACCAGTAACGAGCGAAGAAGAAGAAGAAGGAAGCAGACGAAGAAGAAGAAGATTAAAAATGGCGACGAGAGGATGGAACTTTTAATACCGAATCGAGACTTGCTGCTAAAACTGTGAAAAGGACTTTGGTTGGTCACCAACAAAAGTGAGTAATTTCTGTAAGACCAAACTAAGCTTCTTCGGACAAGGTTTTGATTCCGTTTTTACATTTAAATAGTTTTTAAAAGAACGGTGAGCCAAACTAAAACCAGCTAGCTTTGCCGCTCCTGTGTTGAGGGGATACAGGTCAAGTGGATCCCTGACCCAAGTGAGCACCCCAAGTGGACCCCAGGGTCCAGTCTGTACATGTACAAGTACATTTTCAATGTAGTGTTTTATAAAGTCATTCATAATTTTCTAAAGCCTCATTCGGAACAATATAGTCCCACAGACCTATTCTGTGGATTTTCATCTGGGGGGATTCTAAATTGTCCTTGGGTATGACTGTGAGAGTGAATGGTTGTCTGTCTCTCTGTGTTGGCCCTGCGATGGACTGGTGATCTGTCCAGGATGTGCCCTGCCTCTCGCTCAAAGATGCTGGGATAGGCTCCAGCCCCCCTGCGACCCGAAAAAGATTAAGCTGAAGAAGACTGATGGATGGATGGGTTGCCAGCTGTGACGAGCAGCAGTGGTAGAGAAAAGTCTTTTGAACGCAGGAACGGAGCCAAAACCTTCGGGTCTGCTTAGTTGTCATACCTATAGATAGATAATAGATAGTGATAAAGATACTCAGAATTTTACTTTATTGATCCCCAGAGGGGAAATTGAGGGCATCCACCTGGATGGATGAAGCAGCCACGGTACGGCGCTATCTTTTAACCATTCACACACACAATCACACCTAGGGCCACTTTAGAGTCTCCAGTTAACCTAACCTGCATGTTTTTGGTCTGTGGGAGGAAACCGGAGAAATCCCGGAGTAAACCCACGCAGATACGGGGAGAACATGCAAACTCCACACAGATCACTGTTGGTCAGGGGCTGGGATCGAACCAGGGATCCCCCGGGCAAGAGTGAGTTGCTGTGCTGTCGCAGTGCTAACCACTGCGCCACCGCAGAAAATGAAACTAGAAAAGCACTCGGAGAGCGCAGACCTCTGCCAAGTACCTCAGTTCCCCCTAATATTGGGATTTTCCCCAAATATAATAGTCCTATATTTATTTTATCTATATTTTCAGATTTCTTGACCATGAAAACATACCTTTAGCAACTGGATTCACATTGATATCTTTATTAGTTTCAAACTGCTGCTATCTTTTTAAAAAACGGTGCAGCAATGCCACCAAAATCATCAGAGGAAGAGTACGTGTTACTCAGTTAGGTAACTGATCTCATGCAACAACAGAAAGATATGTTTATGGTTGGCACTTCTTCAACAACAGGAAAACTTTAAAGGTTTCATCAAGATCATTATGGATACTACAGACTCCCAACTTGATACAATAACAAAGGACTTGCAAGAAATTAAAACGAGCTTGCAGTTTACACAAAATCTATCATAACTAAGCAGACCCGGAGGTTTTGGCTCCATTTCTGCGTTCAAAACACTCTACCACTTTTGCTCATCATGACTGGCTACCCCCAGATGAAAATCCACAGAATAAGTATGTGGGATTATAATGTTGTGAATGAGGCTTTAGGGAATTATGAATGACTTTATAAAACACTGGATTGAAAATGTACAGATTGGATTGTGGAGTCCACTTGGGGTGCTCACTTGACCAGACCTTGTGTTGAGGACCGTTTCCTCTGTCGAACTGTGTTCATCTACGGTTTACTTTAGCATTTTCTCTTAATACTTCGTTTCTTACAACAACCGAGGTTCAGGGGAAAATGTGACATCTGATCAATAAGCAGGCTACAGTTCAACTATATGTAAAACCCCCCCCCCCCCCCCCCCACGAAAAGCAGGAGACACCAAAAAAAAATTGATGGTGGCATTTTTGGTCCAGGCGGCCCACCATGATCAGAACATCAGCACAGATGGTCCAGTTAAATATGTGCACATGTTGCGTTCCCCAAAGCAACGGTAAAGCAGAGTAGTCCATGTAAAAAAAAGGGGACTAGAATTAGTCACATGATCACATTATTTCCTGATTAAAAGATTCATAACTAGGAATAATTTCATAACAAAGGATCTCACCTTACAACAGTAACTCACTCTTCTCTATAACTCTGTTAATCACACTGTATCAGTTTGTTTAATTATTGATATTGAAACTAGGGCTGTGAATCTTTAGAAGTCACATGATTCAATTCAGAATCGATTTTCAGTTCACATTTGGCTCTCAATTCAGTTCAAAAACCCACTAATCCTTTTTTTGTTTTGTTTTGTTTTGTTTTTGGCTGCGGGGAAATTTACTTCCTATTTCTGTATGCAGAAACACTTTTTGTCCAAGCGGAGTTCTCGTATCTAGCTCCACTGATCTCTATTGAGTTCACCAGCCCACGTGATAAAAGTGCAATGTATCCTGGGTTGGGTAGGCCGGACGATTGTAAACAAACCGTAAGAGTACACGGTGCCTCTGCATTTGTTATGAATGAAAACCTGCATAGCTCACGCCCCATTAGTGACTACAGAGCCGAGTGAAGCCTCCTGGCCACCATATTAGTACCCCCAAAACACTCAGGACTAATAGGGCTGTCTACACATTCGGGTACTTGCATGTGAACGTGCAAAGCACGGATGTAAGACAAGCCGGTAGTTTACCATTGAAACAGTATGAATATCAATATTATGACGAGCTTTCACCGCAAGATTGGATCAGATATGATCAAAAACTTTAAACTTGTGATCTCAAAAAGTGTCCCTACCGTCTTCCAGCCAGTATGTGGAAGAATGATTGAACAGAGTGTCCAGAAACAATATTTTTTGATATTTGTAACTAGGGGTGCGCCATATCGTATCGTTCCTGATAATACCGGTATAAATTTTGATACTGGTGTAAAAATGAATATTGCGATATTTGGGGTCCATTGTGCTGCCAACAGAAGTTGCGTGTTACCATAGAAACAGCAAAAAAAAATAAAAATAAAAAAAAAACCAGCATGGGAAGTGGCGCTCCGTGCTTGGAACATCTGCATCTAGTTGTGAGGAAGTAATTTAGTTTTAAAGCTCTTTCAGACTGCTGCCATCTTTTTAAAAAACGGTGCAGCAATGCGGATAATCTGCCTGCATTTTTTCCGCACATCAGTGCCGCTGTGGGGAAAGTTTTACTTTGCCCTGAAGCGATATTGCTGACATACGAAGTGTCCAGAGGTTTATTTTCCTTCCGATGTAGCTGGTCCAGTGTGATTTATTCAATCAACCAAAAGGAAAAAAAAAATCTTTTAACATCCCCAGGAGCTGGCTGTCTAATGGAGACTTCTAACACGGGTAAACTGAGAGAAAGAGAGCGAGAAGTGAGGTCTGATGCAGCAGTCATTTACCTGCAGAAGTGTCTTGTTTGGGGAAATGGCAGACAGATAGGCCTGCATATATTCAATGTGATAAAAATGATGAAATAATAATAGTTTTAAATAAGCCCACCCCCCCCACCCCACCCATTTTATTCAGACCCACTTCCTGACCCGGTGAGATAATATTTATGATTATGACGATTGTATTTTAAGCTGCTGACAAAAGATTGTTGCTAAACAGAGTTTCGTTGTATTTTTGTGTGCAATGACAATAAAGATTCTATTCTATACTAGACTAAATTAATGTAATATGTTAAAAGGAGCAAAACCCCCTCATGCCCCAGAGCATAGAAATGAGATAAAGACAGTTGTGGTGAATGACTGTCTGTGGTTATATTATATTGTTGTAGCTGCCTATAGTTTGGCGGTTTTTAAATGTAATAAGTAGGTTGCATTAACCATAGCTCAATTGCTCTTACTTTCATAAGGCAATGTTTTCAAGACTGTTCAGGTGTTTTCAGAAAAATCTGCATAATTTTCAAAACTGTAGACGATATGTAGTATATACAGTGGAGCAAAGAAGTATTTAGTCAGCCACCAATTGTGCAAGTTCTCCCACTTAAAAGATGAGAGAGGTCTCCAATTTTCATCATAGGTATACCTCAACTATGAGAGACAAATGAGAAAAAAAATCCAGAAAATCACATTGTCTGATGTTTAAAGAATTTATTTGAAAATTATGGTGGAAAGTAAGTATTTGGTCAATAACAAAAGTTCATCTCAATACTTTGTTGTATACCCTTTGTTGGCAATGACAGAGGTCAAACGTTTTCTGTAAAGGCCCTTTTCCAGTAGCCCCGCTCAGCCCCGATTTGAAAACCCGGCTCTACTCACTTCGGTTCGGTTCAGCCTCAGTTGCTTTTCAACTACTGCTGGCGCACCTGCTGGCACACCTGCTGTGGGTGGGATTTGTTGAACAGCAGGCGGCGCCACACCTTCATGACGTGAAACACGCGACCAAATCCCCACAACAAACAAAATGGTTGATGACGAGGAGAGAAGGAAGGAGGAAGGAGAGAGGAATGACTGACATGAAACTGGTTAAATCTATGGTGCTGACTTGTTGTGCTCTGCACAATCTGTGTGAGAGTCATGGAGAGACGTTTGACACTACATTGGATGATGCAGTAGATGAACCAGTGGTGGCAGCGGCACAGAGAGCAGAGGAGCAGGGTGGTGATATTGTAGCAAACTCAATATAAGCACCCTACTTGGCTTGCCAAGGTTGACCCTATTGGCGACACAGGTAGAGAGCGGGACTCCGGAGCGGGAGGCGAGAGTTCAAACCTCCCGGTGGGACGTCGCCATGTCGAGCTGCACGTTACAATATAACGTGATGCAATACTTGTCTATTTTGTCCACATTTATGTGCATACATATTTCAAAAAGGCTTTTTGTAAATAAAATGTTGTGCATGGTCCATCTACCTGTCCTCTTGTTCATAACGCTTATCTGTTAAGAAGGTGCGAAGCCATCAGCCTAATGATGAGTCCACACTTCTGTTGTGATAATTGCTCACGCTGAGCGCTCTGACAGCCCCGTACGCTGTGGGGGTCACACACGACGTGTTCCTCCCCACACTCTCAATTTTTTTTCCTGTATATTTTTCTCTTTGGCGTACAGAAATGGCAATACGCCCGTATTTGCTAAAATTGCATTTTCCCCGTATTAAAATACGGCGAAACCGTATCACTTGACAGGTATGTAATTACATGCAGAAACGCCGCACAGGCCATCTTCACAAAAATCCAGCTCGACAAGCCACTTTTGCTTAGGTGGAAATGCAAATTGAACTATAAATCATGTGCTGATACATGTCATATTTTCCCATGTAAAGGTCTCCCACTTTTACTTACAAATTGATTTTTAATTTTTGGGAAAAGGGAATATAAATTTTGCACTTGTTGGTAACAACAGTTGTGTGTAACAAAAACACAGTTGTGTATCCTTGTCCGATCTGTCTACTGTTATTAGTGCCAAATTTTTGCTACATTCCTTCTTAATTTATTAAATTTTGACTGGTGATGCAACATTCAACTTACACGTACTTACCTTTAGCAGTGTCTACAAGTTCAAGCACACCTGTACAACTGCTTATAACTTAAAAAATGTACCCGTTCAAGAGAAATGGATTCAGCATTGCAAATTTGTTTAAAATTAAAAAAAAAAACTACCAAGACATTACGTTTCGTTGTGTTGTTAAAAATTAAATTACCATTAGAAGGCTATACACCTGACTTGATGAACAGCAGCATGTGGAGTGAACAGAGAATGGAATGTGTATGTAATTATTGGCTTTTCTCATACGGTGTCATAACAGATAAACCAGACTTTTGATGCAAACAATACAATTTTATTCCAGAAGCAAAATTTACAAACAAAAAAACAGACTGGGCGATGACATCTCTGCGAGCTCTTCCCTTCGTAACGCAGCATCCTGCTCCAGGGCTTCACGCGCATCTGCCCGCACATCTGCGGCCACCTGTCGCAAATGCTGCATGTACTCCTGATTCTTGCCGCTGGTCATGTTGCCGTTCCAAGAGCCGCATCTCTTCGTCATGCATGTTGACCATTGCTAATGTAAGGTCAGCGATGGGAGTTGTCTGTTTTCCTCTTGCCTAGATGGAAAGACAGAAAGGCATGGTCGTTAAAGCTGGATCACTACGTATATTATGGAATTACACAGGTGAAAGTCTGTGGTGGAATGTCACTATTATATTATGCTTCATTGCTGTATATAAGCTGAACTGTCATGTTGCTGCCCCTCAGTAGAGCAGATTTTGCAACACGCAGGGTGCTGTCTTCGGCTGCAGCCCCCCTGCAAAACTAAAAAGGATTAAGATTAAGAATATGGATGGATGGATGGGTAATGTTTAAACTAGTTGCTTGTAGTGTGGCCGCAGAAATCTGAATGGGTTAATACAGTCAGCTGACGCGAAGCATTTCATTGAAGCATGTTGATTTCAACGGCAGTTCATGAGCTTTATTTGTTTTTCTAAAACAGGAGTTACAACAGCACTTCAATCACCACACCTAAAAATGGTTTTGGAACACCGATAAGTGAAGACCAAAGAATAACCTTTTTGCACATTTAAAAAGACATTTTCAATTAATTAATATGCAGCTACAGGAAATTGCATTAATCAATTTGGTACATAACTTGTTAGGCTCCAGACCCCCCGCGACCTGTAAAGGATTAAGCGGTAGAAGATGGATGGATGGATGGATGGATGGATTTTCGACCCTGGTTTCCGCTGCTGGACCTGTTTCAACCAAAAAAAAAAATCGTGGTTATTGTCCCTTACCGGCACTTGAACGTGATCCAGATGGAGCTGGTGATGTGGCTGACATGGGAGTCGATCCAACTGGCGCTCAGCCAGACGCACACGCAGACGCAGCGCCAGGAGAGTCCGCTGTGTCTGTGAACTGCGATTCTAGAAAGAAAATGCACGCAATTTAAAACTTAACACCAAAGTGCAACATGTACACAACACTCTAAAGTTTTTAACCGGAATACAATAAGCGTAATTCAGCGTTTTGTTCGCGCTAATACTTAACACAAAGCAAGCGTGAATCTGCAGGTGGCTGCAAAACAATAGGCGAGCCTCAGTAACAACCATTACCCACAATCTAACAACCTTCCTATTTCTTAAAAACAGTGAGCTTGGCACAGAAAGGATCAAGTGGCGAAAGGATGCGCAATATCAAAAAAACACTCACCATCCATGGTTTCCAAGGCCGTGACCGTGACAGTGACGTGTCGAGCCCAGTGTCTCTCAGCGAACCACTTCCACTCCTTCCGATCCGCTGAACTTCAAGCAATGTGGTCCTTCACTGCTCGGTAATCGCTTTTCAGCTTTTTCAGCTTCTCCCGACACTGTTTGGCAGTACGGCTGTGCCCTTGGGAACCCATCTGCTCGGACACCTGCATTTCGAGTAGATCCGTCCAACTTGCGCTGGATGCGATCGTCGCCTAATATAGAAAGAAAATTGCGCACCTCCTAATATATAATATTAGGAGTATATTATTATATAAGTATATTATACAGTATATTAATATAATATACCGTATTAAAGGGGCGCACTGTGTTCACTGGCTGAACAATTACAAATGGCGGTCGTGGAGTAAATTCAGCAGAAAAAGTCGCTTTCATGACGTTACGACCTGACCAATCAGCGGCGACCAGTCTCTTAAAGGCCTCAGACGGTGACATTTTTTTATTGAACCAATAAACTGATTGTATGAAAATATTCCATTCTGGCCATTCCCGTGATTTAAAATGTGTCACCAGCCTCCATAAATGACTTTATTTGTTAATAGCCCATATTTCACTTAGTTATGCTGCAGTACCGCCATCTCTCGATAGGGGCGTGCAGCAGTGACGTCAGGTCAGGGAGAAACAGGAAATGGCTGCAGGAAATGGATGATCACTGGCCTGCAGAAATGGCTGAACGACAGCAGAGTGATTCGGACAGCGATTATTTTATCGAGTATGACGACCGCAATATAAGTGATGATATTGAAACTGACGAATCTGATGATGAAGTAGTTTTGGGTGGTGCTGATGGGGTTATTCAGCCGTATTTGTTCGAGCCCGAGGGTGCGGAGGAAGACGCGGACGAAACAGCGACCGGAGCAGAACGAGAGGCAAGAACGAGAGGCTCGCCGATTTATATTGGTAAAATATGCTTTGAAATTTTTTTTTTTAGGCGATATGCATGGTCACACACTTAATTATCAAAATAAAACTGCCAATTTTTCCCTCGCTGCCTTACTTGGCGACTTATAAACATTCTCTTTCTGCTCAAAATTTTTTACATGTTTTAAATATTTTCTAACCAAACTTCATAGACCAATTTATATAGCACTCCCACGAGCCATTAGTTTATTATAAGCATCTGATTATACCATTTTTTTTAACAGGTGCACTTGTGAGAAATGCAACATTATGCCAACATCAACTGAATCTCGGTGCTGCCAGGAGGTATTGAAGGTGAAGAAGTGAGGGTGATATTGCCTGCCTGTGCTGTGAGCCTCATCAGAGAAACATTCCCATCTGATCACAACAAGGGATTTTGCCTACCAAGATTAGATTTGTGATCAATGTTATTTAAATAAAGTTTTTTAAAATCATATATTGAGTTTATTAATGTGCATGTCAATTTTATAATTCTAATATTTCAGCATTCATCAAAGTCGGATCTCATATACATTAGAGTAATTTTTCTACCATTTTATGGTGTAAAATTCGTGTGCAATTTTTAAAAGCACATTTCTCTAAAAATCTTAGGCTTATATTTTTTTGTCTTAGCAAAATATGTTGCTTCCCTAACAATTGAAAGCTGAACTTTCATTGCTAATTGGAAATTTATTCTACTTTTACATGTTTGATTTTGAAAATCTAGATACATGTTGCCCCCCTCATGGATCGTCACCTTATCGTGGTGGGGGGGTTTGCGTGCCCCAGTGATCCCAGGAGCTATGTTGTCCGGGGCAATTTGCCTCTGATAGGGTCTCCCAAGACAAACTGGTCCTGGGTGAAGGGCCAGACTAAGAACGATCCAACAGACTCTCATGAATTGTATATCAAGGATTCAGTGTACCCCGCCCGGTATGGGGTTACCGGGGCCCCACCCTGGAGCCAGGCCTGGGGGAGGGGCTCGAAGGCTAGCGTCTGGTGGCCGGGTTTCCACCCATGGGACCCGGCCGGGCTCAGCCCGAAGGAGTTACATGGGTCCGCCCTCCAGTAGGTTCACCACCTGCAGGAGGGATCATGGAAGTCCGGTGCTATGTGGATTAGGTGGCAGTCAAAGGCGGAGACCTTGGCGGACTGATCCCAAGCTTTCTAAACTGGCTTTTGGTACGTGGAATGTCACCTCTCTGGTGGGGAAGGAGCCTGAGCTGGTGTACGAGATTGAGCGATACCGGCTAGATATAGTCGGCCTCACCTCAACACACAGCTCCGGTTCCGGAACCAGTCTCCTGGAGAGGGGCTGGAGCTTGGCCTTTTCTGGAGTTGCCCCGGGCGAGAGGCGACGAGCAGGGGTAGGTATTCTTGTATCGCCCCACCTTGCTGCCTCTATATTGGAGTTTTCCCCGGTGGACGAAAGGGTTGCTTCCCTGCGCCTTCGGGTTGGGAAACGGGTCCTGACCATCATTTGTGCCTATGCACCAAATGATGTTTCAGAGTACCCACCCTTTTTGGAGTCTGTGACTGGGGTGCTGGAGGGTGCTCCTCCTGGAGACTCCATTGTCCTACTGGGGGACTTCAATGCGCACGTGGGCAACGACAGTGAAACCTGGAGGGGGGTGATTGGGAGGAACGGCCTGCCCGATCTAAACCCGAGTGGTGTTCAGTTATTGGACTTCTGTGCTAACCACAGTCTGTCCATAATGAACACCATGTTCAAGCATAAGGGTGTCCATATGTGCACCTGGCACCAGGACACCCTAGGCCGCAGGTCGATGATCGATTTTGTTATCGTATCATCAGACCTGCGACCGTATGTCTTGGACACCCGAGTAAAGAGAGGTGCAGAGCTGTCAACTGATCACCACCTGGTGGTGAGTTGGATCCGATGGCAGGGGAGGAAGCCATTCAGACCTGGTAGACCCAAACGTATAGTGAGGGTGTGCTGGGAGCGTCTGGCTGAGGCCCCTGTCCGGGAGGTCTTCAACTCCCACCTCCGGAAGAACTTCAACCACATTCCGAGGGAGTCTGGAGACATGGAGTCTGAATGGGCCATGTTCTCCACCTCTGTTGTTGAAGCGGCGGCCCAGAGCTGCGGCCGCAAGGTGGTCGGTGCATCTCGTGGTGGCAACCCCCGAACCAAGTGGTGGACACCAGTGGTGAGGGGGGCCATTAAGCTGAAGAAGGAGTCCTATCAAGCTTGGTTGGCTTGTGGGACTCCCGAAGCAGCTGAGGTGTACCGGCAGGCCAAGCGGAGTGCAGCTCGGGTGGTTGCTGAAGCAAAAACCCGGGTATGGGAGGAGTTCGGTGAGGCCATGGAACAAGACTTTCGGTCGGCTTCAAAGAGATTCTGGCAAACTGTTCGGCGGCTCAGGAGGGGAAAGCAGCTCCCCGTCCACACTGTGTATGGTGCGGATGGGACACTGTTGACTTCAAGTGGGGATATCGTCGGGCGGTGGAAGGAATACTTCGAGGATCTCCTCAATCCCACTGATACGCCTTCCACAGAGGAAGCAGGGTTTGGGGACAAGGGGGATGACTCGCCTATCACAGGGGCTGAGGTCGCCAAGGTGGTTAAAAATCTCCTTGGTGGCCGGGCCCCAGGGGTGGACGAGATTCGCCCCGAGTACCTCAAGGCCCTGGATGTTGTTGGGTTGTCATGGTTGACACGCCTCTGCAACATTGCGTGGAGGTCGGGGGCAGTGCCTTTGGCATGGCAAACCGGGGTGGTGGTTCCTCTCTTCAAAAAAGGGGACCGGAGGGTGTGCTCCAACTTTAGAGGGATCACACTCCTCAGCCTCCCTGGGAAGGTCTATGCCAAGGTACTGGAGAGGAGAGTCCGGCCGTTGGTCGAACCTCGGATTCAGGAGGAGCAATGTGGTTTTCGTCCTGGCCGTGGCACATCGGACCAGCTCTTTACCCTCTCGAGAATTCTTGAGGGTTCGTGGGAGTTTGCCCAACCAGTTTACATGTGTTTTGTGGACTTGGAGAAGGCATTTGACCGCGTCCCTCGTGGATTTTTGTGGGGGGTGCTTCGGGAGTATGGGGTATCGGGCTTGTTGTTACGAGCTATTCGGTCTCTGTACGACCATTGTGAGAGTTTAGTTCGTATTGCCAACACTCGGTCGGAGTCATTCCCAGTGAGAGTTGGACTCCGCCAGGGCTGCCCTTTGTCACCGGTCCTGTTCATAATTTTTATGGACAGGATTTCTAGGCGCAGCCAGGGAATGGAGGGTGTCATGCTTGGTGACCACAGGATCTCATCTCTGTTGTTTGCAGATGATGTTGTCCTGTTGGCTTCATCCAGCAATGACCTACAGCTCTTGCTGGGACGGTTTGCCGCTGAGTGTGAAGCGGCTGGGATGAGAATCAGCACCTCCAAGTCCGAGTCCATGGTCCTCAGCCGGAAAAAGGTGGATTGTCCTCTCCGGGTTGGGGACAGGCTCCTGCCCCAAGTGGAGGAGTTTAAGTATCTTGGGGTCTTGTTCACGAGTGAGGGGAAAATGGAGCGAGAGATCGACAGACGGATTGGAGCAGCATCTGCAGTGATGCGGACGTTGTACCGGTCTGTTGTGGTGAAGAGGGAGCTTAGTTCTAAGGCAAAGCTCTCGATTTACCAGTCAATCTACGTTCCTACTCTCACCTATGGTCACGAGCTTTGGGTAATGACCGAAAGAACGAGATCGCGGATACAAGCGGCTGAAATGAGCTTTCTCCGTAGGATTGCTGGACTCACCCTCAGAGATAGGGTGAGGAGCTCAGTCATCCGGGAGAGGCTCAGAGTAGAACCGCTGCTCCTCCACATTGAAAGGAGTCAGTTGAGGTGGTATGGGCATCTGATTAGGATGCCTCCTGGACGCCTCCCACTTGAGGTGTTTCAGGCACGTCCCACTGGGAGGAGACCCCGGGGCAGACCCAGGACTCGGTGGAGAGACTATGTCTCCCAGCTAGTCTGGGAACGCCTTGGTATCCCCTCTGAAGAGCTGGAGCAGGTGGCTGGGGAGAGGGAAGTCTGGGCTTCTCTGCTTGAACTGCTGCCTCCGCGACCCGGACCTCCGGAAAAGCGGTAGAAGATGGATGGATGGATGGATGGATAGATACATGTTGCTCAACAGCATCAGCTTTGATGGGACGCTGAAATTTGGCACTCAATGTTGCTGGAACTCTGGCTTGTACAGAGTGCCACTGCTCCAATAAGTGGGTTGGATCAACCAAGGTTTTGTCGAAAAGAGTATTCATCAGATCATCCACATATTCTGAAATAAAATTAATTTAATAAAAATTAGAAATCGAAAGCTCCTTGTAAGTGGTCGTGGAAATTCCAACGATACCGGCTGCATTTAGAACTCTGAGGACCTTGACATATGACGCACCAGTGAAGAGAATGGCGGATGAAAGCTGTATGTTACCAGCTGGGATGTCCCTGATCATCTGCTGGCTGTGCCAGGATCGATCCTCAACACAATGTGGACAATGTTGTTTGATCACCAACAGAGAGCCTTTAGTGTGACTTGTTACCTCACATGGATGACTGCAATGAGGACAATTGCTGAATAATCAAATTCAAAAAAAAAATCCACAGTATTTGAAGGTTGAGTGACAGTGGATAACATCTGCAAAAACAGTAGATCAACATAATTTCATTCCAGAGGTGTCAAATTGGATTACATATATAGAAATATAACTTGAGCAAACAGGCACAACCACCTCCCTATACAGCACTGAATATTTCATATTTGATTGGTATGAATACCCTAAAATTCTAATATTTGATAAGTTGTTAAGGCAATGAAATTCATTGCTTGTAAATAATTTTAGTAAATATTGGCAGTGAATATTTAAAAAAGAAAAATTACCCTGTTTACTTATCTTTCTGACAGCAGATTGCTGTCAGAAAGATAAGGTTGATCAGAAAGATAAGGATATCCCAGGTTGGCCTAGGATAGCCGGCCCCGGCCGCTGCTGGAAGGGCTCTCGCGACCGGGCCGGGGGACGGCCGGAAGGCGGCCGCCCCTCTCCGCTCACGGACGCGTGTTCGTGGAGAACCCGGTGCTAAATAACTCGTAAACGACCTGATGCCGGGCGTGACCCGCTCCGGGGACAGTGGCAGGTGGGGAGTTTGACTGGGGCGGTACACCTGTCAAACTGTAACGCAGGTGTCCTAAGGCGAGCTCAGGGAGGACAGAAACCTCCCGTGGAGCAGAAGGGCAAAAGCTCGCTTGATCTTGATTTTCAGTATGAATACAGACCGTGAAAGCGGGGCCTCACGATCCTTCTGATTTTTTGGGTTTTAAGCAGGAGGTGTCAGAAAGTGTCAGAAAGATCGCATCGGTAGATCACCCTTGCTTTTCACGCCACTTCACTGACACTGTCTGAGAGTGGGACTTTGAAGTGAACGGATATATAGTTGGAACAGCCGATTTTTTTTATCAGCAATCTTTTTGCTAATTTCATTTCAAATTGCATCTTATTCTCAAAATCGCTGTCAACAAAATGTCTAATGCACATGTTGGGTGATTTTGCGACATAATTCCAATTTTTTAGTGTTTTCTGAACGAAATTCACCCATGGGGTTCTGATTTTCCCAGGCAGGGGAAGTTCCTAAACACTCACCGCGTGCTCCTCAGCGTGCTCCTCCTCCTACTCAGGTCGCTCCTGACCTGACGTCACACAGTCAGTGGCCATTTTAGCCGCTGATCGCTTGGCAGACAGACAGCTCTCAAGGAAATCATACTTCAATAGCGCATTGTCACCTTATGCGACATTTGTTTTCTTTCAAAGGTCTTTTTATTATTATTAATTGAAGTATCAATACAATACAAAGTATTAGAAATTTTCATTTTTGTTTTAACCAAACAGTGAAAAACTAGAACTTAAAGCTAACAAATGTAAATGCTTCAAAGCACAAAAACCTTTAAATAAACAATAATTAAAAAAAAATACAAAGAAAAATTGTGTGTGTGAAGTGGGGGTGGGGTAAAGGGGATATGAGCTACTCAGAAACTATAATCGTGGGTCTTTCAAAGAAATCAAGAAACGGGCGCCATAACTTATAGAATTTGTTTTCAAAGCCACAGACTGTATATCTGATTTTTTCTAAATCCAAACAGGACATTATATCTTTTATCCACTGTAAATGTGAAGGGGGCGAAGAGTCTTTCCACTTCAGTAATACAGCACGTCTGGCCAATAATAATGAAAATTTGAATACTTTTAATTTGGAACTTGGCAAGACAAGTTCTGGAGCCACACCAAAAATGGCACATAATGGATCAGGTTTAATTTGATATTGCAGGACTTCAGACATAGTGATAAAAACAGAATGCCAAAAATTCATCAATGCAGGGCAGGACCAATACATGTGAAGCAAAGTGCCAGGAGCGCTACCACACTTTTCACAAGTTGGGTCTATATCCGAGTAAATACGTGCTAACTTAACCTTGGACAGGTGCATCCGGTGTACAATCTTAAATTGAATAAGAGCGTGACGAGCACACATTGATACAGTGTGAACCTGGCCAAGAATAGAGTCCCACAGTTCATCAGTAAAAGTAAAATTAAGATCTTGTTCCCAATTCAATTTGATAGCGGCCAGAGAAGAAGATTGTAAATTTGAAATTAAATTATATAAAACTGACATTACCCCCTTAGAAGTTGGTTTAACTAATAAAAAATCATCTAGAGGATTATCAGAAGGTTTTTGAGGGAATTGTTTTGTCATGGTTTGCACATAATGTCTGACCTGGAGGAAGCGGAAAAAATGTGTAGAAGTGATGTCGAATTTAGTGGAAAGTTGAGAAAAACTTGCAAACTGACCATCAAAATATAAATCCGCAAAAGATTTTAAACCTTTTCTGTGCCATATATGAAATGCGCTATCAATAGTTGATGGGGTAAATAAATGATTTGCGGCAATTGGACTTCTAATGGAGAAAAACTGAAGACCGAAGTTTTTCCTGAATTGAGACCAAATTCTAAGAGACTGACGAACTACTTTATTATTACCCAGTGTAGACAAAGCAAGGGGAAGTGGTGAACCTAAAATTGCCGGTAGGGAGGTTTGATTGTCCACATGTGACTCCATAAGGATCCAAATGGGTGATTTGGGTTCCAGATAAAAATGTTTCCAATATAACATGCACCTGATATTTGCTGCCCAGTAGTAATATTGAAAGTTGGGCAGAGCCATGCCACCCACTGATTTGGGTCTTTGAAGAAAAACTTTCCTCAATCTCGGATGTTTACCATTCCAAATAAATGAGGTAATCAGAGAGTCCAAAGACTTAAAAAAGGATTTAGGAATAAAAATGGGGAGACATTGAAACAAATATAAAAACTTTGGAAGTAACATCATTTTTACAGAATTGATTCTGCCAATTAAAGACAAGGATAATGGGGACCATTTGGAAAGTATTAGCTTGCACTGGTCAAGTAAGGGGAGAAAATTATTTTTAAACAAGTAATTAAATTGTTTAGTGACACATATCCCAAGATAATTAAAATGATCAATAACAACCTTGAAGGGAAAATTTTCAAAATCCTGAACTTGAATCTTTTCATTAATCAGAAACAGTTCACTCTTATTAAGATTAATTTTATAACCAGAAAACCTACTAAAACTATCCAAAATGTTGAGTATAGCGGGTAATGAAGTAAGTGGGTTGGAGAGAAATAGTAAAAGATCGTCAGCATAGAGTGAAACCCTATGCTCAATGCCACCCCTACGAATGCCTAGAAAGTCCCGGCTCCCGCGGATTGCAATAGCTAACGGCTCAACTGCCAAGGCAAAGAGCAATGGGCTCAAAGGACAGCCTTGCCTCGTACCACGGTAAAGTCTAAAATAGTCAGAATAGCGACAGTTAGTTAACACTGAAGCTAAAGGACTAGCATAGAGAAGTTTAATCCAGGAACAGAAGGAAGGACCAAAACCGAACCTCTCCAAAGTAAAAAACAAATACTCCCACTCAACCCTATCGAATGCCTTTTCAGCGTCCAAACTAATAAGACATTCAGGTATGTTGTGGTGAGGAGTATAAATAATATTAAACAACCGCCGCAAGTTAAAAAAAGAATGGCGATTTTTAATGAAACCGGTTTGGTCCTGTGAAATTATAAAAGGAAGAATCTTTTCCAACCTTGAAGCTAACAACTTTGACAAAATTTTAACATCGGTATTTAACAAGGAAATAGGCCTGCAAGAAGCACAATCAACAGGATCCTTGTCTTTTTTAAGCAACACAGTGATACAGGCCTGATAGCATGAAGGAGGAAGTGTACCGGAGTCAAGCGACTCTGTAAAAACTTGACAAAGGAAAGGGGCGAGGTCGTCAGAGAATTTTTTGAAAAAATCTGCGGAAAACCCATCAGGTCCTGGAGATTTTCCTGATTGCATGGATGATATTGCCAGCTGAATTTCTTCTTTTGTGATGGGAGCTTCTAAAATTTGCCGAGATTCTGAAGAAATCGAAGGAATATCAATAGAATCAAAAAAATTTTCCAAATCCTTTAAGTTTGTTGTATATTCTGAGGTATATAATTTGGAATAAAATGACCTGAAAATATCATTAATCACTTGTTGGTCAGATGTCACCTCTCCTTTATCTGTCCTAACTCCAGTAATAATTTGCTTAGCTCTAATACCACGCAGTTGATTAGCTAGAAGTTTACTGTTTTTTTCGCCATGTTCATAAAATTCACTCTTGTTCCTTATTAAACAACCTTCAATTTGTCGAGTAGAAAGTAAATTAAATTTAGTTTGTAATGTCATACGTTCCTTGTACAGAGCGGGTGATGGAGATTGAGCATATTGTCTGTCAATGTCCAGGATTTGATCTAAAATAACCTTCTGTTCCTGTATTAAGGATCGTCTTTTAAATGCTGCCAATAAAATAAATTCCCCCCTAAGAAATGCCTTCATGGCCTCCCATATCGTTTTATTTGGCATACCAGGAGTTTTATTTTCTTTCAAAAAAAAATTAATTTTAGAAGAAATATTCACAACCAATTTTTCATCTGTAAGTAATAATGGATCCAATCTCCAATGCTTTCTCATGGAGTCACATCCATGGAGGATCATTTTAAGTACAAGAGGGGCATGATCAGAAACCGAGATGCTATCATAACTGCAAGAGCAAAGATTATTAATTAATAAATTGTCAACAAAAAAATAATCTATTCTGGTATAAGTATGGTGTACGTGAGAGAAAAAAGAATAGTCCCTGCCGTTAGGATGTAAAAAACGCCAAGGATCTGTAAGGCTATATTCCTCAAGAAAAGACTTAACATAAGTTGCAGATTTATTAAGACTAGCAGGTTTTGAGGATGAGCGATCTAAGATCGGATCCATATACAAATTAAAGTCACCCCCAAGAATTAGAGAATGAGTATTTAAATCTAGAAGCTGCGAAAAAAGGTTGCGAAAAAAGTGCACATCATCAAAATTCGGTGCATACAGATTAGCCAAGGTGACATGTTTATTGCCAAGTTTACCTGATACTATTACAAATCGTCCATTTTTATCTAATACAACATTAGAGGGAATAAATGGAATATTTCGATCAATAAGAATAGCAGCGCCCCTGGCCTTAGCTTTAAAATTTGAATGAAAAAATTGTCCTGACCAACATTTTGACAAACGCAAGTGGTCGGAATCCTGCAAATGGGTTTCCTGCAAAAACAGTACCCCAGGCTTAAATTGCTTTAGACGTGACATGACTCTCTTTCGTTTAATTGGATGGTTCAACCCCTTCACATTCCAGCTTACCAAAGTAAGATTGCTATTCATTCAAAGAGTAAAATTTATATATTATGTTGTGTAGCCCAAAGAAGAATAAAGTGAGGTACGGGTAAAAAAAAAAAAAAAAAAAAAAAAAGGGGGTAAGGGGGGTGTAAATAAATCCATAACAAAAAACAAAACAAAAAAAATAAAAAAAAAAAACAAAAACCCAACAACCAAACCTATAACAACACTCCAGCCGGTTGCAAAAAAACAGCAACCGCTCCATCTCCTGCTCTATTTTCATCCTAACAGAATGCTCCCATACAACTGGCTTCAATCCTGCATAATATGAACGTTTTACCCTAAAAAAAAAAAAATTAAATTAAATAAAATTAAAAAAGAATTAAGTAAACAACAACGTATAGGGAGCCAATTTTACCTTGTTTTGAACATCTAAAAATGCATCAATGTCCAGTCAGTGCAGCTTCAATGAAATTACAATCAAGCAGTCCAGCGCGGCAGCTGGTCAACCCAGAAATGTCCAGTTCAAGGCGAAAATTACTGGTTTCTCTCCATGGTTTGCATGAAGCGGGTGGCCTCTGAGACGGACGCCAGCCACTGGTTTTTGCCGTCTGGAAGAGTTATCCGGAGCCTGGCGGGGAAAAGAAGAGAAGGACGAAAACCTCTCTTGTACAACTCGGACATAACCTCCTTATATTCGGCTCGTTGCTTCTGAACGTCGGCGTTATAATCCTCGTAGAACTGAAGTTTATGTCCACGATATTCCAAAGTCCCACGGCGTCTCCGCGCTTCTCTCATCACCAAGTCTTTGGTCCAAAACCGGTGGAAACAAATAATGACAGCGCGCGGCTTCCCATTCGGACCCGGCTTGGGCATGAGGCTGCGGTGGGCTCTTTCCAGCTCTGGGGGAGATGGCAAAGTTTGTGTGCCAAAGACGTCCACCAACAGCCGAGAAAAAAATTCAGATGGCCGTGGACCCACATCAAAGGACTCCGGCAGACCCACCAGACGAATATTCAGCCTCCTACTTCTTCCCTCCAGGTCAGAAAGTTTGTTTTTCAAAAGTTTATTCTCCTCCTGCATTGACTCACACGTAGCTTCAAGCGCCGCTAGGCGCTGGCTGACGTCCTCCGCGTTGTTTTCAAGGTCGCCAATGCGTTGCTCCTGGTTCGCCACATCTGCTTGAATTTTGTCCAGCTTACCATTAATAAGTTCAAATGAAGCTTTGAAGTCAGCAGCTATGGACATTCTGTGTTGCTCAAGCAAGGCAACAAGTGTAGGGTTAAGGCTTATATTAGCATCCTCAGCTAAGCTGGTGTTAGTATTGTTCCCTGCTGCCTCCTTTTCAGTCTGCTTTCTTGTTTTGGACATATTTCACAACTCAAAACAAATTCTACGCGTATTAAATGTCCAAAACATTAACAGCTTACAGCAAAATAGGGTTTAAAAAGTAAGGAAAAAAATATAGCAGGAGCCAGCAACGCACGCACCTACTCCATTGCCAGCACCTATGCGACATTTGTTGACACCAAAACATGTGCGGTTCAAATTAGCTCGTCTCACACACAAATTTAAGATATGATTTAGCGATATTGTAATTTCGTCCGGCCGAGGCCTTTAAAGTCATATCACAGCCCTACTCAGCCCTACTCAGCCCGGTTAGACCCTGCCCTGGATCAGGTATGAAAAAAGTACCTGCTAACCGGTGCTGGGGCTAATGGAAAAGCGCCTAAAGTGGGCTGAGTGGTGCGGTGTAGGGCTAAGTGAGGCTAGTGAAAAAGGGCCTTAAGTCTTCACAAGGTTTTCACACACTGTTGCTGGTGTTTCGGCCCATTCCTCCATGCAGATCTCCTCTAGAGCAGTGATGTTTTGGGGCTGTCGCTGGGCAACACAGACTTTCAACTCCCTCCCAAGATTTTCTATGGGGTTGAGATCTGGAGACTGGCTAGGCCACTCCAGGACCTTGAAATGCTTCTTACAAAGCTACTCCTTTGTTGCCCGGGCGGTGTGTTTGGGATCACGTGATCTGCATTGTTGTTTATGCAAATCCAACGGCGAACGCTGGGACAGCGCGTGACGTCATCCATTCAGTAACCGGCAGGCTGCAGACAGAACACCCAGATGCTCTTCTCCTCATCTCAGGCGATTTCAACCATGTTTCGCTTTCTCCCATTCTACCCACATTTACCCAGTATGTCACATGCCACACTAGAGACAATAAAACACTGGACTTATTCTACGCAAACACTAAGGAGGCGTACACCTCATTACAACTCGCCCCACTCGGGAAATTGGATCACAACTTGGTTCATCTCCGGCCGGTGTACAAACCCCTAGTGCACAGACAACCTCTGGCCATGCGCACAGTGGAATTATGGTCTGAGGAGGCAATGGACACTCTAAAGGGCTGCTTTGAAATCACCGCCTGGGAGCAGCTCTGCGATCCACATGGTGAGGACATCGATGGCCTCACTCACACCATCACGGACTACCTCAGCTTCTGTGTGGACAAATCCGTTCCCACCAAGACCATATGGTGTTGCTCAAACAACAAACCCTGGATCAACCCTGAGATAAAAACACTTCTGAGAGAGAAGAAGAGGATCTTCAGGTCGGGGAACAGGGAGATGCTGAAGTCCGTACAGAGGGAGCTGAGGAGAAAGATCAGAGAAGGCAAGGACAGCTTCAGGAAGAAGATGGAGGACAAGCTGCAACAGAGCGACATCAGCGGGGTCTGGAGAAACCTTAAAACCATCTCTGGGCTCCAGAATACCTCCCCCCAGGCCACGGGGGGCAGGGAGTGGGCGAACAATCTGAATCTGTTTTTCAATAGGTTTGACCAACCGCCCTCCCCCCTGACTGCACAACAACCACTGCTGCCTCTAAAGACATCAAGTCCTGCTGCCCACTCCCCACTCCACCAACACCCCCCCACGCCCAACACACAGCCCCCCAACCTGACCCTGACCAAGACCCAGGTGAGGACGGAGCTGAGGAAGATCAAGGCGAGGAAGGCGTCGGGACCGGACGGCATCAGCGCAAAGCTCCTCAAGTCCTGTGCAGACCAGCTGTGTGGGATTGTGGCGTACATCTTCAACCTCAGCCTGAAGCTGGGGAGGGTACCACAGCTGTGGAAAACATCTTATGTGATACCTGTACCAAAAACTTCCCACCCCAAAGACCTGAACAGCTACAGACGGGTGGCCTTGACGTCCCACTTGATGAAGACCCTGGAGAGACTGCTTCTTGCTCACCTCCGCCCCCTGGTGGGACCAGCGATGGATCCACTCCAGTTCGCCTACCAGCATGGCATTGGGGTGGAGGATGCGGTGATCTTCCTCCTTCACCGTTCTCTGTCCCACCTGGAGAAGCCCGGGAATGTGGTGAGGATCATGTTCTTTGACTTCTCCAGTGCTTTCAACACCATCCAACCGATGATCCTGAAGGACAAGCTGCTGCGCGCAGGGTGGACCAGCACCTGTCATCATGGATCCTGGACTACCTCACGAACCGGCCTCAGTTTGTGAGAACCCGGGACTGTGTGTCCGACACGATCATCGGTAGCACGGGGGCCCCCCAGGGAACGGTGTTGGCTCCCTTCCTGTTCACTCTTTATACTGCGGACTTCTCACACAACACAACACACTGCCATCTACAGAAGTTCTCTGACGACTCTGCGATCGTTGGCCTCATCTCCAATGGAGATGAAGCTGAGTACAGAGGGCTTATCCAGGACTTCGTGGACTGGTGCCATCGGAACTGCCTCCAGATCAACGCGAGGAAAACTAAGGAGCTGGTGGTGGACTGCCGCAGGCAAGGACAACCCCTCACAGCACCAGTAAACATACAGGGAACAGACATCGAGATGGTGACATCCTACAAGTACCTGGGTGTTCATCTGAACAATAAACTAGACTGGTCACACAATACTGACACACTCTACAAGAAGGGACAGCGCAGGCTGTTCCTACTGAGGAGACTCAGGTCTTTTGGTGTACAAGGGGCGCTGCTGAAGACATTCTATGACACGGTGGTGGCATCAGCCATCACTTTTGGAGTGGTCTGCTGGGGCAGTGGCATTACCGCAGCCGATAGGAAGAGACTGAACAAACTGATCAAGAAAGCTAGCTCTGTCCTGGGGCAGCGCCTTGACCCGGTGGAGGAGATAGGAGAGAGGAGGACGGTGGCTAAACTGTCATCTCTGCTGGAGTCCGAGCTCCACCCTATGCAGGACATACTGAATGCACTGAGGAGCTCATTTAGCAGCAGACTACATCATCCCAGGTGCACAACCGAGAGGTTTCGCAGGTCCTTCCTACCAACGGCTGTCAGACTGTACAACCTAAGCAGGGCTGCTCGCAGAGATAGCAAAAAGACGTGACAACCTAATAGTTTTGAATGCAAAAGATGCAATAGACTTACACAATGGTCCTCTCCGGCATATAACTAGGAAAATACCGGTTGCTATGGAGGGTGAGAATATGTATGGGCACATAATCATACCATGTAGGATAACTAAGTAGACGGTTGTGCTGTTTCATCCCATCTAGCAACAATGCTCTGCACTGTGTGTGTTTATATATTTACATATTTATTCCATCTAGCTACAATGCTCCACACTGAGTGTGTTTATATATCTATATATTTATTCCATCTAGCTACAATGCTCCGCACTGTGTGTTTATATATTTACATATTATTCCATCTAGCTACAATGCTCTGCACTGTGTGTGTTTATATATTTACATATTTATTCCACCTAGCTGCAATGCTCCATACTGTGGGTGTTTATATATCTACATATTTATTCCATCTAGCTACAATGCTCCGCACTGTGTGTTTATATACTCATATATTTATTCCATCCAGCTACAATGCTCTGCACTGTGTGTCTGTGTGTATATATATATATATATATATTTATAGTAATATGTACATATGTATATTAGCTGCTCTTGCTTTTTTTTTTTTTTTTTTCCTTGCCTTCTGATTGTTGCTCTGAGTGTTGCTATCCCTGTGCTGTTGCAATCCTGGAATTTCCCCATTGTGGGGCTAATAAAGGCTTATCTTATCTTATCTTATCTTATCATTGTCATGCTGAAAGACCCAGCCACGTTTCATCTTCAATGCCCTTGCTGATGGAAGGAGGTTTTCACTCAAAATCTCACGATACATGGCCCCATTCATTCTTTCCTTTACACGGATCAGTCGTCCTGGTCCTTTTACAGAAAAACAGCCCCAAAGCATGATGTTTCCACCCCCATGCTTCACAGTAGGTATGGTGTTCTTTGGATGCAACTCAGCATTCTTTCTCCTCCAAACACAACAAGTTGAGTTTTTACCAAAAAGTTCTATTTTGGTTTCATCTGACCATATGACATTCTTCCAATCCTCTTCTGGATCATCCAAATGTTCTCTAGCAAACTTCAGACGGGCCTGGACATGTACTGGCTTAAGCAGGGGGACATGTCTGGCACTGCAGAATTTGAGTTCCTGGCGGCGTAGTGTGTTACTGATGGTAGGTAGCCTTTGTTACTTTGGTCCCAGCTCTCTGCAGGTCATTCACTAGGTCCCCCCGTGTGGTTCTGGGATTTTTGCTCACCGTTCTCGGGATCATTTTGACCCCACAGGGTGAGATCTTGCGTGGAGCCCCAGATGGAGGGAGATTATCAGTGGTCTTGTATGTCTTCCATTTTCTAATAATTGCTCCCACAGTTGATTTCTTCACACCAAGCTGCGTACCTATTGCAGATTCAGTCTTCCCAGCCTGGTGCAGGTCTACAATTTTGTTTCTGGTGTCCTTTGACAGCTCTTTGGTCTCGGCCATAGTGGAGTTTGGAGTCTGACTGTTTGAGGTTGTGGACAGGTGTCTTTTATACTGATAACGAGTTCAAACAGGTGCCATTAATACAGGTAACGAGTGGAGGACACTCTTAAAGAGGAGTCTCTTAAAGAAGAAGGTACAGGTCTGTGAGAGCCAGAAATCTTGCTTGTTTGTAGGTGACCAAATACTTACTTTCCACCATAATTTGCAAATAAATTCTTTAAGCATCAGACAATGTGATTTTCTGGATTTTTTTTTTTTTTCATTTTGTCTCTCATAGTTGAGGTATACCTATGATGAAAATTGGAGACCTCTCATCTTTTAAGTGGGAGAACTTGAACAATTGGTGGCTGACTAAATACTTTTTTGCCCCACTGTAGTACCAACTTTACTTTCATCTGCTTGTTACTGTTCTCTCTTAAATTAGTTTATTCTCATTTATTTTTTTTTATTTTTTTATTTATTTTTTTTTTTGTTACTTATTTGTACCCGTAGGTAGACTTGGTTTGCAGTCTGGTGACAAGCCACCGGCTACTGGTCGCTGCGTGCGCGAGCGCCCTAAACCTACATGTTTTTGGTGTGCGGGAGGAAACCGGAGAAATCCCGGAGTAAACCCGCGCAACACGGGGAGAACATGCAAACTCCACACAGCTCACTGTTGGTCGGGGGCTGGGATCGAACCCACGATCTCATGATCCCCACGGTCCCCCGTCCGAGGGTAAAACTGTGCTGCCACAGTGCTAAACCACTGCGCCACCGTGCAGCCCATTAAATTTATTAAACATCTTGTCATAAAGATACTTTGTTTTTTAAATTTTAAATGTTTTTGCTGACAAATCTGACCTTTTTCATGCAAAATTGTAACTTTTTATCTAAAACCTCTTACCTCGTCTATCTATAAATTCACGAAATCTCTGTCTGTGTGTGCGTTTGTGTGTCTGTCTGTTCCACGCATATCTCTTGAACCGTTTGTCAGACTGGCCTCAGATTTTAAACGTGGTTTTCTCGGGTTACAAGGGTGTGCATCCGCAAATATGGAGTAACTCAGTCAAAATATGTATTTTTTATCAAAAGTTTAGCTACCACTGTGTCTCATGCCCAGGCTTCTAGAAGTGTGGGTGGGGTTTGGTTTTGGATTGACTTCTACTGATTGGATAATACACGCATCACGGCATCAGTAACCACAGCGCTCTGTGTGCAAAACAAGGAAGCGAAATGTGACAAATTTGACTAGAAAAATATAATACTAAAGATTTAATGCTTAAACAATTATACCATAAACTTTCTGTGATCTAATGGATAATTCGGCATGGAGAACACGAGGTGTGCGGGTGCGCTGGGGGAGGGGGGGTGGAGCAGCAGCTGAACCACTGGTACCATGGTAAGCTCCTTGTGCAAAACAAGGAAGCGAAACGTGATAAATTTGACTCGAAAAAGGTAATACTTAACATTTAATGCTGGAAAAATAATACCATAAAGTTGCTGTGGTTGCATAGGTCTAATTGATAATTTGGCACGGAGAACACGAGGTGCACAGGTGCACTGGGGGAAGGGGGGGTGGAGCAGCAGTTGAACCGCTGGCACCACGGGAAACGCAACAGCCGAGACTCTCGTTAACTGGGCAGGCTGGGCTTGGCTCCCTAAGAAGGACTGCGATCCACCAGTTCAGCTGCTGCTTCTCCCACCGGTGTCCGACCAGGAGCTCCACGATTGTTCGCGGGGAGGCACGCCCAGCCTGCCCCAGTCAACAGTAGACGGGATTCCCTTTGCAGGATCACGACTCGCCGTCGCCGATGGTGCTCCTCTCGGTGTGCTATTAAAAGTTTATAATTGTAGAGCAGAATGCCCAGATCAACTGCATATCGTATGCGGCTACATGCACGGTTTGATCAAATGATGACCATCACCAAACTGGACACAAAAACGCTCAATAACTCATAAAAGATCACACAAATAAGTGATCTGCCAAAAAAATAAACAAGCGGTTCTTAAACAGTGGCTAATATTGGATGTCCCATTCATTTTCAGTTATTCTGTAATTAATATTCACACAATCAAATAAATCTCAGTTCAGTCCCTTCCATATTTGTCAAAGTCTAACGTGTGATTACCTACATATAGGCTACACCTCTGTATTCCACTTTTAAACACAGCTTACGCAGCCAGACACGACCTGGCTCAAAGGCACACTAACTGATGGTGGAAAAAAAAAGTTATTTTCAATAAAGTGAAAAAAAATGCATGGAGTGTGCTTTTGCCCTGAGGCTGATTTATCATGGAAAACAGCTGAGCTCTGTGGTTTGAGTGATCAGCTGATTGGATCCACCCTTTTTTTTTAACCAAAGGTAAAAAAAAAAAAAAACATGGGGGGAAGGCCCTACAGCCTTTGCTCCACGAATGCGGGATGTATCAACCATACGCTGGATAAATTTTCAGCATGGGCCACATATTTTTTCCAGGTTATAAAATTTTTCACTGGGTCTGAGGTGTGTGGGAAAAAAAAATACGTTTTGGATAATGTTTAGAGGGTCAAAAATGCGATCGTTTAGGCGGAATAATAATAAATAATCTTCTCGCATCAATAAAAACAAATGCTTACAATAGAGCTGTGGTGCTCAGTCTTTGCCAGTCACACCCTCAAGGTTCAGATCATTATTTGGCCTCAGTATTGCCCCAGTGCAACAATATAAGCAGGTCCCAGAGAATGTTGATGTACTTGGATGGGACTCCAATGCCATGGAGGAGTTGCCAGAGGGCGTTGCTGTCTAGGGAGTCGGAGTTGAGGGTTACATTTAAAAAAAAAAAAATACATCAACTGATTTGCAAAAAAATACTTGTTACTGTAAATGAAAAAAGTAGGCTTAGGTTAGTAACTGCTTTTTTATTTCTTGAAAACTTGTGAGTTTCAAAAATGAAATTGTACACAAGTGAAATACATTTTGAAAATTTTCCTTTTCAGCATATCGCAGTTCCTAACAGCTTTTACATGGTGTGTAGGTTTGGTCGCCCTGCAGCATTCTAGAAATATAGGCTGATCATTTAAAAACAAAAGTAAATTCTATCACAAATACTTGAACATCCATTTAAATAGTAGTGCTACCTGACTGTATGCAGTCAGTGTACAGTTACCTATACAGTAACTTGATGCAATGAACAAATTCAATAAGAACTGAATGCAGTTGATGCATAAGATAAGTGGTATTAATTTTAAACCTGCACAAATATAAACTTAAGTTTCTAAATTCTTTGGAGACTTAAAAAACAATGTTATGAAACAAAATAAAGTGCTGTGACAAGTTTTCATCGTTTTTTTTTTTTTTCTGCCTGTTCAGAATTTGCTGGGAGTTTGTTAAAGTGGTGTAGTGTGCGTTGTTCAGCAGGAGGACTGGGTGGTTATCTGGTCATGGTCCTTTGCCTGGTGAAGCTTCTCCAGTAAAAGGTAAATTAAATTGCAATAATTTAAAACAAACAAAAATAAACTTCCATCCACTGTCAATTTCATCAACTCAAACTATATCTATTTTTTCATCCCTTAAAGCTTTTATGCATTTTACTTTTGTCATTTAATTTGAGTCCAGATTTATTGTGATGATTTTATTTTAGTCTGTTCATTATCAGTCGTTTTTGTCTACGTTTTGTCAATAACAAGATTTGTTTTTTATTCAATGAAAAGAACACTGCATCCATCGCTATTAAAAAATGTTAGAAAAAAACCCCTCAGCTGCAGCTGTCAGGGTTGCTGGGCAACGGGGTAGCGTGTGGTCATGCAAACAAACATTAACCAAAGGCTAGACCATAAACTTTTTTTTTTTTTTACTGTCGATGGACTAAACTCCCATTTTTAGATTCTTTTGCATTCGTCCTTCAAAATGTGTGGCCACCACTGACCCGTCTACAAGGCTACACCTGAATTTGTGTATGATCAGCCCAGTGCTGGCTCAGCCATATTTGCACTGTCAGCTACGGCCAGCCATTTTGTGGAGTGACATACAGTGCATTCGGAAAGTATTCACAGCGCTTCACTTTTTCCACATTTTATGTTATAGCCTTATTCCAAAAGGGATTAAATTAATTTTTTTTCCTCAAAATTCTACACACAATACCCCTTAATGACAACTTGAAAAAGTTTTTTGGAAGATTTTTTGCAAATTTATTAAAAATAAAAAACAAAGAAATCACATGTACATAAGTAATAATAATGCATCTGATTTATATAGCGCTTTATCATAGACACTCAAAGACGCTTTACAAATAGATACATTATTCATTCACTCCAGAGAGACAATGGTAGTGGCAAGCTACTACTGTAACCACAGCTGCTCTGGGGCAGGCTGACAGAAATGTGGCTGCCAATCTGCGCCAACGGCCTCTCCAGCCACCACCAGACATTTATACACATTCATACCCAGTGTTGTGGACACTGGAGGCAAGGTGGGTGAAGTGTCTTGCCCAGGGACACAACGGCAGGATATCTGGGGAGAGCGGGATTCAAACCATCTGGTTATTGGACGACCTGCTCTACCTCCTGAGCCACTGCCGCCCCGCAGTAATAAGTATTCATAGCTTTTGCTCAATACTTTGTTGATGCACCTTTGGCAGCAATTAAAGCCTCAAGTCTTTTTGAATATGATGCCACAAGCTTGGCACACCGAGCTTTGGGCAGTTTGGCCCATTCCTCTTTGCAGCGCCTCTCAAGCGCCATCAGGTTGGATGGGAAGCGTCAGTGCACAGCCATTTTCGGATCTCTCCAGAGATGTTCAATTGGATTCAAGTCTGGGCTCTGGCTGGGCCGCTCAGGGACATTCACAGAGTTGTCTTGAAGCCACTCCTTAGATATCTTGGCTGTGTGCTTAGGGTCGTTGTCCTGCTGAATGATGAACCGTTGGCCCAGTACGAGGTCAAGAGCACTCTGGAGCAGGTTTCCATCCAGGATGTCTCTGTACATTGCTGCATTCATCTTTTCCTCTATCCTGACTAGTCTCCCAGTTCCTGCTGCTGAAAAACATCCCCACAACATGATGCTGCCACCACCATTGACATGGTTATGAGCGATGCCTGGTTTCCTCCAAACATGACGCCTGGCATTCAAACCAAAGAGTTCAATCTTTGTCTCATCAACCCAGAGAATTTTGTTTCTCATGGTTTGAGAGTCCTTCAGGTGCCTTTTGACAAATTCCAGGCGGGCTGCCATGTGCCTTTTATTAAGGCGTGGCTTCCGTCTGGCAACTCTACCATACAGGCCTGATTGGTGGATTGCTGCAGAGATGGTTGTCCTTCTGGAAGGTTCTCCTCTCTCCACAGAGGAATGCTGGACCTCTGACAGAGTGACCATCGGGTTCTTGGTCACCTCCCCGACTAAGGCCCTTCTCCCGCGATCGCTCAGTTGAGACAGCCGGCCAGCTCTAGGAAGAGTCCTGGTGGTTCAGAACTTCTTCCATTTACAGATGATGGAGGCCACTGTACTCATTGAGACCTTCAAAGCAGCAGAAATTTTTCTATACCCTTCCCCAGATTTGTGCCTCGAGACAATCCTGTCTCAGAGGTCCACAGACAGTTCCTTTGACTTCATGCTTGGTTTGTGCTCTGACATGCACTGTCAACTGTGGGACCTTATGTAGACAGGTGTGTGCCTTTCCAAATCATGTCCAACCAACTGAATTTACCACAGGTGGACCCCAGTTAAGCTGTAGAAACATCTCAAAGACGATCGGTGGAAAGAGGACGCACTGAGCTCAAGTGTGAGCTTCATGGCAAAGGCTGTGAATACTTATGTACATGTGATTTCTGAGTTTTTTATTTTTAATAAATTTGCAAAAATCTCAAAAAAATTTTTTTTCACATTGTCATTATGGGGTATTGTGTGTAGAATTGTGAGGGGAAAAAATGAATTTAATCCCTTTTGGAATAAAGCTGTAACATAACAAAATGTGGAAAAAGTGAAGCGCTGTGAATACTTTCCGGATGCACTGTAACGAGGGGGCGTAACTTGCTGAACTAGTTGAAGGGGTGTTGATGGAGTCTGTGAGATGCAGACGGACCTTTCTCTATTTTCTTGCTACTCCATTTTTTCTTTATTCTAACGGGTTCATCCGGCTGCTAGTTTAGTAAGCTACTCTGCGTGGTTCTCTTGCACTGGCAGCATCAGTGTGTACTTGCGTGTCATGAAGCGGCAATACTTGTCACGTGACGGGACCCCGGCATCACCACAAAAAAAAAAATAATAATAGTAATAGTAATAACTACTTTCTACTTACTCCTCCTGTGGGGTGAGGGCTGGGTGGCCATGCCCATGTGTAGAGCCTATCAGGTTAACCAGTGTGTGCCAACATTGCCAGTTTTGGGCCAGCTTGTCTTCGTCGTCAGCAGTGACTCCGAGCTGTCAGAGGTCTCTCCATCATATCGAACCATCTGGTGTGTGGCTTGCCCCGAGGTCTTTTCCACCCTGAGACCCCGGGGTCGAACATGAGGAACATAACAAACTTTCAAGCCTAAAGATTCCTGTACAGCAGGTGCCTCCTCAAAACTGTCTGCAGTGAAATGATCGCTACAGAGTACAGAAGATGGGGTTGGTTGCCATTTGTACCTTGTTCTCTGTACTTGCTTCACCCATTTTTTAACAAGATCTGGATCTTTTGGGAATGAAAACAGGCTTGTACATGAACTGGAGCAATTAGAACATCCAGCTGCCACACAACGTTTCAGCATTTCTTCGCTGATATAGAAGCTAAACAGCTTGTTTACATTGACAGCACACGGATCAGCCAAGATGAACTTCACCTCATGTCATATCCGGAAAAGAGGCGAGTGTCAGGAGATTGCATTAGTGCAGTACTGCGCTAAATTTGAATTCACTTGGAAATATTTTTCCACTTATTTAGCATTCTAAGTCAAAAGAACCAACTATATGGACGATTGAAGATAAATTCATACTGAATATTGATCCATAGTTCCAACATCGTGTCACAGACACTTTAAATTATATGATCAGAGGTGGGTATAGGAGCCAGAAATTCTGCTCATGTAAAAGCAGTGCTTTAACATTAGTAATTAAAAGTAGACAACCAAAAATTTCTAACTGAGCTAAGGGTACAAACAGCTTCCACTTAAAAACTTGAGTAATGACTTCAGTGTTGAAGGTTTGAGGTTCTTCTCAAAAATTTATAACGATTTTCTTATAGTTTTCTACTTTTATCTGTAAATTAATCTAAAATTGAAACCATTTTCCTCAAATTTGCAATTTCCTCTTGTAAAATGGACTTTTCTTGTACATTTGAGACTTTATTATAAGTTTGTGGATTATTTTAGGGCTAATTTTTGTCTATTTTTTAAAATCAAATTACTGTTTTTTTTTTTTAATAAATTTGAAACAGACTGGTAATTTTTTTACTTTTTCCTGATAACAAGTTACACTTTTTGACCATAATTTTGCAGAGCCAGAACACAGAATAATAATTTAACTCTCATTTCAAAGGAAAAAATATTAATAAAATTGTACTTAATGAAATAAATTAACTTAAATGACCAAAGATACAGTTATTTCTGTTATATTATTTCTATATATTTATAGTTTTCTTCTAGAAATCTCCTCACCACCCAGACAGCAGGAAAACCTCCTTTATTTTGAAATTCAAATGTTGGCACGTTTAGTTTGTCTGAAGGCTGCTGACAGATTAAAGTCATTGACTTCGTGAATTTCGGTCATCTTAACTTTCCAGGTACATAATCGTGAACAAAAATTAGTTAATTAATATCAACTAAGGTAAAGGTAAAAACAAAGAAGAAGAACAAAAAACTAATGATTAAAAATAAGACAAAATGAACTAACTCGAGCTCTTAATCACATCTGTTAGCTAAGCGACTCTTCCATTATCGCTTCTGTTATCAGCAGGTTAAAACCATGATAAACGCCTATCATACCATGATAAACAAGGTGCTTACATACTTCTTCAGATTTTTTTCCACATTTAAAGTACTTTAATAAGCTCATGTTTGTCTTGGATAGTGACGCGAGCGAGACACTCTGCCTGGCAACTGGAGTGGTCACGCGGACAGGGTGCTTCTGAACTCCGCACAGATGATGGTCACACGAATTATTCGTGTGCGTGCTTGCGGACTGTAATTCCTTCACATTTTTTTCTTAAATTTATATTTCCTCATAGGAATGGCAGGAAATTTACAAGTGTTGCGGGCCGCCACCGGGAAATGTTACCAGAGGAAACCCGGTACTTAAAGTAGCTGTGCATCCTAAGGGTCAAAGGAACAAAGATACGCGCCGACCCTGTACACCACATGGTGTCCCACATGCTGTGGAAGGGAATGAACCTAACCCCTCAGTGTGCTTAAGATGTGGTGATTTATAATATTTTCTGGTAATATTTCATACAGAATTTAAAAAGTTTTAAAAGCACTCTAAACTACTCTTTATAAACTGGAGAATGACTAGATAGATAGATAGATAGATGTACTTTATTGATCCCAAAATGGGAAATTACGGTGTAACATCAGCATGACAGTAGACAACCAAAATGACGAGACACAGACGGCATAAAAGAAAAAGGGATTACCCATGGAAAGTAACACTGCCTAAATAACTTATATACATCGTAGATGAATAGATGATGACCCGTATAGATACATGAATCGTACTCGCTGTACAATAAAGGACTATCAGGCACAGGGTGCAATGTGAGGTACCAATTAGACTGCAAGGTGCAGTACAGCAGCATAGTTATGACCAGAGTTCAACATTAGAGTGAGTTATTGTACAGTGAAATGGCATGTGGCAGGAAATATTTCCTGTACCCGATTGTTCGGCAGCGAAGCTGTGGCAGTCTGCTGGAGAAATAAGAGTTTTTGTTTTGTTTTTACTTAATTTTAATTATGTTGAACATAATTCATCATGGATCCTGGACTACCTCACTAACTGGCCACAGTTTGTGAGAACCCGGGACTGTGTGTCCGACACGATCATTGGTAGCACGGGGGCCCCCCAGGGAACGGTTTTGGCTCCCTTCCTGTTCACCCTTTATACTGCGGACTTCTCACACAACACAACACACTGCCATCTACAGAAGTTCTCTGACGACTCTGCGATCGTCGGCCTTATCTCCAACGGAGATGAAGCTGAGTACAGAGGACTTATCCAGGACTTTGTGGACTAGTGCCATCGGAACTGCCTCCAGATCAACGCGAGGAAAACTAAGGAACTGGTGGTGGACTGCCGCAGGCAAGGACAACCCCTCACAGTACCAGTAAACATACAGGGAACAGACGTTGAGATGGTGCCATCCTACAAGTACCTGGGTGTTCATCTGAACAATAAACTAGACTGGTCACACAATACCGATGCACTCTACAAGAAGGGACAGCGCAGGCTGTTCCTACTGAGGAGACTCAGGTCTTTTGGTGTGCAAGGGGCGCTGCTGAAGACATTCTACGACACGGTGGTGGCATCAGCCATCACTTTTGGAGTGGTCTGCTGGGGCAGCGGCATTACAGCAGCCGATAGGAAGAGACTGAACAAACTGATCAAGAAAGCTAGCTCTGTCCTGGGGCAGCGCCTTGACCCAGTGGAGGAGATAGGAGAGAGAAGGATGGTGGCTAAACTGTCATCTCTGCTGGAGTCTGAGTCCCACCCTATGCAGGACATACTGAATGCACTGAGGAGCTCATTTAGCAGCAGACTACATCATCCTAGGTGCACAACTGAGAGGTTTCGCAGGTCCTTCCTACCTACGGCTGTCAGACTGTGTGACCTAAGCAGGGCTGCTCGCAGAGATAGCAAAAAAACATGATGACCTAATAGTATTGAATGCAAAAGACACAATAGACTTACACAATGGTCCCCTCCAGTGTACAACTAGGACAATATCGGTCGCTACGGAGGGTGACAATATGTATGGGTACATATTCATACTATGTAGGATAACTAAGCAGACGGTTATGCTGTTTATTCCATCTAGCTACAATGCTCCGCATTGTGTGTATATATATTTATATATTTATTCCATCTAGCTACAATGCTCCGCACTGTGTGTTTATATATTTATATGTACATATGTATATTCGCTGCTCTTGTTTTTCTTGTCTTCTTGATTGTTGGTCTGAGTGTTGCTATCCCTGTGCTGTTGCAGTCCTGGAATTTCCCCATTGTGGGACTAATAAAGGCTTATCTTATCTTACCTTAATTAACACTGACCCATGAAACTGACCTTTATAAATTTAAAAGAAAAAACTGTATTCCATGATATCGTGAGGAATATCGTTATCGTGAAAATTCACAGAAATATCGTGATATCATTTTTAAGCCATATTGCCCACCACTACTGGAAATGCATAATAAAATTTAAAAAAAAATGTATCAAAAGATGCACAAAATTTTTCAGGAAAGAAGAAATCACAAAATTACAAGGGAAAAGGAACAATTTACCCCTTAGTTTTCCAGCTAATGTGAAACATTGGTTGAACCCGCTGGTCAAACCTTGGATTCAGTGGGAGCAATGTGGTTTTGGTCCTGGCTGTAGCACATCGGACCAGCTCTTTACCCTCTTGAGAATCCTTGAGGGTTCATGGGAGTTTGCCCAACCAGTCCATGTGTGTTTTGTGGACTTGGAGAAAGCATTTGACCCCATCCTTTGTGGTCTCTTGTGGGGGTGCAGTGGGAGTATGGGGTATCAGGCTCGTTGTTACGACCTATCCAATCCCTGTACGACCATTGCAAGAGTTTGGTTCGTATTACCAACACCCAGTCAAACTCGTTTCCAGTGAGAGTTGGACTCCGCCAGAGGTGTCCTTTGTCACCGATCCTGTTCATAATTTTTATGGACAGGATATCTAGGCACAGCCAAGGATTGGAGGGTGTCATTCTCAGTGACCACAGGATTTCATCTCTGCTGTTTGCAGATGATGTTGTCCTGTTGGCTTCATCCAGCAATGATCTACAGGCCTTGCTGGGACGGTTTGCTACTGAGTGGGAAGCAGCTGGGATGAGAATTAGCATCTCCAAGTCCAAGTCCATGGTCCTCGGCTGGAAAAAGGTGGATTGTCCTGTCCGGGTTGGAGACAAACTCCTGCCCCAAGTGAGGAGCGAGAGATTGAAAGACGATTCGGAGCAGCCTCTGCAGTGATGTGGACATTGTACTGGTCTGTTGTGGTGAAGAGGGAGCTGAGCTCTAAAGCAAAGCTGTAGATTTACAGGTCAGTCTTTTTTCCTACCCTCACCTATGGTCGTGAGCTTTGGGTAATAACCGAAAGAATGAGATTGCGGATACAAGCGGCTGAAATGAGCTTTCTCCATCGGATTGCTGGACTCACCCTTAGGGATAGGGTGAGGAGCTCAGTCAAAAAAGAGTAGAACCACTGCTCCTCAACATTGAAAGGAGCCAGTTGAGGTGGTTTGGGTATCTAACCAGGATGTCTCATGGATGCCTCCCACTTGAGGTGTTTTGGGCATGTCCAACTGAGAGGAGACCCCGGGGCAGACCCAGGATACGCTGGAGAGACTACATCTCCCAGCTGACCTGGGAACGTCTTGGTATCCTCTCTGAAGAGCTGAAGCAGGTGGCCTTTGAGAGGGAAGTCATTTCTGCTCAACGTGAATCGACTTTCATCAGAGAACAGCACTGAGGTCCACTGGTCCCTTGCCCAGCGTAAGTGCTCCTTGGCCCATGCAAGATAATGATGCCAGTGTCTGGTGGTGTGGTCGCATACCCTTGCAGGTCGTCTAGCATGCAGACCACACTGATGTAAATGGTTTCGAATGGTCTGACGTGACACTTAGGTGCCTCTCACCTCCCTTAAATGTGCCTGGCATTCATCATCCGGTTCTGCAGGGCACTGTTCACAATGAATTGGTCATCAGCATGGGAAGTGGCCAAAGGTTGTCCACTTCTATGCCTTTCTGTGGCTCTTCCAGTCTCTCTTTATCTCTGATGACACTCTGTGACACTCTAAGCTCAGTGGCCACTTCCCTCTGAGAAGATCCTGTTTGAAGCTTTGCAATCACGAGGTACTGTTGATCACTTGTTAGGTGTCATCTTAGTCTCATGATGTCAAAATGTGAACAGCATGATGAAGAAGACTGTTTAAATACCAATTCTAATTGAACCAGAAAATTTATTGGTCAATTTATGGATCAAACACCTGTTGTGAATTTTACCGTTAAGCTCCTTGTTAGAGAACAGCAAGTTACACAAAAAGTACTGAAACATTGAATAGTTGGACATGTGAATTCCAAAGGTTAGAGAATGGCAAATTAACTTCACCTCTTATCGTGCATCCTGAAATTTCACCCAAAAGCCGAATATCTCTAACTTTTTGTGAATAGTATATATGCACATACAGTGGATATAAAAAGTCTACACACCCCTGTTCAAATGCCAGGCTTTTGTGATGTAAAAAATGATCCATCCATCCATCTTCTCCCACTAAATCCTTTTCGGGTCACGGAGGGGCTGGAGCCTATCTCAGCATCTTTGGGCAAGAGGCAGGATACACCCTGGACGGATTGCCAGTCCATCGCAGGGCCGACACAGAGAGACAAGGACAATTTAGAATCCCAAGTTGATGCCAGTTAACATAGCCTGCATGTCTTTGGCCTGTGGGAGTTCACTGGATTACCGGGAGTAAACCCACACAGACACAGGGAGAACATGCAAACTCCACACAGAAGGGTCACGATGGTCAGGGTGTGGGATCGAACCCACGATAGTCAGGGCTGGAATTGATCCCGTGACCACCTTGCTGTGCTGACACAGTGCTAACCACTGTTCCACCGTGATGCCCGTTAAAAAAATGAGACCAAGATAAATCATTTCAAAACTTTTTCCACCATTAATGTGACCTATAATCTGTACAACAATGTAAAAACAAACTGAAGTCTTTTTGGGGGGAAAAATAAAAAATGAAAAACTTGCAATAACCTGATTGCACACACTCGTATAACTGGGGATGCAGCTAAGTTCAGAATTAATCAATCACGTTCAAACTCATGTTAAATGGGAGTCAACACACACCTTCCACCATTTAAAGTACCTCTGATTAACCCCAAATAATGTTCAGCTGTTCTAGTAGGCTTTTCCTGACATTTTTGTAGTCACATCTTACAGCACAACCCATGGTCTGCAGAGACCTTCCAAAGCATCAGAGGGATCTCATTGTTGAAATGTATCAGTCAGGAGAAGGGTACAAAAGAATTTACAAGGCATTAAATATACCATGGAAGATGGTCATCATGAAGTGGAGAAATTATGGCACAACAGTGACACATTACCAAGAAGTAGACGTCCCTCCAAAATTGATGAAAAGATGAGAAGAAAACTGGTCAGGGGGGCTGCCAAGAGGCTGACAGCAACATTGAAGGAGCAGCAGGAATTTCGGCAAGTACTGACTGTTTAGTACATGTGACAACAATCTCCCGCCTTAGGGTGGCAAGACGGAAGCCTTATTTTACGAAGAAAAACATCCAAGCCATTTACACACGTGGACAAAATTGTTGGTACCCCTCTGTTAATGAAAGAAAAACCCACAATGGTCACAGAAATAACTTGAATCTGACAAAAGTAGTAATATATAAAAATTCTATGAAAATTAACCAATGAAAATCAGACTGCTTTTGAATTGTGGTTCAACAGAATTATTTTAAAAAACAAACTCATGAAACAGGCCTGGACAAAAACGATGGTACCCCTTGAAAAGATTGAAAATAACGTGACCATAGGGACATGTTCAACCAAGATGTGTCCTCTAATTAACATCACAGGTGTCTACAAACTTGTAATCAGTCAGTTGGCCTATTTAAAGGGTAACAAGTAGTCACTGTGCTGTTTGGTGACATGGTGTGTACCACACTAAACATGGACCAGAGGAAGCAAAGGAGAGAGTTGTCTCAGGAGATTAGAAAGAAAATTATATACAAGCATGTTAAAGGTAAAGGCTATAAGACCATCTCCAAGCAGCTTGATGTTCCTGTGACTACAGTTGCAAATATTATTCAGAAATTTAAGATCCACAGGACTGTAGCCAGCCTCCCTGGATGTGGCCGCAGGAGGAAACTTGATGAAAAATGGAAGAGACGGATAATACGAATGGTAACAAAAGAGCCCAGAACAACCTCTAAACACATTCATGGTGAACTCCAAGGTCAAAGTACATCAGTGTCAGATTGCACCATCCATCGTTGTTTGAACCAAAGTGGACTTCATGGGAGACAACCAAGGAGGACACCACTGTTGAAAACAAATCATAAAAAAGCTAGACTGGAATTTGCCATACTGTATGTTGACAAGCCACAAAGCTTCTGGGAGAATGTCCTATGGACAGTCGAGACAAAACAGGAACTTTTTGGCAAGGCACATCAGCGCTATGTTCACAAACGCAAAAATGAAACATACCAAGAAAAGAACACTGTCCCTACTGTGAAACATGGAGGAGGTTCTGTCATGTTCTGGGGCTGCTTTGCTGCATCTGGCACAGGGTGTCTTGAATCTGTGCAGGGTACAGTGAAATCTCAAGACTATCAAGGTATTCTAGAGAGAAATGTGCTCCCCAGTGTCAGACAGCTTGGTCTCAGTCGCGGGTCATGCATCTTGCAACAGGATAATGACCCAAAACAAACAGCTAAAAACACCCAAGAATGGCTAAGAGCGAAACATTGGACTATTCTAAAGTGGCCTTCTATGAGCCCTGATGTAAATCCTATTGAGCATCTGTGGAAGGAGCTGAAACATGCCGTCTGGAGAAGGCACCCTTCAAACCTGAGACAACTGGAGCAGTTTGCTCATGAGGAGTGGGCCAAAATACCTGCTGAGAGGTGCAGAAGTCTCATTGACAGTTGCAGAAATCGTTTGATTGCAGTGATTGCCTCAAAAGGTTGTGCAACAAAATATTAAGTTAAGGGTACCATCATTTTTGTCCAGGCCTGTTTCATGAGTTTGTTTTTTAAAATAATTCTGTTGAACCACAATTCAAAAGCATTGTCTGATTTTCATTGGTTAATTTTCATAGAATTTTTATTTATTACCACTTTTGTTGGATTCAAGTTATTTCTGTGACCATTGTGGGTTTTTCTTTTATTAACAGAGGGGTACCAACAATTTTGTCCACGGCTGTAAAATTTTCCCAACACATGTGAAAATGTGTTATGGTCCAGTGGAACCAAGGTTGAACTTTTTGGCCATAATTCCAGAAGGTACAGTGGTGTGAAAAAATGTTCGCCCCCTTCTACGGCTGAGAAAATAACCACAATTATGTAATACTGCCCTATGGACAAGCCTACCGCAGAGGATAACGAGCAACCGCAACACCCGCGGTGTTCACTTTTTTTGTGTGTGTCTAAATCTTATTCACTTATTGTTCCCCTATTGATCATTAAATAACTTAAATGTTAAGTGCATTTTTATTGCCAACAGCATGTTTGCACCCAGTACTGACCAGCGGCAGCACCCAGTACTGTGGAAGCTTCCATAGCACTGGGTGCTGGTGGCGGCAGCACTGTGTGGGGCACTCTGTCTCCAGACGGACTCCAGCAGGCAGTTAGTGGTGGAAGCGTTTGGACTCCTTGTGAAATACAGTCCTGACAGTGAGCACTGAAAGGGCACAAAGCATGTCATTTCCTTCTGAGCAGAGTGTTTATGATCCTGATGATTGAGTTCCGAGAGCAAAACAAATACTGCATAGTGCATTGCTTGTTTGAAGGGGATTTTTCAGACAGGGGAAAAAAATCTAAAAATCACGGAGGCGAGAGCCACCCAGGGTCCTGTACAGAGGCTGTCCTGTTTCAATAAGCTGAATGTCGCTGCAGTCTCCAGCCCACATATGCCACAGTTGAAATACTGGAGTTGCTGCCACTGCTTTATGAAAATGATAGTTTTTTTTTTTTTTTTTTTAACAGAATCAGCAGTTCATGCCTAGGAAGACAGGAGCTCCACACAATTGTCACACACGCACATAAAGTTGAGAGTGGAGCTGCAGTGAGTTTCTCACAGCTTCCATCGTTTGCCACATAAGTTATGAACCCTGTTTAAATACGGTCCTATAAACATTTGCAATAATACCACATGTGTTAAGATATCCACCGTCAAAAGGAGAAATTCCTCCACCGTGACAGCCCTACCCCCCCTTCCTAATTTCTCAATTTTTTGTATGTTTGTCGCACTTAAATGTTTCAGATCATCAAACAAACTTAAATACTGGACAAAGATAACACAAGTAAACTCAAAGTGCAGTTTTTAAATGAAGGTGTTTATTATTAAGGGTAAAAAAAAATCCAAACCTACATGGCTCTGTGTGAAAAAGTGATGCCCCCCAAAACATAAATTATCTGTGTCATGGTCAGAGCGCTGATATTGTCCACGCTCGGATCATCCAGTATTTTCCCCGTCTTGTGTTGTGTTTCCTATGACTTCCAGGGCTTTCATTGTGACAGCGTCACGGCGGGACTTCCGGCTGTCAGAGCCGAGCCGAGCTGTGTCGTGACAGCTGATTCACATTTCACTGATTAGTTTCTCATTGCCTGATTAATGTTGTGTCCTATTTAAGGGAGCAGCTGAGGTTACTTCGGGCTGCGATCTCGCTTAATGTTGCATCCGTACAACGTTGGGCTGGAGTCCCTAAACCCCGGCTCCAGTCACCCTCTTGATTCTCAGTCTCAGAAAGTGTGTTGTTCAGAGTCTGTTATCTTGTGTCCTTAGTCTTAACCATAGTCATAGTCCGTGTTTTTGCCCCACGTGGCTGTTTACTTTGTCATCTTTGTCTTTTGTTAATAAATACGCAAACTCACCAGCTGGCCTATAGCGTCTCATTAATGGCCTGTGAGGGCCACCCATGACAGTAGGTCGCCACCCAAAACGAGATGCTGGTCACCGGGAGTTTGTTTTTTGGGCTTGTAGTTTTTTCCTTGTTTTCCGCTCCGCGTACCAGCGTGTCGGAGATGGCGTCACCAGGAGCGGGCTACTCCTTAGAGTTGGGCTACGAGCTGATCGTAGCTCTCAGAGAGGTAGACTACTTCCTCAACGCCGTTCATAAGGCCTTCACTCCCTTCGACGCACGCTGGTTCGTGGACCTCGCTGAGGCGGCTATTAACCGCAATCCTCCCCTTGCCAACCACGCCGAAGTCAGGAAGAGGATTGCAGAAATTACGGCTCTCTGGGAGAAGACCCATGGACCGGAGGGGAACTCCGGCAGGAAGCCGAAGGTGAGGCATCCCTGCTCCTCGCCTCGGGATCCAGTTCCTGTCACCCATTCAGTCCAGGAGTTCACGTCACCCCAGGGCCGTTCCCATCCACAGCGGAGTAGGACGTCAGCCGGAACCCCCCGTGACGAAACACAGTGGGTAGCTGAGCTCATCAGGGCCACTTGGCTGAACCTCACTCTTCCTCCAATCCCAGTGACATCCAAAAGAATGTGGTGGCGGCAGTTAGACTGGTGAAGATCAATCCCAAACTCCATGATTACCCTGAATATGCTGACCTGCTAGCCTCTGTCTCCGTGCTGGAGCGGCGTTTCCCAGACCTGGCTCAAGCCTCACTCTCTGCCAATAAACGCTGTCACCCTGCTCTTCTCCAGCCTCAGCAAGATCCCTGTCCAGATCCAGTTCCGGGGAGCGGTAGGAACTCTGCCTCCCAGCCAGCGGCGAGCTCCAAGAGTCTAACTCCGGCTGTCCCCGTTCCTGACCCTGTGCCCTGTGCGAGCGGTTCCTCCTTGTCTTCCCAGGGGGCCCTCTGTCACCATCCAGAGGGAGAAGGAGAGAACCAAGCCTGCTGCAGCAGTTCCCATCGGCCCTCAGCGGAGCAGGCAAGTGCTTCTTCATTCTTTTCCTTCACTGTGTGAATTGCCTTGTCTGACTCCTGGGGGTGGAGTTTGGGACTCACAGTTCCCCAAGCTCCTTCCACCTACTGCAGTTACTAATTGTGAACCTGCATCCTCTGTGTCTCCTTCCCCTGAGCGTTCCCTGGTGCCAGGATTACGCCGCCGGACGAGGAAGGAGCCTGCGGCCCTGGAGAGCCTGGTACCAGCCCCGCAGCCGCGTCACGGGCAGAGGAGGAGCGCGGACTGCTGGTTGGAGCCTGCTATGACGAATAAGTGTCCCCGGGTCTCCGTTGAAGGGCAGTTCGACCCAGCAGGCCATGGATCCCCTGTCACCATGCCGTGCGGGCCTTCGGCGTGGTGACAGGGAATCCTCAGACTGTGAGGACCATCATGCCAGCTGCGGAGCCCGCTGCAGTCAAGTGGGAACCAGGAGTGGACCTCCAGATCATGGAACCTGGATCATCGGGAGTCCTGGACGGTGGTGGAGCCCGAGATCAGGCAAGTGCTCTATTTTGTCTTTCTCTTTTCCATTCTTGAACATCATTGCCTGTCTCTCGGGAAAACGAGCCGGGTACAGCCGACCACTGCATCCGAGCTTGTCTCACCGTGCTCTGCCGCTGCCGGTGATCCTGACCCCGGTATTTTTTGTTCTTCTGAGCCTTCTCCCAGGGTCACCAGTGATGAGTCGGTTCCAGTCGCTGTCCTGGAAGTTCCAGGTTCATGTTTGGAGGTCATCCCTGGCGCTGCGCCGGCCCAGTCGGGGTCCGTCGTGGGCGCTGTTCCGGCCCAGTTGGGGTCCGTCGTGGGTGCAGCTTTGACCCAATCGGGGTCCGTCGTGGGTACAGCACTGTCCCGATCGGGGTCCAGCAAGGGCGCAGCGCCGGTTTGAGTGAAGTTCAGAGAAGGAGCTGCAGATCCTCCGCCGTTCGACGCCGGACTGACCCCTCATTCTTTCCCCGACCCCTTTTTTCCTCCACCGGGTGCCGCTGGGACTTCCTGTATTCGGCTCAGCTTCCCCTCGCTATCCCTCTCGGTAGGGAGGCCGCCTCCGAGTTCTTCCCTTCGGTCCTGGTGGCCTAATGACGCGGGTCAGCCGCCCGGGAAACTGCTTCGCTGGTTCAGCGTTCTGGGACGGCCACCCGACGGACTGCTTTCTTTGTTCGGCAACCTGGTCCGGCCACCAGAGGTACTGTTCTTCCGGGCCTGGGACTGGGGTAGACCGCCCAAACTGATTTTTTTTCCCCTGCCAGCGTTTTGGGAGCTGGATGCAGATAGACCTCCTGAACTGTTTGTTTTTTGTTTCTTTGTGCTCTGCCTGCCGACATTCCTGTAGTGTTTTTTTTTTTTTTTTCTCCCCTGTAACGTTAGGGATGCTCTTTTGTTTTGTCTATGGACTATATTGAACTGTTTGTATATTGTCACTCTGTAGCGTGTTGAATTATTTTTTCCTGGTGTTATGGGGTACGCTGTATTATGTGCCTGTATTTCAGTTTTCCTTGTTCCTCTGTGGTGGAGAGATGTTTTTTTTGTTTTCCTTGCCGGTTATGTGATTTGACTGTATTCTTAGTGTGCTGCGCTGCTTGTAGCGGTCTGAGGTTTTTTTTTAAATTTTTGGTAGTTTTTGGGTGCAGTGTGTTGTATGTACCAGTATTTTAGTTTTCTTGTGTGTTCTACTATGCTTTGGGATTATAGTAACATGTCTTTATTTTCCTATGTTTAAGCCTTGTCATTTCTGGTTCGTTGTTGCCCTCCTGTGTTTTTTTTTTTTCTCTTTCTCTTTTCCTTGATTCGGTGTTTTGTTGGTTCTTGCCCTCCTAGCCTGTTCCCCCTCCACCCTCCTTAGGGCGGCCCTGGTGGCCTTCTGGGTGGGGGGCTTGGATGTTATGTTGCGCCTGGAATGCACCTTTTAAGGGGGGAGTACTGTCATGGTCTGAGCGCTGATATTGTCTGCGCTCTGGTCATCCAGTATTTTCCCCGTTCTTCTGTGTTGTGTTTCCTATGACTTCCAGGGCTTTCATTGTGACAGCGTCACGGCGGGACTTCCGGCTGTCAGACCCGAGCTGCGTCGTGACAGCTGATTCACATTTCACTGATTAGTTTCTCATTGCCTGATTAATGTTGTACTGTAGTGACCCACCACAATCTACATGGACATTCAATCTTCACACTCAGCCAGCCTGCACTAAGCAGAGGACAATTTGCATACGGACAGAGAGCCCCTAGGAGACAATCAGAACAGTGGACTATTGTTATACATCCCCGGATTAAGGAGAGGAAGTCCGGGCGCCAGTTGGTCACGCGATTGATATGTATTGACTGATATGTATATCAATATGCAAATGTGCCATGCATTCTCTCTCTTTGTATAACATGTATAAAAGAGCTTGCTATACATGCCTCACAGACACACAGGACACACAGCACAACACAGCGCACAGCGCTACAGTATGTCTCATGATGATGGAGGAAATAAAACTCTGAAATCTTCCAGCTCGTCGCATCTTGCCTGAACTTATTTGTTCCTCCACAGCAACCTACTTAAGGGAGCAGCAGAGGTTACTCCGGGCTGAGACCTTACTTAATGTTGCATCCGTACAATGTTCGGCTGGAGTCCCTAAACCCCGGCTCCAGTCACCTTCTTGATTCTCAGTCTCAGTAAGTGTGTTGTTCAGAGTCTGTTATCTTGTGTCTTTAGTCTTATCTTGTGTCCTCTTGTGTCCTTTGCCCCAAGTGGCTGTTTACTTTGTCATCTTTGTCGTTTGTTAATAAATACGCAAACTCATTGGCGGCCTATAGCATCTCATTAATGGCCCGCGAGGGCCACCCATGACAATCTGTGGTTTATCACATCTTTGGAAAGCTGAGTTCAGTTTTTCTAGCCATACTCAGGCCTGATTACTGCCACACCTGTTCTCAATCAAGAAATCACTTAAATAGGACCTGCCTGACAAAGTGAAGTAGACCAAAAGATCCTCAAAAGCTAGACATCATGCCTCAATCCAAAGAAATTCAGGAGCAAATGAGAAACAAAGTAATTGAGATTTATCAGTCTGGAAAAGGTTATAAAGCCATTTCTAAAGCTTTGGGACTCCAGCAAACCACAGTGAGAGCCATTATCCACAAATGGTCCAAGAGGTTACAAAAGACCCCACAACAACATCCAAAGAACTGCAGGCCTCACTTGCCTCAGTTAAGGTCAGTGTTCATGACTCCACCGTAAGAAAGAGACTGGCCAAAAATGGCCTGCATGGCAGAGTTCCAAGATGAAAACCACTGCTGAGCAAAAAGAACAGAAAGGCTCGTCTCAGTTTTTCCAGAAAACATCTTGATGATCCCCGAGACTTTTGGAAAAATACTCCGTGGACTGACGAGACAAAAGTTGAACTTTTTGGAAGGTGTGTGTCCCATTACATCCGGTGTAAAAGTAACACAGCATTTCAGAAAAGGAACATCATACCAACAGTAAAGTATGGTGGTGGTAGTGTGATGGTTTGGGGTTGTTTTGCTGCTTCAGGACCTGGAAGACTTGCTACGGGAAATGGAACCATGAATTCTGCTGTCTATCAAAAAATCCTGAAGGAGACTGTTCAGCCATCTGTTCGTGACCTCAAGCTGAAGCACACTTGGGTTCTGCAGCAGAATAGTGATTCAAAACACACCAGCAAGTCCACCTCTGAATGGCTTAATAAAAACAAAATAAAGACTTTGGAGTGGCCTAGTCAAAGTCCTGACCTGAATCTGATTGAGATGCTGTGGCATGACCTTAAGACTGCGTGTCCACCAAACACATTTTTTCAGCTCTGGGTGACGGATCGCTATTCATTCTGTATGTAGTCCAGCGTTTACGCTCAGTGCTGAACCGCTTTGAGCGGTGGCCGTTTTTTGTCACGGCACTCAGGGCGCTCAGCGTTGAAAAAAGTTCAACTTTTCAGACTGCAGCTGAGCTTGTCAATGTCAGACCTTTCTAAGCAACCAATCAGAATTAAGGAAGTGCGGGACATAGGACACCGATACAGTCTCTACTCAGACTCCCGTTTTCCGTGTCATCATAATTTACATCTAGAGGTGCTAGAATACGTTTGCTGTCCATTGTTATTTAGAGTCTGCTATTAAAAAAATCAGTAGAAAGTCTGACCATAGGAAAAGCAGAAGTACTGAGATGTGAGTGACAAGCTGTTGCTGGGATACAGGGCACAGTCTTTTTTTCTTTTTTTTTTTTCTAGAGCGCAGCATGCAAACATTGGAAAAAAAGACTTTCAGGGTGGTCGGGCGACAAAAATCGCCTTTGGTGAACACGCAGCCTAAAAAGACAGTTCATGCTTGAAAACCCTCCAATGTAGCTGAATTACAACAACTGTGTAAAGATGAGGGGGCCAATATTTCTCCACAGCGCTGTAAAAGACTGTTGCCAGTAAGCGCAAACGCTTGATTGCAGTTCTTGCTGCTAAGGGTGTCCCAACCAGTTATTTTTTTAAATTTTTTTTTTTTTGGTGGGGGGTGTCACTTTTTCCACACAGGGTTATTTAGGTTTGGATTTTTTTTCCCCTTAATAATAAACACCTGGTACTGGCCTTTTAATGATACCTAAAGTTAGGACAAAAACCCACAATGAGGCATCATTCGAGTTGTTCGGGCCACGTCTGTGGAGCGGCTTGCCAGAGGACCTCAGGGCTGCAGAGAGTGTTGATATTTTTAAAAGGAGGCTCAAGACCCACCTTTTTAGTTTAGCTTTTAACTAATTTTATCATTTATGTTTACATACTTATTTAGATATTCTACTTATTGATATATGTTTATATTTTTAGGTCATCTGCATTCCATTTTATATATGGGTACATTTACCTCTATCTGCCAAGAATGTGTCGCTAGTCCAACAAAAGCTAGCGGTACTCAAATGCTTTGCTAGCAGTTTCATGAAATGGTCAGTCAGAGAGCAACTCATACTGGCGTCCGGGTTAACAAGGTCAGGAGTTCCTGGCAGTGGAAGGCGAATTACAGAGCTGTGCGGAGGAATCTGATCAGACCTAAATGAAACAGTCATTGTCGCCCCCGACAGACTGCTATGATGATGATGATGATGATGACATTTATTATTCCTTTAACCATTTTATTTTCTTTCTATTTATTTTTATTCATGCTCTTACTCTGCTTCTTATTGTATTTTGTATTATTATTATGTATTTTATATTATTATTGTATGTTATTTTTAGCTCTAGTGTTTCCTCACTGCGGGGCTGTTGGCACTGGCAGCTGTAATTGGCTCTGGCGGTGGGGATGCTGCTGTGGTGGTGGCCCTGGCTTGGTGGGATGGGGGAGTTCAGTTATAGTTACAGCCTGTTGGTTGTGGTGTGGACTCCTCTGTCTGCCTGGGCCGGGGTGGCCCTTGTGACAGTGTCTCTGCAGCTGTGGGCTCAGAATCAGACTCAGAATGAGATTTATTGCCATTGTTCATGTAGTACACAAACTAGGAATTTGTCTCGGTGCAATGCTGCAACATTAAACATGGAGTAACACTAAAGATAAAAAACTATGCATGCAATAAAAGGTAGAATAAGAATAAGTAATACTAATCTATGCAATTTTTAAATATATTAACAAGCAGCAGATATTGTGGAGTTCCACATAGTGCAGTCGGTAGTGCAAAAAGAAAACAAGTGATAATTGTCATGAGTCCGGTTGAGCTGCTGTACATAGTGCACGAAAGTCTGATAAGTCACTTAGTGTTCAGCAATCTGATGGCAGAGGGGAAGAAGCTGTTCATGTAGCGGGAGGTTTTAGTCTGAATGGACCGAAGTCTTCTGCCTGAGGGGAGGGGGGCAAACAGTGCGTGTCCAGGGTGTGAAGGGTTGGCTATGATCCGACCTGCACGCCTCCGGGTCTTGGAGATGTACAGGTCCTGGAGGGATGGGAGCTTGCAGCCGATCACCTTCTCAGCAGCGCGCACAACGCGCTGCAGTCTTAGTCTGTCCCTGGCGGTGGCTCCTGCGTACCACACAGTGATGGAGGTGGTGAGGATGGACTCGATGATGGCCATGTAGAACTGCACCAACATCTTGGTGGGCAGCTTGAGCTTCCTCAGCTGCTGCAGGAAGAACATCCTCTGCTGGGCCTTTTTGATGAGGAAGCTGATGGTCGGCTCCCACTTGAGGTCCCGGGTGATGGTGGTGCCCAGGAAGCGGAAGGAATCCGCAGTGGTGATGGGAGAGTCTGTAAGGGGGTAAGGGGGGGCAGAGGGGCTGTGACTTTTCTGAAGTCCACGATCATCTCCACTGTCTTCAGAGCGTTCAGCTGCAGGTTGTTGTGGCTGCACCAGGACGCCAGCTGGACCACCTCTCTCCTGTAGATGGACTCATCGCCGTTGGAGATGAGCCCGATGAGGGTGGTGTCGTCCGCAAACTTGATCAGCTTGACAGACTGGTGGCTGGAGGTGCAGGAGTTGGTGTACAGGGAGAAGAGCAGGGGGGAAAGTACACAGCCCTGGGGTGATCTGGTGCTGATGCTTACAAAAAACACCAAAAAGCCAGAGACTGGCTTTTGGTGCTGACGGTCATCTATGATGGCATTTCCTCTCTCTGGTCCTCAGTGCTCAGCCATATTTTAACTACAGTGGTGTGAAAAAGTGTTTGCCCCCTTCCTGATTTCTCATTCTTTTTGTATGTTTGTCACACTTAAATGTTTCAGATCATCAAACAAATTTAACTATTAGACAAAGATCACACAAGTAAACACAAAATGCAGTTTTTAAATGAAGGTGTTTATTATGAAGGGAAAAAAATCTAAACCTACATGGCCCTGTGTGAAAAAGTGATTGCCCTCTAAACCTAATAACTGGTTGGGCCACCCTTAGCAGCAACAACTTGCAATCAAGCGTTTGCAATAACTGGCAATGAATCTTTTACAGCACTGTGGAGGAATTTTGGTCCACTCATCTTTGCAGAATTGTTGTAAATCAGCCACATTGGAGGGTTTTGGAGCATGAACCACCTTTTTAAGGTCATGCCACAGCATCTCAGTGGGATTCAAGTCAGGACTTTGACTAGGCCACTCCAAAGTCTTCATTTTGTTTTTCTTAAGCCATTCAGAGGTGGACTTGCTGGTGTGTTTTGGATCATTGTCCTGCTGCAGAATCATAGTGCACTTCAGCTTGAGGTTATGAACAGATGGCCGAACATTCTCCTTCAGGATTTTTTGGTAGACAGCAGAATTTATGGTTCCATTTCCCACAGCAAGTCTTCCAGGTCATGAAGCAGCAAAACAGCCCCAGATCATCATACTACCACCACCATATTTTACTGTTGGTATGATGTTCCTTTTCTGAAATGCTGTGTTTCTTTTACACCAGATGTAATGGGACACACACCTTCCAAAAAGTTCAGCTTTCGTTTTGTCAGTCCACAGAGTATTTTCCCAAAAGTCATGGGTATCATCAAGATGTTTTCTGGCAAAACTGAGACGAGCCTTTATGTTCTTTTTTGCTTAGCAGTGGTTTACGTCTTGGTACTCTGCCATGCAGGCCATTTTTGGCCAGTCTCTTTCTTATGGTGGAGTCATGAACACTGACCTTAACTGAGACAAGTGGGGCCTGCAGTTCTTTGGATGTTGTTGTGGGGTCTTTTGTGACCTCTTGGATGAGTTGTCACTGTGCTCTTGGGGTAATTTTGGTCAGCCGGCCACACCTGGGAAGGTTCACCACTGTTCCATGTTTTTGCCATTTGTGGATAATGGTTCTCACTGTGGTTCACTGGAGTCCCAAAGCTTTTTAAATGGCTTTATAACCTTTTCCAGACTGATAGATCTCAATTACTTTGTTTCTCATTTGTTCCTGAATTTCTTTGGATCGCAGCATGATGTCTAGCTTTTGAGGATCTTTTGGTCTACTTCACTTTGTCAGGCAGGTCTTATTTAAGTGATTTCTTGATTGAGAACAGGTGCGGCAGTAATCAGACCTGGGTGTGGCTAGAGAAATTGAACTGAACTTTCCAAAGATGTGATAAACCACAGTTAATTTATGTTTTAACGGGGGGGGGGATTACTTTTTCACACAGGGCCATGTAGGTTTGGATTTTTTTTACCCTTAATAATAAGCACCTTCATTTAAAACAGCATTTTGTGTTCACTTGTGTTATCTTTGTCTAATATTTAAATTTGTTTGATGATCTGAAACATTTAAGTGTGACAAACATAAAAAATTGAGAAATCAGGAAGGAGGCAAACACTTTATCACAGTACTGTGTGTCTATTATTACTTGTGGGTGAGGTGGGTCAGGGTGAGTTGCATGGTCGGGTGGATGGATGTCTTGGATGAGAGTAGGGGCGGTGTGGGAGGGTTTGGGCCGGGTTCTCTTTTTTAATTCTTTTTATTGTTTTGTTTTTGTTCTGTCTGGAATTGTTTTTAACTGTAAAACACTTGGAGTTGCACTTTATTGCATGATAGGTGCTATTATAAATAAAGTTTGAAGTTTGAAAGTAGTTTATTTTGACATTCTGATAATATTTAAAAACACAAATGATGCTGATGTAATAGGTGATTATGAATCATTGTTAAATTTGATAAAGTGATAAAATAGTCTTGTGATATTATGTTTTTTTTTTCAAAGAATAAATGGGATAATCTAGGTAATGATCTGAGGTAATGAATCAGGGCTTATTAAGATAAGATAAGATAAGCCTTTATTAGTCCCACAATGGGGAAATTCCAGGATTGCAACAGCACAGGGATAGCAACACTCAGAGCAACAATCAGAAGGCAAGAAAAAACAAGAGCAGCTAGTATACATATGTACATATTACTATAAATATAGTATATAGACACACAGTGCAGAGCATTGTAGCTGGATGGAGTAAATATATGAGTATATAAACACACAGTGCGGAGCATTGTAGCTAGATGGAATAAATATGTAAATATATAAACACACACAGTGCGGAGCATTGTAGCTAGAGGGAATAATATGTAGATATATAGACACACAGTGCGGAGCATTGTAGCTAGATGGAATAAATATGTAGACATATAAACACACCCAGTGCGGAGCATTGTACCTAGATGGAATAAATATGTAAATATATAAACACACAGTGCAGAGCATTGTTGCTAGATGGGATGAAACAGCACAACCGTCTACTTAGTTATCCTACATGGTATAATTATGTACCCATACATATTCTCACCCTCCATAGCGACCGGTATTTCCCTAGTTGTATGCCGGAGGGGACCATTGTATAAGTCTATTGCGTCTTTTGCATTCAAAACTATTAGGTTGTCACGTCTTTTTGCTATCTGTACGAGCAGCCCTGCTTAGGTTGTACAGTCTGACAGCCGTTGGTAGGAAGGACCTGCGAAACCTCTCGGTTGTGCACCTGGGATGATGTAGTCTGCTGCTAAATGAGCTCCTCAGTGCATTCAGTATGTCCTGCATAGGGTGGAACTCGGACTCCAGCAGAGATGACAGTTTAGCCACCGTCCTTCTCTCTTCTATCTCCTCCACTGGGTCAAGGCGCTGCCCCAGGACAGAGCTAGCTTTCTTGATCAGTTTGTTCAGTTTCTTCCTATCGGCTGCTGTAATGCCACTGCCCCAGCAGACCACTCCAAAAGTGATGGCTGATGCCACCACCGTGTCAAAGAATGTCTTCAGCAGCGCCCCTTGTACACCAAAAGACCTGAGTCTCCTCAGTAGGAACAGCCTGCGCTGTCCCTTCTTGTAGAGTGCGTCAGTATTGTGTGACCAGTCTAGTTTATTGCTCAGATGAACACCCAGGTACTTGTAGGATGCCACCATCTCGATGTCTGTTCCCTGTATATTTACTGGTGCTATAATTTTGCACTTGTCTGCTTGTTTACTTCAACCAGTGTACTACTTTTTTTTAGCTAGTTATTGGCATTCTTATATTTTTAAACTTTCTTGAAGAACAAAGTACAAAAAATCAGTACATACACATAATCAGTTAAAAATATGTACAATCGAATACAGTGAACCTCGATTGAAAATGGTCCAGGGGGTATCAGATAAAAATAATAATAAACTAGAAAAGCACTCGGAGAGCGCAGACCTCCGCCAAGCGCCACAATTCCCCCCATACAGCGTTTGTGTGTACGTTTTCAGATTCCTTGAGCATGTAAACATATGAGTAGCAACTGGATTCACAATGATTATTTGTTTATTTGACAGGGACAGTGCAATAAACACACAATTAATCAATGACAATCAATGTGATAGTGATAGGATTAGTGGTTCAGTAGTAAAAGCATTGCCTCCTTGGCGGAGGTAATAAACTGAAGTGTTGCTGTTGTGTCCATCTCCTCCACTGACGGATGCAAATTGGGTAGACAGGTTGCCGTGGGTTTTATATTATATTATTTTGGGGTTGCGCTCCGCGGCAAACGAGAATTTAGAAGCTTCGCCGGCAGAGAGCTCGTTTTTGCGCAGCGCCTATGGCTGGCCGGTGAATTTCTGCCAAATGCGCAGCTCCTATGGCTGGCCGGGGAATTTCTGCCAAAGAATCCGTCGGCGGACAGCTGCCCGTGTGAGGTTTTGCAGTTGCGCGCAAACACAGGCATGCTGGCGGGCCCAGGCCAGCAGTGTTTTCCGCGTGCTTTTGTGCCTAAAACGTTGAAGAACGCAGAGTTTGTGTTGCAGACACGACGACCAGCGCCCTCCATTGCGCCTGCGCACATGTTGAAAATGGCCCTATGTCACAGTGTTGAAAAATGCTTTAAAAAATTCCTGTATCCAGACGGTGAACCGGATCACCCCCAAAATTTAATCAGTTCTTCCTTGTACCATTTCCAACAACGCCTGAAAGTTTCATGGAAATCCGTCCAAGACTTTTTGAGTTATCTTGCTAACCAACAGACAAACAGACAGACAGACAGACAGACAAACAAACACACAGACAAACCCCGGCAAAAACATAACCTCCTCCTGGCCTTTTCGGCCTGGCGGAGGTAACCAGAATCAAATAAATGCGCAGAAAAAAACAAGTGAAGTAAAGTTCAACATTTTAAAAGGGCGAACAGATAGTTACAGTTTTTACTGCTTTGGAGTGTGTGGTTTTGGTTTTTTTTTTAGAAATTCTTATTAATAAATCAGGTTTCAGAAAGACGCTATACTTTACCCTCGGGGGTCCTGATTAAGTCGAAAGTGATTGGTGTATGTGGTCACCAGGGGGACGATAAAAAATTGAGTTTATTAAAAGATGCAGTCAAACCAAGCCTGCCAACAAATTTTCTCAGATTTACCAAAAATAGATAAGATAAGATAAGATAAGCCTTTATTAGTCCCACAATGGGGAAATTCCAGGATTGCAACAGCATAGGGATAGCAACACTCAGGACTCATAGAGGACTATATTTAAAAAAAAAAAAGGCATACTGTCCTGATGCAGATCGATCAATGACGCGAAAAATGCACTCAGCTCACCACCTAAATGTAAAACAGTTTGGAAATGACCTTGAAATTTGTGTGATGAATATATAAAACTAGAAAGTTTAAAATTTTTCAATTGAATTATATTCACAATATTGAAAATTTTTAGGTACACTAGTACAGAAACTGTCACAGTTAAAGCAAAAGGAAGCATAAAGGTGGTGATCTCTTATACTTGCCAGGTGAAACATAATGAAGAATGCATCTCTCTGAATGTTGGAGGAGCTGGTTGATAAGAACTTTTAGCTAGTTGGTGTCAGTGGTTTGGCTTCTGTTCTGCTCCCCGTGAATGAAAAGTTGATGTTACTGTGCAGACCTGCCACTGATGGTCTGTGTTGAGTGCTGGAGGATAAAGCACTGATGTGGAAGTTCTGAGTCTGAGAGGACTTTTATGGGGCCTTCATACTAACTGAACAAGCCTCATTCTGCTAGCTCTGACCATGAGCAGCCACATCACAACATCTGGAGGAAGTAATCTGTAAAAGTGTTTCCAGTTTGGCATCTGAGAGGATTGGTCAGAAAGTGACAAGTTGCTGCCGCTGAAGGGATAACAACAGAGTTCAAACAAACCATGGACCAGTACGAGGAAATTGCCCATCAGAATAGACTGCTGCTTGCTCACCATCAGGAGCCACGTCACAACATCTGGAGGAAGTAATCAAATCGTAAAGATGTTTTCAGTTCAGCTTCTGAGAAGGTTGGTCAGAGAGCGACTGGCTGCTTAAGAAATAATAAGAGTTTGGACAACTCATCGACCAGTGCGAGGAAGAAATTGACCGTCAGAACAGACTGCTGAATATCCGTTGGTGCCCCTAGATAAAGATACAGAGAATAGGTACTGTATGTGGAACTTTAGTGGTCTGAATGAGGCTTTGAGAAAGAGCTCAATCTGTTTTTTTTTTTTTTTTTAAGTCTCTGGATTGGAAATCTGTTCACTACTAGAAGTGACTTCCCATGAATTTGATAAAAAAAAAAAAAAAAACAACTGACAATGACTAATTTTACAAGAAAAGAATTACAAGGACAGAAGTTTAAAATTTACAATACAAAAACAAATGCAAATGATTTTAACCCTTGGGGGTCCAGGATTTAATTGGGCGTTTTTGACTACTTTTGATTTTACCTTAATATTTCATGTTAAAAACTGTTTACCTTGCCTTGTTTGGTGTCATTTGTTTCAGTTTATTGGGTGCAGTATGATTTCTTTTAGCTGAAGCCAACTTTGGAATGAGAGCCAAAATTCATGTACTGGTTCACAATGAAGAAATGTCATTTGTGCAAAAATTACATGTTTTTTTCACAATTAAATTTTTGAGGTAAAAAATTTAAGGGGATTTAAGGGGTATATATTATTTAAAGTTCTGAAATTCATTTCTTTTGCTTTGGGTGGAATTGGGTAGGAAAAGTATTGTTTTCTTATTACTTGTGCTGCTTCTTCCTTATAATTCTGTAAGATATATTTTCGTTTCAAGTGGCCAGGAGAGTAGTGTTTCAATAAAATTTTCCTAATAAATTTATTAGTGAATTTTTTGCTTTTCAAGTTGATACCCTCAGCACAAAGTGGCCTCTGGTACAGTGTCTGAGTAAATCAAATATTGTTGTATCATTGTTTTGATGGGATCTGCAAAGGCTTTCAACACTTGGCTAAATTATTTAATTGGACAGTTAAGATTGAATTTGTGGCAAAATTCTATGTGCTTGAAGAAATCACCTGATTCATTCATTAATTGGGTCACATTCTGTATTCCCTTTTCCATCCAAGTTCCCCAAAACAGTGATTTCCTATTTGGCTAAATGTGTCTGTTATTCCACAGTGGAGTATTGTGTAGAGTGAAATTATGCTTGTAGAATAAATTCCAGTAAAGCAGAACCTGTTGATGAAATTCGGAGAGTTAAACCGGCAGTTTCAATAGGTCGTAGTCACATTCTAGCACAAAATCTCTTCCTCCCAGTGGTTGATAACAAACCAAAAATGAGTCGTTGTGTGCAGCCATTTAAGTTTTAAAACAGCATTCATCACTGAATAGTTTATAACATTCAATCCACTGTCTTCCACACTCTTTATCATGTCTATCTTCCTGATACAATGGCATTTATTCTTCTAAATAAAATTGAGGTTAATGGTGTTTATCATCTGGGATGTTTTGTCTGAAATACTCATAGAGGAAGCTGGGTAAATTATTCTGGATAGACTTTCCATTTTAGAAAGTAAGACTCTTTCAAGGGCAGCACGGTGGCGGAGTGGTTAGCACTGTGGCAGCACAGCAAGTCACCTTTGGCCGGGGGATCCTGGATTCGATCCCAGCCCCCGACCAACAGTGATCTGTGTGGAGTTTGCATGTTCTCCCTGTGTCTGCCTGGGTTTACTTCGGGATTTCTCTGGTTTCCTCCCACATGCCAAAAACATGCAAGTCAGGTTAATTGGCATCAAACTGGGGATTCTAAATTGTCTTTAGGTATGACTGTGAGAGTGAATGGTTGTCTGTCTGTCTGTGTTAGCCCTGCGATGGACTGGCGATCTGTCCAGGGTGTACTCTGCCTCTCGCCCAAAGATGCTGGGATAGACTCCAGCCCTCCCGCGACCCGAAAAACAAAGGATTAAGCGGAAGAAGATGAATGAATGAATGGCTCTTCCAATTATGGTTATATCTCTTTGTAGCTAAGAATTTAGAATTGATTTGCATTTATCAATATTTCTGTCAATATTTTCTTTTTCTCTTGTTTCTTTGTTCTTGGTAACAATTATACCAGGGTATTTAACTTCTGATTTGACTTGTATGTTGCAAATACAATCTGGGGGTTGATTATTTAAGGCAAATATTTCATATTTATCAATGTTAAATTTCAGGCTTGCTGTTTTGGAAAAATGAGCAATAGAATTTAGTGCAGCTGAGATTTCATTTTCATTATTTAAAAACAAATCTGTATCATCAGCAAACTGACTTATTTTTAAATGTTTCCCTTTAATATTTACCAGTTGAGGATTTCTGTCGCAGATCTGCACCATCTGCATGCACCCTCTGATGGCGAAGATTTTTTTCAAGAAAATAGTCAGTTTAGATTAGGGATGGGCATTCGGTGAAATTTTCTTCGCCGATCGTCGGGAGAATTAATGATTAATAATTGGTTAATCATTAACATTTTTAGGTAGGTAACAAGGCAGGTAGACTACATTAGAACATCAGGTATCAACACGGAGAGCCCGCACAACTCAAATCCACCTCTCTTCGCTGTTCTCGTGTTGGCTCGGCTCGGGAATCTCGCAAGCTGATTGGCCGAGACGTTTCACCCTGCAAGCTGATTGGCCGAGATGTTTTACCCAGCTTCTCTCCCTGCCGAGCGGCCACCGAGCAAACGAAGACCGCATTCATTGCTGTTTATCGCTAAGTGAGGGATCACTGTACTCTTATGTATTGAGAATAATAATAAAAAAAATACAGAGTGTTTTTCTTCGAAGATGAATTTATTAACAAGACAAGTTTGCAGTAAAACGTGAACACATGCGCATTGCGCAAACGAGGGAGGCTTCAAGTTGCGAGCCAGGCAATAACGGGAGACACATACAGGACACATAACGGAACATATATTTCTTTCTTTTACTTTTTTCTTTTGTATGCTGCATTGCAGTGATTGCAGTACACCTGGTCATTTTTTAAATTAAAATGGTCCCACGCAACACTTCGCCGCAACCTCCATGATTTGGCGATTGCCCTACGGAAGCTCGCATGTATCAACTGAGGCACGCCAGGGTACGGCGATGGTGTAATGTTGCCCCCTGGTGCCCAAATTTTGCCAGTGGCACAGTTAAATGCATTGCATTGTTTGAGGACGGCCGTGCACTAGGCCTAATAACCTACATTCGGATTGTTTTAAAAAAAAAAAACGGTTTGTCGACGAAAATGAACTTCCTCGGTGAAATTCTTAATGATCAATTATCGGTTAATCGGTTAATTATGCCCATCCCTAGTTTAGATATCATAAATTCCAAAGGCTGTAACTTGAAAGTGGTAAGAGATATGGCGTATTGTAAATGAGAAAGATGTAGAATATGATCCAGAGTTTATGATGGGAGTAAATTTATGCATCTAATTTGCATAATGTGACGGCAGCCATATCGGATTACATAACTTTTGGTCAAAGTGGACTTTGACCCACTTGTACTCAGCCTGCTTTAATTCCAAACGAAGGAGGGTAGCTATATTGCTAAACAGAAGAATGCGCTTTGTAGTGAATAATACCATGGCAGATCCAGAAGGTAGATTTATAATATTAAAAATCTCAGTTCAAAATTTGGATCTATGTATTGCAAGCGTTTATGGCCCAAATGTTGACGACCCATCCTATTTTCACACTTTCTTCACTTCTCTTGCACTTGGACACTACACTCATAAAAGGAGGAGACTTCAACCTGGTATTAAACCCTGCAATCGACAGGCTCAGTACATTGGGGAATTATTGAAAATTGCAGGCTACTGACACTCTCAAACAATACATGAATGATTTTGGTCTTTGCGATGAATGGCGTTCTCTTCACCCAACTCTTTGGGAATACACTTTTTTCATCAGTTCATATTCACATTCCCATTTAGACTTCTTCTTAGCCAGTAACTCTATCATGAGGGATATCACAGACACTGAAATTTGTTCAAATCAAGCTATTAGCAATCACCATCCAGTATCTCTTACACTAGTAAATAGAAAAGCTCTAAGAAAAACTAGGAGCTGGAAATTTAATACATCACTATCATGGGTTCGATCCCAGCCCCCGACCAACAGTGATCTGTGTGGAGTTTGCATGTTCTCCCCGTGTTGCGTGGGTTTACTCCGGGATTTCTCCGGTTTCCTCCCACATGCCAAAAACATGCATGTTAGGTTAATTGGCTGTTCTAAATTGTCCCTAGATATTTGTTTCCTATAGGCCCTTAGAATAGAGGGTTAGTATTAATGAAAGCGCTTTGAGTGGTCTTTGTGACTAGAAAAGCGCTATATAAGTGCAGGTTAGTTAGTTAGTTAGTTAGTACTAAAAGACAAAGACTTTAACTACTTTAATAAAGAGTGGGAATCGTATCTGGAATATAATGATGTGCCAGGAATATCCCCGTATGTTTTTTTGGGAAGCAGCAAAAGCAGCCATAAAAGGTAAAATAATCTCTTACTCTTCCTATAAGAATAAAAAACAAAAAGCACTGGTACTGGAGTTAGAGCAGAAAATTAAATCACTGGAGATGACCTGTGCCATTTCTCCACAGGAACAGGCACTTAACAATCTGAGAAAATTAAAGCTTGAACTAAAAGAAATTATAAACAAAAGGACACAGTTTTTAATACAAAGACTGTGTCTTGAGAAGTTTGAACACCGTAATAAATCAGGGAGATATCTTTCTAACCAGCTTAGATTGAATAAAGAAAAAACAGCTATCCACTCTATTAAGGATACAACTGGAAATATTACCCATGAGCCTGAAGAAATAAATAACTCCTTCAGGAAGTTTTATGAAAATCTCTACTCATCTCAGATTAACCCATCTGACTCAGAGGTAAATTTCAGGACGTTAACGTACCACGATTAAATAATGAACAGATTGCAGCTCTGGATGCACCTCTTCTGGTGTCTGAGCTCCAGGAGGCACTGAAGCACACCCCAAACAACAAAGCTCCGGGACCAGGTGGTTTTCCAGTAGAATTTTATAAAGAATTTTGACCTGTGATGACACCTACTTTCTTTAAAATGGTGAACCAAATTAAAGAAGATAATGTAATCCCCCCAAATATGAACTTGGCTAGAATTATCCTGCTCCTTAAACCTGGAAAAGAGCCTATGCTTCCATCCAGCTACCGTCCCATAGCTTAGCCAATAGACTGCAGTTTGTTTCTAACCCTTTTAAAAACAATATAAGACAACCTTATCCGCTGGAGGACACTACCTCAGAATCAGAATCAGAATCAGAATCAGAATCAGGTTTATTGCCATTGTTCATGTAGTACACAAACTAGGAATTTGTCTCGGTACCTATATCACTAATGGGAAGAGTCGCAACCGTTAAAATGATGGTCCCTCCGAAAATGAACTATATATTCTCAATGATTCCTACCCAACCATCTATGGCCTGGTTTAAGTCTCTAGACTCAAATATAAATAATTTTTTATGGAAGGATAAATCATAACGGATCAGTTTAAAAACTCTTTAAAAAGCAAAAGAGTGCGGAGGTTTAGATTTACCAATTTTTGTAATTATTTCTTAGCCAATAGACCACAGTTTGTTTCTAAATGGACAAAATCAACCCCACTAGGAAACCCATGGTGAGATTTTTTTTTTTTTTTTTTTTTGTTACTTATTTGTACCCGTAGGTAGACTTGGTTTGCAGTCTGGTGACAAGCCACCGGCTGCTGGTCGCTGCGTGCGCGAGCGCCCTAAACCTACATGTTTTTGGTATGCGGGAGGAAACCGGAGAAATCCCGGAGTAAACCCGCGCAACACGGGGAGAACATGCAAACTCCACACAGCTCACTGTTGGTCGGGGGCTGGGATCGAACCCACGATCTCATGATCCCCGCGATCCCCCAGCCGAGGGTAAAACTGTGCTGCCACAGTGCTAAACCACTGCGCCACCGTGCAGCCATATGCTGAACATGCTGAAGATGCTGAACATGCTCTCTGTGGGTCACTAAATATATCTGACTTACCTTTTATGAGTCCCTGTATTAAACACCATGACTGTTTTAAAAGCATTAATATCAGCTCCTCTCTGACAGCCTGGTGGAAATTTTTAAAAATAACGGGGTCTTGTCCCTTGTAAACTCACGCCCATTTGGAATAATCCTGATATCCTGCAACAACAGAGGACATTAAACGTTACACTATGGCATAAGAAGGGAATAAAAAACTTAGAGCATATTATTCGAGGTGGAAATTTTATCCAATTTCAGGAGCTAGTGTCATAGTACGATATCAGTGATAAAAAGTTTCTTGAATGCCAACAGCTTAAATCCATAACAAAAGCAAGATTCAGTCTTAATCAGACAGGTTTAGAGATACCAATTAAGGTGACAGAGTTTCTAAATCTTCGTTCCCCTAAATTGATATCGAAAAACACGGACTATTATCAAAACTGGATGAGCCAGTATCTGTTCCAATATCAAAATGGGAGACAGACTTATCGCTCAATAAGGATGAAAGCTTCTGGACACAAATATGTTTGAAACATTTTTAAGATGACTAAAAACTCTTAATTTGCAACTCATACAGTGTAAAGTTCTACATAGAACTCATTACACAGGACAGTGGATGTTCAAAATGGGCCTGAGTCACACAAATATCTGCTCCTGCTGCACCAGCAACATCCCGGATATACAGTACATGCTATGTGGTCCTGTGCACCAGTCAAAAAGTTCTGGCAGAAGACATGTGAGGACTTGTCGGCATGGCTTGGATATCGTATCCCATCCTCACCCACACTTTGCATATTAGGTGATTTAAGTGAAATAAATATAGAGGCAAGTATGTCACACATGGTTCTAACTGCCTTATGCATCTTTAACACAGTATAATACCACTGTAATACAGGGTAACAGGGTGCAATTGGGGGTCAGGGTAACACCCACTGACACCTGCGCTCGCCAGATTTTTGTGTGTAACCCTTACTAACACCCACTCACCCTACTCACTTTAGGTGTAGTACCCTTTTTGGTAGTATTGTGCTATGGCAATGTAGTTACCTTAACTTTTCTACCTGGGAAGAGGGATAATTGGGCCAGGTCATACCGACTCTGGGTTTGTAGGAGCCTGGGAGGTGCAACAACAGATGACACACACACCCGTATAGAACTTGCAACTATGTACACTACCGTTCAAAAGTTTGGGGTCACCTCAGACAATTTTGTGTTTTCCATGAAAAGTCACACTTTTATTTACCACCATGAGTTGTAAAATGAATAGAAAATATAGTCAAGACATTGACAAGGTTAGAAATAATGATTTGTATTTGAAATAATAATTTTTTCCTTCAAACTTTGCTTTCGTCAAAGAATCCTCCATTTGCAGCAACTACAGCATTGCAGACCTAACATGATTGCACAAGGGTTTTCTAATCATCCATTAGCCTTCTGACGCAATGAGCAAACACATTGTACCATTAGAACACTGGAGTGATAGTTGCTGGAAATGGGCCTCTATACACCTATGTAGATATTGCACCAAAAACCAGACATTTGCAGCTAGAATAGTCATTTACCACATTAGCAATGTATAGAGTGTATTTCTGATTAGTTTAAAGTTATCTTCATTGAAAAAAAAGTGCTTTTCTTTCAAAAATAAGGAAATTTCTAAGTGACCCCAAACTTTTGAACGGTAGTGTATATTATTTACAAATATGTACACATAAATACATACACAGCGCGATAAAAGAAAACACAATCCATAAACTCCAATTATATTTACAATGTGTTCAGTCCTTTTGTATCAGTTCCAGGTGACCAGTTGGGTCACCTCTAGCAGTTTCTAGGGTTCGGGCTTCGGCTCGCCATCCAGATTTGGAGATTCACGCTCTGGTCAAACCAGTCCAAAGGAAAAAAAAAAGAACCTGACCATGCTAAGTGGCTCGTGCGTCATGGGGGTTCCCGCGCTCAACGTGAGTTCACAGCCTTTGGATCCCAATCAATCTCAGGTTTTATCCGAGACAAAGGCTGCTATTAGCACGTTAGCATCGCCATATCACCAAGAACCGTCTCTCTCACTGGTCTGTGTCTTTCGGCGTCTGGCGTGACTGAGTCAAAAATGCAAGTCATCCCAGACCCAGGGAGATAGCGCTTAACCCATTGGCTGGCGTGACCCAGCAACGGCGCAGCCATTGGTTACTCAAAATACCAACACACGTACTAGGAACTTTATCAGAACTTTCTAGAAAATGTTCCCAACTATTTATGAATATATATTTATTTAAATATTCATATTCAAATTATTTATTCCCATTGTGAAATGGGTGTTTTTCTTTTTAAAAGTGGTATCAATATTCCTATTTTTATTCGCGTTTCTAGCACTGGGTTACACATCGCAAAGAAAACTATCCTCATGAATTGGAAATCAAGAAATAATTTATGCATGACTCACTATAATAACCTACTATTAGATTATATTAGCCTGGAGAGAATGTCTGCCTCCTCAGATAACCAGCTGGCTGAATTCAATTTTCTCTGGTCCCTGCTTATTAATTCTATAACCTCAGGGGTGGCAGGTGGTGGTTTGCTCTCCTTGGTGCCTCTAGTGGCTGGCTGCGCCCTGACCATGAGGGGTCTCTGTGACCCGCTGGGGCCGGTGTCCAGGGTGGCTGTGTGTCTGGCCCAGGGTGGGCTGGGAGGGATGGCCATGGCCCCGGACCAGCTGGCCTTGCCTCCTGGATGGGGCTAGGTCTGGCCCTGGGCCCCTGGTGCTTGGGGGAAGGGGTTCCTTCTCTGGGTCGGGTGTGTGGCGGTGGTGCGGGCGGCCCCGGCACATCCTTGCGCGGTGGGGTCGTGCCCTCCCCAGGGCCCTGGCAGCTCTCTGGGACGGGTGCCTGTGTCCTGGGGGGGGGTCACCCTCCCCATCCTCCAGAGCCTGCGGGTGTGGATGTGCTTGTGTATGTGTGTGAGTGTGTGTGCGCATGCAGGTGCGTGTGAGTGGGTCTGTGTATGTGTGCGAGTGCAGATGTGGGTGGGTGCGTGCATGCGCGGGCGTGTGGGGCTGTGTGATGGTGAGTGTGTGTGTACATGGGAGTGGGCGGGTGTGTGTGTACGGATATCTGTGGGTGGATGTGTGGGGGTGGAGGATGTGTGTGTCTGTGGGTGGGTGGGGGAACCTCGTTGGGTAGTGGGGGTGGGGCAGACCATCTAGTGGCCTGGGGGTTGGCGATTCGGGGCCTGCTGGTCTCGGCCGCCCTGCCGTTATGTCACGGGGCAGGGCGCTTTGTCGCATTGTGTCGGGGGTGTGTGGGTGCTCAGGGGAGGGGGGGGGATTGGTGTGGGTTGGCGGCCGTGTTGCCGTCGGGCTGCTGCGGGGTGGCTGTGGCTGTGGGGCGGCCTGCTGCTGTTGGTGTGTGTCTGGGGAGGGTGGTTGGTGGGCTTGTGGTGGGCGCTCGGGGGTGTCACTTGGTGTGTGGGGTGCCGCATGGGTCTGGCCCATTGTTCACTATTGTGACTATTGTTGTTGTGCATGTTTGTGTGTGCAAGATGAGTGGGAATGGGTGTGGCTGCTCCATCATGTTTGTGGTGCTGGGAGTGCCAGGGTGTGACGTTAGTGAGTCCTGGGCTGCTCGGCCTGGCGGCCCTTGCCTTAGGTTGGGATTTGGGGCCAGTGGGTGGCCTCCTGAACTAGTTTGCGAGCTGGCTTCTGGGATGGGGGGAGCTCCCTTTTGAACTGCCTCCCTCCCAGTCTTATTTCCTACCCCCCCCCCCCCCTTCCCCTGTCTCCCTGATTCTGGGTGGAATAAACATCTTCTTGGATACACTTTAGGTTTTGGGGCGGGGGTGTGCCACACTTTGTCGGTGAAGGGGATACCTCTGCTGCGCAGTGGGGCTGCTCTCACCTCAATTTTAATTGCATTTTAGACACTGAGGGCTTGGGGGGATTGGGGTCCCACTTCTTATCACAGGGGCTAGTGGTGCTCCCACCACCATCCACCCAATTTTAACTGCACTATGGTAGTTCACACACCTGCACACAATCACATCATACAACCAACACACCTATCATGATTTGTACAAGGGGGAGGGGGGTGGGGGTCTTCCCAGTCTTATTTCCTGCCCCCCTTCCCCTGTTCCCCTGATTCCGGGTGGAATATACATCTTCTTGGATGCACTTAGGGTTTTGGGGCAGGGGTGTGCCACATTGTGTCAGTGAAGGGGATACCTCTGGGGAGGTTACCTTGCCCCGCACGGGGCGGTCTCTAGCCTGGGGGGTGGGGGCACTGGCCTCCCGGCTCCTGAGGCCCAGGGGCTGGCGTTGGCCCTGCTGGGGGGGGGGGGGGGTTGGTGGGCCCAGGGGTGTGGGCTCGCCGCGCTGGCGGCCTTGCCTCCCCCGGCCATCCCTCCGCGGGTGGATGCCTGGCTTTCCTGGGGCTTGTTGTCCTCAGACATCTGTGCCCTGTGGGGTTTGGTGGCGCTGCCTTGCCTGCTCGGGGGTTTCTGGGGGGGGGCCTTGCTGCAACCGGCCGCCCTCTTCGTATGTTTCCTGACAAACCACGCACATGCACACACTTATTTTGCATGTGCTCTCATATACATGCACATGGACGCACACGCAAAAATGTCTCCCCTTTAACAGGTGCGGATACCAGACTCGTGTTGAGACCTCTTCGGGGGAAGAACCAGTCTGTCTTCTATTTGTTTTAGCTGTTTGTTTGTCTTTGTTTTTGTCTGTTCCTTTCCCTTTTCTTTCCCCCTCCCCACGCTTCCTTTCCCCATTCCCCATCCTGTCGGGTCCTTCATGGGTAAAATAAATAAAGAATTAAAAGTTATTACAGAAGGAGCTCGAGTAGGTTCATTTTGTCTTCTTTTATTTATTTGCTTTTTGTTCTTATTAAAGACAAAGATAGAAAGGAGGTGGGTTTTTTTACCTTCTTTTCTTTACATGTTTTGACTGTTTGGAAGTGAACAGTCGAAACATGTAAAGAAAAGAAGGTAAAAAAAAACATCTCCTTTCTATCTTTGTCTTTAATAAGAACAAAAAGCAAATTTACAGGAGGAGTTTACAACAATATTCAGTATGTAGATAGGTACTGTATAAAGCTCCTTTTGGCAAAGTAAATCTATTTTGGCACAATAAGGGTAGCTGATTTCTGTTCTGCTCACCTAGCTGCCTGACAGGACAAGGGGAAATAAAAAAAAAAATAAATAAAGTGGACTTTGGACATATTTACACAAAGGATGGTTTTGTTTGTTTTTCTTTGTTTTTGTTTTTATCTTCAAAATATATGAACCAGAAAATCAGTATAATATAAAGAAACTGATACAACCATCAGACCTACCGCTCGTCATGTGTCGCCACGCGTCGGTGTGCTCATTCCCGGTCCTTATTTTGTCGTCTGCCGGTCATTTTCGCTTTCTCTCCCACATCCAGAAACTCTCACATTTATCTTCTGATTTATTCCACCTCAATTTTGGTTAGACAACACTGCCGAACTGGCAGTATTGTCACATGCAGCTTCGTCAATGGTGGACAAAAAGTGTACATGCTCTGGTCCATCTTGTGTTGTCACAGAAGGTAAATATTTCCCTTCAGAAGCTAAATAATCCCTGTTAGAATCATAGATGGCAAAATTTGGAGCAAATACTTCCTCCCTGTTGAAATACTGTATATGTTGCACAATTGTTTCTATGTCTCTTCTTCTGCGCCCCGGAAGTGATGTCAGATTCAAACAAGTTCTGGACAGCTGAACTGAGTCTTACAGAGAAGAACAGTGAACTATATGCGTCTGCCATCTAGTGATGTGAAATGGTTGGTACATCTGAGTTTGTTTTGTTGTTTTTTAACATACTTTTTGACCTACCACATGACAGTTGTGTATCTGCGACACCAGCCGCAGGAGAAGTAGATCATGTAATCAAATTTAATCCTTAAGGAGTTTCTTCAGTGGAATTATTTTTCATCAGTATTGTCAGTAATTCTGCCACTATTATGAAAAGTAATGGTGAAATGTTACAGCCTTGTCTTATACCTTCCTTTACAGTGAACCTTGGGCATGTACCATGTTCAAGAGCCACTGAATTATTAGTATCATTGTACAACATATATATCAAGTTTATGAATGTGTTTCCGAAACCAAGGTGCTCCAAAGTTTTTAGCATAAAAGGATGTTCAACTGAGTCAAACACTTTATAAAAGTCAAGGAACAGAATGTACCCACTATCTATAAAAACATGACTGTAGTCAATGAAGTTAGGACTAGTCTTATATTATTGTGAATGGATCTGCCTCTAAGGAAACCAGATGGTGTTCCAGCTATTATTTGGTGGATGCCCTTCTTTAGTCTAGCTGCAATGACACCTGATAACAATTTATAATCAGTATTAAGTAATGTAATAGGTCTTAAGTTTTCAAGCAGCCTTTTATCTTTACTGTGTTTAAGCTGGGTTCACACTATAACGTTTGGACCAACTTTTACTGATATTTTGAAAAATTAGAGAAATCAGTCCAAATGTTCGTGACATTACATTCATGGGCACACACCAATTTTTACAAACTTTTTCTTGCATTTGCCAGCATTGCATTCAGCGTTGTCAAACTTTTGCCAACTTAGGCTAGCCTATGTGTAGCAGTTCCCAACTTAGGTTAACTTACGCAAACGAATACTCAGCGCAGTTCCGCTGGCATCAGCGTCAGGCGACGCTCCTATAAAGATCAGCATTTGTGGAGGCTTCCTGCCACCCTGGACCTGCTTTTTTGGGTGGATTCACACTACAATGTTTGGACCAACTTTTACTGACGTTTTGGCAAACGTCTGGCTCTGCTGGCAAAAGCTGATAAACGTTAATGATAGCTGGTGTTTGTTGGTGAAAGTTGTACTTGTTGAGAATTTTCAGCATGCTGAAAATTTGCTGATGTTTGGAAAGTTGTCCTCAATTTGTAATAGTTCCTGAGTGCTGAGCTAAGTTTTGCACAGTTCGCCTAAGTCAGCCTAAGTTAAGCCCCATTGGCACACGTTGATTGAAATGCTGGTGAAAACAGATGTTTTTAGATCAAAACTCAGTTCAGACATGCAGGAACGAAAGAGAAATAGAGGGGAAGGGGTAGTTTAAAAAGAAAATGTATGTAAGAGGACAGTGTAGGGTATTTGTTTGGTGATAACATGGTGTGTATGACGGGTTTTTTTTAAAAAATTTTAATGTGTGGCATATATGTATATATGTATATATATATATATATATATATATATATATATATATAAAACGGACATTTGTGGGTTTTTTGGCAAGTGATGGGTGGGGTTTGGTGGGTGGTTACGTCTCTGCAGTGTTATTTTTCTACCACCAGGCTGGGCTGTTGCGCATATGTGTCTTTTGCCAATGTGGCTTCCTGGTTGCCTTGAAAACAACAGCTGTTTTGGTTTTTTTGCTGTCTGAAAAAAACATTTTCTGAGTCCGTGGAATAAAGGTTGTTCATGAAATTTTCAGAGTCTGTCTACTCTCTGCCTGCCACATACAGTATATGTGTGTGTGTGTGTGTGTGTGTGTGTGTGTGTGTGTGTGTGTGTGTGTGTGTGTGTGTGTGTGTGTAAATATATGTGCGTGTGTGTGTATGTATATATGTATATGTGTGTGTTTATGTATATATGTATATCTTTGTGTGTATATATGTATATAGATGTGTGTGTGTGTATTTAGTCTCCCAAAAATATGACAGCCCAAAAGAAAAAAAATCTCATTGAGAAATTTATTGTTCTTAATTTTCTGCTCCGTGCGTAATCATTCTCCAGGATTTATTGGTGCACTTCCATTGTGGGAATCAAACAGAGCTGATGTGGTGTCAAAAAGTAAATGACATTTAATGGGATTTTTTTTATGTTATTTTAATGGAGAGAGTTGTAACAGTCAAAATATAATCACCCGTCATTTTATTTATATGATGATTCATTAATAGATTTTAAATTCCATCCGCATTCACATTTTAATTGCAGACTTAGTGTTGTCTGTAGCATTATTTTTTTTTTAAATGAATGAATGAATGAACAGGGGAAAAGGGTATGCAGAAGTAACTACATAGGAATATAAAATGAAAATAAATACTGAAATGTATGCCCAAGGGAGATGTGTTCACTCCAGAAGCGGGCCCAGAACAGCAGGAAGCCTCCACAAACACTGACCTTTATATGAGTGTCACCTGACGCTGATGTCAGCTGATCTGCGCTGAGTAATTCTCTGATTTTTCAAAACGTCTGTAAAAGTCAGTCCAAACACTATAGAATGAACCCAGCTTTAACTTAGGCTGATTTAGGTAAACTATGCATAACTTAGCTCAGCGCTCAGGAACTTTTACTAAATGAGCACAGCTTTCACCAACATTTATTTCCAAATGTTGGTAACTTTTCAGCAGGCTGAAAATTTTAAAACAACACAACCTTTGCCAGCATTTGCAAACACCAGCAATCATTAACTTTTGCCAGCAGAGCCAGACGTTTGCCAAAACGTCAATAAAAGTTGGTCCAAACGTTGTAGTGTGAATCCACCTTTAGGGACGAGTGTTATTCGTCCCTGTTTCATAGTGGGCGCCAGTTCCTTTTTTTTTTTTCTACACATTCTAATATGGCCTGAAACAGCAGATTTCTGAGATCATTCCAAAAAAACTTGTAGAATTCTGATGTAAGACCATCAGAATCTGGTGACTTATTTAATGGCAATTTCTGGCCAGTAGCATCCAGTTCTTCAATTTTAAAATCGTATTTGCAAATTTCTTTAAATGTCTCATCAATTTTAGGTATATAATTTTTTTATTTTGCTTAAGAAAGAGGAACATTCTGTGCTAGAAAAATTAGATGTATAAAGAGAACTATAGAAATTAAAGACTTCTTTAGTGATCATTTTCTCATCCTTACAGTCTTTATTATTAATGAGCAAACTTGTTATTGCTTTATTTTCTTACCTTCTCTTTTCTAATTTACTGAAGTAAGTTGTATTTCGTTCTCTTATCCATTTTGCTCTTGATCTAACAATACACCTTCAGTTTTTTTTAAATACATATCATCTAATTTAGATTGTAATATCTAATATAGCTATCTAAAATATCCATCTGTCTAATATATCATCTAATTTAGTGTTGTTCGATACTGTCTGTCATCACTGTTCAAATTCGCTTTCTTGGAATAATGGTTAATTTCAGTAAACTATTTCCTCTTTTCTTTCTTGAATATTTATTTCTTCACTAAATTTTATTAAGAATTCCCTAATTTTGTATTTCAAAAATTCCCAAATATTACAGGAATCTGCTCTCTCAGAACATGCACTTTCTTGGATAATTTTTTTATCTTGGAGCAATATTCTTGGTTTTTTAACAAATCTGAATTAAATTTCCGATACCCTTTGTTTTTTTTGGGGGGGGGGGGGTTGGTCTTGGGAGCAGGGTTTATTTTTATTTCTGTTCTAGAATGATCAGTTAATGGAGCCCTTGAGACTGAGACATCAGAAACCACCTGTGCAGCTGTATCAGTTGTAAGCCAATAATCAGTCCTTGATTTACTGGTACCATGAGGTTTAAACCAGGTATATTGTATTTTCCCTGGATTTGGGGTTCTCCAAATGTCCATAAAACTGTTTTCAGTCATAAATTATCTAATTGTGTGATTATAGTGATGACTATCAAATTTTGAGGGCCATCTGTCTTCCCGTTCATTGGGAGTTATGTTCCAATCTCCCCTCATTAAAATGAGATCTGTAGGATAAAGAATTTTATTTTCTATTGTAGCATTATTTATATCTTCAAGCATTTGTTTACTCTGGCTATTAGATGTATAACCATATATGTTTGTTAGAATAAGAAAACTGTTTTCAGTTTTTAATACCACCATTAACCAGTGCCGATTTTTGTCTGTTTTGTGACAATTCCACCAGGAAATCTATTGAAAGAAATTGCCACTCCAGCCAACCTATTGCTTCTACGACTGAATAAGATTTGATCACCCCACTGGTTAGTCCAACAATTTTCATCTGAGCTGGATGAATGAGTTTCCTGAAACAGTAAACATTGATGTTTGTGCCCCTTGCAAAATAAAAATAGTGCCTTTTAGTTCAATCTTTAAGACCCCTCACATTTAATGAAGAAAATAAAATACTATACAAAGGTCTGATGACACGATTTTCACTGCATCTAATCTTGCAACACATAATTTCAATATGACGAAATAGGTGGGTCTGTGCAGTTCTAAGTCAAACAGGCTTTTTTTCACACGACTATCCGACGTCTTCATGAGCGCCACGTCACCAATTGCATCAGTGTCTGGAAAACCCCCCAGCCATGTTGTGACGTCAGCGGGAGAACACAGCGCTTGGCTGCCAATTGTACACGCGGGATGGAAGCGGTACAAAACATCGACGATGGTTCCAGCACATGTAGTCTGGAATTGGTTTGTGCTGTCCAATCTTCAGACGATTATAGTTCAGAAGAATGGGATGACATTGAAGAATGTGGGGGCATCAGACCTTATAGGTTTGAGCCGTGCAAGCAGACATCGTGCCTAGCGAGTCAGACTCAGAGTGACGGTGGTGAGGTAAACACCGGCCCGGCGCAGCAGCAGCGACAAACACACGGCAGGGGAACACAGAGTGGTATGCTATTGTTACAGATATTGCAACAAATTATTTGTTCATAAATATAATTTATTTAAACCCGATTTTTCAATAAAATAATAGCAGTGTATTTATAATAAAATTGAAACATCTACCTGATACTTTTAACGCCTCCCCCAAATAAACCAATCAAAAGATAGTATTTTTTATTTTTGCAGGTGCCAGTGTGGTCTGTGTGTGATCATGACAAGAGAGGAGGAAAGTATTTGCTGTCAGGAGCAGGACAAGGTGAAGCAGAAAATTCCAGACGGTGCTATAAATTGTATCACTGGTCATCACAACTTCCACGCCGTGTGTCTGAACGAAGATGTGTTGGAAGTGGCCTACCTCACCTATAAACATTATGTAAATGTGGATTATGGGAACAACTGGAAGCACTATACAGCTTACAGACAGTTCATCTGATGGTGCTACCACTACCTTGGTGAGAAAGTCCGTGTGCCAATACCTGCCTGTGTCGTTAACAAGATCAGACAGACCTTTCCACTACAAGACGAACAATATGTCGGTTTTAGTTATGCTGACTAACTACGTTTGTTTTCAGGATATTGTTTTTCATTCAATAAATGCTTATCTGACCTCAACTGTTGTCAATTATTCCAAAAAAATGAAATTACTAAATATTTTTAGTGTGATCCTTGAAAATCTCATAACTGTTGTCATCATTTGGACGTTGCATGCAATCCTGGGTATTTGAACAAGAGATAGAATTTTTTTTTTTTTTGCAAATATAATACTGTATACATTTTTTTTTTTAGTAAATTAGAGCATTCTCATGGCCATAACTGACCATTTTAAAGTTCAATTATCTGTAAAACCCCTTTAGAAATTAAAATTATTCTCTGTGCTACTGATGGCAATATCCTTAAAAATAATGTATTCCCTATTATTTATGTCTCGTAAAAATGCAGTTTTATTTGTTATCATTGTTTATTAACTGCTTTTGTCTTGTATCAACTGGCATGTGATTTTCAACAATAATAAGAAAATAGAAGCAACTGATAGTCCTCATTTTTTCAAGAGTTTGGTCACAAGAAAAACAGTACTCATAACTGGTTAAAGCACACATGTACTATAACTATCAAAAATAATAAATTAATTATTATAACAGGAAAAAGTCCAAATTAGTGGCAATGAAAACAATATAGTCAGTTGGTGTCACGAACCGAGCCCGTGTTATCCTGTAGGCTTGGTTCTGACCATTCTCTGTGGCTCAGGCATCGAGTTAATTATGTACAGTGGTACCTCTACTTACGAATTTAATTCGTTCCGGAAGAATTCTCGTAACGTGAAAAATTCGTAAGTAGAGGCACGTTTTACATGTAAATGCCGTAATCCGTTCCAAGCCCCCAAAATTCGGGCATAAATTTTTTATAAATCGTAAAAACGCATCAAAACATGTAACAAATACATGTTACAATTAGATTACTGCACAATAAACATAAAATGAGAGTTTAAAATGAGAGAAAGAATAATAAAAGAGAATAATAAAAGAGAAAGAATAATAAAAATTATGTTCATTTACCCTTTAACTGCTATCGTCGTCGACGTCGTCACCTTTTGCCTTCTTTGGTTCATGTTCTGATCCAAGGACGTTTGCTTTTGTCGGCTTGTAAGTGCTTCGTTTTGTTTTAATACCGTGCTGATCGTTGATGTATTACGGCCATATTCTTTGGCGAGATCAACCAAACGCATAAAGTTTTGGAAAAAAAAAACAAACTTCGTGGCCAATGGGATACCAGGAAGATGCTAGGCGATAGCCAATGGCAGAGCAGCTACAGGTATGTTTACGTTCGGTAAACTACGGAAGCTGCGAGGAGCGCGTACTTTTTTGCCTTTCGTATCCTGAAATTTCGTTCGTAACTAGAGGCAATATTTTCCCGTTGAGGCGTCTCGTAACCTGAAAATTCCGTATGTAGAGACGTTCGTAAGTAGAGGTACCACTGTATTATCTTTTGAGTTCTTGTTGTTTTTATGTCTGTGTTCCTTTTCTTTTCCATGCCTGTAGCTGCCACTCTGGCCGGCGGTTGTTGGGCAGCCGTTTTGACCCACTTTCAGGTGGGCGCTGTCCAAGATTCACCGGTCCGACCACCCGCCCTCTCTGTTTGACAGTCAGCTGTTCATGTTTTGTGTGCATCATCTGCCGTGTTGTCAGCCAGCCAATACTGCCAACACTATCACGACGTCTTAGCCACTCCAAACAGCCGTGGTTCTGTTGCGCCCCTTGAAGCAATGTCAACCCTGGGGCGCAACCGTGGTTAACACGTCTCCTCTCCATGTTCGCTGGGCGATGTTGGCCCCGAACGCCAACTGTAACTGTTTCTGTTTATTTTTGTAAGTCTTCACCTTTTTGGGAACTGTTGTCATCAGTCTTATGTTCAATACATGTGCTGTAGTGAATCCTGCGCATAAATCCATTCATCCTTCCCCTCCTCCGGGCGATGCGTAAAAGCGCACGAGGAGGCTTATGACAGTTGGAGCTGAAGCGTGTGATGTGGTCTTTCACGGCCTGCTGTTTATCTAAGCCTTCGATACAACGCGAAGGCATAGCCGTAAAACTAAAACAAGAAACCAGAGAAAGTGTGTGCTACAAAGCTGCTGGCATTCCAGTCAACAACGCCGGCATCCGTTCTCTTGCTTACATCATTTCCGACTCCTTCTTCATTCGGTGGGCGGCACCACAGTCCAGTCAGCGGCTGCGGTTTTTTGATGATAACCATGTTATGCAGGCGTGGTTGTAAATATTATATTGATCATCAACAATGACTTTTGGATTTACAAAACATGCTAAAAAATGTCAAAATCGTGTCATCAGACCTTTAAACATTCGTATTGGGGAAAAACAGTACTATTTCTAACTTAAAAATACCAGTCTTTAATGTAAAAGTCACTTGCTTCCCTGACTAGCAGTGAAAACAAAAAGTCCTATGTTCTCTCGTTACATTCTAGTGAATATCAAACCTTGTATCTTCTCAGCCAATCTGCTGACCTTTAATGTATCCATCGGGCACACGGAAGTAAGCCTGGCGAGCTTGTTCAATTTACGGCCACAGGGTTTTTCTTGTTTCTGTGTCCTCCAGTGGGAGCATCTCTGCAAAGCGGATTCCCCTCGCCCTGCAAACAGCAGAGTCCTTGCTGCGGCGCCATATTTCATCTCTGACCTTCCTGCAAACAAACTGTACCACTACATGTCTGTCCTTATTCTCTTCTTTTCAGCTGGTTTGGTGCACCACATCCACGGCATCTTCCAGCTAACGTTTTTCCACTTCGGGGACAATCTGTCTGAGGATTTGTATGACATCTGCTCAAACATTTTCACCATTCTTCTCTTGCAGACCTCTTATTTTCAAAGTCCAGCGCATCTTGTGTCTTTCTTGTTCTCTTATTCTGTCTTGGAGCTCTTTGTTCTCTTTAATCAGTTCTCATGCTGTTTTTCTATGTCGACTATTTCTTTTCTTGCAATCCCTAAGGTCCTCCGCATTAAATTGCACTGCTTTGGTTAACTTAGCAATCATGCAGCTAGCTTGTGTAGTTTACTTACGGAGCTCAGCCATTTGCGCCGTCTGGGCCGGGGGCCCAGACGGCGTGTTTCCCTCCACCCTGAGACTCTGTGCGAAACAGCTGGCTCCTGTATTCACAGACATTTTTAACACCTCCCTTAAGTTATGCCACGTGCCGTCCTGCCTCAAATCCTCCACCATCATCCCTGTCCCCAAGAAGCCACGGATCACTGGACTTAATGACTACAGACCTGTAGCGCTCACCTCTGTAGTCATGAAGTCCTTTGAGCGCCTGGTCCTGTCCCACCTCAAGTCCATCACCACCCCTCTCCTGGACCCGCTGCAGTTTGCCTACCGAGCCAACAGGTCTGTAGACGATGCAGTCAACCTGGCCCTCCACTCCATCCTGCAGCACCTGGACTCCCCGGGAACCTACGCCAGGATCCTGTTTGTGGACTTCAGCTCCGCATTCAACACCATCCGCCCCGCTCTGCTCCGGGACAAGCTGTCCCTGCTCAACGTGCCTGACTCCCTCTGCAGGTGGATCATCGACTTCCTGACGGACCGGAGGCAGCATGTGCGGCTGGGAAAGACTGTCTCAGACTATACTAGCATCAGCACCGGATCACCCCAGGGCTGTGTACTTTCCCCCCTACTCTTCTCCCTTTACACCAACTCCTGCACCTCCAGCCACCAGTCTGTCAAGTTGATCAAGTTTGCGGACGACACCACCCTCATCGGGCTCATCTCCAACGGCGACGAGTCCGCCTACAGGAGAGAGGTGGCCCAGCTGGCGTCCTGGTGCAGCAATAACAACCTGCAGCTGAACGCTCTGAAGACAGTGGAGATGATTGTAGACTTCAGGAAAGTCACTACTCCTCTGCCCCCCCCTCACCCTCTCAGGCTCTCCCATCACCACTGCTGATTCCTTCCGCTTCCTAGGCACTACCATCACCAGGGACCTCAAATGGGAGCTGACCATCAGCTCACTCATCAAAAAAGCCCAGCAGAGGATGTTCTTCCTGCGGCAGCTGAGGAAGCTCAAGCTACCCACCAAGATGTTAGTGCAGTTCTACACAGCCATCATCGAGTCCATCCTCACCACCTCCATAACCGTGTGGTACGCAGGAGCCACTGCCAGGGACAGACTAAGGCTGCAGCGCGTCGTGCGCACTGCTGAGAAGGTGATCGGCTGCAAGCTCCCATCTCTCCAGGATCTGTACATCTCCAGGACCCGGAGGCGTGCTGGCCGGATCATAGCCGATCCCTCACACCCTGGTCACGTACTGTTTGCCCCCCTCCCCTCTGGTAGAAGACTTCGGTCCATCCAGACTAAAACCTCCCGTCACATGAACAGCTTCTTCCCCTCTGCCATTAGACTGCTGAACACTAAGTGACTTATTGACTCTCGTGCACCATGTACAGCAGCTCAACCAGACTCATGTCAATCATCACTGTTTTCTTCCTGCATTACCGACTGCACTATATAGTTCTCCACAGTATCTGCTGCTGGCTAATATATATTTTAACTGTTGACCAGTATCACTTAATCTTATCCTACACTTTATTACATGTATAGTTTATTTCTCTTATCTTATCATGTTTAATGTTGCAGCATTGTACCGAGACAAATTCCTAGTTTGTGTACTACATGAACAATGGCAATAAACCTGATTCTGATTCTGATTCTGATTCTGTTCCCTAAAATCCATTTTCATGTCTTCAATGGCCTTTAATATGGTCAGGTTTGGGGCATCCTCCAACTCCTCTGTTCTTGTTTTGGTTTTACCAGTCGGCAGCTTGCTTGGAGTTACCGGTGTTGCTATTCTTATACTGACCATGCTCACATCCGTGGCATAATCATGGTCGCTGCGAGCACTGATCTTATCCTTTGGCTTCTTTGTCTCTTTCAGATTTGTTGCTCTCTGGTTTGTTGTGGCCATCTTATCACCAAACTTCAACTTAGCAAGTTTTATCATGTTAGATTACAGTGGTTTTGAGTGTATATAAGCAATTTCAAAGTGAAAGTTGGGACTCGTGAGCTGCAGCTTCAGAGTAGGTGACCGTTCAAGCCGCCATCTTCCTTTTCCCAGCCTGGAGCGGTATAGCTGCGACGCTGTGTGTCTGTGCTGTGTGGTCTTAAAGTGGCCTTGTGATGCTAACACGCATGTGTGTCATCTAACCCACAAGCATTAAATGTACTATGGTAAAAAAAAAAAAAAAAAGTAAATATCCTGGTATCAATGTGAAATTTTTCCTTTTGTTTCTCTTCGTTCATCCAGACTTTCCATAGCAACCTGACTTGAAGGAGGAGGTTCTGGGTGACCAGCATCTCTGGAACCAGGAGAGGATCTCTGTTCTGGAGCAGCAGCAGATAAAACCTCCACAGATGGACGAGCGGCAGGAGCCAGAACCTCCACGGGTTAAAGAGGAGCAGGAGGAGCTCTTCATCAGTTGGGAGGGAGAACAGCCGGTAGTCAAGTTGGAGGCTGATAGCTTCATGGGGACTCCTATTTCTGAGGAAAACGAGCAGAGTGAAGCAGAACCAAACAGTGAGCAGGTCCTTTCTCACAACTCTGCTCTAACTGAGATCCAAGATGAGGAAGGAAGCTGGCATGTAGTTTCAGAACCAATCAACGAAGAAGGAGAACCAGAACCAAAGAAAAGACAACTGAAAACAAGAAGTCACAGTACCAGTGATGACGACTATCTGACCTCAAAGACTTTCTGTGAGAATGAAACGGGTAAAAACACAATAAGGTCCACTGCTCCTCAATTTACTTAATTCTGGGTGTACAAATCAGTTTGCTGGAGTATCGCTATCATACTACAGTGGGGCAAAAAAGTATTTAGTCAGCCACCAATTGTGCAAGTTCTCCCACTTAAAAGATGAGAGAGGTCTCCAATTTTCATCATAGGTATACCTCAACTATGAGAGACAAAATGAGAAAAAAAAATCCAGAAAATCACATTGAAGGATTTTTAATTAATTAATTGGTAAATTCCTTGGTAAAATAAGTATTTGGTCACCTACAAACAAGCAAGATTTCTGGCTCTCACAGACCTGTAACTTCTTCTTTAAGAGGCTCCTCTGTCCTCCCCTCGTTACCTGTATTAATGGCACCTGTTTGAACTTGTTATCAGTATAAAAGACACCTGTCCACAACCTCAAACAGTCAGACTCCAAACTCCACTATGGCCAAGACCAAAGAGCTGTCAAAGGACACCAGAAACAAAATTGTAGACCTGCACCAGGATGGGAAGACTGAATCTGCAATAGGTAAGCAGCTTGGTGTGAAGAAATCAACTGTGGGAGCAATTATTAGAAAATGGAAGACATACAAGACCACTGATAATCTCCCTCGATCTGGGGCTCCATGCAAGATCTCAGGTCAAAATGATCACGAGAACGGTGAGCAAAAATCCCAGAACCACACGGGGGGACCTAGTGAATGACCTGCAGAGAGTTGGGACCAAAGTAGCAAAGGCTACATCAGTAACACACTACGCCGCCATTGACTCAAATCCTGCAGTGCCAGACGTGTCCCCCTGCTTAAGCCAGTACATGTCCAGGCCTGTCTGAAGTTTGCTAGAGAGCAGTTGGATGATCCAGAAGAGGATTGGGAGAATGTCATATGGTCAGATGAAACCAAAATAGAACTTTTTGGTAAAAACTCAACTTGTCGTGTTTGGAGGAGAAAGAACACCATACCTACTGTGAAGCATGGGGGTGAAAACATCATACTTTGGGGCTGTTTTTCTGCAAAGGGACCAGGACGACTGATCCGTGTAAAGGAAATAATGAATGGGGCCATGTATCGTGGGATTTTGAGTGAAAACCTCCTTCCATCAGCAAGGGCATTGAAGATGATACGTGGCTGGGTCTTTCAGCATGACAATGATCCCAAACACACCGCCCGGGCAACGAAGGAGTGGCTTCGTAAGAAGCATTTCAAGGTCCTGGAGTGGCCTAGCCAGTCTCCAGATCTCAACCCCATAGAAAATCTTTGGAGGGAGTTGAAAGTCCGTGTTGCCCAGCGACAGCCCCAAAACATCACTGCTCTAGAGGAGCTCTGCATGGAGGAATGGGCCAAAATACCAGCAACAGTGTGTGAAAACCTTGTGAAAACTTACAGAAAACATTTGACCTCTGTCATTGCCAACAAAGGGTATATAACAAAGTATTGAGATGAACTTTTGTTATTGACCAAATACTTATTGTACCAAGGAATTTACCAATTAATTCATTAAAAGTCCTTCAATGTGATTTTCTGGATTATTTTTTTTTTCCTCATTTTGTCTCTCATAGTTGAGGTATACCTATGATGAAAATTGGAGATCTCTCTCATCTTTTAAAGTGGGAGAACTTGTACAATTGGTGGCTGACTAAATACTTTTTTTCCCCCACTGTATGTCCGTGTACGCACTTAATACTTGGTCTGGGCTCCTTTTGCATGAATTAATGCATTGATGTGGCGTGAAGGTGACCAGCCTGTGGTACTGCTAAGGTGTTATGGAAGCCCAGGTTGCTTTGATGGCAGCCTTCAGCTCATCTGCGTAGCTCGATCTGTTGTCTCTCATCTTCCTCTTGGCAATACTCCATAGATTCTTTATGGGGTTTAGGTTAGGAGAGTTTGCTTGCCAGTCAAGCACAGTGATACTATGGTCATTAAACCAGGTTTTGGTATTTTTGGCAGTGTGAGCAGGTGCCAAGTGCTGCTGAAAAATGAAATCAGCATCTCAATAAACTTGTCAGCAGGGTGAAGCATGAAGTGCTCTAAAATGTCATGATAGACGGCTGTGCTGACTTTGGACTTGACAAAACACAGTGGACAAACACTAGCAGATGAAATACTCCCCAAAATCAGGTGACAAGTCTTGTCATTTGGAAATCAAAGTTCCAGAGTCTGATGGAAGAGTGGAGAGGCACAGAATTCAAGTTACTTGAGGTCCAGTGTGAAGTTTCCACAGTCAGTGATGATTTGGTGAGAATTTTAGGATTAAAAAAGCTCCATTGAAGTGAATACTGGTGCATTCCAAATAACCGTACATGTACGGGTATTTATTTCGCCCCAAAATGCAGCCCTATACGGTCTTATTTGGGTCTATACGCTTATTGGGATATGCCCTATGCCACCCTATACAGTTTTATTTGGGTCTATACGCTTATCAGAACGCGTGGACCTGAACGTAGGTCCCAGTCGTGGGTGTTCTCCAGAGTTTTGCCTGGAAACGCTGCGTCGTAAGTCTCCCTGAAGCGGAAGGGAGAGCAGATCAGTCAGGCTGCTGCGTTCGCTTGTCGTCGGAGACTCACTGCCGGGTGCTGCGTTCGTTGCCATCAGGACACCATCGAGGCTGTCCAAACCAGAAGGTTGCGTTGCACAAAGCGTGTGCATTTTCGGGGTCCGCGCCAGCTTTGACATGAAGGACATTTTATCGAGATTTATTCAAAGCTTTACCGCTTGAAGTGTGGCACTCGTATGTATATATTTTTTCAAGTGTGTGTGTACTAAGCAGCAGGCCCGCAGCCACTAAATCACTCCTCGTAATTGGCTGAAAAAGCTGTCGGAGGCACTTCCTTTATTTCCGTATTATCTCGGCTGTGTTCGGCTGTGTTCGGGATACACGTGCCGGTTGTTTACAAAACAGTCTACATGTTGTCATGCCATGTGCCCGGGGCCATGCGCGGAGCAGCAGACGATGGCTTCTGAAGTGTCTGACCCGGTGTCTGACGGTTTTGATTTAAAGTTGAAGAAATACTCTATGAAACAGAAAGAGGAGTTGGGAAAGCAGGTTTGTAAGCTGATTTGCAATATTATGAATATACTGGTACATTTGTTGTATTATTTTTTTTTTCAAATATTTAAACTTCACCATTAAATTTGGTAAATTTTAAATTGCTATTAATGTTCCTCTGATAAATTGTTCATACAATATTTTCAAAAGAAATAAAACCAATTCAGAAGGTGGTTTCTTTTAATTTTGTAGATATTTCAATATCTCAGGCATAATTATGAACATTATTTAACTTTGTATGTATTGTGCGTCCCTATACTATTATTGCGCACCTATACTTTTATTGATTATTATTATTATTATTGATTATTATTATTTGGTTCCAAGGTTGTCATAGCCAGGAGCGGCACTGGGGTTAAGCTCCCAGTGCTCATAAAATGCTCCTTATGGTGTGCATCTCGAAAAGCCTCTGACAACTAAGTCCAACTCCTAGCCTGCCCGTGTGGTTTAGTCTCTAAGCCCGGCGGAACTGCTTTTACTAATAGGAGAAGGGGCGAGGGCGGATCTCTGGCGCCTTAAAACCAGATGCTTCGGGTAGATGGTGGCTCGTCAACCTGGGAAGGTAGCCCATCTAGGGGAAGGTAAACCCTGATTTCAAACCTCCGCTGCCTTGCGGCATACCCGGTCACGGGAAAGGCTTCGGGAGTCAACCCTGAGGAAAAATCCGGAGTTGGAGCCCCTAAGGCAGTTCTATGTTGTGCTCAACATGGTTCTGGCAGCTCCTGCAACGGCGCTGGTGCCAAACTGTAGCAGCCCTGCTGTTCCTTTGGATTCATCAGTGACGTGGAGAGGGGGGACATACTGCATGGGCAACATCTTATCCTCCATATCTTCCTGCCCAGGCTTGAATCCTACCAACGCCAACGCTGGAAGGTAGAACACCGGATCACTGGAGAGGACACTCCAGCTTCGCCTTTGACGTAGAAAAAATGGGGACTGACAGTTACCGGTTATAAGCCACCATTCAATTGGCGTAGAGCGCGGCGCCAGGGGTTGTTCCCGACGGTGGGAGGGATCATCGGATCTCACTGGACAGCTACCGCCCGCCTCAAGCTGGGCAGCCCCCAGCCAATAAGGTGTTGTCCCGCCACAGCTTGCTTTCCTCATTGGGTGCATGGGGATGAGGAGAAGTCCGAACAGCAGGCTGAGAACCTTCGCACCAGGCAAGATAATAAAACAAAAGAGACCAACTCTAAAACTGGGAACTTGGAACGTCCGCACTATGATGACAGGACTCTCTGCTAACCTCAAGGACATCAACGACACCAGGAAGACTGCCATCATCAATAATGAGCTGAAGAGACTGGGAGTGGATATCGCCACTCTCCAGGAAACACGGTTGGCTGACGCAGGCACACTAAGAGAGAAGGACTACACGTTCTACTGGCAGGGAAAGGGCAGTGACGAACACAGGGAACACGGAGTGGGCTTCATAGTGAAGAACACCTTGCTGAAGATGGTGGAACCGGGCAGCACTGGCTCTGCATGACTCCTTACCCTCCACCTGAACACCACTCAAGGCCCAGTCACCCTCGTCAGTGTGTATGCCCCAACACTGACAGCCACACCAGAGGCAAAAGACGAGTTCTATGAGAATCTCGCAACAACTGTCAGGACCATCCCCAACTCTGAACAACTCATTCTCCTTGGAGACTTCAATGCCAGAGTGGGTGCTGACCACGACTCCTGGCCCTCCTGTCTTGGACCTTTTGGTGTGGGAAGAATGAACGACATCGGACAGCGGCTGCTCGAGTTCTGCACATATCACGATCTGTGCATCACAAACTCGTTCTTCAAGACCAAGCCCCAACACAAGGTTTCCTTGCAACATCCGCACTCAAAGCACTGGCACCAGCTGGACTTGATCCTGACCAGGCGCACCTCACTGAAGAACGTGCTAATCACCTGTTCGTTCCAGAGTGCAGATTGTGACACAGACCATCCATTGGTGTGTTGCAAGGTCAAGCTGCAGCTGAAGAAATTCCATCGTGCTTGACAGCCTGGAAAGGCACGGATTGACACCAGCAAGATGGCTCAACCAGAACTTGTTGAGCAGTTTGCCTCCACCTTTGAGAAGGAACTTGGTGTACCACAAGAAGGAGAATCTGCAAAGCAGAAGTGGGAAGAGCTGCGAAACACCATCCACTGCACAGCCTTGGCTACCTTTGGGAGGAAGACCTCGAAGTCACAGGACTGGTTTGATGCCAAGTTGACCGAGATGACCCCCGTCATTGAAGCCAAGCGCTCAGCACTTGCTGAGTACAAGAAGTACCCAAACGAGAAGAATCTCCAGATTCTCAGGGCTGCGAGAAGCAAAGTTCAGCAGATTGCTTGGCGCTGTGCCAACGAGTACTGGACTCAGCTCAGCCAAGACATTCAAACCGCTACCATAACAGGGAACATTCGTGGCATGTACGATGGCATCAAGAAAGCACTTGGTCCGGCTCAGAGCAAGACGGCCCCCCTCAAATCCTTCACTGGGGTGATGATCACAGAAAAGAACAAGCAGATGGAGAGATGGGTGGAACACTACTCCGACCTCTACTCCAGAGAGAACACCGTGACACCGTCAGCCCTTGATGCCATCGACTGCCTGCCATCCATGGACGAACTTGACGCCGAGCCAACCATCGACAAACTCAGCAAGGCCATTGATAGCTTGGCCGCTGGCAAGGCACCCGGCAACGACGGCATACCCCCTGACCTGATCAAGCACTGCAAGACCGCCCTACTGCTGTCATTGCATGACGTCCTCTGCCAGTGTTGGAAGGAAGGTGCCGAACCACAGGATATGAGGGACGCCAAGATCATCACCCTCTACAAAAACAAAGGGGAGAGAAGCGACTGCAACAACTACAGGGGCATCTCCCTCCTCAGCGTTGTTGGTAAAGTCTATGCACAAGTTGTTCTCATTCGTCTACAGAAGCTTGCCGAGTGTGTCTACCCCGAGTCTCAGTGTGGCTTCCGCGCTGCGCGATCGATGGTAGACATGATATTCTCCATCCGCCAACTCCAGGAGAAATGCAGAGAACAGAACATGCCCCTGTACGTCGCCTTCATCGACCTCACCAAAGCGTTCGATTTGGTCAGCAGAGAGGGCCTTTTCAAGATCCTGCCAAAGATAGGATGCCCACCAAAGTTGCAAAGCCTCATCGAATCGTTTCACACCAACATGCAGGGGATAGTGCAGCACGATGGCAACGTCTCAGAGCCATTCAACATACGCAGCGGAGTGAAACAGGGCTGTGTACTTGCGCCAACCCTCTTTGGGATTTTCTTTGCTATGCTCCTGAGGCATGCCTTCAGCACAGCAACAGAGGGAATCTACCTGCACACAAGATCTGACGGCAGGCTTTTCAACCTCGCCCGCCTGAAAGCCAGAACCAAAGTTCGCGAGGCTCTAATCAGAGACATGCTGTTCGCAGACGACGCTGCAGTCGCAACCCACACACAGCAGGAGCTTCAGACCCTGATGGACCGCTTCTCCCAGGCATGCAAGGACTTCGGGCTTACCATCAGCCTGAAGAAGACTAACGTCTTGGCGTAAGGCACGGAAGCACCACCAACCATCACCATCGACAACTACGAGCTGGAGGTTGTGAATCAGTTCACGTACCTGGGGTCCACGATCAGCAACAACCTCTCCCTTGATACAGAGATCAACAAGAGGATTGGAAAATCAGCCTTCACACTCGCTCGCCTCACCACACGAGTGTGGGAGAATCCCAAACTCTCTGTCAAGACGAAGATGGCAGTGTACAACGCCTGTGTCATCAGCACACTGCTCTATGGGAGTGAGACGTGGACAACATACGCCCGGCAGGAAAAGAGACTGAACTCCTTCCACTTGCGCTGCATTCGCCACATCCTGGACATATCCTGGCAGGACAAAGTGCCCAACACAGAAGTTCTGTCCCGCGCCGGCCTTCCCTCCATGTTCACTCTACTCAGGCAGCGCAGGCTCCGCTGGCTAGGCCACGTTCACCGTATGGAGGATGGCAGAATCCCCAAAGACGTCCTCTACGGAGAACTGGCAACTGGCAGGAGAGACGTTGGCCGCCCACAGCTGCGCTTTAGAGATGTCTGCAAGAGAGACATGAAGGAACTGGAGATCAACACAGAGCACTGGGAGGACCTTGCAACGGACCGCTCCAAATGGAGAGGCACCCTGACCAGACAGCTCAAGGCGGGTGAAGAGAGACTGACTGCTGCAGCAGATGAAAAAAGGACCCGCAGGAAGAACCGCCACAGACCCAGCAGCACGGAGACCACCCACAAGTGCGACCTGTGTGACAGGGACTGCCATTCGCGCATCGGCCTGTTCAGCCACAGGCGGTGCTGTTCCAGCAGAGTAGACGTTTAGGATTCTCTTCCATGGTCATCATAGACCGACGGAGGCCGACGACGACTTTTATTGAAATTTTAACAAATTTCCAGCCTATACTATTATTACGCCTATACTCTTATTAAAATTTTCAGTTTTTTCCACCCTATACTATTATTCCTACCTATACTCTTATTTGGAATGCACCAGTAGCAAGATTGAAATTGTCTTTTGATCCCAGTTGAATTTTGCCATGGGTTACACATATATTTGTCAATTTAAAAGATAATTGCTAACTGTGTAGGTTGTTAAACTGTTACAAAGTATAAGGTTGTGAATATACATCAAATGAAAAACTACAATTACAGCCTTACTTAACATACATCATCGTTTTCAGAGCGCCAGGGAGAAGTAACAGTCCTCTGGATCAGCTACAGCTCGTAAAATATAATACATTGGTTTTGTTTTTCTCCGCTTGGGATGCTTCTAGGTCAGGAAACAGAAGGTGAACTTTGAGAGGGGAACTGCCATAATTGTGTTTGGTGATGTGGATAGTCTGAGACATGGAAATGTTGTCCACTAAGTGGTTTCATAAAAGCTAAATATTACTCTTTTGTTATACAACAACCGACAACTATGTGTGTAGCTAGTGGAAAAATTTGATGGGGATCAAAAGATAAATTTCTCTCTTGCCATTCACTTCAATGGATATTTTGTCCGATTTAAGGTCCCAGATGTAGAAGCAGAGGGGGCGGGACTTAGGCTCTATTTCATTGGGACCATGGCTCAGGGGAGTTTTCACACCTACAGTTTTGGTCTGAATCAAACTGAAAAGTCTGAAAGTCCAAACCAAAAGGGTTAGGTGTGAAATCACCCTTTTAGACTTTCTTGTTGCTGGAATGTCAAACTGATTTTGGAAGTTTTGTGTCCATCTGATGTGTTTGAGCTTGTTTTAATATTCTTTCTTTTTATGGCTCCAGTGTCACATTGATTAGAGCATCATTTCATGCTCCACCCTAGCTAACAAGTAGAATACAGCCATAGCAGCAGTGATGGTTCTGACCCTGTCAGAATTTCATTGGAGAATTTCTTTGTCCTCACAGCTGCTAGAATTCTCATCTTTGAATTTCCCTTATGATCTAAGACGACTGTTTCTGTGCCTCGATTTGTTCACATATCAACAAACCAGGTCACAGACATTTTATTTAAGAGGACATGCTATACTCTTTGCACAAATGAACACAATGAGGTGTAAATGAAATGACTATGGCATGCTGTGGTCAAAATAGCATCCACCCATCCATCTATCTGGGGTCAGCAGCATTCTAAGCAGAGAAGCCCAGGGTGCCGCCCGATTGACATAGCACCATGATCCCAAAGATCCCTCCTACATGTGTGGAGCTGAAGTTGCACTAAGTGAAAATTGTTCTTCATTGACAGATTTTTTTTCAGCAGTAACAGAAAATCAGTCAGTCAAACTTTATTTGTAGAGCACTTTTCAAATATTGGATCCTTCAGGATTTTTTGGTAGTCAGCAGAAATCATGGTTCCATTTACCACAGCGAGTCTTTCAGGTCCTGAAGCAGCAAAACAGCCTCAGACCATCACACTACCACCACCACCATATTTTACTGTTGGTATGACGTTCCTTTTCTGAAATGCTGTGTTACTTTTACGCTGAATGTAATGGGACACACACCTCCCAAAAAGTTCAACTTTTGTCTCGTCAGTCCAGAGTATTTTCCTATTGTTCATGTAGTACACAAACTAGGAATTTGTCTCGGTGCAATGCTGCAACATTAAACATGGAGTAGCACTAAAGATAAAAATAAAAAACTATGCATGCAATAAAAGGTAGAATATGAATAAGTAATAATAATCTAGCAGCTCAGCAGTGGTTTTCGTCTTGGAACTCAGCCATGCAGGCCATTTTTGCCCAGTCTCTTTCTTATGGTGGAGTTATGAACACTGACCTTAATTGAGGCAAGTGAGGCCTGCAGTTCTTAGATGTTGTTGTGGGGTCTTTTGTGACCTCTTGGATAAGTCGTCGCTGGGCTCTTGGGTTAATTTTGGTTGGTCAGCCACTCCTGGGGAGGTTCACCACTGTTCCATGTTTTTGCCATTTGTGGATAATGGTTCTCACTGTGGTTCACTGGAGTCCCAAAGCTTTAGAAATGGCTTTGTAACCTTTTCCAGACTGATAGATCTCAGTTACTTTGTTTGCCATTTGCTCCTGAATTTCTTTGGATCACAGCATGATGTCTAGCTTTTGAGGATCTTTTTGTCTACTTCATTTTGTCAGGCCGGTCCTATTTAAGTGATTTCTTGATTGAGAACAGGTTTGGTAGTTATCAGGCCTGGGTGTGGCTAGAGAAATTGAACTCCGCTTTCCAAAGATGTGATAAACCACAGTTAATTTATGTTTTAATGGGGGGGGGGGGGTCATTTTTGAACACAGGGCCATGTAGGTTTGGATTTTTTTTAACCCTTAATAATAAACACCTTCATTTAAAAACTGCTTATTTGCTGTTTACTTGTGTTATCCTTGTCTAATATTTAAATTTGTTTGTTGATCTGAAACATTTAAGTGTAACAAACATACAAAAAAAAGGAGAAATCAGAAAGGGGGCAAAAACTTTTTCACACCACTGTATTTCTGATGGAGCCATTGACCTAAGATTTTCATCAGTTATCAGTAACAACCCAAGCAGTCCGTACATACAAAGAAGTCAAGGCAACTGTGTTCTCAAAACAAGTTATATTTAATAAAGTGGAATGACACAGGGAATCAGTATTGAACACGTTTGGTGAAATTCATTTAATATTTAGTAGAAAAGCCTTCGTTGGTAATAACAGCTTCCAGACGTCTCCTATATGGAGAAACTAGGTGCAGGTATTGCTCAGCAGTGATTTTAGCCCATTCTTCCACACAAACTGTCAAATCTTGAAGGTTCCGTGGGTGTCTTCCATGAACTCTGATCTTCAGTTCATTCCATAGATTTTCAATTGGATTCAAGTCAGGTGACTGGACCATTCTAGCAGCTTTTTTTCCCCTTCTCTGGAGCCAGTGGAGAGTTTCCTTGGGATCATTGTCTTGCTGAAATGTTCACCCTCGTTTCATCTTCAGCATCTTGGCAGATGGCAACAGGCTCTTATCAAGCATGTGTCCACATTTGTCCATTCATCTTTCCTTCAATTATATGAAGTTTGCCTGTACCATGTGCTGAAAAACACCCCCACACCATGATGGGATGTGCAGTGCCATTTCTCCTCCATTTCTCCTCCATGTATGGTGTGGCATCCAAAAAGTTCAATTTTGGTCTCATCTGACCAGACTATATTCTCCCAGTAATTTACTGACTTGCCCAAATGTTATGCAGCAAACTTTAAATGATCTTCAACGTGCTATTTATTTAGCAATGGAGTCTTGTGAGGTGAGCGGGCATAGAGCCCATGTCAGTTGAGTGCATTACTTATTGTTTTCTTTGAAACAGCCGTATCTGCTAACTCCAAGTCTTTGTGGACCTCTCCACGAGTGGTCTTTGGCTCTTGGATAACTCTTCTGATAATTCTTTTGACTCTTACTCTTTTGACTCTGACTTTGTGAACACAGTTGCCTTGATTTCTTTATATGTATGGTTACTTGGGTTGTTACTGATATCTCAAGTCAAAGTCTGGGTAAAATTTATGGAACATGTAATAAGTCCACGCTACAGTAATATTACATCATGAAAGTAGAGCATTTAAGTAGAAGCATGCAATGGTGATTTTCTCATTTCAAACAATTTATTGAAACAAAAACCAATAACAGTGGTGGGTATACCACAACAAAAAATGTCAGTGTCTCAATAACTTGTTATTTGCCCTTGAGCATCAATCATAGCTTGACAACAACATCTCCTGCTGTTCACAAGTCGACTTACTGCCTGCTGAGGCATGGCATTCCACTCTACTTAAAAGGGCGGCCCTCAGATCATGAAGGTTGTGGGATGCAGGGTTACAAGCCTCTATACGGCGACTCGGCTGATCCCATAGGTGTTCTATGGGATTCAGGTCTGGAGAAAGTGCAGGCCACTCCATTTGAGGTACCCCAGTCTCCAGCCGCCGTTCCCTAATGATACAACCTTGATGAGCTGGAGCATTGTTGTCCATGAAGATGAAATTAGGCCTGTGTTGTTCATACAAGGATGCAATAACTGGATTAATTCAATTCATTTTCAATTCAACTTTATTTGTATAGCGTCTAGTCATAACAAGCCATCTCAAGGCACTAGATACATAAGCATAAATCATAAATAATTCAAAGACAAGCCCCAGTGATCAGATGATCTCCTATGAGCAAGCACTAGGCAACAGTGGGGAGGAAAATCTCCCTTATAGGAAGAAGCCTCCGGCAGAACCAGGCTCAGGGAGGGGCAGTCTTCTGCTGTGACTGGTTTGGGAAGGAGGGGGGTCAGGGGAGAAAGGAAGAAAAGGAAGAAAGAAGAGACATTCTATTCATAACATAACAACAACATGCAGGCAAATAGATATGATGTGCAAATTCCACCAAAGCTAATTTGACCTGAGATTACAGCATTTTTATGGGCTTTTTTCAGCCTTATTAAGCTAACTAAAGAATCTCATAGGAAACACTGCGAGCAGGCACATCTGTAACTGGACCTGGTGGGGTAATGCCCAAACACTTTGCAGAGTTAGCATAAATGGAAGTTTTTGTTCTTGTTGTTTTAATATATAAGTGACCATAGTAGATACTAATAGTAAAATTCAAAACTATGACATGCAAAATCCAATCTACACTTGTGAATGACATCCAGTTAAAATATGATATCACATCTAGCTAGCCAGATGTCACATAGCTGATACACACAATCAAACACAATCAAACTGTGTAGCGGGCCCCATTGATGTGGACTGCAACAATACGCCCGTGTCTAGCAGTGGAACAGTACGCATAGTACTGTTACACTGCTAGGTACAAACATATAACGTAGGAGGTTTATTCAAAAGCTTTGTCAAATAGGAAAGTTTTTGGTTTTGTCTTAAAGGCAGAGAAGGTGTCTGCCTCACAGACCCAGGCTGGTAATTGTGTTCCATTGAAGAGGGGCCTGACAACTGAAAGCCCGACCCCCGCCATGGTACTTTTATGCCATTTTTCCACAAGCCCAGTTCGACTCGCCTCGTTTCATTTCGTTACTACTCGTTTTGGCCGTGGTTGTGTCTCCATAGCAGCTGGATAAAGCGGGGTTAAGCTGTGGTGGGCGGGATTTTTTTTTTACAGCAAAGCGGCGCCACACTCCCGTGACGTAAAACACGCGACCCAAGCCAAACACAACATGACGGCTTTACAAGGCGACTCCTCGGTCTGTGGCTTTTTTCACCGTAAATGCCAAAAAGGACCGTCAGACAAGGGTACAGGCAGTGAGACGAAACACTCTGGAATAGTTCTGCAGCTTCTGGAGAGAGCCGAAGACGTGAGGATACAAACTAGGTCATATGTGACGGTAAGCTAATGTTGCTAATGCTAGGTTGCTATAAGTACGTCGTACTACACTGTAATCTCTGCAAGTTATCACTGTTAGGTACTAAAATATGTACGCTGTGTGTGTTTCAGATGGCTCTGTTGTGGGAAAATTACCACTTCAAACGGTCAGTCTGGCGTTCATGCACAGCCTGTCAACTGATGTCAATACAGCCTGTCACTGATATCAGCACAGCTTCACAAACGATCAGTGGTTGTAGAGCTTAAGAGTGTCTGGTTTAATTTCCTGTGCAAAAAATTGCTCTGACCTAAGTAAAGGAACCCTATTTCACTGTTTATGGGAATGTAGAAAAATCAGAATGTTTTGGGAAGAGGTGAGGGTAACAATTGAAAAAATAATTTCAAAACAAATCACATTGAACCCTAAACTGTTTCCTGTACAACAAATTGCTCTGATCTGCGTGAAAATCATGGAGAGACTGTTGAGACATCATGCACGTACCTGCTTCTGCAGCAGAGTCTGAGATGGTCATAGAAAAAAATGATCAGCTGACACAACTTGATCGCCATGTTAATAACTATATTAGCCACAAAATATACGGTCAGTCTGGCGTTCAGCACAGCCTGTCACTGATGTCAATACAGCTTCACAAACGATCAGTGGTTGTAGAGCTTAAGAATGTCTGGTTTATTTCCTGTGCAAAAAATTGCTCTGATCTAAGTAAAGGAACCCTATTTCACTGTTTATGGGAATGTAGAAAAATCAGAATGTTTTGGGAAGAGGTGAGGGTAACAATTGAATAAATAATTTCAAAACAAATCACATTGAACCCTAAACTGTTTTTGTTGGGTCTGTATCCAGAAAAACATAACTTTAATAAGAGTGAAAGAACATTCATAGACCTCAGTTTGCTTAATGCCAAAAAATGTATTGCATTACTGTGGAAAAACTCATAGACCAGATGTGACTCAGTGGTTAAGACAGATGTTACCAACCTTCCACTAGAAAGAATAACATACATACTGAAATCAAAGGAAAATGTGTTTGAGAATATATGGAGACCTTTCATTGATTATGTAAAGAAATTAAACATAACTTCTGAAGAAGAAGGTGAATGATATGTGTGGACCTTGCAAATTCCAAACTGGTGAATGTATATTATGTATTCTTATGTAATAGATTACCTAGACTAAACAGAGGAGCATTGTTGTTGACTTGTTTTTGTTAATGGTTGTTGTTTTTATTACCCTTTTTTTGTTATTTTGTTATTGTTCTTTTTAGTTTTTAAATTACTTTTGTGTTAGTGTCTGACTGTGTGTGCTGTTTGTAAAAAAAAAAAAAAAAAGGTTCAATAAAAATATTGTGGGGAAAAAAAAATTGCTCTGATCTGCGTGAAAATCATGGACTGTTGAGACATCATGGACGTACCTGCTTCAACTGCACTGAGTCTGAGATGGTGTCATAGCAAAAAATGATCAGCTGACACAACTTGATCGCCAGGTTAATAACTATATTAGCCACAAAATGTATATTCAAAAAGTAAACAGTACTGAGTTCAGTATAATAAGATGTATTTGACAGTTATGATGCATTTTAGGCCAAAACAAACTTGATCTAGGATTAAAAGCAATTAAAATAATGCAGTCACAAGGTTACATGGAAAATGCTTGATTTACTAGATACATATACTGTAGAAATATATATTCTCTGCATCAACAATGTACTATGCATGCATTCATGTAGTATTGCACTGACAAACCTCTGAAGTTTTTGCAGATGTCTTTTTTATATGTGAAGGTTACCACCATGTGACATAAATTTCTTAAAAATGAACCATTATTTTCAAGGTCACCCATTAATGGTTTGTACTATTGACTCTTTTCCAACCAGTGTATTAACAGACAAAAATAGAAATCATGATGCAAACACATAAGTTACTAAATTGTTTATTACAATCAGCAGCAAATTCCAGATTATTCAGAATGTGCAAAACTCAAACTGTAAGACTGGGTCACTCAGCAGCTGGGATGTGCAGCTCACACTGGTCTCAGATCAGCAGATCTTAGGCCTGCATCTCTGTAAATAGTGACGCAAGGTCCAGTTTGGGATGGATCGATCGTTTACCTCTTGCCTAGACAAAAGACAGAAATGGGTGGTGGTTAAATAAAGGAAGTTTAAAACATATTTGGGAAATACACTTGTTACTAAAAGCCAGTGGTGGAATGTGAATGAATAAATCTTTATTTTGGATAGATTAAAAGAAAATAGAATAATATAACAAAGGGGAAAAAAAATCGAATAAGGTCGAATTAAACAATAACTCCTCTGATTATACAGTTCAACATAGGTTATCTGAAATGGGTGATGGCTGAAGCTGCAGCTTATATTGCCCACCATATTCCATCCAAGAATTCAAAAGAAAAACAAAACAGGAGCGATTACAATTCCAATGTGACAATAAATTACTTCGTTGTTGTATTTAACCACAATTTTCATGTAGCTGCACTGATGTAAAATCGATTTTACAAGGGCTGGGTTACATTTAAAATCATCTGCTTTTACTGTGGCCTCAGCAATCAGAATGAATTAATACATTCACTTGAATGGAATATAGTACTTTAACTGAAGGTGTGCATCACAGAGTATGGAGTCGCTCAGTCAAAATATGGAGTTTTTATCAATAAAAGTTTGTCTGGAATGCAAAAGTGTCTCTTCTTGCCCTGGCTTCAAGTGTGGGTGGTGTTTTTACTTTTATTGCTAAAATATAAAAGGATGCACTACAATGGGTCTCAAATATTTGTAATGTGTCCTGTTACTGCATGAGTTTATTGATGATAGAGTATAAACTACACATATAAACTAAATTATATGGATGACTGAACAACTGCCATTCCCAAAAAGATACAGTTATGAACATAACTCACAAAGGATCACACAAGTGATCTGACAAAAAAAAAAAAAAATACATTAACAAGTGGTTTATTTTACAGTTGATGCGCCAGTCTTTTTCAATTATTCTGTAATTAATATTCACACAATCAAATAAATCTCAGTTCAGTCCCTTTTATATTAAGTGGAAATTGTGCTACTTTGGTTTTGACACTTTTACCTATAAAAGCAAAGGATTTCAGTACTTTCCACAGTGGCGACGTCCGTTGTTGAGCGGCTGATTCCCTCCTCCCTAGACGAATGACAGAAATGGATGGTAGTTAGTTTCAAGCAAGTTCAACACTTATACAGGCACATCTCAAAAATTAGAATATCATGAAAAAGTTAAATATTTTTGTCACTCATTTCAGAAAGTGAAACCCATATATAGATTCATTACAGGGACAGGGACAGTGGTATATTGAAAGTGTTTATTTTAATATTGATGATTATGGCTACAGCCCATATTAACCAACCCTCAGCGGCCAACATTTCTATTTAAAAACTATTTTTTAAAGTTTATGTAATATTCTAATTTTTTGCCAAATTGAATTTGGGGTTTTCAGGGGCTGTAAGCCATAATCATCCAAATTAAAATAAATAAATGCTTGAAATATATCACTGTCTGTGTAATGAATCGATATAATATATGGATTTCTCTTTCTGATGCTTTAGAAAATTATATGAATGACTTTATAAATCACTGGTTTGAAAAAGCACTTTTATATTGTTGAGATTTCGGCTCCTGTCGTCTCACCAGTATCCACTATAAACAGGGAGGCTAAACCCTGGCATGTGGAAACACGTTCTAGCATTAAATTGCACACAATTTAATGCGCAGCACCAAAGTGCAATACAAAACAAAAAACAGGACTTTAACCAGGATTAACATATTTCATCCTTTTGCTCTCACAAGCGAATATTTAGGAGAAAACAAGCGCGAATCAGCAGTTGGTACTAGCTAGCTACTAGCCAAAACTCGTTAGCTAAAACGAGTTAGCCAGCAAAAAACGGCGCTGTATGGCTTGAAAAAGTGAGCTTACCACCAACAGGATAAATAAGCGAACAGATGCACATTATCACAAATCACTCACCATCGATGGTTCTCTCACGTTCATCTTCAGCTTGTCTATAGTCCGGTTGTATGCTGGCCAGCCATCGGGTCACTCCTCACTGTGTATCTGCCACCAAGCAGAGAAAACTCCGCACCTCTTCATTGGACCACGGTGTAGAGTTCCGCAAAACCTACAACGCTGTCTGTATTAATATCGTATTTACTCCGTGACCGAGTTAGTCCGTGATTGCAAATGGCGGTCGTAAAGATTCCAACAAAGACGGGCGCTTTCGTGACGTTACGCCCTGACCAATCAGCGGCTAGCAGTCTATTGACGTCACATCTCGGCTCGCTTTCGCGCGGTTATACCCTGCCTCTTAACCGGCACGAAAATAGTGTTGGTTAAACCGTGCTGGGTATAGTGGAAATGGCGAGAAAGTGAGTCGAGTAGAACTAAGTAAGGCAGGCATGTCAAACTCAGTTTGGCTCTGGGGCCGGATCCAGACTTTCTGTTCTCAGGTGGGCCGGATCAGTAAAAGAATGTCAACTCCAAATATTTAGCTTTGTTTTTCAGTACTATGCTTTATCATTCAGCCTACATTTGTAGCCTACCCTACATATTATAATCACGGATGACAAGGGATCTTTTCTAAGCACAACACATTTATTCACAAACAATGGAAAAAAAAATGATTTTCATGTTTGGCGGTGAATGTGTTAACAACTGGTTTATTTTAACAGTTGAGTGAATGCAGTTTTACACCTGAACCAACTCACCACACTAAACAAACTCAAGTGGGAGCTATGAAAAAAATATTTTCGCCTTAATTGTCATACTGCTTTGAAATAAATAAAAAAAGAAATACAAAATAAAATAAAATAAATTAAATAAATAAATAAAATAAAAAGTTATAGCAGTGCATGGGCAATAAGATTAGACTACATCAGATCAAACTACTAGGCTGGGCCTACTGAAGCTGAGAATATACTGCACAATATTAATTGTCTTTAATATGAAACCAGATTAATCTTATTTTTAATGATCTGTATTCATGAGTGCAAACAAATGTCGTGTCATCACACTTTTTTTCTCTCTCTCACTGCACTCCTGCAGTCTACTTGCTGCTGCTGGCTCCTGAAACTTGGCATCTTTTTGCCTTCACAAGTGCATCGATATTAGGTGTGAAATCCTGAGTAGCAGCACATTTAACAATGTCATTCAAGTGTTTATCTGTTAACCTTGAGCGCTGCTTTGTTTTATTATTGTTCATTACGGAGAACACCTGTTCACAAAGATAAGTAGTCCCAAACATGGATAGAACCTTTGCAGCCATGGCTGTTAATTTGGGGTAACCTGGCACGAGATATTGATAAAACGTATCCAATCCCACGGACCCAAATTTATCCTTCATAGCGGAATCGCACTGCAAGTCGAATGTCAGCTGGTATATCAGAAGGCTTCACTGTAAATGGCGAGCGAAAAAAGCTAAATTTGTTCTCAAGTTCACTGAATACCTGAAACCTCTGCTCAAACTCTCGCAGCAAATCTGTTATGTTGTCTTTATATTTATCCAAATCATTATCGGGACGGTCCGGTGCCTTCGGACGCACAGCTGTGAGACAAGAGAAATGCGCGGTGTCACCGTTGGATAGCTGCGACTCCCACAGTGACAGTTTCATCTTGAACGCACTTATGCTGTCGTAATATTGAGTGACAACTCTGTTACGGCCCTGCAATGTAGTGTTAAGTGTATTCAAGTGTTGTGTAATATCAACCATAAACGCAAGATCCTGCACCCATTCCTTACATTTAAGTTCCTTTACTGGGCGTCCCTTCTTCTCCATGAACTGTCCAATTTCCCCTCGTAGCTCAAAGAAGCGCTTGAGTACTGCACCTCTGCTTAACCACCGCACGTCAGTGTGGTATGGAAGGCCAGCATGAATGTCATTATCACTGAGAAATGTGTCAAACTGACGGTGATTTAGACCGCGCGCTCTGATGATTTTTTGACAGTGCCATTTTGGGAAGGGTGTGTTGACCGATAACTTGTTTAGTAGTGGTGAATGGTGAAGCAAGATTGCCGGTTTATTTTTACTTGGACACATCACTTTGCGAATGTTTATTTCCTGTGACTAACTCGTGTCAGTGCCGCATGCTGGACGTGAGCGCTTTTACACATTTACTGCCCTCTAGCGGCCGGAGGGAGCATTTGGTTTGTATTTATTTTAAAAAATCACAACTTTTGATAGAAATGAGCTAGAGACTCGCTTCTTTTTTTTGACATATTCAGAAATTTATGCCGGGCCGGATTAAATCATCCAACGGGCCGGTCCGGCCCGCGGGCTGTATGTTTGACATGCCTGAAGTAAGGCCAAGGCGATACTAATGGAAATGGGCCTTTAGAGACCTTACAGCAGGGCTCGGTGGCCCCAGGGCGGCATGCAGCCCTTCAGCCCCCATGCTACGGCTCCGTGCAGTTATATCTTAAAAACACATGGAAATTAAAGAAGTTCTTTTTAACTGTTTTGTTTTTCAAATTATTGTTTATTGCAATTGGGTACATTTCTCAACAAAAACGCATACTTTTATGATTGTAATATATATATATTTTTAAATTATTTATGTTGTCAACCATGTGTGACCGCATCACATCTGACAGCAGCTGCTGATATCAGTGCATGGGGACAGCAGTGGCTTCCTGCCACGCTGGGTAAGACATGAACACATCCAGAAAAAGTAAAATCACAGAGGAAATAATTCTGCGTGGACAGATTAATTTGCGTTCATGTATGGTTGTTGTGCAGAGAATTTCTCCACGAGAACACAGATGAGAAGAAAAACAGACACCTCATTCGTGTCTGTATGTCCATAAAAAGTCTTAAATGTGATTTTCTAAAATCAACAGCTTAATTATCCTTAAAAATGAGAAACAATCCTTGAATTTCTGCTCAGTAACCTTAAAATAGCCTGCGCTGTAAATATTGGATTCACCAGACATGACCGAAGTCTGATTTAGTGTGAATTTATTTTCATGGTCACAACTCAATAGACCCTGAGTTATGTAAAAATAAAAGCCCTCTACAGCGATTCAGTTTTCAGAATGGTTGTTTCTGTTCTATGTAATGTTCTGTGTTTCTGTGTGCTTTTATTGTGAACCGCTGTCAACCGGATATACTTGTCTGAAATCAGCAACATACTGTGCTATGCTATGGTGTGGAAAACATCCTCTGCGGTACCCGTACTGAAGACCCCTCACCCCAAGGACCTGAACAACTACAGACCAGTGGTCTTCACATCACACCTAATTAAGACCCTGGAGAGGCTGCTCCTCGCCCAACTCCGCCCCCTGGTGGGACCAGCGATGGATCCACTAAAGTTTGCCTACCAGCATGGCATCGGGGTGGAGGATGCAATGATCTTTCTCCTACACTGTTCCCTGTCCAACCTGGAGAAGCCTGGGAGCACTGTGAGGATCATTTTCTTTGATTTTTCCAGTGCTTTCAACACCATCCAACCAGTAATCCTGAGGGACAAGCTACTGTGCGCAGGGGTGGACCAGCACCTGTCATTGTGGATCCTGGACTACCTCACAAACTGACCAGTTTGTGAGAACCCAGGACTGTGTGTCTGATACCATCATCTGCAGTACGGGGACCCCCCCCCCCCCCAGCGAACAGTTCTGGCTCCCTTCCTATTCACCCTCTACACTGTTGACTTTTCAAACAACACACCACGCTGCCATCTATAGAAGTTCTCTGACAACTCTGCCATTGTCAGCCTCATCTCTGATGGAGATGATGCAGAGTACAGAGGACTTATCCAGGACTTTGTGGACTGGTGCCAATGGAACTGCATCCAGATCAATGCGAGGAAAACTAAGGAACTGGTGGTGGACTGCCGCAGGCGAGGACAACCCCCCACAGCACCAGTAAACATCCAGGGAACAGACATTGACATGGTGACATCTTAAAAGTACCTGGCTGTTCACCTGAACATTAAACTGGACTGGTCACACAACGCCAACGCGCTCTACAAGAAGGGGCAGAGCAGGCTGTTCCTCCTGAGGAGACTCGGGTCCTTTGGAGTGCAAGGGGCACTCCTGAAGACCTTCTACGATTTGGTGGTGGTGTCAACCATAACATTTGGAGTGGTCTGCTGGGGCAGCAGCATCACGGCAGCCGACAGGAAGAGACTGAACAGGCTGATCAAAAAAAGCGAGCTCTGTTCTGGGGCGACGCCTCGACCCAGTGGAGGAGATAGGAGAGAAGGATGGTGGCTAAGCTGTCATCTCTGCTGGAGTCCGAGTCCCACCCCATGCAGGACATGCTGGACGTACTGATAAGCTCATTTAGCAGTAGGCTGTGCCATCCTAGGCGCACGACAGAGAGGTTCCGCAAGTCCTTCCTACCTACGGCTGTCAGACTTTATAACCTAACCAGGACTGCTCGTAGAGGTCGTATTGAATGTACTAAATGTAACAACTTTGCACTATAAATCGGCCCCTCCATTATACAACTAGGACAATATCAATCGTTACTGAGGATGGCAACAACACTGTTGATTCAAATACGAAATATATTGTCTGGGTACAAATTCATATTCTGCAGGGTAACTTAACAAACCGTAATGCTGTTTATTGTTTGGCTAACCAGTTCTTATTATCTTATTAACTATTGCCCTGAGTGCTGCTATCCCTTTGCTGCTGTAATCCTGGAATTTCCCCATTGTGGGACTAAGAAAGGCTTATCTTATCTTATCTTTATCTTTATCTTATACAGCGGACTGATAGTAAAAGGAATTCAAAGGAGTGAAAAGAGAAGAGAAGATTCTTTGACAGCTCATGTGTTATCTGATGTTTTAATGGGGTTTTGGACATTGAATTATAAATGCAGACTGTCTACCAATGCCACACTTTTTTTTAAAAAAAAAAATTATAACCAACATTTAGCTCAGCAGAAGAAGGTATATTTGAAACTTTTTTCCCCACTCTGCTGTAATTATTTCTTAATTGGCTTAATTTGCATCAAATGATTTTTAAAGTGATAATATTTAGAAAGTTGTTTAGAATTCTTCTATGTCATTACACCTGCGCCATAGCCGTAGGTGTAGTGTGGCCAACTACTGATTGGTGTGTCAGGGGTTCAATTCCCGCTATGTCTGCAGTCTGCGTGTTGAAGTGTCCTTGAGCAAGACACTGAACCCCCAGTTGCTCCTGGTGCATCAGGCCAGTGCCGGTGCATGGCAACTCCGCCGCCATCAGTGTGTGAATGAGTGGATAGTCCGATCTGTAAAGCGTTTTGGTCATCTCGAGATGAGGAAAAGTGCAATACAAGTGAACGCCATTTACCTTTTATTTCAAAATAAATAAAGAAGAATATCAGACAACCAATCCACTAGTTGTCAAATTGAGAGTCTGGAGAACAGGTGAAGGATACAGATTTATACTGTATTATATTAATACATTTGAAGAAGGAGCATTATGAAGAAGCAAAAAGGATGAAAAGTAGCTTCTTCTAAATAAAACTTTTGTCTCTATTAAAATATTGGGAACTAAAGCTGTGTGATCACTGTTGAAAGTAGGCGATGGATGATATTTTCAGATTTAAACAATTTATTAATGTGCCGATAATTAAAAAAAACTATGCAAAAAATTATGGTCGTATATTCAGAAATTTACTTTTTTTTAGCACAAAACAATTTGTAATATATTTCTAACACTTTTATTTCATAACTGAAGCTATTAAGCTTGACAGTTTTTTTCCAATGTTGTAGTAGGAATTCATTAAAGCCACATTCAGAGCTATGTACTTACTTACTTAAGCCCATAGCTCGCCATGGAGCATAGGCCATCAACAATCCCTTGCCATTTCACTCAGTTCTGGGCTGTTCTCTCTACTCCCCTCCAGTTGGTTCCATGCAGTTTCAGCTCTGCCTCAGTGTCTCGTCTCCAGCTGTTTTGAGGCCGGCCTCTCTTTCTCTTCCCCTGCGGGTTCCAGGTCAGGACTTGGCGTGTGATACTGGTTTCCTGAGGGTGTTTCCTGAGCTATGTACAGTATATAGAAAAACTTTATAAGCAGCATAAGCTTTATTTTGAAGGTCAAATTGCCGTTACAGCCCTCAGCCGCTTCTATTTTAGTCAGAGATGGGCTCTTTGGCTGGCAAAGGTTACAGACTTCTGCCTTAGGGATTACTAGGAGTTCTGCATGCTCAGAGCATAATAATTTGTTAGGATAATAGGGTACGATCAATTCTTTAAAACAACTGTGTGGATAGATTATATATTATTTTATATGTTGAGAGAAGAACTTTAAATTACACACTTTATTCATCACAGACACAGAGATCGCCCCAAATGTCTCCCGAGCCGGCGGACGGAGCCACTGTTTACAGCAGGAGACGGTACAGCAGGGAACAGCTGCTTGCACTTAGTCGCCACTCGGTGCTAACGGAAAAACTCGATGTACCGGGAGAAATAAGGCGAAAATGACGTGGTTGTCGGGCTGGTGTTAGACGGCGGACAAGGAGTATAAGGTACAGACCCACCCTCCCATCCGTTGTCATGGGGAATGTATGTTCTATATTGGGAAAGGTAGATGAGCTAGCGGCTATCTCCCGCTACGACAGCGTATACCGGGAATGCTCTCTCCTTTTGTTTACCGAGACGTGGCTAACTGAACTAGTAGCAGATGCTAACACTGAGCTGGAGGGTTTCCACGCGATACGGGCAGACCGAACACCAGACAGTGGCAAAGCAAGGGGCGGGGGAGTGATGATCTATGTTAATAACAACTGGTGCAGACCGGGACACATCACTGTTAAACAACAGCACTGCAGCAAAGACATCGAGTTGCTAGCTGTTAGCATGCAGCCTACATATCTCCCGAGGAAATACTCACACGTGATCTGCATTGTTATTTATGCAAATCCGACGGCGAACACTGGGACAGCGCGTGACGTCATCCATTCAGTAACTGGCAGGCTGCAGACAGAACAACCAGATGCTCTTCTCCTCATCTCAGGCAATTTCAACCATGTTTCACTGTCTCCCATTCTACCCACGTTTACCCAGTATGTCACATGCCACACTAGAGACAATAAAACACTGGACTTATTCTACGCAAACACTAAGGAGGCATACACCTCATCACAACTCCCCCCACTCGGGAGATCGGATCACAACTTGGTTCATCTCCGGCCGATGTACAAACCCCTAGTGCACAGACAACCTCCGGCCATGCGCACAGTGAAGTTATGGTCTGAGGAGGCAATGGACACTCTAAAGGGCTGTTTTGAAACCACCGCCTGGGAGCAGCTCTGCGATCCACATGGTGAGGACATCGATGGCCTCACTCACACCATCACGGACTACATCAGCTTCTGTGTGGACAACACCGTTCCCACCAAGACCATACGGTGTTGCTCAAACAACAAACCCTGGATCAATCCTAAGATAAAAACACTTCTGAGAGAGAAGAGGATCTTCAGGTCGGGGAACAGGGAGATGCTGAAGTCCGTACAGAGGGAGCTGAGGAGAAAGATCAGAGAAGGCAAGGACAGCTTCAGGAAAAAGATGGAGGACAAGCTGCAACAGAGCGACATCAGCGGGGTCTGGAGAAACCTTAAAACCATCTCTGGGCTCCAGAATACCTCCCCCTAGGCCACGGGGGGCAGGGAGTGGGCGAACAATCTGAATCTGTTTTTTAATAGGTTTGACCAACCACCCTCCCCCCGACTGCACAACAACCACTGCTGCCACTGAGGACATCAAGTCCTGCTGCCCACTCCCCACTCCACCATCACCCCCCCACTCCCAACACACAGCCCCCCAACCTGACCCTCACTAAGACCCAGGTGAGGACGGAGCTGAGGAAGATCAAGGCGAGGAAGGCGTCGGGACCGGACGCCATCAGTGCAAAGCTCCTCAAGTCCTGTGCAGACCAGCTGTGTGGGATTGTGGAGTACATCTTCAACCTGAACCTGAAGCTGGGGAGGGTACCACAGCTGTGGAAAACATCTTGTGTGGTACCTGTACCAAAGACTTCCCACCCCAAAGATCTGAACAGCTACAGACCGGTGGGCCTGACGTCCCACATGATGAAGACCCTGGAGAGACTGCTCCTTGCTCACCTCCGCCCCCTGGTGGGACCAGCGATGGATCCACTCCAGTTCGCCTACCAGCATGGTATTGGGGTGGAGGATGCGGTCATCTTCCTCCTTCACCATTCTCTGTTCCACCTGGAGAAGCCTGGGAATGCAGTGAGGATCATGTTCTTTGACTTCTCCAGTGCTTTCAACACCATCCAACCGATGATCCTGAAGGACAAGCTGCTGTGCACAGGGGTGGACCAGCACCTGTCATCATGGATCCTGGACTACCTCACAAACCGGCCACAGTTTGTGAGAACCCGGGACTGTGTGTCCAACACGATCATTGGTAGTGCGGGGGCCCCCCAGGGAACGGTTTTGGCTCCCTTCCTGTTCACCCTTCCTGTGTGACTTCTCACACAACACAACACACTGCCATCTACAGAAGTTCTCTGACGACTCTGCGATCGTTGGCCTCATCTCCAATGGAGATGAAGCTGAGTACAGAGGGCTTATCCAGGACTTTGTGGACTGGTGCCATCGGAACTGCCTCCAGATCAACGCGAGGAAAACTAAGGAGCTGGTGGTGGACTGCCGCAGGCAAGGACAACCCCTCACAGCACCAGTAAACATCCAGGGAACAGACATTGAGATGGTGACATCCTACAAGTACCTGGATGTTCATCTGAACAATAAACTAGACTGGTCACACAATACTGACGCACTCTACAAGAAGGGACAGCGCAGGCTGTTCCTACTGAGGAGACTCAGGTCTTTTGGTGTACAAGGGGCGCTGCTGAAGACATTCCACGACACGGTGGTGGCATCAGCCATCACTTTTGGAGTGGTCTGCTGGGGCAGTGGCATTACAGCAGCCGATAGGAAGAGACTGAACAAACTGATCAAGAAAGCTAGCTCTGTCCTGGGGCAGCGCCTTGACCCAGTGGAGGAGATGGGAGAGAGAAGGATGGTAGCTAAACTGTCATCTCTGCTGGAGTTCGAGTTCCACCCTATGCAGGACACACTGAATGCACTAAGGAGCTCATTTAGCAGCAGACTACATCATCCTAGGTGCACAACCGAGAGGTTTCGCAGGTCCTTCCTACCAACGGCTGTCAGACTGTATAACCTAAGCAGGGCTGCTCGCAGAGACAGCAAAAAGATGTGACAACCTAATAGTATTGAATGCAAAAGACACAATAGACTTACACAATGGTCCCCTCCGGTATACAACTAGGAAAATACCGGTAGCTACGGAGGGTGACAATATGTATGGGTACATAATCATACCATGTAGGATAACTAAGTAGACGGTTATGCTGTTTCATTCCATCTAGCTACAATGCTCTGCAATGTGTGTGTTTATATATTTATATATTTATTCCATCTAGCGACAATGCTCCGCACTGTGTGTTTATATATTTACATATTTATTCCATCTAGCTACAATGCTCCGCACTGTGTGTTTATATATTTACATATTTATTCCATCTAGCTACAATGCTCCGCACTGTGTTTATATATTTACATATTTATTCCATCTAGCTACAATGCTCCGCACTGTGTGTTTATATATTTACATATTTATTCCATCTAGCTACAATGCTCCACACTGTGTGTGTGTTTATATATTTACATATTTATTCCATCTAGCTACAATGCTCCGCACTGTGTGTTTATATGTTTACATATTTATTCCATCTAACTACAATGCTCCGCACTGTGTGTGTTTATATATTCATATATAAATTAATAAATATATATATATATATATAAATATATTCATATATATTTATTCCATCTAGCTACAACGCTCCACTCTGTGTGTGTGTTTATATATTCACGTTTATTCCATCTAGCTACAATGCAGTTTCTGAGTAGCAAAAAAGAGGGCCACCACACTGTTATACTAAATAAGAAAATACAATGGAGAAACAGGGTGTAACCAAAATAGCCTCATATAATGTGAAAGGGATCCTGAATCCAGTTAAAAGATCCAAGATTCTACGCAAAATGAAAAAAGACAAAGCAGAAATAGTATTTTTACAAGAAACCCACCTAACAGACATGGAACACACTAAACTCAGTAGACAAGGGTTTAAAATGATCTCTTCATCTTCATATAAATCAGGGAGGAGGAGGGGAGTAGCGACATTGATATCAACCAAAATTACATTTGAAAAAAAATCAGAACACAAAGATAAAGAAGGGAGGTACAGTTTGGTAACTGGGCGGCTAGAGGGAGAAGATATCACCCTGCTGAATATATATGCACCACCAGGGGCTAAATGGAAATTTTATAAAAATGTATTCGACCTAATGATAACTAAAGCCCAAGGTTTAGTGATATGTGGTGGAGACTTCAATCTAAGACTGAATCCATACTGGGATGCAACAGGTAATTCTTCACATCAAAATAACACCCAGGACTTCCGGTCTGGACGCCATGGCGACTGCAGCTTAACACTGAAGCTCTCAGACCCAATCCAGGATAACACCTTGAAAATCAAACTTAACGGATTTTTGGAGGAGTGAAAATCAAAAGACAAAATCATCATGTCTAAAGGAAAACAGAAGAAACTGAAATTCTCCAGGCCAGGACACGTATCGGCCGGAGAATCTGAACTGGAAGATCTCCGTTCAGAAGACGAGGAACTGGTGATAGCTAACAAAAGGGTTAGCCTGAAATCACTATTTGAGGAGCTACGACGATTTCGCCGAGATGTTACGGCCGAATTTCGGGAATTCAGAGAAGAATTGAAAAGGACAAACAGCAGAGTGGACCAGGCCGAGAACCGAATCTTGGAAACAGAGGATCGAATAAAAGTGCTCGAAGATTCTGTGCTAGACCTACGCAAAAGACAAGCAGCTATAGAGGCTAAGCTAACCGACCAAGAAGGAAAACAAAGAAGAGACAACATAAGAATTCATGGTCTGATAGAAGGAACCGAAAATGGTTTTAACTCAATGGCAGAATGCGTGGAATCCTTACTAAGAGAGAAATTGGATATTCCACAAACCACCGACTTGAAGATAGAAAAGGCACATCGTTCATTAGCCGCTAGGCCGGCGGCGGAAGCGCCCCCACGTTCGGTGTTGGTAAGATTTTCCAATTTCAAAATAAAACAAGAGGTTGTAAGACTGGCCTGGCAGAAAAAAGGATTTATGCACCATGAGAGAAAAGTCTACGTGGAACACGATTACGCCCCGGAGGTCCTTAAAAAGCGCAGGGAATACAATGACGCGAAAAAGGTGTTAAGAGAGAAGAAATTGCGCTTTCAGACACCATTTCCTGCGAAGTTAAGGGTCTTCTACGGCGATGAAACGTGTCTCTATAATTCGGCGGAAGAAGCAACAGCTGACATGGCGAAAAGAGGGCTCCCGGTAACGGTATTTAAACCCGCAGCAGACCCGAGTGAGAAGATCAAAGCGCAAACATGGACAACACAAAGACCCTCAAAATCCACGGACCAGCAGCGGGAAACCCAGCACCAGAGCGTCGCGGATAAACTATCCGTTTTCAGGTTGGAATAGCGACCTTTTTTTTTTTTTTTTTTTCTTTTCTCTTGAATCAATCCGCACATCCAACCCCCCTCATACAAGGTAACAAACATTAAAGGAGATGCATATTCAGCATGTGGTAAAACATTTCATGGAACAATCATATTATTTGAAACAAATAAGTCTTTGTAATAAAAAAAAAAAAAAAAACAACTTGTTAAAATAGAAACGTGACAATAATCCACATGTTCTCCTCATACTAACAAATACTGTTTTTGCGTGAATGTTTGATGTGATGGGGGTGGGAGGGTGCACACAATTTCACAGGGTTTAGGCATAAAAGGAAAAAAAAAAAATCATTACAAGTTTGGATTGGGTTCTGAAACTCACGTTAAAAGCATGGGACTACTTTCAGTGGTAAGAGAGGGCCTTCAACACGTAACAGAGTTTGAGGAATTTCCCTCAGAGCCTTCACTCCATCAAGGCTCTTACAGGGTCTTTAAAAAGACCTCAGCTCAGGAAGTTCTTATGACAGCTTTTTGTTTTAAAGTTTTTTACACTATGTTCTTAATGTTTTTCTTGTTTTTAATGTTCTTTCAGTTTCTGAGTAGCACAAAAGAGGGCCACCACACAGTTATACTAAACAAAACAACACAATGGAGAAACAGGGTGTAACCAAAATAATTTCATATAATGTAAAAGGAATCCTGAATCCAGTTAAAAGATCCAAGATTCTAGGCAAAATGAAAAAAGACAAAGCAGGAATAATACTTTTACAAGAAACCCACCTAACAGACGTTGAACACAATAAACTCAGTAGACAAGGGTTTAAAATGATCTCTTCATCTTCATATAAATCAGGGAGGAGGAGGGGAGTAGCGACATTGATATCAACCAAAATTACATTTGAAAAAAAATCAGAACACAAAGATAAAGAAGGGAGATACAGTTTGGTAACTGGGCGGCTAGAGGGAGAAGATATCACCCTGCTGAATGTGTATGCTCCCCCAGGGGCTAACTGGAAATTTTATAAAAATGTATTCGACCTAATGATAACTAAAGCTCAAGGTTTAGTGATATGTGGTGGGGACTTCAATCTTAGACTGAATCCATACTGGGATGCTTCTGGTAATTCCCCACATCAAAATAACACCCAAAACAGGAAGACTCGGATGCTACTAAAAGAATTGGGAATCTGTGACGTGTGGAGGGAACTCAACCCCAGTGTAAAAGACTATACATTTTACTCAACTCCACATTCATCCTACTCAAGGATTGACTATTTTTTTATGTTTAATAGAGACATTGGAAGAGTAAAAACATGTAAAATAGGACTGATGGATCTCTCCGACCACAGTCCGATCTACATGGACTTAAATATCCAAAAATACACAAATAATACATTTTCTTGGAGGTTAAATTCAAATGTCCTGAAAGGACCATTGAAAGATGAATTGGAATCAGATATTCTCAGATATTTGGAAGATAACGATAATGGAGAAGTATCCCCTTTAATACTGTGGGATGCATGTAAAGCTGTAATAAGAAGAAAGATTATTGCAAAACTGGCAACCCAAAAGAAACTAAGACAAGAAAAACTATCCACATTAGAGTCAGAACTTAGGAACCTAGAAAAAGAACACAAAGGCAACACTCATTCTACTGACTCGCTCAAGATTAAGGAAATTAAAAACCAAATAAATGAGATCTACACAATAGAAATCCAGAAGAAACTTACATTTCTGAAACAAAAATACTATGAAGCAGGCAGTAAATCGGCAAAATTGCTAGCCTATAAATTGAGGAAACATCAAACAGAAAGAGCAATCTACAAAATCAGAGACCCAGTATCAAAGGAAATAAAATTCAGAATTCAGGATATTCTTAAAAACTTCGAGAATTACTATAAGAACTTATACTCCCACAAAAAACATAAAAACGCATCCGAGGCATTCCTAAACACATTAAACCTTCCCCAACTTACGGAGTCACAAAATAAAACACTACTGTCAGAAATACATCCTAAAGAATTGGAAAAAGCAATTATGAAACTTAAAGCTAACAAATCCCCAGGAGCTGATGGCTATACAGCAGAGTGGTACAAAACCTTTAAACAGCAACTATCTCCTCTCCTCCTGAAAACATTTAATTATGTCCTCCACACAGGGGAAATCCCCCCCTCCTGGAGAGAAGGGGTCATTGCAGTTATACCTAAACCTGAAAAGGATAAACTAGAGTGCTCCAACTACAGACCAATCAGTGTACTAAATCAGGACTATAAGCTTTTTACCATTATCCTTGCCAAAAGGTTAGAAAATATACTGACAGACCTAATTCATTTAGACCAAACAGGTTTTATAAGACAAAGACAGACACAAGACAACATTCGACGCACTTTACACATAATTCATCATATAAAAAAATATAACTTAAATGCAGTCATATTGGGATTAGATGCTGAAAAAGCATTCGATTCGGTTGACTGGTCTTTTCTATATAGAATCTTATCCAGTTTCAATTTTCATAACAACTTCATTAGAACTATACAGGCATTATATAAAAAACCAACAGCTAAAATAAGGATTAACGGTAATTTATCATCATCTTTTGAACTGGAAAGAGGATGTCGTCAGGGCTGCCCCCTGTCTCCACTGCTCTTTGCAATCTTCATAGAACCTCTGAGCCAATGGATAAGACAAAACCAAAAAATTCAAGGTATTACACTTGGTCAGAAGGAACATAAAATAGCACTCTTTGCTGATGACATTTTAATATACCTAGGGCAGCCGGACACTTCTTTACCAGAACTAACCTCAGTTTTTTCAGAGTATGGAGATTTATCGGGGTACAAATTAAATATGCATAAAACCCAAGTTTTAACATTCAACTATGACCCAAATCATTATTCACTAAGCAAACTCAAAACTAACTGGGAGTCGGAATCTATGAAATATCTGGGGGTCAATATCCCGAAACAACTCAACAAAATTATATCACTAAACTATGATCCACTGGTGACAAAAATAAAATCTGACCTAGCAAGATGGAATATGATACCATTCTTGGGTACTGCACAAAGAATTGAAGCAGTCAAAATGAATATACTTCCACGTCTTCTATACCTTTTCCAAACAATACCGGTAGAACCTCCCAAAAAAACATGGCAGGAGCTGGACAGAAGGATCTCAAGATTCATATGGCAGGGCAAGAGACCTAGAATCAGATATAGAACCCTACAGCTAAACAAAGACAAAGGTGGGCTCGCGCTGCCAAATATCAGGGACTACTTTAAAGCCGCACAAATTAAAACTTTAGTAGAGATATGTAACCCAGTCTACACTGCACAATGGAAGGAGATCGAATGCCAAATAACAAGTGACATCCCCCTACAGGCGATAATAGGGAACAATGCCTTACCTAAGCTTTTGAATAACACTAACCCGTGGATAGAGACCCCGCTAAAAATTTGGTTTAAGATAGTCAGAGAGAATCAAACTAAAGAGCCCTATCGACTTCTGCAATGGATCGCCTATGATCAGGACTTTACTCCTAATAAAACAGACACCAGATTTAAAAAGTGGAAGGAGAAAGGGTTGATAAAATATTACGATTTTTTTAAAGGGCAAATCTTAAGAAGTTTTGAAGATTTGAAAAAACAAGGCCTAATAAATCAAGACCTTTACAGGTTCTTCCAGCTTAGACACCACATAAACAATATACTTAAAAAGGAGGTTTTGGAAAGGGCCCAGTCAGGTGTTCTGAAGGTCTTCTTAATGGCATATAAAGGGATCCCAGAGATCAGATACATTTCTAAAATATACCAAGGTCTTCAAGACTTAAAAGGAGACAACACATCTTATATAAAAGAGAGATGGGAAAAAGAGGGGAATTTCACTTTACAACTGGAAATATGGGAAAAGCTAAATAAACAGCAATGGAAAAGTACCTCATCCCTGCAGTGGAGAGAATTTGGATGGAAAAACTTGGCAAGATTTTTCAGAACACCTGCACAAAACAAATTTACCCATAAGGGATTGAACTGTTGGCGCTTGTGTGGTGAAAAGACTGCAAATCATTTTCATGTGTTTTGGTCATGCCCAGTTATCCACCAATATTGGACCAAGGTACAGACAATATTGGGGAAAATATTCAAAATTACAGTTCCCTTTTCTTTTGTAACTTTGTATTTGGGTTTACTACCGGACTCACTGGAAAGACGAGGAGAAAAATACTTATTCAATGTTTTAATATTGGCAAGCAAAAAAGCTCTAACTAAAAAATGGATGTTGAAGGACTGTCCTACACCTGAAGATTGGACTAACGTGATCCAAGACATTTACTCGATGGAAAAGTTGACATTCGCACTGAGACAGGACATGGATGGGTTCATGAACTTTTGGCAACCCTGGACCGCATATGTGTCTTCCATTAGATCTAATCTTTGACAAATACCATTTCAATAATGGTTCCGCTCTTTGTTCCAACGCTACTCAGATGCTCTTTTATCTTTATTTACTTACTTTTTCTTTTTGTTTGTTTTTTACTGGTTTGTTGTTTTTTTTTATTTGTTTTTTGTTTTTTTTTCTCTTTAATTTCACTTTTTCTTTCACTTTAAAAAAAAAAGGGGTGTTGTAAGAATTAATCTTCCAATGTTGTCAGATATCAGAAAATAAGGGAACATGTGATGAAAATGTAAACACTGCATTGCTGTAACGACCTGTATACCCTTTACAAAAACTTAAATAAAAAAAAAAAAAAATAACACCCAAAATAGGAATACTCGGATGCTACTAAAAGAAATGGGAATCTGTGACGTATGGAGGGAATTCAACCCCAATGTAAAAGATTATACTTTTTATTCAACGCCACATTCATCTTACTCAAGGATTGATTACTTTTTTATGTTTAGTAGAGACATTGGAAGAGTAAAAACATGTAAAATAGGACTGATGGATCTCTCCGACCACAGTCCGATCTATATGGATTTAAACATCCAAAAATACACAAATAATACATTTTCCTGGAGGTTGAATTCAAGTGTCCTCAAAGGGCCACTGAAAGATGAATTGGAATCAGATATTCTCAGATATTTGGAAGAAAACGATAATGGAGAAGTATCCCCTTTAATACTGTGGGATGCGTGCAAAGCTGTAATAAGGGGAAAAATTATTGCAAAACTGGCAACCCAAAAGAAACTGAGACAAGAAAAACTAACCACACTAGAGTCAGAGCTCAAGAACCTAGAAAAAGAACACAAAGATAACACTCATTCTAATGGCTCGCTCAAGATCAAAGAAATTAAAAATCAAATAAATGAGATCTACACAATAGAAATCCAGAAGAAACTTACATTTCTGAAACAAAAACACTATGAAGCAGGCAGTAAATCGGCAAAATTACTAGCCTATAAATTGAGGAAACATCAAACAGAAAGAGCAATCTACAAAATCAGAGACCCAGTATCAAAGGAAATAAAATTCAGAATTCAGGATATTCTTAAAAGCTTCGAGAATTACTACAAGAACTTATACTCCCACAAAAAACATAAAAACGCATCCGAGACATTCCTAAACACATTAAACCTTCCCCAACTTACGGAATCACAAAATAAAACCCTACTGTCAGAAATACAACCTAAAGAATTGGAAAAAGCAATTATGAAGCTTAAAGCTAACAAATCCCCAGGAGCAGATGGCTATACAGCAGAATGGTACAAAACCTTTAAACAGCAACTATCTCCTCTCCTCCTGAAAACATTTAACTATGTCCTCCACACAGGGGAAATCCCCCCCTCCTGGAGAGAAGGGGTCATTGCAGTTATACCTAAACCTGAAAAGGATAAACTAGATTGCTCCAACTACAGACCAATCAGTGTATTAAATCAGGACTATAAGCTTTTTACCACTATCCTTGCCAAAAGGTTAGAAAACATACTGACAGACTTAATTCACTTAGACCAAACAGGTTTTATAAGACAAAGACAGACACAAGACAACATTCGACGCACTTTACACATAATTCATCATATAAAAAAATATAACTTAAATGCAGTCATATTGGGATTAGATGCTGAAAAAGCATTCGATTCGGTTGACTGGTCTTTCCTCTATAAAATCTTATCCAGTTTCAATTTTCATAACAACTTCATTAGAACTATACAGGCATTATATAAAAAACCAACAGCTAAAATAAGGATTAACGGTAATTTATCATCATCTTTTGAGCTGGAAAGAGGATGTCGTCAAGGCTGCCCCCTGTCTCCACTGCTCTTTGCAATCTTCATAGAACCTCTGAGCCAATGGATAAGACAAAATCAAGAAATTCAAGGTATTACACTTGGTCAGAAAGAACATAAAATAGCACTCTTTGCTGATGACATTTTAATATACCTAGGGCAGCCAGACACTTCTCTACCAGAACTAATCTCAGTTTTTTCAGACTATGGAGATTTATCAGGGTACAAATTAAACATGCATAAAACCCAAGTTTTAACATTCAACTATGACCCAAATCATTTTTCACTAAATGAACTCAAAACTAACTGGGAGTCGGATTCTATGAAATATCTGGGGGTCAATATCCCGAAACAACTCGACAAAATTATAACACTAAACTATGATCCACTGGTGACAAAAATAAAATCTGACCTAGCAAGATGGAATATGATACCATTCTTAGGTACCGCACAAAGAACTGAAGCAGTCAAAATGAATATACTTGCACGTCTTCTATACCTTTTCCAAACAATACCGGTAGAACCTCCCAAAAAAACATGGCAGGAACTGGACAGAAGGATCTCAAGATTCATATGGCAGGGTAAGAGACCTAGAATCAGATATAGAACCCTACAGCTAAACAAAGACAAAGGTGGGCTTGCACTGCCAAATATCAGGGACTATTTTATAGCTGCACAAATTAAAACTTTAGTAGAGATATGTAACCCAGTCTACACTGCACAATGGAAGGAGATGGAATGCCAAATAACAAGTGACATCCCCCTACAGGCGATAATAGGGAACAATGCCTTAACTAAACTCCTGAATAACACTAACCCGTGGATAGAGACCCCGCTAAAAATTTGGTTTAAGATAGTCAGAGAGAATCAAGCTAAAGAGCCCTATCGACTTCTGCAATGGATTGCCTATGATCAAGACTTTACCCCCAATAAAACAGACACTAGATTTAAAGAGTGGAAAGAGAAAGGGCTGATAAAATATTACGATTTTTTTAAGGGGCAAACTTTAAGAAGTTTTGAAGATTTGAAAAAACAAGGTCTAATAAATCAAGATCTATACAGGTTCTTTCAGCTTAGACACCACATAAACAATATACTTAAAAAGGAGGATTTGGAAAGGGCCCAGTCAGGTGTTCTGAAGGTCTTCTTAATGGCATATAAAGGGATACCAGGGATCAGATACATTTCTAAAATATACCAAGGTCTTCAAGATTTAAAAGGAGATAATACATCGTATATAAAAGAGAGATGGGAAAAAGAGGGGAATTTCACTTTACAATTGGAAATATGGGAAAAGCTAAATAAACAGCAATGGAAAAGTACCTCATCCCTGCAGTGGAGAGAATTTGGATGGAAAAACTTGGTAAGATTTTTCAGAACACCTGCACAAAACAAATTTACCCATAAGGGGTTGAACTGTTGGCGCTTGTGTGGTGAAAAGACTGCAAATAATTTTCATGTGTTTTGGTCATGCCCAGTTATCCACCAATATTGGTCCAACATACAGACAATATTGGGGAAAATATTCAAAATAACAGTTCCCTTTTCTTTTGTAACTTTGTATTTGGGTTTATTACCGGACTCACTGGAAAGACGAGGAGATAAATACTTATTCAATGTTTTAATATTGGCAAGTAAAAAAGCCCTAACTAAAAAATGGATGCTGAAGGACTGTCCTACACCTGAAGATTGGATTAACGTGATTCAAGACATTTACTCGATGGAAAAGTTGACATTCGCACTGAGACAGGACATGGATGGGTTCATGAACTTTTGGCAACCCTGGATCGCATATGTGTCTTCCATTAGAACTAATCTTTGACAAATACCATTTCAATAATGGTTCCACTCTTTGTTCCAATGCTACTCAGATGCTCTTTTACTTTTAATTACTTAATTTTCTGTTTGTTTGTTTTTTGCTGTTCTGTTTGTTTGTTTATTCGTTTGTTTGTTTGTTTTTTATTTAATTCTCCTTAACTTCACTTTTTCTTTCACTTAAAAAAAAGGGGGGGTTGTTGTAATAACTATCCTACCAATGTTGTCAAATAGCAAAAAATAAGGGAACATGTGATGAAAATGTAAACAATGCAATGCTGTAATGACCTGTATACCCTTTACAAAAACTTAAATAAAAAAAAAAAGTCTGTTTTGTCCAAAGAAGCTGAAGTATAAGATAATTAATTGCACTATATAGGTGGAGTCCTGGTTCTATATTATACTTCTCATGTGCACAGCCACTTTGTTGATGTTTTCAGTTTTTCTATTAAAAGGTAAATTGTGTCTGTTGTGACACTTGAGGTCCAGTGTTTTGTGTTCAGCTGCTAAAAAACACTGGCTGTTTAGTATGGAGGGGTTGGACGTGACGTCAGTGGTCACATGCCACATTGTTTGTCTGCCATCTTAGACGGCAAATTGCGTGGACCCTGTGTTGAGAATAATAATAATTCCACTAGCACATACTCAGTACAACTTGCCACGGTGTTGTTCATTTTCCATTACGACTGAATGCCACCTTAAGTGAGTGAGATCTTTTCAGCAAGGCGGCCTGACACTCCCATGACATCGTTTGTATGTGACAAGAAAAACACAAGATGGATATCGAGGCGAGCCTGCTGCTTGTTGGCTTTTTGTCAGAGTAAAGGCTATAAAGGAGAGCCAGAAAAGGCTACAGGTGGCGAGACAAAACACTGGAAAAGTACTGGAGAGTTCAGGAAGCCATGGAGCAGCAGAAGACGTGAGGATACGAACTAGATCACATATGAAGGTAAGCTAATGATTGCTAGTACTAGTTAGTGTTAATAAGTCCCCCGTACTACATTGTAATCATGGCAAGTTTTCACTAATTGGTACTAAAATATGTATGCTGTGTGTGTTAGCTCATTGTCTGCATACAGGAGAGAATGGTGTTGTTTGTTCAAAGTGAGCTTTCCACCACTGGGATAAATAACGGCAAAGATGCATAATATCTCATCACTCACCATCCTCTATCACTGTTTTCAACAATGATGATGCCGTGGTCGGGTCTATGCCACTCTGCCTCCCATCTGCCTTCGCTGTGGCCGTGAATTCATTTCAGGTCGCTCTGTCCAGCTTCCTTTTGATTTCTTTAATCAGCTACCAAGCACAGAAAAGTCTGCACCTCGTTGGTGGACCACGGTGTTGATTTGTGTGTAGCCATTTATCTCGTTGATTTCTGTTGGTGATTTGACTGTTCGTAGCCGTCCAAAATGGCGCAGTAAACAAAAGACACGTGACCCGTGTGACGTCGGCGCAACCCCTCTATAGGAGTAAAGTTGGACACTGAACTGTGTCAGTATTGTAAGTAATGTTAAAATGATGTCATTATGCCTTGCCATTTTGTTGTTTGCATTTGCAGTATTTCTGGAGTACTTGTGAGGATTTTCTGCACAATATTCTGGATAATTTGTCATTTTCTACATGTTGAGAGCTTCAAAACCTGCCCGTGAAGAAAGCAAGCATATTTGTCTGCTCCCACATGAATAAGAACATGAGAAACTTGAAAATTACCAATTTAAGGTACATTGTATTTAACCAAAAACAAAACGTGATTATTCGTGACTAATAATTTCTGAAGATTAATCGCAATTAAACTTTATAATTGTCCTTTACCACGAGTGTGTGTGTGTATGTGCGTGTTATTTGTACCTGCTTTAGAAATCCCCAAAAAGTCAAGTCAGAGTTTCAGAGGTTTTTTGTTGTTGTTGTTGTTAATATCCTCTTCACATTTACCAATTCTTGTGTTTTTGTTTGTTTTGCTTTTCCGTTTGCTCTTTTTCTGCCACAGTGGATCATCTGCTCATTTGTGATGATCCACATATTTGTTATTCATTTGGCAAGGATTTTACACTGGATAGTCTTCCTGACATAACCCTGATCAGCTTCTCTTTCCCCGTTCTTTTATGCTGAACCCCACATTACAAGGAGGAAAGTACCATTTTTATGTGGTCTTTGGTATGACCAGCTGGAACTTAAACCCACAACCTTCCGGTTTTTGGGCAGATACTCTATGACTAGGCCACCACCCCAGCGGCCAATTCATGTGTCAATAAAAGCGTTTTTAAAAGTCCAATTTTCATCCTGTGTCTCCTTTGAGAACCATGTCAACGTGGAAAAATAATTCAGTCTCCTTTAAATAACTTGTTGAAGCTGAAACAGATTCATCACTGCTGTAATTATCATATGGAAGGCTCTTAGATATTTCTTACTAGCTGGTGCCTTTTTTTCTTTGGCCAGGGAATGCATTTATTCTTTGTGGCTTCTCTATTACTAGTATTTTTCTTGTCATTTTGTCCCTCCAGATGCTCCACATTTACATGACTGTAAGGAGGCAGAGGTTCTCACTGTCCAGCAACTCTGGAACAACCAGAAGTGGAACTCAAGTCTTGGCCAGGAGGAACAAGATGTTGTACAGGTAAAAGAGGAAGAACTGTCTACCAGTGAGGAAGAAGGAAACTTGGGACTAAAACAAGAGGCTGATATTTTCATGGTGACTCCTACTGATGAGGACAATGACAACAATGAAACTGAACCAAACAGTGAGCAGCTCCTCTCTCACACCTCTCCTGACACTAAGAGCCAAGACCAGGGAGCAGGTAAGAATGTAAACCCAGGATCAAGTAAACATGAAGAACCAAAGAAGAGACTTCATAGAAAGATAAGTGACAGTAACAATGTAGACAACTCCCCCATGTCAGAGAATCAGTGTGATGATACTGACACAGGTGAAAAGTCTGAAAAATGTTCTGATGGTAACAAAGTCACTTGGAATGAATCTCAAAGGAAGAAACATCGCACAGCAGATAAACCACATGTTTGCACCTGGTGTGGGAAAAAATTCGGATTCAAGTACAGTTTATCAATTCATGAGAGAATTCACACAGGTGAGAAGCCTTTTTCTTGTGAAACATGTGGTCAAAGTTTTAATGCACGTGGTAATTTGAAAACTCACATGAGAATTCACACAGGAGAGAAGCCCTTTTCTTGTGAAACGTGTGGTCAAGCATTTAGTCAGCAGAGTGATTTGAAAACTCACATGAGAATTCACACAGGTGAGAAGCCCTTTTCTTGTGAAACATGTGGTCAAAGTTTTACTGTCAGTGGTCATTTGAAAACTCATATAAGAATTCACACTGGTGGCCTTTTCCCTCAGGCTAGCCAGCGCGTCCCCCGGGTCGCGGATGGGGGGTACCCCCTCAATATGAGTAATCATGGCGAGGGTAGCTTCGAATAACCAATAAGAAGCCGTGGACGATGAGGAACCAAATATGAAAAATGAATAATACAGGAAAAAGATGCTGGAAAGGTACTGACCAGGATAAAACGGTCCCCTCAGCTCGTTTCTGCACTAGGCGGGCTGTTGAGAGCGATGGTGCAGCTTCGTCTTCGAGTGTCACAAACACTCAACCGGGATCCCCATCAGACCAGCACAGATCTGGTCCTGGGCCCCAACAAGATCAAAAAAGGACTAAACGGTATACGAGAAAAGAAGAAACTGTAAAATGGTCCCTTGATGAGAAGAAAGTTATTCTGTCCTGCTACGCCTATTCAAGGTATGAGAAGTGGGGCAGAAGGAAAAAGCATGTATTTGAGGAGAAGATCAGAGAATCCGAGCTACCACCAGAAAAGAAAGCAGCCACCACCATCTCCAAATTAACATCTATAGTCTCTCAGGTCTCAAAATACTTACAACAAGAAGAAATAGAAAAGATTAAATATGAAGCTCAAGCCCAAGCAATAAAAGACTATCAAGATGCCAACCTATTTGAACAACAAGAATACAAACAAAGTCAGTGGAGCATGGAGGAAAGATGGGTTTTAATATGGGCAACCGAGTACGCCAAGATGAAACACAGCAACCAGCGGGAACGATGCAATGAGTGGCAGCGAATCTTTTTCCATCACTGCCCGGATAAAGCTGGCGTACCCCGAGCCAAACTCACAACCCAGAGACACAACTTCCTCACCCAAAGGTACTTCACAGAGCAACAATTGGAGTACATGCACACTGAAATAGGAAAAATGGCACAGAATAACATCTGCCCAGTTGAGTGTCCGCTACCATTACCATTAACTGAAAAACCTCTGGAGCAACCTTGTCAAACACACCCTACAGAGGTGCCACCAGGCCACCCAGGCGAATCCCCTGCAACTTCGGGCTCAGAATCAGAACATCCTGATGAAGCAACAAGGGGGAGTGTAGACCAGGATCCAATAAGGAAACAGATCAACCCCCAAATAGAAATGAACCAACATCAACTAGAAATGGAAGAGGAACTTGCCAACAAAATAGAAGAAACAAAAAAAATGACAATGAAAGAACGTCCTAGATTAATTAAGCTAAAAGAGAATAAAGAATTCAAATTACTACTGCAAAAGGTCAACAGAGGCCTATGTGACCTTGTACCTCAGGGGGTCAGTTTGACAGAGCTTAACTGCATAAACTTTGGTGCAGCGTGGTATGTGCAGAGTAAGCTAGCTCCACAGCATAAAGAAAAAACTGAACGTCAAACCAAAACAAAAATCTCTACACCCATTTGGAAAAATAAACTTCAAGGAAAAATTAATCAATTTAGGGCAGAAATTTCTCAAATGACTTACTACATACAGAACCAAAACTGCAATACTAAATTACTGAGAGTAATCAACAGAATCCAAAAAAAATACAACATTAGGAAAGAGCAAATAATAGGAAAAATAGCAGAGCACCAGGCGCAAGTCAAGGCCCTAGCAGCTCAAATCAGAAACAGGCAACGGAGAGAGAACTCAAAACTGATAAATAAATTATTTGCACAGAACCCAAAGCAAGTCTACAGGAGGTTGATAGATGAAACTATTGGAGTAGAGGTACCTCCTGAGAAAACCCAACTGGAAACATTCTGGAGAAATCTGTTTGAGGACCCAGTTCAACATAAAAATAATAATTGGATTCAAACCATTGCTGAGAAAAATAAAGGAAAACAACAGATGCCCTCACTAAAAATCACAGAAGAAACAGCTCAAGAAAAAATCAGGAAATACCTTAACTTCAAATCCCCTGGAATAGATAAAATACCAAACTTTTGGCTCAAAAAAATAACAGCACTACACAAACACTACGCAGAGGCATTTAACCGACTTGTTGGGGGAGAGGAAGAAGCACCAGAGTGGCTCACATATGGAAACACCATACTCCTGCCCAAGAGTCTTGAAACCCAACAAGTCAATAAATACAGACCCATCTGTTGCCTCCCGACCACATACAAATGGCTGACAGGAATCATTACTGAGGCCATTTATGAACATCTGGACTCAGAAAACTACTTGCAGCCACAGCAAAAAGGCTGCATAAGAAATAAGCTGGGAGCCAAAGAACAACTACTCATTAATAAAACCATCCTGGAAGACTGCAAGAGGCGTGAGAGAAATTTAAGCGTGGCGTGGATCGACTACAAAAAGGCATTCGACAGCATCCCCCACTCCTGGATAATACGCTGTCTGGAGCTGTATAACATCAGCCCAGAGATTAAAACTTTTCTGGAGGTCCAGATGGCTAAGTGGAAAACTACATTTACACTTAACCACAAAGAAGGACAAATAACAATTCCAGACATCAGGATCCAGCGAGGAATATTTCAGGGGGACAGCCTTTCGCCACTGCTCTTCTGTCTTTGTGTCGACCCCTTAAGCAAAATCTTATCGGACCTTGACATCGGGTATGACCTAAGCAAAGGCAGAACAAAAAAAGGGAGCAAGAGAGTGAATCATCTACTCTACATGGACGACCTCAAGCTCTATGCAGAATCTGAACAGAAACTGAATCAACTTGTCAGTACCGTTCACATGTTTTCAAAAGACATCTGCATGGAATTTGGACTTGACAAGTGTGCAAAATGTACAATAAAAAAAGGAAAGAAAACGGCATCAGAAAATATCCAAATAGAAGACAATAAGCATATCAAAGACCTGGCAGGGGAATCGGCATATAAATATCTGGGCATAGAAGAAAACGCAACTATTGAACACAGAAAAATGAGGGAAATGGTCAAAAAAGAATACCAACATCGCCTAAAGAAAATCTGTAAATCAAATTTAACACCTAAAAATAAGATCACTGCAATAAACCAGTTGGCAGTACCAGTTGCCACATATGGATTTGGGGTGATAGACTGGCCACAAGGGGAACTGGATAAGTTGGATGTTCGGACCAGGAAGACCCTAACCCTTCATAAGGTAACATACAGAAACCAATGCCTAGATAGGATATATATGCCACGTAAAGAGGGAGGGCTGGGCCTAATTGAAATGAACCAGGCCTACAGGGCAACAATAATAAGCATTGGTCAATACCTAAAAAGCGCTAATGATGAGACGATGGAAAAGGTCACCCAACATCATGAAACCCTCAGTATTAACACATCTATAACTAAACAAGCCGAGACCTTTGCAGCAGATTTATTAGATAACATGAAAGCCAGTCAGCAAAACCCAGCAACAAAAATAGCTAGAAAGACGCGAGAAAAATACAGCAAAAGGACACAGGAGGAAAGAAAAGAAAGATGGAAACAACATAAGCGAGCAGGACGTTTCCAGGAGGAACTCAATAGGGATTATATTGATAGGGAAGAGACATTGCGCTGGATCAGGAATGGAGATCTGGGGTACGACGAGGAGAGACTAGTGATTGGAGCACAAGACCAGGGACTTCTAACCAATGGTTTTAAAAAAATGGCAGGATTGTCACAGAGTGACAAATGTCGATTCTGTCATGTAGCGGTGGAGAGTGTAAGCCACCTGCTCTCCGGCTGCCAGGTCCTCATGGCTGATGGACACTACACTGCTCGCCACAATAAGATCTGCCGTTATATACACTGGAAAATATGCAAAGAATTCAAAATAGAAGTAAAAGGACCAGTATGGGAGCACGATCCAGAGCCAGTTAGCTCCAACGGAGATATTACCATCTTTTATGACAAGGAAATCCCAACTGGAAGACACATTGAAGGAGGAGCAATAAAACCGGACATAGTTATCTTGAACAAAAAGGGCAAAACTGCCCAATTAATCGATGTAACTATACCAAACGACTACGGCCTCAACAGAGCAGAAAGAGAAAAAATAACAAAATATCAAGACCTCAAAAACGATCTAAGGAGCACCTGGAATCTGCAGGATGCAGATATTATACCTGTGGTGGTGGGAGCAACTGGGATGGTTAAGAAGAACTTGAAAAAATATTTACAAGCAATACCCGGCTGCCCTAGCATCTGTGAAATACAGATCTCAGCAATCAGAGGAACAGTCTCTATCTTAAAGAGAGCCCTTGGATACAAAGCTTTTTAATTTAAAGTGTAATCATAGACCCCTGGCTGGGGCCCATTGCACTTGTAAGGAAATGAGATGCAAATAAATAAAACAGTGAGAAACCTTTTTCTTGTGAAACATGTGGTCAAAGTTTTACTCAGCGTTGTTCTTTGAAAACTCACATGAGAATTCACACGGGTGAAAAGCCTTTTTCTTGTGAAACATGTGGTCAAAGTTTTACTGAACGTGGTTCTTTGAAAAAACACATCAGAATTCACACAGGTGAGAAGCCTTTTTCTTGTGAAACATGTGGTCAAAGTTTTACTCAACATGGTTCTTTGAAAACTCACATGAGAATTCATACAGGCGAGAAGCCTTTTTCTTGTGAAACATGTGGTCAAAGTTTTACTCTACGTGGTCATTTGAAAACACATGAAAATTCACACAGGTGAGAAGCCATAGTCTTGTAAAGTCAGCAAAAAAATGAAAACTCAGAGCTGAGGTGCTGTACTCCACTGTTGTCTCTTGATTTTTAGTTTTAGTTTTAAGTCTCTTTTGTGTGAATGAAATGTTCTTTAAATTGTTGAAGCTGTATTGTAAAAATAAATCAGTTTGGTAAGAACATCTATCATCAGATCACCTGCATATTCACTCTGCTTTGGGATGTCAGACCTCTAATCATTAATGTGTTCGATGTATGGACATCGTCAGTAGGGCTGTGCGATATGACCAAAACTTCATATGACAATATAACTAATTGTTGTGTTGCTGAATAAAGAAACTATATGACGTTTTCTTCACTTTATGTATAGTAATGGAACAGAGGCAGCAGTCATATAGCTAACAGGTAACGGCATAATCTCATATAGCCTTCTTCTTTTTTCCACTCTACATCATATCCTCTTATCATGCACTTACTCTAGGCATGCAGTGCCATCTATTGGTGAAAGTGGGACACCACATTCATTCATTCATTCAGAATCAGAATCAGCTTTATTGGCCAAGTATGCACAACACATACAAGGAATTTGACTTTGGCTAAAAACTTGCTCTCGTTGTTCAGGTGGAGGATTTAAATAAGGATTCAATGACAACAGAGTATGTACAGTAAATTACAGTCTGTCCACGTTTCTATAAAAGGATGCAAATATATACAGGAATGTATGCAGTTATTTACTCAGACTAACCACACTTTGCAGAAATATATGAAAAAATATACAGTCACACAGTATTTCAATGTGAACTCAGATTCAGTGATATAATGTGAATGAAGTAAAAAGCAGTGTGAGAGTTATGTGCAATGTAATAATGGATGAAAAGTCATGAGTACAGCAACAGGTAGGACTAGGTGAATGTTAGGAGTTCATCAGAGTGATGGCTTGAGGAAAGAAACTGTTCCTGTGACGGGTGGTTTTGACCTTCAGTGATCTGTAACGACGACCAGAAGATAGAAGTTCAAACAGTTTGTGGCCGGGGTGTGATGGGTCAGCACAGATGTTTCCCGCCCGTCTCCTGGCTATGGACCGATATAAGTTCTCAATGGAGGGTAGGTCGGTACCAATGATCCTCTCCGCAGACTTAACGATCCGCTGCAGTCTTTTCTTGTCCTGTTTAGTGGCAGATCCAAACCAGACAGTGATGGAAAAGCAGAGGACAGATTGGATGATGGCGGTGTAGAAGACAACCAGCAGCTCCTGAGGCAAATCAAACTTCTTGAGCTGACGCAGAAAAAACAACCTCTGCTGGGCCTTTTTCCGGACAGTGTCTATATGGGAGGACCACTTCAGGTTCCGGGAGATTGTGGTACCCAGAAACTTGAAGGAGTCCACAGTGGACACTGTGCTGTTGAGGATGGTGAGTGGGGGGAATGAAGGGGGGTGTCGCCTGAAATCCACTGTCATCTCCACTGTTTTGGCTGGGTTAAGTTCAAGATGGTTCTGGCTGCACCAGAGGATCAGCTGCTCCACCTCCCGCCTGTATGCAGACTCATCATCATCCCGGATCAAACCGATGACTGTGGTGTCGTCCGCAAACTTCAGGAGCTTCACCGAAGGGTCCTCTGAGGTGCAGTTGTTGGAGTAGAGGGAGAAGAGCAGTGGGGAAAGGACACATCCTTGGGGGGCGCCAGTACTAATTTTTCGGGAGCTGGATGTAAATCTCCCTAGCTTCACTTGTTGCCACCTGTCAGTCAGAAAGCTGGAGATCCACTGGCAGGTGGAGGGGGCACCTTGAGCTGGAGGAGTTTCTGATGAAGAATGCCTGGGATGATGGTGTTGAACGCTGAGCTGAAGTCGACAAACAGGATCCTGGCGTACGTCCCTGGAGAGTCGAGGTGTTGCAGGATGTAGTGTGGTCCTATATTCACTGCATCATCCACTGACCTGTTTGACCGGTAGGCAAACTGCAGTGGGTCCATCAGGGGGCCTGTGATGACCTTCAGGTGGTTCAGCACCAATCTCTCCAAGGATTTCATGACCACAGAGGTCAGGGCAACAGGTCTGTAGTCGTTTAATCCTGTAACAGAGGGTTTCTTGGGAACTGGAATGATGATGGAGCGTTTGAAGCAGGAAGGCACTTCACGCAGCTCCAGTGATCTGTTAAAGATCCGGGTGAAGATGGGGGCCAACTCGTTGGAGCAGACTCTCAGGCAGGACGGAGACACACCATCAGGTCCTGCAGCCTTCTTGATCTTTTGTCTCTGAAAGACCCGGCGCACCTCCTCTTCACAGATCGTTAGTGCTGGTGGGAGGTCAGAGTGGAGGAGGGATGGAGTTCCTGGGGCTGCAGATAATCCTTTTGTGTGGGTGGGAGGTGAGAACTGTAGGTTCTTTTCAAACCTGCAGTAAAAGCTGTTTAGGTCATTAGCCAGCTGGAGGTTTTCCACAGGGTGGGGGGATGGTCTCCTGTAGTTGGTGATATTCCGTAGGCCTCTCCAGACAGAAGCAGAGTTGTTGGCTGAGAAATTTTTTTGTAACTTCACACTGTAGCTCCTCTTAGCAAGCCTGATCTCCTTCGTCAGCATGTTTCTGGCCCGCTTGTACAGAGTCCAGTCACCAGTCCTGTAGGCCTCCTCCTTGGTCTGACGTAGCTGCTTCAGTTTAGGAATGAACCAGGGTTTATTGTTGTTGTATGTGCAGAAGGTTCAAAACACACATTCAAAACACATGAACTACAGTTAGGCCCAGAAATATTTGGACAGTGACACAATCTTCATGATTTGGGCTCTGCATGCCACCACATTGGATTTGAGATGAAACATCTACAACGGAAATGAAGTGCAGACTTTAAGGTTTAATTCAAGGGGTTGAACAAAAATATATGATTAAACATGTAGGAATTGTAGCTATTTTTATACAAACGCTCCTCATTTCAGGGGCTCAAAAGTAATTGGACAAATAAACATAACCCTAAGTAAAATGTTACTTTTCAATATTTTGTTGAGAATCCTTTGCAGGCAATGACTGCCTGAAGTCTGGAACCCATGGACATCACCAAACGCTGGGTTTCCTCCTTTGTGATGCTTTTCCAGGCCTTTACTGCAGCTGTCTTCAGTTGTTGCTTGTTTGTGGGTCTTTCCGCCTTAAGTCTTGTCTTGAGCAAGTGAAATGCATGCTCAATTGGGTTGAGATCTGGTGATTGACTCGGCCATTGCAGAATATTCCACTTTGTTGCTTTAAAAAACTCCTGGGTTGCTTTTGCAGTATGTTTTGGATCATTGGTGAAGTGCCGTCCAATCAACTTTGCTGCATTTGGCTGAATCCGAGCAGAAAGTATATCCCTATACACTTCAGAATTCATCCGGCTGCTTCTGTCTTTTGTCACATCATCAATAAACACAAGTGACACAGTGCCATTGGAAGCCATGCATGCCCATGCCATCACACTGCCTCCACCATGTTTTACAGAAGATGTAGTGCTTTGGATCATGAGCTGTTCCAATTCTTCTCCAAACTTTCTTCTTCCCATCATTCTGGTACAGGTTGATCTTAGTCTCATCTGTCCAAAGAATGCTGTTCCAGAACTGGGCTGGCTTCTTCAGGTGTTTTTTGGCAAAGTCAATTCTGGCCTTTCTATTTTTGAGGCTGATTCATGGTTTGCACCTTGTGGTGAATCCTTTGTATTTACTCTCATGAAGTCTTCTCTTTATGGTAGACTTAGATACTGATACACCTACTTCCTGGAGAGTGTTCTTCACTTGAGTGGATGTTGTGAAGGGGTTGTTCTTCACCATGGAAAGGATTCTGTGATCATCCACCACTGTTGTCTTCCGTGGATGTCCAGGCCTTTTTGAGTTCCCAAGCTCACCAGTGCCCTCTTTTTTTTTCTCAGAATGTACCAAACTGTTGATTTGGCCACTCCTAACATTTCTGCTATCTCTCTGATGGATTTCTTGTTTTTTTTTCAGCCTCAGGATGGTCTATTTCACCTCCATTGAGAGCTCCTTTGACCGCATGTTGTGTGTTCACAGCAACAACTTCTAAATGCAAATGCCACACCTGGAATCAACTCCAGACCTTTTAACTGCTTAATTGATGACAGGTTAATGAGGGAAGAGCCCATGCAGCCTTATTTTTTTTTTTTTTTTTTTTTGCAGCCTTCTGAGTCAATTGTCCAATTACTTTTGGTCCCTTGAAAAAGAGGCGGCTACATATTAAAGAACTGTAATTCCTAAACCCCTGCTCCAATTTGGATGTGAATACTGTCAAATTACAGCTGAGAGTCTGCACTTTAAGCCCACATTGATTATATAATTGTATCCTGAATATGTTTTCGTAAACAGCTAAAATAACAAAACTTGTGTCACTGTCCAAATATTTTTGGACCTAACTGTATGCAGTATTGTAGCTTCATTCAGTAAATGCATCTGACTGACTTCTCCTTCAGTATTTTCTTAAGCAGTCTATGTTTCAGGTTATAAGGAAATTAACTAACCTGATAAGAATTCAAGGAAACTAATGGTACTCAAAATGTTCATAACTGTAATTAACAATGCTTTTTTTTAACTTTACATGTGTTTCTCACACTAGAGATTAAACAATGAACAACTTAAATCCTGCATTAACTTACACAGAACAATTACAGTACCCACTGTTTATTTTCTGGGAATTGTTTACAACACAAAGGCTCTAGTCCAATCAGGTGCTCTTCTGAGTCTTACTGGTCTGGCGGGTGGTGTGAGCTCAACCATTTGTGGAGTAGTAGGTGCAGTTTCAAAGTCTATAGGCAGCAGCTCATTGTCATTTCCCTTCCTCGGAAGAGAAGCTGATGCAAGGTGTGAAGCATTCCAACAACGTCCGTCCGACAGCAGATAGATGTACTGTCCTCTCTTCTCCATCACTCTGAGTGGTCTGGAGAACTTGCTGTGAGTTTTAGGGAGGATGCCAGGTTTCCTAACCCGGACATATGATCCACACTTGAAAGAAACACTTTTTGCTCCTTGCTTCTTATCTGTGTTGGTCTTGCTCTTTTTCTGTTGCTCCTCAACTCTCAAGTGAACTTTTCTTGATGACAGTGGACGCAGTTGTGGGAGTGAGCATCCGGTCACTAGAAGTTTTGTGCGCATGGGACGACCATGCAACAGTTCTGCTGGTGACTGTTGAGTTGTGGGGTGTGGCATGATAGATGTGAAGAAAATCCTTTGTGAACTCTTTCCATGGTTTCCCTTCCAACAACGCAGTCTGTAAGGTGTCCTTCAGGCTACAATTAAAATGTTCAATCTCGCCATTTGCTCTTGGATAATAGACAGATGACTTCCTGTAGACAATTCCTCTGTCCTGTAGAAAAGTCTCAAAGTCCTGTGACACAAACTGAGCCATTGTCTGAAACCAGCTCCTGAGGGGTCACCTTCTTTGCTGAACACTGATGACAAGAACTGAATCACAGCTTGTGAGGTGACATATGGAACAAAAGCTTTTTCAGGCCATTTGCTGTAACAATGAGTGTGATTGCAAAGCGGCAGTCTATGGGCGCCTTGTCAAAGGGCCCTACCATGTCTATTGCCAATTTCTCCCAAGCACCTTTCGGGTATGGTACTGGCTGAAGTGGAGAGTTATAAGTAACTGCAGACTTGTCATGTGACTGACATGTGATACAAGCTTTGATGGCTGCCTCGACTTGAACATCCATGCTAGGTCACCAGTATACCACTGTCAGGCACGACGAGTCTGTGGGTGCCGCGACTCACACAGTTACCTTGCAAAGAGAGTTCATGTCGAAGTTTGAAGAATGGCTGTAAAGCTGACATCAAATGTTTTGCTGACTTGGGCCATTTTGAAGTAAGTAGCTGGAGTATTGGAGCACGTAGTTTTGTTTGAACTGGACAGGAAGTGCATGCAGCTTTAAACTCTGCTTCTGTGATAGTCGAAAGTGCAGAAGTCAGTGCTACTTCCACATCCTCCTCCAGGCTTGGCTCTAAACTTGGCAGTGGTAATCTAGATAAGCAGTCAGCAGTCATATTTTCTCGACCTGGCTTGTATGTGATATCATAGTTGAATAAGAGAAGCCTTGATGACCACCTGGCGATTCTCATGCCCACTCTACCTTGACCTTTGGAGGTTAGCAGTGTGGTTAAGGGGCTGTGGTCTGTGTGTAATGAGAAATGTCTTCCCCAAAAGTAAGTACACCACTTTTGAGTTGCCCACATGCATGCCAAGGCCTCTTTTTTCCACAGTTGAGTAGTTCCTTTCAGCCTGGGTGAGTGTGCATGATGCAAAAGCAACAGTTCTCTTTGAGCCGTCTGGATGTATCGGGTGAGGACTGCACCCAGCCCATAATCGGATGCATCGGTAGTCACGACAGTAGGCAATTCTTGGTTGAACTCTTGGTTGAACTCTTGGTTGAGAGGGCGGCACTGTTCACTATTAGTTCTTTAACAGTGTTGAAGCTTTTCTGAGCATCTGGTGTCCAAGTAAATGTGTCAGTTCCACGGAGGAGAGCTCGCAGGGGCTCAACAGCAGCATAGTCTGGTATGAACTTGAAATACCACGACGTAAGTCCCAAGAATGACCTCAGCTTGGGGAGGTCCGTTGATGAAGGTGCTTGAGCAACAGCTGTCACCTGTGAACCATGAGGTTGTAGTCCTTTTTCTGACACTGTGTGGCCCAAGAAAGACATTTCTTTCTGCCTGATGTTGCACTTAGAGAGGTTAAGCTTGAGTCCAGCACTGTTTATGCGATGAAGCACAGCTGCAAGTCTTTTGTCATGTTCCTCAGTTGTCACACCCGAGACAATGATATCGTCGAGGTAACACTGGACTCCTTGCATGTCTTTGACGATGGCTGCCATCATTCACTGGAAGCAGCTGGGTCCAGATGCCAGTCCATATGGCACCATTTTAAAATGGAACAGACCATCATGGGTAATGAATGTAGTCAGACTGCAGCTGTTCTCATGAAGCAGTACCTGGTGATAAGCACTTTGCAGGTCCAGTGTAGAAAACAGCATAGCACCCTTCAGTCCTGTAAACATTTCTTCCATGTGTAGCAAGGGAAATCCATCAACCACTATTGCCTTGTTAGGCTCTCTGAGATCCACACAGAGCCTCAAACCCTGTCCTTGTTTTTTTTTTTTTTTTTTTGTGGTGACAATGATAGGTGAAACCCATTCTGATGAATCCACAGGTTCTATAATATCCTGCTCCACCAGTTTGTTTGGTTTTTTTTTCAGTTCCTTAGACACTTCTCTTACAGAAAATGACAATCTGCACAGTTTTTGTTTCACTGGTTTCACATCTGGGCATATTTTCACTCTTTACAAATCCTTTAGCACAGCCCAGCTTTTCTTCAGTCACAGTCTTAACTGTAAAGTCAAGTGGATTGAGCTGTGATGACGGTGAAGTAATCTGACCATTTAAGACTTGTAGATTTAATGCAGAGGTCCCTTCCAAGCACTGCAAACCCATGTTTGACAATGTAAAAATCAGCCTCTGCATTTTGGTCTCCAAATGTAGCAATGGCATTCAAGCACCCTAGCACTTGAGTAGTATTCCCACCGTAGTCTTTCAACTTACATTTTGGGCTGGTGAGGGAAGCATGAGGAGAAAACTGTTCATGGAGTGATTGTGGCAGAATAGACACTGCTGAGCCTGTGTCTAGCATCAGTTCAGTTTTCTTGTTGTCTGGTCCCAGTGCATTAATTTCAACTGTACACATCATGCTGCTTGTTTTAATTGTATTGACATTCAAAATAGTCACTTCTGGGACAGCAGTCTTGTTCACATGTTTGCTACCCCTGCAGACCTTTGCAAAATGTCTTTTCTTTTTACCGGAGCAACAGAGAGCATCTTTTGCAGGGCATCCTTTTAAAGTTAGCAGTATGCTGAGTAGAGCCACATCTATAGCATGTTTTCCCTTGAATCAGCTGTGCAGGTGGCTGTATCTTATGTTTATCTTTATTAAACTTGCTGTGCTGCTGCTGATCTTGAGCATGAACTGCATGGACAGCACTGTCTGCTGCTCCTGCACACATAGCTTTAGCCTCCATCACCACTGTTTCAATCTGTCTTGCCATCCTCATAGCGTTGGACAAAGTAAGTGGTACCTTCACTAGCAAGCATTCTCTGATGCGTGTAGAATTTGTCTTTTCTATGAGTTGATCTCAAATCATTTCCACTTCCATAGTCCCAAACTGACATGCAGCAGCAAGCTCCTTCAAAAGCAGCCACAAACTGATCTGTCCTCTCACCTGCCCGTGTTGTCTAAAGCGGTAGCGTTCCGCCACAACATTGACTTTCGGGGTGAAAAAAGTCTCTATAGCTTCCAAAGCTGTTGCATACTTATCATCAGCAACTTTAAGTGTGTAGAAAAGTCTCTGACCTTCTGCACCTAAACAATGGATAAGCAGAGTGTGCTTTCTTTCCTCTGGTAGCTCCTTGTCTGCCATAGCCAGAAGAGAATTCTCAAAAGTCTGGATCCACACTTTGCACGGCACCGGCGGATCCCCGACATTCTGTAGGAAAGGTGCAGGTTGAGTGAGGTTCAGCGTCAACATCCTCGTGGCCAGTATGTTGCGTCACTGAATAAAGAAACAATATGAAGTTCTCTTCACTTTATTTATGATAATGAAACAGAGGCAGCAGTCATATAGCTAGCAGGTAACAGCATAATCTCATATAGCCTTCTTTTTTCCACTCTACATCACAGCCTCTTATCATGCACATACTCGAGGCATGCAGTGCCATCTATTGGTGAAAGTGGGACACCACACTAATCTTATATCCCGAAAACGATATGTATATCACAATATACAGTTCCTGTAAATTCTATAGTGTATATATGATAACCAATAAAAAGGACCATTGTAGAAGATGCCTTATAAACGAGACTGAGTTTATTTCTCAGGAAGCTTTATTGGAAGTCACATCTTCTATCATCAAAGTTCTCAGCATAATAAGAGAAAGAAACACAACTTTCCTCCAGCTTTTATAACCCCCAGAGATACTCAACCCCCACATAGCGTATCTCACACCTTTACCCCCACAGAAGCTCAGTAAACATATGCACCCATAGTCACACATAGCCCTCCAGACTTGCTGGCGTCTCTGCTCTCTTCTCCACCTCAGGGCTCCTGCCGGGACATTGTCTCTGACTTCCTTCTTCCTCCAGCACCCACCTCCTAGCCGAGATCCCTGCTGGGGCATTGTTCATTTGGACGTTTGACTGTAGGCTCTGCACCGTCGAGCTACTGTATGCCTGTGGGGGAGAATGCGTACCATACAGCATGCTACATATGTGCTTTAAATATGCACCATATAAACCCCCCCCCCCAAACGTTCAAATAAGGACCAGGTACACTTCAAATGCATAGAACTATGACACTCTACACAGAACAAGAGAGAGAAAGAAAAAAAAAAAAAAAAAAAAAAACTTGGCACAACAGATTACAGTTCCCACTGCTTGGGGTTCAACTCTCTGCCATATCTGCTGTGAGCCGGTCTCGCTCTGCTTGTTGTTGTCCGCTGCATCTGTGAAGTAGAATCGTTAATACATCGTCGTGAAAGCTTAGCAGAGCGTCTCCCGGGTGGCCTGCCGCGGCGGGGGGCACTGGCCAACTGGACTGGGTCGTCAGCTAACACAAAAGCGGGTTTGAGCCTGTTGATGCAGACTAAATCTGTCCTGTCTCCCAAATCAAGCAAAAAGTGCTTTTCCCCGGTTTCTAACACTCTGAACGGTCCATCATAAGGTGGTCTTAAACCTGGCCTCTGTGCGTCGTGTCTAACAAAGACAAATTCTGCATTCTTTAAGGTTTTAGGCACAAAAACACGTGGAAAACTGTGATGAGCGGGACCAGGGAGGGTGTGCGACCCCGCGTCGCTCTGCAGCCGCTGAGCGGGGAGGCGCTCTGGAGCAGGATTCTCAGGGAGGAAATCTCCCGGTAACCGGAGGGGTTGGGCGAAGACGAGTTCGGCCGGAGAGGCATGCAAGTCCTCTTTAGGAGCTGAACGCAACCCTAATAAAACCCATGGAAGTTTATCAACCCAATTTGTGTCCGTGAGAGCCGCTCTGAGGGCTGCTTTCAATGACCGGTGGAAGCGCTCGCACAAACCGTTGGCCTGGGGGTTATACGCGGTCGTGCGATGAATTTTCACCCCCAGGCTGAGTGCCATGGACGACCAGAGCTCGGAAACAAACTGTGGTCCTCTGTCGGACGTTAAGTCTGACGGGATACCAAAGCGCGCGACCCAAGCCGTTAAAAAGGCGCGTGCAACATCTGCCGTTGTAGTTGCCGCCAGAGGAACCGCCTCTGGCCAGCGCGTGGTGCGGTCTACCATGGTTAGAAGGTGTGTGAAACCCTGGGACAGCGGAAGCGGTTCTACTAAGTCGACATGCACATGATCAAAGCGTTTGGCTGGGATGTGAAAAGGTTCTAGAGGGGCTCGTGTGTGTTTATGTACCTTTGCCCTTTGACATGCAGTGCAAGCTGCAGCCCACTCTTTGACTTGTTTACGCAGCCCCGGCCAAACAAACTTCTCCCCTACCATTTTGATAGAAGCGCGGACGCCCGGGTGTGCCAGTGAGTGTATTAAGTCAAAAACACGGCGACGCCACGCAGCCGGGACTACGGGACGGGGACGCCCCGTGGAGATATCGCAGATTAGGGAGGGCATGCCTCTTTGAAGCACCCTGTGCTCCAGCCTTAGCCCTGTTGGCCCAGACTGGAGCGCGCGCACGTCCGCGTCGCCAACCTGTTCAGCGGCCATGGCTGCATAATCTAACCCGACGCAGACCGGAGCTGTGAGCGCTCCCGTGCCGCCAGCCTGACCTAGGTCTGCCGTAGCCGACTCTGCCCCCTGGGGGCCTGTCGCTGCCACCGCGCGCGAGAGGCAATCTGCCACTACATTGTGTTTACCTGCCACGTGTTGAATGTCCGTGGTACACTCCGAAATTGCAGCCAGCTGCCTCTGTTGTCGGCCCGACCAGGGCTCTGAAACCTTGGCCATTGCAAAAGTTAAAGGTTTATGATCCACGAACGCGGTAAAACGGCGTCCTTCCAACCAGAACTGGAAGTGGCGGATGGCCAAATGTAGGGCCAAAAGCTCCCTGTCAAACGCGCTGTATTTACGTTCGCTATCGCGCAATGTTTTGCTGAAAAATGCGAGTGGTTGCCAGCAACCTGCAACCAGTTGCTCGACCACCGCTCCCACTGCCACGTCGGAGGCGTCTGTGGTTAGTGCCATGCGAGCTGCCGGCACCGGGTGTGCCAATAACGCAGCGTTGGCGAGGGCTGATTTGACCTGTGAAAAAGCGCGCTCCCGATCCGGGGACCACTCGACCTTGGCTGTAGGTTTTTGCTTCTTTAATACCACGTACAATGGGTGCATAAGCCGTGCCGCGTTTGGGAGGAAACGGTTATAAAAATTGACCATCCCCAAAAATTCTTGCAGCGCCTTGACCGTCTGCGGTTGGGGGAAATCCGTTATCGCGCGCACTTTATCCGGCAGCGGGACCGCGCCTTCTGGCGACACGCGGTGTCCGAAAAAATCAATTTTCGTTACCCCGAATTGGCACTTCGCTGGATTAATGATCAGCCCGTGTTCTGTGAGCCTCTGAAAAACGGCTGTGAGGTGGCGTTCGTGTTCGGCTTCGGACGCGCTGGCTACCAAAATATCGTCCAAATAAGCGAACATGAAAGGGAGGTCGCACAGCACTGCATCCATCATGCGTTGGAACGTCTGCGCGGCGCCCTTGAGGCCGAAAGGCATGCGCAAAAACTCGAAAAGCCCGAAAGGGGTTATAACTGCCGTTTTGGGTATGTCCTGCGCGCGGACTGGAACTTGGTGATAACCACGCACCAAGTCTATTTTGGAAAAGATGCGCACCCCCGCTAAATGCGCCGAAAAATCTTGGATGTGCGGAATCGGATAGCGGTCGTGGGCTGAAGCATTATTTAATCTGCGGAAATCACCGCACGGGCGCCACGAGCCGTCAGCTTTGGGTACCATGTGCAGGGGTGACGACCAGGCACTGTTGGAACGCCGGACTATGCCCAGCTTTTCCAAGTTGGCGAATTCCTCGCACGCGATGGCCAGTTTAGCTGGGTCCAACCGCCGAGCCTTTGCGAACACAGGGGGGCCAGAAGTGCTTATGAAATGCTCTACCCCGTGTTTGGCAACTGACGCTGAAAATGTAGGGACCGTGAGTGCTGGAAACTGGTTGAGTAATGCATGAAACTTACCACCCGCAGCAGTGACATTGGAATGCTCCGAAGGCAGGGCCACCCGAGCTGTGCAGGAGATAGAATAGAAAGACAATGCATTTATGATACGTCTATTAGCAAGATCAACTAACAAACTGTTTGAGCACAAAAAGTCAGCACCTAGCATGTTGTTGCTAATTGCAGCAACAACGAAGGTCCACTCGAAGTTGCGTCCGTGGAGGGACAGGCGGAGTGTCTTCTCCCCATAGGTTTTGACCGTGGAGCCGTTCGCCGCTAACACCAGGGGCCCGTTGGCTGGCCCCAGTGTGTCCGCGTAGGTAGGCTTGACAAAACTCAGCTGGGAGCCCGTGTCCACCAGGAATTCTTTCCCAGAATTCGCGTCCGTCACGAAAAGCAGCTTGTTCTTCGTGCCGAGAGTCGCAGCTGCTACCGGCTCCCGGTCCTGGCGTTTCCCTGGCGCTGGTACTGGCACGGCGGGATGCATCTGCGGGCTTTGTCGGCGAAACGTCGATGGTAGAAGCAGATGGCGTTGTCAGCTCTACTCCTCCTGGTCTCCGCCGCTGCTGCCGTCAGCGGGTCCGGTGCCGCAGCCTCTGGTCTCCCTCCTTCTCGCGAAGGGGCGGTCATCTCCGCTGCCGCCGTCGTGGCTGTGCGCCGTCTGTGGGAGTCGACGAGCCGTTGCGCCACCTGTCCCAGCTCGTGGTAGTCACGGTTGGCGAGCGACTGCGAGCTGGTCAGGGTAACTCTCACTGCCGGCGGGAGCGTCCTGAGGAAGAGGTGGGCGAAGATAAAACCGTCGTCATCCTCGCCTTTCAGGCTCATCATCTGTGCCATCAGATCCGCTGGCCTGTCTGCTTCTCCCTCAGATAGCACCAGGAGCTTCTCTACACGCTCTTCCTGCGAGGGAGTGAAAGCTCGGATTAAGGCAGCTTTCAGTGTGCCGTACTTGTTGTCTTGGGGTGGGTGGTTGGTCAAACTCTCCACCCGTTGCACTGTGCGGCTGTCCAGCTTCGTGACGACATGGTGGAACTTCGTTGCATCTGCCGAGATACCCCGAAGGTGGAATTGCGCCTCCACAGTGGTAAACCAGGAGCGCGGGTTATGTTGCCAGAAGTCGGGCAGCTGTAGCATGATAGCTGCGTTAACCCGGTTAGCTCCTGCGGAGTCCGGCGTGGAAAGGTTGTCGTCACTGGACATAGTAGTCGTAGGTCACCAGTGTAGAAGATGCCTTATAAACGAGACTGAGTTTATTTCTCAGGAAGCTTTATTGGAAGTCACATCTTCTATCATCAAAGTTCTCAGCATAATAAGAGAAAGAAACACAACTTTCCTCCAGCTTTTATAACCCCCAGAGATACTCAACCCCCACATAGCGTATCTCACACCTTTACCCCCACAGAAGCTCAGTAAACATATGCACCCATAGTCACACATAGCCCTCCAGACTTGCTGGCGTCTCTGCTCTCTTCTCCACCTCAGGGCTCCTGCTGGGACATTGTCTCTGACTTCCTTCTTCCCCCAGCACCCACCTCCTAGCCGAGGTCCCTGCTGGGGCATTGTTCATTTGGACGTTTGACTGTAGGCTCTGCACCGTCGAGCTACTGTATGCCTGTGGGGGAGAATGCGTACCATACAGCATGCTACATATGTGCTTTAAATATGCACCATACCATCTCTTTTTCTACATTTTGAATTGCATACTGAAGAAAATCATACAAATTCATGTCATTAATTTAATGCATTTTTTCTTAATTTTGCAGTGTTGTCATAAAATGTTTTTTAATGTGCATTTGAGATGACTTCAACTTTCATTATTATTACTTGCCTAATTAAAAATGATTAGAAATCAAGTTTGTTCCTCCAACATGTTTTAATTAATTAATTTATTTAGTGTGCATGCGGCTGCTATCATGCACTTTTGCAGCTTTAGTAATATTTTTTTCAGACAAAATTAAGAAACTTGGCAATGATTTAAACCTGAACGATGGTCTGATACACTATAATGTTTCCTATTAGCGACAAGTTAGCATCGTCATTTAGCATTTGCCATTTTATAATTACAGAGAGATGGTGTTAACATGACTTACCTCCAATTAAAATGAGGTTAGAGGACTATCCTCTCTGATGCAGAATGGTGGGAAACAGTCCCACATCCCTGGCACAGAAGTAGCTGCATAACATTAGCTTGCAGTTAGCTGCTGTGGCGCACTGCGGGGGAGATGCAGGGCGGCCAATGACAAGTAGAAACAGATATGTGTCTTTTAAATCCCGATATAAACGATACAGTTTTATATGAAATGGTAGACTTTTTTTATTGCTTCACCGATATATATTTTTATTGTATTTATTGTGTTTAATCTTTATTTATACAGGGTAGTTCCATTGAGAGGCAATCTCTTTTTTTCAAGGACACCCTGTTCACACTCATACAGTTGCACATTCACACCAGGAAGCTGCCCAGTACAGCCACAGACTGACCTGTGGCCACTGAGCAGCTCCACTGTAGCAGTTGGGGATAAGGGTCTTGCTAGAGGGCACCACAGTGGGGTTGAGGGTGGGGCAAACACTGCTATGTTATCTGTTCCACCCAGATCTAATCCTGCCGGTCCAAGGATCGAACCCGCGACCCTGTGCTCACCAGTCCACATCCTAACCATTAGACCATATCGTCATATCGCACAGCCCTAATTGGAAGCATTTTTCATATAGAGGGCACATTGTGGTGAGGGGTCTGGAGGGTCTGCCTCACCAAAAAATGTAACACAGTGGTGTGAAAAAGTGTTTGCCCCCTTTCTGACTTCTGGGGGGTTTTTTGTATGTCACACTTAAATGTTTCAGATCATTAAACAAGTTTAAATATTAGACAAAGATAACACAAGAAAACACAAAATGCCATTTTTAAATGAAGGTGTTTATTATTAAGGGTTAAAAAAAAATCCAAACCTACATGGCCCTGTGTGAAAAAGTGACACTCCCCCCCCCCCCCCCCGGTTAAAACATAAATTAACTGTGGTTTATCACATCGTTGGAAAGCTGAGTTCAATTTCTCTAGCCACACACAGGCATAATTACTGCCACACTTGTTCTCAATAAAGAAATCACTTAAATAGGACCTGCCTGACACAGTGAAGTAGATGAAAATATCCTCAAAGACTAGACATCATGCTACAATCCAAAGAAATTCAGGAACAAGTGAGAAACAAAGTAATTGAGATCTATCAGTCTGGAAAAGGTTAAAAAGCCATTTCTAAAGCTTTGGGACTCCAGCGAATCACAGTGAGAGCCATTATCCACAAATGGTGAAAACATGGAACCGTGGTGAACCTTCCCAGGAGTGGCCGGCCGACCAAAGTTATCCCATGAGTGCAGCGATGACTCATCCAAGAGGTCACAAAAGACCCCACAACAACATCCAAAGAACTGCAGGCCTCACTTGTTTCAGTTAAGGTCAGTGTTCATGACTCCACCGTAAGAAAGAGACTGGCCAAAAATGGCCTGCATGGCAGAGTTCCAAGATGAAAACCACTGCTGAGCAAAAAGAACAGAAAGGCTCATCTCAGTTTTGCCAGAAAATATCTTGATGATCCCCAAGACTTTTGGGAAAATACTCTGTGGACTGATGAGACAAAAGTTGAACTTTTTGGAAAGTGTGTGTCCCATTACATCCGGCATAAAAGCAGCACAGCATTTCAGAAAAGGAACATCATACCAACAGTAAATATGGTGGTGGTAGTGTGATGGTCTGGGGCTGTTTTGCTGCTTCAGGACCTGGAAGACTTGCTGTGGTAAATGGAACCATGAATTCTGCTGTCTATCAAAAAATCCTGAAGGAGAATGTCCGGCCATCTGTTCATGACCTCAAGCTGAAGCACACTTGGGTTCTGCAGCAGGACAATGATCTAAAACGCACCAGAAGGTCCACCTCTGAATGACTTAATAAAAACAAAATGAAGACTTTGGAGTGGCCTAGTCAAAGTCCTGATCTGAATTCGATTAGATGCTGTGGCATGACGTTAAAAAAGGTGGTTCATGCTCGAAAGCCCTCCAGTGTGGCTGAATTACAACAATTCTGCAAAGATGAGTGGGCCAAAATTCCTCCATAGCACTGTAAAAAACCCATTGTCTGTTATTGCAAACGCTTGATTGCAGTTGTTGTTGCTAAGGGTAGCCCAACCAGTTATTGGGTTTAGGGGGCAATCACTTTTTCACACAGGGCCATGTAGGTTTGGATTTTTCCCCTTAATAATAAACACCTTCATTTAAAAACTGTATGTTGTGTTTACTTGTGTTATCTTTGTCTAATAGTTAAATTTGTTTGATGATCTGAAATATTTAAATGTGACAAACATACAAAAAAATGAGAAACGGCTTCCGGTCTGGGCACCGTGGTGGTAGCAGGTTAACGCTGAAGATCCCATCCGTGAAAATACCATGAAAATCAGATTTAACGGATTTATGGAAGAGTGAAAATCAAAAGACAAAGTCATTATGCCTAAAGCAGGGGTGTCAAACTCATTCCATGGAGGGCCAAGACCCTGCAGGTTTTACCTCCACCCAGTGTCTTCAGCAGGTGATTACACTGAATTTTTTCCCACTGATTGCTGATCAGTGAAAACACCTGCCGAAGACACTGGGTGGAGGTAAAACCTGCAGGGTCTTGGCCCTCCATGGAATGAGTTTGACACCCATGGAAAGGAAAACAGAAGAGATCGACATTTACCAGGCCAAGACACACGTTGGCCGGAGAATCTGACCTCGAGGACAATAACCACTAGGAAATAGAGGAGCAAAATGAGGCTAGTAACACTGCTAGCTTAAAAACGATACTTCAAGAATTAAGAGAATTTTGCCAAGAATGTTGGACCGAATTTCGTGAACTTAAAGACGAAATAAAAAGGACAAACAACAGAGTGGACCAGGCTGAGGCCCGAATCATGGAAGCAGAGGAAAGAATAAAAGGGATGGAAGAAACCACGCTGGAATTACTCAAACAACAGACAAGACTGGAGGCTAAGCTAACCGACCTGGAAGGAAGACTAAGAAGGGACAACATAAGAATTCATGGTCTGAAAGAAGGAGTTGAGGATGGTTTCACCACAATGGCTGCATGCGTGGAAACCATACTGCGAGAGAAGTTGGAAATTCCCCAATCCACCGATTTGAAAATAGAAAGGGCGCACCATTCATTAGCCCCAAGGCCGTCGGCGGAAGCTCCCCCACGATCGATGGTGGTGAAGTTTTCCAACTTCAGAACAAAAGAAGAGGTTTTGAGACTGGCTTGGCAGAAAAAAAGGATTTATGCACCAAGAAAGAAAAGTTTTTGTGGCGCATGACTATGCCCCGGAGGTCCTTAAAAAGCATCGGGAATACAATGACGCTAAAAGGGTACTAAGAGAGAAGAAACTGCACTTTCAAATTCCATTTCCGGTGAAGCTGAGGGTTTTTTTACGGGGAAGAGACATGTCTCTACAACTCGGCGGAAGAGGCAACCAGGGATATGGCGAGAAGAGGGCTCCCAGTAATGGTGTATAAACCCGCAGCAGACCCGATCGAAAGAATCAAGGCTCAAATGTGGTGCACACAGACTCTCAAAATCCACGGGCCAGCAGCGGGAAACCCAGTGCCAGGGCTATAAGGAAAAACTGGACGCTTTCAGGAGGGAATAACGATATTTTTAGTCAATCTGCACGTCCAACCCTCCTCCTACAAGGTAACAGACATTAAAGGAGATGCAGAATCAGCAAATATGAAGTGGTAAAATATTTCATGGAACAGTCATAATATTAGAAACAAATAAGTCTTTAAAAAAAAAAAAAACTTGTTAAAATAGAAATGTGACGATGAACCACATGAACTCTCCACACTAACAAATACTGTATTAACGTGATTGTTTGCTGTGATGGTGGTGGGAGGTTGCACACAATTTCATAGGGTATAGGCATAAAAAAAAAAAATCATTACAAGTTCAGATTGGGATCTGAAAATCACGTTAAAAACATGGGACAACTTACAGGGGTAAGAGAGGGCCCTCAACACGTAACAAAGTTTGAGGAATTTCCCTCAGAGCCAACGCACCATCAAGGCTCTTCTAAGGTCACTAAAAAGACCTCAGTTCAGGAAGATCATTTGACAGTTTTTTGTTTTAAGGTTTTATATACTATGTTCTTAATGTTTTTATGTTCTTAATGTTCTTTCAGTTTTTGAGTAGCATAAAAGGGGGCCACTATACTGTTATACTAAATAAGACAATACAATGGAGAAACAGGGTGCAACCAAAATAATCTCATATAATGTAAAAGGGATCCTGAATCCAGTTAAAAGATCCAAGATTCTAGGCAAAATGAAAAAAGACAAAGCAGGAATAATATTTTTACAGGAGACCCACCTAACAGACTTGGAGCACACTAAACTTAATAGACAAGGGTTTAAACTGATCTCTTCATCTTCATATAAGTCAGGGAGGAGGAGGGGGGTAGCGACATTGATCTCAACCAAAATTATATTTGAAAAAAATTCACAACACAAAGATAAAGAAGGGAGATTTAGCATGGTACTTGGTTGGCTAGAGGGAGAAGATATCACCCTGTTGAATGTACGTATATGCACCTCCAGGGGCTAACTGGAAATTTTATAAAAATGTATTTGACCTAATGATAACTAAAGCCCAAGGTTTAGTGATATGTGGTGGAGACTTCAGTCGAAGACTGAATCCATACTGGGATGCATCAGGTAATTCTCCACATCAAAATAACACTCAAAGTAGAAAAAACTAGGATGCTACTAAATGAATTGGGAATCTGTGATGTGTGGAGGGAATTCAACCACAGTGTAAAAGATTATACGTTTTACTCAGCACCACATTCATCATACTAGGGATGTGATTTTTCCCCTAATTCGCGGAATTCCGCTTTTTTTATCTTACAAAATTAAAAAAAAAAAATTCCCTTAGTAATCCCCTAACAGCGCGCCTGACTTGATGCTGATCGTCCTTAAAAAAAAAAATAAATAAAATTCACGGCGTGCCTGATTTGATGCTGATCGTCCTTAAAAAAAAAAAATCCTTTAGTAATCCCCTAACGACGCACCTGATTGGCTGATGCTGATCGTCCTTGCAGTGACCAATGAACGCGGCTGTTTCTTATCTTAATCCTATTTTTATTCTTAATCCTTTGTTTTCCTCGGTCTCCCATAGCGGACTTGCATTGCAGTGATGTCGGTGGTTGAACGTAAAGATGCTCCGAGAGTCAAAGAAATTGACAAGATCGTGAAAAACAAATTTGGTTGGGATTGGCTAGAAAAGGAGATTGCAACAGATGTTGGTAAGACAACTGTGACAAATTTATTGAGCGATTTCATACGGAAAATCGACCGTGCTGGGAAGGCGATATGCACGTGGTGTAACGACACCATTGACTATGGTGGAAGAGGATTTAAGTCTTTCGAGAGTCATGCTAAGAGCAGAAAACATGCACAACAGGTGAAATCGAGGTCCACTAATTATTCAATTGCTGGAACTTTCGGTGTTCAGAAAAAACCATCGAAACCATACGGCCTCCACCCTTTGTTAACGACACGATCGGACCCGGAAATCGAAAGGAAGGATCCACCCCAACAACCAGTGCCAGTTGCGGATAGAGTAGTGAATTTTGAGGTATGTGAAGATATATTTTTGTATACATGTCATCTAGTTAATATTTTCTTCATCTTGCCTGCTGAAGATGTTTTGGACTTTATTTAATAAATATTTTTAACGCCACACGTACTTAGAATTACGTTTATGTTTGTGCTTTTCTGTCTTCCCTAATTAATATTCAATTCAATTCAATTCAATTCAACTTTATTTATATAGCGCCATTTCACAACAACAGTCATCTCATAGCACTATCAACTGTAGGGAGGACCCCCACAGTTGCAGAAAGACCCCAGCAATCAGGCGATCCCCTGTGAGCAAGCACTTGGCGACGGTGGAGAGGAAAAACTCCCTTTTAACAGGAAGAAACCTCCAGCAGAACCAGGCTCAGGGAGGGGCAGTCATCTGCTGCGACTGGCTGGGGGGTGAGGGGATAGAGAAGAAGAAAAGAACAGACATGTAGAGAGCAAACAGCACGATGGGGACTCAATCTATGGGAGAGAACAAACAAATGTTAATGACCAGCAAAAAAAAAAAATATATTTCCTAGAGAGTGAAGAAAGGAGTGAGGCCCAGTGCATTACTGGAGGTCCCCCGGCTGACTAAACCTATTAGCAGCATAACTAAGGGAGGGTTCAGAAAACACATGATCCCTCCCTAATTGTAGGCTATATCAAAAAGGTAGGTTTTAGCCCTATTCTTAAAAACAGAGATCGAGTCTGACTCCCGAATCCAGATTGGCAGCTGATTCCACAGGAGAGGAGCTTGATAACTGAAGGCTCTGCCTCCCATTGTACTTTTGGAGATTCTAGGTATTACAAGTAAACCTGCATTTTGGGAGCGTAGTGCTCTGTTAGGATGATACGGTAGTATCAGATCTTTTAAATAAAAAGGAGCCTGATTGTTTAGAGCTTTGTAAGTAAGAAGAAGGATTTTAAACTTAATTCTAAACTCTATGGGAAGCCAATGAAGGGAGGCCAGAACCGGAGAGATATGATCTCTCTTTCTAGTACCTGTTAAAACTCTTGCTGCAGCATTTTGGATCAGCTGAAGACTTTTTAAAGATGTTTTAGGACAACCTGATAATAAAGAATTACAATAATCTAATCTCGAGCTAACAAAAGCGTGGATCAGCTTCTCAGCATCACTCTGAGACAAGATGCTCCTAATCTTGGCAATATTACGCAAATGATAGAAGGCAGTCTTAGAAACAAATTTAATATGTGAATTGAAGGACAAATCCTGATCAAAAATAACTCCAAGGTTCCTCACAGAGCTATTAAGAGAAAGAGTAACTGCATCCAAACTGAAAGTTTGATTTGGAAAGGAATTTCTAAGGTTTTTTGGACCAACAAGAATGACTTCAGTCTTATCTGAATTTAATAGCAGGAAATTACAAGTCATCCAAACTTTGATTTCCTTAAGACAGGCTTCTAACTTGGCTAATTGATTAGTATCATCTGGCTTCATTGACAGGTATAATTGTGTGTCATCTGCATAACAGTGAAAATGTATACAGTGCTTTCTAATAATGTTGCCTAACGGAAGCATATATAAACTAAAAAGAGTAGGGCCAAGCACAGATCCCTGTGGAACTCCATGACTAAGCTTTGAGCTGAGAGAAAACTCATCATTTACATGAACAAACTGGAACCTATCAGATAAATAAGATCTAAACCACTGCAACGAAGTTCCATTAAGTCCAACATAGTGTTCTAATCTATCAAGTAGAATATTATGATCAATAGTATCAAAAGCTGCACTAAGATCTAAAAGGACAAGTACAGAAACTAGTCCATTATCAGATGCAATGAGGAGGTCGTTAGTGACCTTCGCTAAGGCTGTTTCAGTGCTATGATGGATTCTAAACCCAGATTGAAACTCCTCAAATAAACCATTTCCCTGCAGGTGGTCAAATAATTGCATAGCAACAACTCTTTCTAAGATTTTTGAAATGAAAGGGAGATTAGAGATTGGTCTATAGTTAGCTAAAGTTCCTGGATCTAGCGTTGGCTTTTTGAGTAAGGGTTTAATTACAGCCATTTTAAAAGCCTGCGGTACATGGCCTAAAGTTAATGAAGAATTGATTATATGAAGAATAAAGCTACCAATAAGTGGGAAGACTTCTTTAAATAACCTGGTAGGAATAGGGTCTAAAAGACAAGTTGAAGGTTTGGATGAGGAAACTATTTTGTCTAACTCACAAAGGTCGATTGGAGTAAACTCATCAAGACAGACATCAATAGAAGGAGTTGTAGTAGTTACAGTATTTAAGTTAACTGTGGGAAGAATCTGATTGATTTTATCTCTGATGGATGAAATTTTATTATTGAAAAAGTTCATAAAGTCCTGACTAGTAAGCTCTAAGGGGATGCTAGGATTGACAGAGTCCTGACTCTTTGTCAACCTGGCTACAGTACTGAAAAGAAACCTGGGATTATTCTTGTTCTCTTCTATTAATGCAGAGTAATAACTCGTTCTAGCTTTTCTAAGAGATTTTTTATAAATTAAAAGATGATTTCTCCAAGCTAAATAGATTTCATCTAAATTAGTAGAGCGCCATTTTCTTTCTAATTGACGAGTCTTCTGTTTTAAGCTACGAGTTTCTGTGTTGAACCAAGGAGTTAAAAATCTCTGATTAGACTTTTTCTTTTTTAAGGGGGCCACCAAGTCTAGAGCCTGATGTAGAGAAGCTGAAACACTATCCACCATGTTATCAATTACAGAAGGAGCAAGATGTCTATAGCTTATTTCCGTTGTGTTGACACATGGCATAGAGGAAACAATCTGCATAAATTTGGAAACAGCATCATCTGAGAGGCATCTACTGTGATAATATTTTTCTTTAGGAGCCAAATAGTCAGAAATAGTAAAATCAAAGGTTAACAGACAATGGTCTGACAGTACAGGGTTATGAGGAGACACTACCAGATTTTCTATTTCTATGCCATATGTCAGAACAAGGTCCAATGTATGGTGGAGGTAATGAGTAGAATTTCCTACTTTCTGAGAAAACCCAATCGAGTCTAATATTGAATTAAAAGCCACATTAAGGCAGTCACTATCTACATCCACATGTATATTAAAGTCCCCTACTATAATTATTCTATCAGATTTCAGCACTAAATCAGCTAAGAAATCAGGAAATTCGGATAAAAATTCTGAATAGGTTGATGGGGGACGATAAACTATGGCAAATAAAATTGGGTTTAACCTGGAATTGCTAAAGTGCCCAATACTGAGGACCAGGCCCTCAAAGGAATTATAACATGTTTTTTGCTTTACATTAACTAGTAATTTGGAATGGTAAATTGCTGCTACTCCTCCTCCACGACCAGAACTTCTGGGATTTTGACAGTTTAAATAACCAGAGGGAGTTGATTCATTTAAACCAACATAATCCTCTTGTCCTAACCAAGTCTCTGTAAGGGAAATTAAATCAATCTGATGATCAATTAACAGATCATGGACTAACAGAGACTTGGGAGTTAGAGACCTAATATTTAATAAACCACATTTAATTTTTAAATTATGAGGAGGAACAGAGGCCAAATCATTCAATTTAGAGGCTTTATGTTTAATTTGAGTTTTACCAATATTTTGCTTTATCACTTTGGGATGCTTATACATTATATTTTTATTTACTTTGGAGGGAGCAGACAACGATTCTCTGATGGGGAAGACAGGGGCTAAGTTGAGGGGTGGCGGATGAAGAGGAGCTGCAGAGAGGCGTGTAAGACTGCGACTCTGCTTCCTGGTCCCAACTCTGAGTAGTCACGGTTTTGGAAATTTGGATAAAAAAGATGCCAGATTGTTAGATAAATGAGAAGCACCATCCAAAGTGGGATGAATGCTGTCTCGTCTCATAAGACCAGGTTTTCCCCAAAAAGAGCTCCAATTGTCAATGTAGCCCACGTCATTTTTAGGACACCACACAGACAGCCAGCGGTTCAAGGATGACGAGCGACTAAACATGTCATCACTGGTCAGATTGGGGAGAGGCCCAGAGAATACTACAGTGGCAGACATCGTTTTTGCAAAGTCACACACCGATTCTACATTAAGTTTCGTGACTTCCGACTGCCGGAGACGGATGTCATTAATGCCGGCGTGAATAACAATTGTGGAATATTTACAGTTACTTTTAGCCAGCATTTTCAAAAAATGCTGGCTAAAGCATCAATCCATATCAATCCATATCTGATATATATATATATCAGATATGGATTGATGTTGAGGAGAAAAAAATAGCAAAACAATTTAGTTAGATTACTTTTATGATTCCAAACAGTTTGAAATTGACAGTGCACAGTGTACATTGACTAATAACTTATGAATATTTCTAAGACTTAGATACATCAGTGATTGTGCAAAATCAACTACTCAAGACTCAATGGAGATTGAAACTGATGATCTGAAATAAATGCTGAAATTATAAAAAGTAATGGTATGTTGGAATTTTATTTCTATTATGGAATAGATAAAATTAACTGATTTTGATTTGATCAAGTGTTAAAGCATGTGATGGATAATGCTTGTTGGAATATTTTAGGAATGCTATCTTCTTGGAACATAAGTCAATATTATACAGTAATACGTGGCATTCAGCTGTTTGTTTTATGTCATTTAAGCACAGTTCTGGTACTTAAAAATCATAAAAACCCAAGAGCTTCGGAGGGCTATGCCCCCTGAACCCCCCCCCCCCCCCACACACACACACACACACACCGGGGCTCTGCCCCGGACACCGCTGGGGGACTGCGTCCCCCAGACCCCGTGCAAAATTTTCAGATAATTTCACCAACCCCGAATCACATCCCTATCACACTCAAGGATTGACTATTTTTTTTATGTTTAATAGAGACATTGGAAGAGTAAAAACATGTAAAATAGGACTGATGGATCTCTCTGACCAAAGTCCGATCTATATGGACTTAAATATCCAAAAATGCACAAATAATACATTTTCTTGGAGGTTAAATTCAAATGTGCTGAAAGGACCACTGAAAGATGAATTGGAATCAGATATTCTCAGGTATTTTTGGAAGAAAATGATAATGGAGAAGTATCCCCTTTAATACTGTGGGACGCATGCAAAGCTGTAATAAGGGGAAAGATCATCGTAAAACTGGCACTCCAAAAGAAATTGAGACAAGAAAAACTAATCACATTAGAGTCAGAACTTAAGAAACTAGAAAAAGAGCACAAAGACAACACTCATTCTAATGACTCGCCCAAAATTAAGGAAATAAAAAAAACAAATAAATGAGATCTACACAATAGAAATCCAGAAGGAACTTACATTTTTGAAACAAAAATACTATGAAGCAGGCAGTAAATCGGCAAAATTGCTAGCCTATAAATTGAGGAAACATCAAACAGAAAGAGCAATCTACAAAATCAGAGACCCAGTATCAAAGGAAATAAAATTCAGAATTCAGGATATTCTTAAAAGCTTCGAGAATTACTACAAGAACTTATACTCCCACAAAAAACATAAAAACGCATCCGAGGCATTCCTAAACACATTAAACCTTCCCCAACTTACGGAGTCACAAAACACTACTGTCAGAAATACAACCTAAAGAATTGGAAAAAGCAATTATGAAACTTAAAGCTAACAAATCCCCAGGAGCAGATGGCTATACAGCAGAGTGGTACAAAACCTTTAAACAGCAACTATCTCCTCTCCTCCTGAAAACATTTAACTATGTCCTCCACACAGGGGAAATCCCCCTTCCTGGAGAGAAGGGGCCATTGCAGTCATACCTAAACCTGATAAGGATAAACTAGACTGCTCCAACTACAGACCAATCAGTGTGTTAAATCAGGACTATAAACTTTTTACCGCTATCCTTGCCAAAAGGTTAGAAAATATACTGACAGACTTAATTCATTTAGACCAAACAGGTTTTATAAGACAAAGACAGACACAAGATAACATTAGACGCACTTTACACATAATTCATCATATTAAAAAGATATAATTTAAATACAGCCATATTGGGATTAGATGCTGAAAAAGCATTTGATTCGGTTGACTGGTCTTTCCTATATAGAATCTTATCCAGTTTCAATTTTCATAACAACTTCATTAAAACTATCCAGGCATTATATAAAAAACCAACAGCTAAAATAAGGATTAACGGTAAATTATCATCATCTTTTGAACTGGAAAGAGGATGTCGTCAGGGTTGCCCCTTGTCTCCACTGCTCTTTGCAGTCTTCATAGAACCTCTGAGCCAATGGATAAGACAGAATCAAAAAATTCAACGTATTACACTTTGTCAGAAGGAACATAAAATAGCACTCTTTGCTGATGACATTTTAATATACCTGGGGAAGCTGGACACCTCTTTTCCAGAACTAATCTCAGTTTTTTCAGAGTATGGAGAGTTATCGGGATACAAATTAAACATGCATAAAACCCAAATTTTAACATTCAACTATAACCCAAATCAGTATTTACTAAGCAAATTCAAAACTAACTGGGAGATGGAATCTATGAAATATCTGGGGGTCAATATCCCGAAACAACTCGACAAAATTATAACACTAAACTATGATCCACTGATGGCAAAAATAAAATCTGATCTAGCAAGATGGAATATGATACCATTCTTGGGTACTGCACAAAGAATTGAAGCAGTCAAAATGAATATACTTCCACGTCTTCTATACCTTTTCCAAACAATACTGGTAGAACCTTCCAACAAAACATGGCAAGAACTGGACAGAAGGATCTCAAGATTCATATGGCAGGGCAAGAGACCAAGAATCAGATATAGAACCCTACAGCTAAACAAAGACAAAGGTGGGCTTGCGCTGCCAAATATCAGGGACTATTTTAAAGCCGCGCAAATTAAAACTTTAATAGAGATATGTAACCCAGTCTACACTGCACAATGGAAGGAGATAGAATGCCAAATAACAAGTGACATCCCCCTACAGGCGATAATAGGGAATAATGCCTTACCTAAACTTTTGAATAACACTAACCCGTGGATAGAGACCCCACTAAAAATTTGGTTTAAGATAGACAGAGAGAATCAAACTAAAGAACCCTATCAATTATTGCAATGGATTTCCTATGATCAGGATTTTACTCCTAATAAAACAGACACTAGATTTAAAAAGTGGAAAGAGAACGGAATGATAAAATATTACGATTTTTTTAAAGAGCAAACTTTAAGAAGTTTTGAAGATTTGAAAAAAACAAGGTCTAGTAAATCAAGACCTTTACAGGTTCTTTCAGCTTAGACACCACATAAGAAAAATACTTAAAAAGAAGGATTTGGAAAGGGCCGAGTCAGGTGTTCTGAAGGTTTTCTTAATGGCATATAAAGGGATCCCAGGGATCAGATACATTTCTAAAATATACCATGGTCTTCAAGATTTAAAAGGAGACAACATCATATATAAAGGAGAGATGGGGAAAAAGAGGGGAATTTCACTTTACAACTGGAAATATGGGAAAAGCTAAATAAACAACAATGGAAAAGTACTTCATCCCTGCTGCGGAGAGAATTTGGATGGAAAAATTTGGTAAGATTTTTTCAGAACACCTGCACAAAACAAATTTACTCGTAAAGGGGTGAATTGTTGGCGCTTGTGTGGTGAAAAGACTGCAAATCATTTTCATGTGTTTTGGTCATGCCCAGTTATCCACCAATATTGGGCCAATGTACAGACAATATTGGGGAAAATATTCAAAGTAACAGTTCCCTTTTCTTTTGTAACTTTGTATTTGGGTTTACTACCAGAATCACTGGAAAGACGAGGAGAAAAATACTTATTCACTGTTTTAATATTGGCAAGTAAAAAAGCTCTAACAAAAAAATGGATGTCGAAAGACTGTCCTACACCTGAAGATTGGATTAACGTGATTCAGGACATTTATTTGATGGAAAAGTTGACATTTGCACTGAGACAGGACATGGATGGGTTCTTGAACTTTTGGCAACCCTGGAACGCCTATGTGTCTTCCATCAGATCTAATCTTGCACAAACACCATTTCAATAATGGCACTTCTCTTTGTTCCAACGCTACTCAGATTCTCTTTTATTTTTCTGCTCTTTTGTTTTTTGTTTTTTTAATTTTTCTTTTCTTTCACTTAAAAAAAGGGTTTTGTAATAATTTTTTTTCCAATATTGTCAGAAAACAAAAAAAAAAAAGAAAAAAGGGGAATATGTGATGAAAATGTAAACAATGCAATGCTGTAATGACATGTATACCCTTTACAAAAAGTTAAATAAAAAAAAATGAGAAACAAGGAAGGGGCAAATACTTTTTCACACCACTGTACCTCTGTGTCATTGGCTGCTATGGGCATAAAAGGAAAGAAACTCATGGTGTGGTCCCCATCCTCTCCTGACCTCAGTCCTACTGAGAACCTTTGGAGGCTTTGGAGGCTGCAAGCTCCCATCTCTCCAGGACCTGTACATCTCCAGGACCCGGAGGCGTGCTGGCCGGATCATAGCCGATCCTTCACATCCTGGTCACGTGCTGTTTGCCCCCCTCCCCTCAGGTAGAAGGCTTCGGTCCATTCAGACTAAAACCTCCCGGCACATGAACAACTTTTTCCCCTCTGCCATCAGACTGCTGAACACTAAGTGACTTTTGACTCTCGTGCACTATGTACAGCAGCTCAACCAGACTCATGTCATTCATCACTGTTTTTCTGTTGCATTATTGACTGCACTATGTGGTACTTCACATTATCTGCTACATGCTAATTTTTTAAACTGCCTTGACTAGTACTACTCATTATTACTAGTATTATTATTATTATTACTTATTATTACTTATTTTTCTACACTTATTGCACATTTCTAGTCCTTTAGTTTTTTAGTTTATCCCTTTTTCTCATTATGTTTTTAATGTTGCAGCATGGCACCGAGACAAATTCCTAGTTTGTGTATCACATGAACAATGGCAATAAACCTGATTCTGATTCTGATTCTGATTCTGAGTATCCTCAAGCAAAAGATCTATGAGGGTGGGAGGCAGTTCACATCAAAACAGCAGCTGTGGGAGGCTATTCTGACATCTTGCAAAGAAATTCAAGCAGAAACTCTCCAAAAACTCACAAGTTCAATGGATGCAAGAATTGTAAAGGTTATGCCACAAAAGGGGTCCCATGTTAACATGAAACTTAGCCTGTTGAGATGTTTTTGATTGAAATAGCTTTTGATTTCAATAAATATGACCTCCTAATGCTGCAAATTCAACAAATGATCATTTTCAGTTCTTTACAACCAATATTTTTTTTGAAACTCTGTTGTACACAATAATTTGGAACAGTGCATTTTGAGTTTTTTTATTTTTGCAAAAAAATAAATAAACCCAGCCACAGGGGGTGCACAAGCCAGTGTACTCCTAGTGCCAGTCCCAAGCCTGGGTAAATGGGGAGTGTTGTGCCAGGAACAGTATCTGATGTAAAACCTTTGCCAAATCACTCATGTGGATCACAACAAATGAGACTTTAATACTGGATAGGTCGAGGCCTGGGTTAACAATGACCCCCACCGGTGCTGTTAACTGACAGGGTGCCGGTGGAAACTGTGCTGCTGTTGGTCGAAGATCGAGGAGGAGGAGAGGGGTAATGTGTGTTAGAAGGGAGAGAGTAAAGGAAAGGTAGAAGTGTGGAGGTGAGAATAGGGACGTTTAATGTAGGGACTATGACTGGTAAAGGCAGAGAGTTGGCTGATATGATGGAGAGAAGAAAGGTAGACATACTGTGTGTTAAAGAAACCAGATGGAAGGGGAGTAAGTTTGGGGCATTGGAGGTGGATTTAAACTGTTCTACCATGGTGAATGAAGATAGGAAGAGAAATGGAGTAGGAGTAATCTTGAAGGAAGAGTATGTGAAGAGTGTTCAGGAGGTAAAGAGGGAGTCTTTACCTCCTGTCAAGTCAAAGGTGTGATATTGAATGTTGTCAGTGCATATACCCCACAAGTTGGATGTCAGGTAGAAGAGAAAGAGGAATTCTGGAGTAAGTTGGATGAAGTGGTAGAGAGTGTTCCCAGGGGGGAGAGAGTGGTGATTGGAGTGGACTTTAATGGGCATGTAGGTGAAGGGAACAGAGGTGAGGAGGAGGTTCTGGGTAGGCATGGTCTTAAGGAGAGAATTGTGGAAGGACAGATGGTTGTGGATTTTGCTAAAAGGATGGAAATGGCTGTGATGAACACATACTTTAAGAAGAGAGAGAAACATAGGGTGACTTAGAAGAGTGGAGGAAGGTGCACATAGGTGGACTACATCCTATGCAGAAGGAGAAATCTGAAAGAGCAGACTGCAAGGTGGTGGCAGGGGAAAATGTAGCTAGACAGCATTGGATGGTAGTCTGTAGGATGACTTTGGAAAGTAAGAAGAGGAAGAGAGTGAAGGCAGAGCCAAAGATTAAGTGGGGAAGTTACAGAAGGAAGAATGTCACACAGAGTTCAGGAAGGAGTTGATACAGGCCCTGAGTGGTAGGGAAGAATTACCAGATGACTGGAAAAGTACAGCAAAAGTATTGAGGAAAACGAGTTGAAAGGTATATGGTGTATCCAGTGGTCAGAATCCAAAGAAAGAGGTTAGCAAAGGAAAATGGGACAGTTAGGGAGATGAAAAAGTAGACAGGAGTATTTGGAATCTAGATGCATGGCAAAGAAAGAGGTGGCGAAGGCATAGGAAAAGGCGTATAGTGAGTTGTATGAGAGGCTAAACACAAAGGATGGAGAAAAGGACTTGTATCGATTGGCTAGACAGAGAGATCGAGCTGGAAAGGATGTGTAGCAGGTTAGGTTGATTAAGGACAGAAATGGCAATGTACTAACAAATGACGAGACTGTGTTGAGAAGGTGGAAGGAGAACTTTGAAGAACTGACGAATAAAGAGAGAGAGAGAGAGAGAGAGAGAGAGAGAGAGAGAGAGAGAGGATGGATGAAGGAGTTTTGAGTTTTAAAAAATGCCTTTATTGCACAATTCAAAAAAATGTAAGAGCACCAATATCATTCCACCAAGTGTCTCACATTGCAAAAGTGCAAACATAACTCATCCCCCTCCCCCACAGAACACAAAGTATTCCCTGCAGTCCATCTATTCCACATTGCCAGTGTCAGTAGTCCAATTCGTCCTTGTAGTCCATGCAAAGAAGAGCCACAGGCCTCCAGTTCTTAAGCTAGGCCAAGTCCCCTTCCTTCGGCAGAAGAGATAGCACTGCGCGCCCGCAGCCAGTCCCGTAACAGTCAATTCGAACATCATAAAAGTCTGATCCAATAATATCCCACAAGTGCTTAAAAAAGTCAGAAGAAAGACCGTCAGGTCCAGGTACACGTCCCAGAGACATTTTGAAGACTTTCAAAGAGTTGGTGTTGAGAGTATATGCAACAAGGTTCTGCACCAAACAGGGCCCCGTAAAAATCCACTGCATCTGCTGATTTGTAGTCCTTTGACCATGTGGGATTTTTAAGCAAGTCATCTTTGCAGCAGGCTCGTCCAGATTGTAGAAATAAGATGTTGGGGCATCCATGTCCTGCAGGCGAGTAAACCGTGCCCTTGTAGTCCGTCCTCCAGTTTTTAAGCCAGGCCAAGTCCCTGTCCTTGGGCAGCAGAGATAGTACTGCACGCCGGCAGGAGACCGGTAAAGATCCAGTTCTGTAACAGTCAATTAGAAACGTCATAAAAGTCTGATCCAACAATATCCCAAAAATGCGCAAAACAGGCAGAGGAACGACCGTCATTTATTCCTTCTGTCGGGCGCGCTTGACCTGTTGTCCCCCTGCTGCTTTACGCAGGGCTGTTAGGTGCTTTTTGAGGCGAAAACGTTTCCTTTCATCCAGGAGGTCAAGACCAACCTGCCTTCTCAGCACATTAACGGACTTAATAAATGTATCAGTGTCACTGAAGTAATCAGTGACTTTAATGGCCCTGTTATAGGTTTCATCCAGAAAAGCATTTATTTCTTCCAGTGAATACAAACTCGTGTTTGTACTGCAAGTTGCCCCAATAGACTCATTATTAGACACAGTGTCGGAATCAGATTCCATTTCCTCGTCAGCACAACTCAGCTGACTGTTTGATTCAGCTGGCCCAGTGGATTCATCATGAGCCATATTTTCCTGGATGCCACCCACAGCAGCTGACTGGCGTTGTTCCTTCTCCTGATCTGAAACGGTAGCAGCCTCCGGAAGCACAGCCGCTGATGTCACACAGCGAGATTCTGACGCACCATCAGTGACTGTTTGGGCGCCATCACCAGTGGCGCTCCCAGCCGTAAGGTGGGCTGTGGGCGCCACAGCCGGGCTGTCCACAGACACAGCGGCAGGCTCCAGAGCAGGACCAGCGGAAGGCCCCGCAACGTCATCCGTAGTAGCGGCGGGAGCGGAGGCCGCACCGCCGGCCTCAGCTGCGGCGGAAGGCCACGCCGTCCGCAGCAGCGGTGTGAGCGGAGGGTGCACCGCCGGCTCCAGCCGCGGCTCCATCAGAGCTCCCCGGCCGCTGCCTGTGCGGACAAGCAAACCGTTTATGGCCCACGTCTCCACATTCAAAGCACTTCATCTGTCCTGAGCTCGCATACACCATGTAGGAGCCGTCCCCGTGTTTGAGCCGGAAGGACACTTCCAGAGTTTCAGTTGGCGAGTCCAAAAACATGAACACCTGTCGCCTGAGTGATTTCACATGTTTTAACTTGGTATCCTTGCACCCCAAGGTCACAGTTCTAAACGAGCCCGCAAACTTCCCAAATCTGTGGAGCTCTGTCGCCAACTGCTCGTCAGTGATGAAAGGTGGAACACCTGAGACGGTGATACGCGTTGATGGGACAGATAAGGGGGACACCTGTACATACGTATCCCCGATAACAACACCGCTTCCAATCAGAGTGTGGACATCCTCCTCAGCAGCCAGAAACACAACTACAGCTCTGTTCATTTGGGATGCAAAGCAGATCGCATCATGGCCCACCTGCTCGCCCACAGCCAGAAGGACCTTCTCCACAGTAACACTGCTGTCCGGGGGAACGATCCGCACCCCCACAAAGAAGTCCCAAGGATTAGCAAGGCAGAAGTGAGGGCAGCTTTGAAGACGATGAAGAATGGAAAGGCGGTAGGTCCAGATGACATACCTGTGGCGGTATGGAGATGTTTAGGAGAAATGGCAGTGGACTTTTTAACCAGATTGTTTAACACAATATTGGAGAGTGAGAGGATGCCGGAGGAGTGGAGAAGAAGTGTTTTGGTACCAATTTTCAAGAACAAAAGTGATGCTCAGAGTTGTAGTAACTACAGAGGCATAAAGTTGATCAGTCACACCATGGAGATATGGGAAAGAGTTGTTGAAGCCAGGTTAAGAGGAGAGATGACTATCAATGAGCAGCAGTATGGTTTCATGCCAAGAAAAAGTACTACAAATGCATTGTTTGTGCTAAGAGTACTGATGGAGAAGTATAGAGAAGGGCAGAAGGAGTTGCACTGCATCTTTGTGGCTCTAGAGAAAGCATATGATAGGGTGCCAAGAGAGGAAGTGTGGTACTGTATGAGAAAGTCAGGAGTGGCAGAGAAGTATGTGAGGATGGTGCAGAACATGTATGAGGAATGCAAGACAGTGGTGAGGTGTGCTGTAGGAGCAACAGATGGATTCAAGATGGGGGTGGGGTTACATCAAGGATCAGCTTTGAGTCCCTTCTTGTTTGCCATGGTGATGGACAGGCAGACAGATGAGGTCAGGCAGGAGTCTCCGTGGACCATGATGTTTGCAGATGACATTGTGATCTGTAGTGAGAGTAGGGAGCAGGTGGAAGAGAATCTGGAGAGGTGGAGGTATGCTCTAGAGGGAAGAGGAATGAAAGTCAGTAGAAGCAAGTCAGAATACATGAATGTGAATGAGAGGGAGGCAGGTGTAACAGTGAAGATGGAAGGAGTAGAGGTAGTGAAAATAGATGAGTTTAAATACCTGGGGTCAACCATCCAAAGCAATGGAAAATGCACAAGAGAGGTGAAGAAGAGTGCAGGCAGGGTAGAGTGGGTGGAGACGAGTGTCAAGAGTGATTTGTGACAGAAGGGTAGCAGCAAGAGTGAAAGGGAAGATTTACAAGATGGTAATGAGACCTGTTATGATGTATGGTTTGGAGACAGTCATGCTGACAAAAAGACAGGAGATGGAGCTGGAGGTGGCAGAGTTGAAGATGCTAAGATTTTCATTGGGAGTGACTAGGAGGGACAAGATTAGAAATGAGTATCAGAGGGACAGCTCAGGTTGAGTGGTTTGGAGACAAAGAGGGGCAAGGCTGAGATGGTTTGGACATGTGCAGAGGAGGGATAGTGGATATATTGGATAAAGGATGTTGAAGATGGAGCTGCCAGGTAGGAGGAAAAGAGGAAGACCACAGAGAAGATTCATGGATGTAGTGAAGGAGGACATGGAGAGGGTTGATGTTACAGAGGAAGATGCAAGGGATAGGGTGAGATGGAGGCAGATGATCTGCTGTGGCAACCCCTAAAGGGAGCAGCTGACAGAAGAAGATTTTTGCAGAAAAATAGTTATCATTGGGAGGTTTGTTCAATAAAATTTGAATTATGCTCCAACGGTTGATAACTTGAAAGTTATACTGACTGTCATTTGCATTGACTATTTAGGAAAATCAGAGACAAATACTGTATCATTTGCATAATTTTTTGGAACGTGGTGTAACATGTGGACTGCTTTTGTTTATTTATACTTCAGATTGTATAATTTGGGGGAAACAGTCTAAGTTGTCTATAAACTATTACAAAAACTATGAAAATTTAAAGTATAAACAACATATGCTACACAATTTTTCAATGAGAACAACTAGTTCTTGCAACTGCTAGTATGATACTGTAATACCTGTATGTCATTCATGAATTGCCCATTTTAGCATCATATATGGGTGACCATTTCAAAGTTAATTTTCAGGACTTATATCTCAAAATCGGGAATGGTAACCACTAAATTCATGATCAACACACCCAAGTTGTGTTAAAAGACCTCTTTACCAACTTTTTTACACAAAATGCCTTAACCTTCCTTAAAATGGCCCTTTTCTGATTTTCCGTCCTAATACTCTGACAGTCTTTTTAAAGCTGCTCTTTATGTCATAATCCATTTAAATCTGTTCATTATGAGTTTAAACAATGTACCTGCCAATCGATATTCTGAATATTTACCTAATATAGCTAAAAAATTCTGTTAATACCTTAGATTGTCAAAGCTGCCATTCATACACCATTATAGAAAGGCCATTGTTTGGAACTATTTTGTGCTCCATGAACCACGTGACTGGGCAGTGGCGAGATCAAAGCGTGTCACAACTCTTATATTCTACAGCGCTGGGTCAGAGATCAAATCAATAATAAAAAAGGAATTACAGAAATGTGACAAGAGCTCTGGAATAATGGTTATAAGGGAAGAGATCTACATTTCATTGAGCCAGTTGGAGGGAAAGTAAGAAAAAGTGCTGTACATATCGAAGATAAGTGACTACTTTCACTAGACTGAGAGTGGGGCACACTGGTTTAAATAAGATACTGTTTATTTTGGGAAACATGAGAATGGGAATTGTAGCTTTTGTAATATGACTGAATCTGTGGAACATGTTCTTATAGAATGTAAAAAAAAATGCAAAGGAAAGAGAGGTGCTAAAAAGGAAAGTAGAGGAAATAGGGGAAATTTTTACTGAAGAGGAGTATAAGACAAATCGTTAAGGGAGAAAAGTTAAGTATCTGTTTGAATTTCTGAGGGAAAGTGGGCTGGACAAAAGGATATGATGTTTGTTTGTTTGTTTGTTTGTTTTTTATTAATCTGTCATTGGAGATCATTCCTCACCTGTGGGTAGCGGTTATGCACTAGTTTGCAGGGCCACTGTATGATGAGGCACCTGTAGCTGCCTTATCGGTACCCGGAACAAGATCAGTACCCAGCATCAAAGACAGAATATTGTTTAAAAACTATACATTCGTATATTGAAGATGTGACCAAGTACTTCACCAAAATCTGCATGTTATGCAAAACCACATCTATTCAGCTGTAAATTAAATTCATTTGTCACGGTGTAAAGGCGTTATGCATGTGTACATCGAGTGAAGTACTTCTGCGCATGCGGGGTGCCGATCTTGTTCCACATGCCGATTTGGCAGCCACATCAGCCACACCTCGCCTCATGATGACAGATGTGATGACATTTCAGCGCATGATGCATGCTTTGATTGAAGATGGCCAAAAAGGGGAATATCGAGGGAGACCAGGCAAGATGGTGGTCGAGGCGGTTGCATTTGTTCGTGGCTGAAAAGACTTTGATTTTCGCACCTGAAGAAAGTTGGTGGTGAGATACCTTGGCACGGACATTAAGATAATGCTGGACTGAGACAAAAAACACTTGAGGAAGCCACGTTTGAATGTTGCTTTGGACTTACAGAACTCTAGTTCTTTAGTTACAGAACTAAAGGCTAATTTCCATTATACCAGCTAATGTTATCTTAAATTTCGCGCTCTAAAGAAACAACGATAATAGCTGAAAAAAGAGCAAGCGATAAAGGAAAGGAGAAAATGAACAAAACGGAAAAGAATCTCTTTTCAGTCTTAAACCATGAGGTCCCTGTTGGCTCTGAAATGGAAATTACTATCACCGACGTGCATTCATATGCTCGCCCAAGAAGCCTGTATCCAAGACACTACCAGACTCCCTGCCGGGTACCCCGAACACCAAGAAAGGGAAAGCTGAACCAACCCTTGCTGAAGTACAAGACAATATTATGAGATTGCTGGAGGATAAAATACAGTAAATATGTGGGCTGATGGCATTGAAAGAAAGGCTGGCAACCTGGAGAAGCTAATAAAACAAAATGCAAAAAGTATTGATGCTTTGAAAGAAAACTCGAAGTAACTATTGTGAATCAAATAACTAGATCACCAGAAAAGGATCTCTGAGCTTGAAGACAAGGTGAACGAGGCTGAGTGTTACCAGAGGAGGTGGGGCCTGAGGCTATACGAGCTGCAGGAACAAGATGGAGATGATGTTAAACAGAGGACGATAGACATCTACTGAGCCATCATTCCAGAAGTCAGAAATGATCTGCGTTTTCACATTGACGTCTGCCACCATGTCGGAAAGAGGAATGGAGAGAAAAATCCTCCAGTAATCACACAGTTCACTTCTAGATCAGCTAAAGAGTTGGTTTGGAAAAATGCCAAGGGATCGGAATATCTCAAGTCCAAAAAGTTAATCATCAAAGAAGATCTGGCGGCAAAAGACAAAGAAACCTGCAACAGGCTGTGGCCCCAGAAGCAGCACGCAAAGAGAGGAAGAGAGCTTTTTTCTTTGGGACCAGAGCGATAATTGATAGAAAAGAGCTGTGTTCCTAAAGTGAAAACACGATAAACTAGCGGAGAGTACTAACAACATGAGGCTGCAGATTAGACTTTTTTCAACAGCAGACAAGCTAACACTGGGCGAGACTGTGAAATTGGCATCCCAGATGGAGGCAGTTAGTTAGTTAGTTAATCCCTTCACACCTGAAGGTGTATATGGGCGGCGCCTATCTCCGTTTCTCTGACCCTAGGCCACACAGCTACTGTAAGTAGTGAAAGCTACAGCGGGGGGTCAGTCCTCTGGTAGCTCTGTGTGTAACTTTACTTTCCCCATTCCATTATGCGGATGGATGGAGCAGAGGAGGAGCTATTATCATGGCTAACGCCGCTTAACCAACAAGTGCCTTGTCCGACCCCACAAACACAGATCGTCGCCACCCAACACACCAGTCCCACTTTTCCCCACCACAGCCGGAAAAAGAAGGGTAGGAAGCGGGACAAAACGGGCGAGCACCCGCCCTGCGACGGCTGTGGTTCATCTTGGCACCAAATCCAATCTGTCACCTGTCCAGCCAAAGGGATGAAATGTTACCGCTGTAATGAATTGAACCATTTTGCTAGAATTTTTCACTCAACCATCACAGACATGATGGCCCACTCGCCAGGCTCAGCTGCCATTCACTCAGTTGGTGCAAAAAACTGGCCTTTCAGGTGGTGCAAAGTGGAACTGGACAGCGTTGACGTGCCGCTTCTGCTGGACACGGTGGCCTCGAGGTCCTTCCTGAGCATGCCTACCTTCAGGAAACTGTTCCCTAGGAAGACAATCACTGCAGATGCGGAGGACTTGTTTGGTTATGGCAACGCCAAAACACGTATGGTGGAGATGGTCAGTTTTACCGTGCAATATGGCTCCAAGGCCGTTCCTTCATTCACTTTCCAGGTGACACGAAAGGGCGCCGATCTGGTGGGCATCGATCTGATCAGTGAGCTGGGTTTCTCCATCACCAACCCAATGGGCTCCGCCATTCTGACAGTCGCCTCATCCTGGCATCACCGTTGGCCAGCGCTTTTCACGGGGCTGGGCTGCCTCACCTCTTTCAACCACCGACCACTGTTGGTGTCCCCAAAAATTCAGCCTCTCCTCTGGTTACCCCTTGCACTACGGGACAACATCACAGCAGAGCTGCAAAAGATGTTAGATGCCGGCATCATCGAACGGGTCGACGCATCTCCTTGGATCTCAAACTTGGTAGTGGCAAAGAAGAAGAGAGGTGGCCTAAGACCGTGTATTGACCTCAGAATGGTGAAAAAAGCGGTGATGCTCGACAAATATCCCCTGCCCACAATGGAGGAGCTGACGGCGGCGTTCCATGGTTCGAAGATTTTTTCCAAAATGGACCTCCGCCAAGGCTACCTACAGGTTCCCCTTCATCCAGACAGCCACAACCTAACAGCCTTCATCACCCACATGGGAGTATTCAGGTACACCTGTGTGCCAGAACTGAGGACCTTTTAATTATCACTATAACTCACCTGTCTTTGCACTCCTCACTTTCATGTATATTGACCCATCTGTGAAATCACTACTGTACATATTTTCCATAATCCTTGGGCCATTTTACTCAATTATGTGTTCTGCACTCCGCACTCTTATGTACATAGTTCCACCTGTGAAGCCACTACCGTGTCTGTGTATATACCTATGGGCTATTTTTATTTTTACTTTTATTTTTATTTCAGTCGTATGGCTAATCGTGTGCTCTGTAACTGTGTTTTATTCAAATTATTCTCTCTTACTTTATTGGGTAGTGGCCTGGTGTAGCACCCACAATTTCGTTGTGCCGTACAACTGTACAATGACAATAAAGCCTATTCTATTCTATTGTATTGGCCTGAGTTCCGCCCCGAGCTTCTTTCAAAAGATCATGGCTACCATTTTGGCCGGTCTCTCGGGGGTGGTGGTGTACTTGGATGACATTGTGGTGCATGGCGCAACATCGGCCTCCCACAACACCCGCCTTGATAAGGTTATGAAAGTGCTAACGAGACATGGCCTCACACTCAGGGCACACCTGGCGGATGGGTTCCCATTCTCAGCTGCGTTACAGAGCGCCCTGTTACAATACAGATTATTTGTGAAAACTGGATCAAGGCTAAAGAGTCGAAATCTTATGGCAAACATTGGGAATTTATGAAATACAATATAAGAAAATTAGCTATCCGCAAAGGAAAAGAATTAGCTAAAGTCAAACAGATTAAAGAAGAGAATATAATTAAATAGTTGCAGCATATGAAAATGAATCTTTGAATCCACAAGATAAAGAAAAGATTACTAAATTACATATAGAATAAGACCAAATTTATGAAGAAAAGGCAAAAGGAGCCTTTGTAAGGTCTAGGAACTTACAAAGGAAGGAGTTGGAAGAAGGAGAAAAAAATTCAAAATATTTTTTAACATGGGAAAAAAGAAATGCAGAACATTCTTCCTTAGCTAAACTCAACATCCATCCATCCATCTTCTACCGCTTTTCCGGAGGTCCGGGTCGCGGAGGCAGCAGTTCAAGCAGAGAAGCCCAGACTTCCCTCTCCCCAGCCACCTGCTCCAGCTCTTCAGAGGGGATACCAAGGCGTTCCCAGACCAGCTGGGAGACATAGTCTCTCCACCGAGTCCTGGGTCTGCCCCGGGGTCTCCTCCCAGTGGGACGTACCTGAAACACCTCAAGTGGGAGGCGTCCAGGAGGCATCCTAATCAGATGCCCATACCACCTCAACTGACTCCTTTCAATGTGGAGGATCAGCGGTTCTACTCTGAGCCTCTCCCGGATGACTGAGCTCCTCACCCTATCTCTGAGGGTGAGCCCAGCAATCCTACGGAGAAAGCTCATTTCAGCCGCTTGTATCCGCGATCTCGTTCTTTCGGTCATTACCCAAAGCTCGTGACCATAGGTGAGAGTAGGAACGTAGATTGACTGGTAAATCGACAGCTTTGTCTTAGAACTAAGCTCCCTCTTCACCACAACAGACCGGTACAACGTCCGCATCACTGCAGCTGCTGCTCCAATCCGTCTGTCGATCTCTCGCTCCATTTTCCCCTCACTCGTGAACAAGACCCCAAGATACTTAAACTCCTCCACTTGGGGCAGGAGCCTGTCCCCAACCCGGAGAGGACAATCCACCTTTTTCCGACTGAGGACCATGGACTCGGACTTGGAGGTGCTGATTCTCATCCCAGCCGCTTCACACTCAGCGGCAAACCGTCCCAGCAAGAGCTGTAGGTCATTGCTGGATGAAGCCAACAGGACAACATCATCTGCAAACAACAGAGATGAGATCCTGTGGTCACCAAGCATGACACCCTCCATTCCCTGGCTGCGCCTAGAAATCCTGTCCATAAAAATTATGAACAGGATCGGTGACAAAGGGCAGCCCTGGCGGAGTCCAACTCTCACTGGGAATGACTCCGACCAAGTGTTGGCAATACGAACCAAACTCTCACAACGGTCGTACAGAGACCGAATAGCTCGTAACAACAAGCCCGATACCCCATACTCCCGAAGCACCCCCCACAAAAATCCACGAGGGACGCGGTCAAATGCCTTCTCCAAGTCCACAAAACACATGGAAACTGGTTGGGCAAACTCCCACGAACCCTCAAGAATTCTCGAGAGGGTAAAGAGCTGGTCCGATGTGCCACGGCCAGGACGAAAACCACATTGCTCCTCCTGAATCCGAGGTTCGACCAACGGCCGGACTCTCCTCTCCAGTACCTTGGCATAGACCTTCCCAGGGAGGCTGAGGAGTGTGATCCCTCTAAAGTTGGAGCACACCCTCCGGTCCCCTTTTTTGAAGAGAGGAACCACCACCCCGGTTTGCCATGCCAAAGGCACTGCCCCCGACCTCCACGCAATGTTGCAGAGGCGTGTCAACCATGACAACCCAACAACATCCAGGGCCTTGAGGTACTCAGGGCGAATCTCGTCCACCCCCGGGGCCCGGCCACCAAGGAGATTTTTAACCACCTTGGCGACCTCAGCCCCTGTGATAGGCGAGTCATCCCCCTCGTCCCCAAACCCTGCTTCCTCTGTGGAAGGCGTATCAGTGGGATTGAGGAGATCCTCGAAGTATTCCTTCCACCGCCCGACGATATCCCCAGTTGAAGTCAACAGTGTCCCATCCGCACCATACACAGTGTGGACGGGGAGCTGCTTTCCCCTCCTGAGCCGCCGAACAGTTTGCCAGAATCTCTTTGAAGCCGACCGAAAGTCTTGTTCCATGGCCTCACCGAACTCCTCCCATACCCGGGTTTTTGCTTCAGCAACCACCCGAGCTGCACTCCGCTTGGCCTGCCGGTACACCTCAGCTGCTTCGGGAGTCCCACAAGCCAACCAAGCTTGATAGGACTCCTTCTTCAGCTTAATGGCCCCCCTCACCACTGGTGTCCACCACTTGGTTCGGGGGTTGCCACCACGAGATGCACCGACCACCTTGCGGCCGCAGCTCTGGGCCGCCGCTTCAACAATAGAGGTGGAGAACATGGCCCATTCAGACTCCATGTCTCCAGACTCCCTCGGAATGTGGATGAAGTTCTTCCGGAGGTGGGAGTTGAAGACCTCCCGGACAGGGGCCTCAGCCAGACGCTCCCAGCACACCCTCACTATACGTTTGGATCGTCACCTTATCGTGGTGGGGGGGGTTTGCGTGCCCCAGTGATCCCAGGAGCTATGTTGTCCGGGGGCAATTTGCCTCTGATAGGGTCTCCCAAGACAAACTGGTCCTGGGTGAAGGGCCAGACTAAGAACGATCCAACAGACTCTCATGATAAATTGTATATCAAGGATTCAGTGTACCCCGCCCGGTATGGGGTTACCGGGGCCCCACCCTGGAGCCAGGCCTGGGGGAGGGGCTCGAAGGCTAGCGTCTGGTGGCCGGGTTTCCACCCATGGGACCCGGCCGGGCTCAGCCCGAAGGAGTTACATGGGTCCGCCCTCCAGTGGGTCCACCACCTGCAGGAGGGATCATGGGGGTCCGGTGCTATGTGGATTAGGTGGCGGTCAAAGGTGGAGACCTTGGCGGACTGATCCCAAGCTTTCTAAACTGGCTAAACTCAACATTAATGAAAAAATTCTGAAGATGCAAAGGAAATTTCTAGCTTTGTGTCAACTTTTTTTTAAAATAAAAAACTATATTCAAAAAATATTCATAGTAGTGCTACATCTTTTTTCTCGACTATAAAAGAAGATGCTAAATTAATGAAGGAAGATTCAAAGAAAATTTGTGACCATATCAAATTACTAGAAATAAAAAGTAGTATATCCAAAATAGACAAAAGACAATAAATCACCTGGTAATGATGGTTTAACTGGTGAATTTTATAAAACATTCCAAGATGATCTCTCAGAATTTATGTTATGTTGTGGTGGCACGGGTGGGGGATTCTCCAACCAGAGAAGGCAGCTGGGATAAGGGGGAACAATGGACCAGAGGAGGAGGTGCCACCGGGGGTCTCAAGCAGGACAGTGTGGACTATGCACCCCCTGAGGAGATGAGGAACCGCCAGGGCCACTGGAAGAGAGAAGGGTGTGAGCAGTGGGGCCGGCGTTATGTTATGTTAATGTGCCACACAGGTCTTTGTTCCAAACAGTGTGTTATGGTCGGAAGTTCCGGGTCTCAATGCATGGAATTAAAGGTATAAAAGAGGAATTCACAGAGACCCGGGAGCTCTTTTTACTGTACTGTATGTTGGAGAAGGAGTAAAGTTCATGTGTCGTCTAACTTGTTGCCTTGCCTGCTTCCTTTCTCCACAATGTGTTTTTAAGGAAGCAATTGAAATTATGAAGATGCCTCCATCTGTGGCTCAAGGCCTTATTTCTTTAATTCCAAAGCCAGATAAACACCCACTTTTAATTGAAAATTGGAGACCAATAACATTAATTAATGATGATGCCAAATTATCCATCCAGCCATCCATCTTCTACTGCTTTTTCGGAGGTCCAGGTCGTGGAGGCAGCAGCTCAAGCAGAGAAGCCAAGACTTCCCTCTTCCCAGCCACCTGCTCCAGCTTTTCAGAGAGGATATAAAGATGTTCCCAGGCCAGCTGGGAGACATAGTCTTTTAATCGTGTCCTGGGTCTGCCCCGGGGTCTCCTCCCAGTGGAACGTGCCCAGAACACCTCAAGTGGGAGGCATCCAAAACCACCTCAACTGGCTCCTTTTCCTTTTTCATTCATTCATTCATTCATTGATATGGAGGTGCAGCGGTTCTACTCCGAGGCTCTCCCGGATGACTGAACTCTTCATCCTATCTCTGAGGGTGAGTCCAGCAATCCTACGGAGAAAGCTCATTTCAGCCACGTATAGCCGTGATCTCATGTTTTCGGTCATTACCCAAAGCTCATGACCATAGGTGAGGGTAGGAACGTAGATTGACCGGTAAATCGACAGCTTTGCTTTAGAGCTCAGCTCCCTCTTCACCACAACAGACCAGTACAATGTCCGCATCACTGCAGAGGCTGCTCCAATCCGTCTGTCAATCTCTCCCTCCATTCTCCCCTCACTCCTGAATGAGAGCCCGAGATACTTAAACTCCTCCACTTGGGGCAGGAGCTTGTCCCCAACCTGGAGAGGACAATCCACCTTTTTCTGGCTGAGGACCATGGACTCAGACATGGAGGTGCTGATTCTCATCCCAGCCGCTTCACACTCAGTGGCAAACTGTCCCAGCAAGGCCTGTAGGTCATTGGTCGATGAAGCCAACAGGACAACATCATTTGCAAACAGCAGAGATGAGATCCGGTGGTCACCAAACATGACACCCTCTGATCCTTGGCTGCACCTAGAAATCCTGTCCATAAAAATTATGAACAGGATCGGTGACAAAGGGCAGCCCTGCTGGAGTCCAACTCTCACTGGAAACGAGTTTGACTGGGTGTTGCCAATTCGAGCCAAACTCTTGCATTGGTCGTATAGAGACTGGTTAGCTCTTGCCAAATTATTAACCCTTATATTTGCTCAAAAATTAAAATTGTGCCTAAACACAATTATCGATGACTGTCAGTCGGGTTTCATGGGTGGAAGGCACATATGTAATAATAGTTGCTTAATTTCGAATCTAATTGATTACAGTGAGCTTACAGAACATAATAGTTACGTACTATTTATGGACTTTTACAAGGTATTTGATACTGTAGAACACAGCTTTTTATTTGATACTCTTGGCTTTTTTGACTTTGGCAATTTTTTTAAATGTGCAATTCAAACTTTATATAAAGGCTGCAATATCTCTGTCAAATTATTAAATGGTACCACACCTAGATTCAATATCGATCGAGGAATCAAACAAGGGGATCCAGCGGCTCCTTTTTTATTTTTATTACCTCCGCCAAGGAGGTAATGTAATCAGGGTAGTTTGTCTGTTTGTCTATCCGGCCATCCGTCCATCCAGATGAAATTTTCACCAGAGATTGCCCTTGGACTAAAGAGGAACCTATAATGTTTGGGGGATGATCTAGGAAGGCATACCTCCACCAAGGCTCTTATCTTCTCACAGTGTGTTAGCAAGAATCCTCCAAAACTACTGGATGGATTTGGATTAAATTTTTACCAGCGGTGGTCCTTGGGCTAGAAAGGAACCAATAACATTTTGGTGATGATCTGAGAATGCATACTTCACCAAGGCTCTTATATTCTCATAGTGTTTTAGCAAGAATCCTCCTAAACTACTGGATAGACTTTGTTGCAATTTTCACCAGAACTGGTTTATTGCCTACACACGAATCCATTACATTTGTGATCCATGAGGGACGGAAAGAGCCTTGGTGGAGGTGTGCAGTCTCTGAGTGCTTTTCTAGTTGGTCTTGCAAACGATGGCACTCTATGTTAAAAAAAAATCTGTTCAAAGGCATTCAAATAGCTGGAAAATAAAATGCTGCCAACTAGCAGATGATACCACAATCTTTTAAAAAAAAAATGTAAAAGAAACCAGAAAAGCGAATGATTGTCTTTCTGCCTTCTCTTCAGTATCACGTCTGAATTCATCCATCCATCCATCCATCCATCTTCTACCGCTTTTCCGGAGGTCTGGGTCGCGGAGGCAGCAGTTCAAGCAGAGAAGCCCAGACTTCCCTCTTCCCAGCCACCTGTTCCAGCTCTTCAGAGAGGATACCAAGGCGTTCCCAGACCAGCTGGGAGACATAGTCTCTCCACCGAGTCCTGGGTCTGCCCCGGGGTCTCCTCCCAGTGGGACGTGCCTGAAACACCTCAAGTGGGAGGCGTCCAGGAGGCATCCTAATCAGATGCCCATACCACCTCAACTGACTCCTTTCAATGTGGAGGAAGGTGCCTCTCCCGGATGACTGAGCTCCTCACCCTATTTCTGAGGGTGAGTCCAGCAATCCTACGGAGAAAGCTCATTTCAGCCGCTTGTATCTGCAATCTTGTTCATTCGGTCATTACCCAAAGCTTGTGACCATAGGTGAGAGTAGGAACGTAGATTGACTGGTAAATCGACAGCTTTGCCTTAGAACTAAGCTCCCTCTTCACGACAACAGACCGGTACAACGTCCGCATCACTCCAGATGCTGCTCCAATCCATCTGTCAATCTCTCCCTCCATTTTCCCCTCACTCGTGAACAAGACCCCAAGATACTTAAACTCCTCCACTTGGGGGAGGAGCCTATCCCCAACCCGGAGAGGACAATCCACCTTTTTCCGGCTGAGGACCATGGACTCGGACTTGGAGGTGCTGATTCTCATCCCAGCCGCTTCACACTCAGCAGCAAACCGTCCCAGCAAGAGCTGTAGGTCATTGCTGGATGAAACCAACAGGACAACATCATCTGCAAACAACAGAGATGAGATCCTGTGGTCACCAAGCATGACACCCTCCGTTCCCTGGCTGCACCTAGAAATCCTGTCCATAAAAATTATGAACAGGATCGGTGACAAAGGGCAGCCCTGGCAGAGTCCAACTCTCACTGGGAATGACTCTGACCGAGTGTTGGCAATACGAACCAAACTCTCACAACGGTCGTACAGAGACCAAATAGCTCGTAACAACAAGCCCAATACCCCATACTCCCGAAGCACCCCCCACAAAAAACCACGAGGGACGCAGTCAAATGCCTTCTCCAAGTCCACAAAACACATGTAAACTGGTTGGGCAAACTCCCATGAACCCTCGAGGATTCTCGAGAGGGTAAAGAGCTGGTCCGATGTGCCACGGCCAGGACGAAAACCACATTACTCCTCCTGAATCCGAGGTTCAACCAGCGGCCAGACTCTCCTCTCCAGTACCTTGGCATAGACCTTCCCAGGGAGGCTGAGGAGTGTGATTCCTCTAAAGATGGAGCACACCCTCCGGTCCCCTTTTTTGAAGAGAGGAACCACCACCCCGGTTTGCCATGCCAAAGGCACTGCCCCCGACCTCCACGCAATGTTGCAGAGGCGTGTCAACCATGACAGCCCAACAACATCCAGGGCCTTGAGGTACTCAGGGCGAATCTCGTCCACCCCCGGGGCCCGGCCACCAAGGAGATTTTTAACCACCTTGGCAACCTCAGCCCCTGTGATAGGCGAGTCATCCCCCTCGTCCCCAAACCCTGCTTCCTCTGTGGAAGGCGTGTCAGTGAGATTGAGGAGATCCTCAAAGTATTCCTTCCACTGCCCAACGATATCCCCAGTTGAAGTCAACAGTGCCCCATCCGCACCATACACAGTGTGGACAGGGAGCTGCTTTCCCCTCCTGAGCCACCGGACAGTTTGCCAGAATCTCTTGGAGGCTGACCGGAAGTCTTGTTCCATGCCCTCACCAAACTCCTCCCATACCCGGGTTTTTGCTTCAGCACCCACCCGAGCTGCACTCCGCTTGGCCTGCTGGTACACCTCAGCTGCTTTGGGAGTCCCACAAGCCAACCAAGCTTGATAGGACTCCTTCTTCAGCTTAATGGCCCCCCTCACCACTGGTGTCCACCACTTGGTTCGGGGGTTGCCACCACGAGATGCACCGACCACCTTGCGGCTGCAGCTCTGGGCTGCTGCTTCAACAACAGAGGTGGAGAACATGACCCATTCAGACTCCATGTCTCCAGACTCCCTCGGAATGTGGTTGAAGTTTCTTCCGGAGGTGGGAGTTGAAGAACTCCCGGACAGGGGCCTCAACCAGACGTTCCCAGCACACCCTCACTATACATTTGGGTCTACCAGGTCTGAATGGCTTCCTCCCCTGCCATCGGATCCAACTCACCACCAGGTGGTGATCAGTTGACAGCTCTGCACCTCTCTTTACCCGGGTGTCCAAGACATACGGTTGCAGGTCTGATGACACGATAACAAAATCAATCATCGACCTGCGACCTAGGGTGTCCTGGTGCCAGGTGCACATGTGGACGCCCTTATGCTTGAACATGGTGTTCGTTATGGACAAACTGTGGTTAGCACAGAAGTCCAATAACTGAACACCACTCGGGTTCAGATCGGGCAGGCCATTCCTCTCAATCACCCCCCTCCAGGTTTCACTGTCGTTGCCCACATGCGCATTGAAGTCCCCCAGTAGGACAATGGAGTCTCCAAGAGGAGCACCCTCCAGCACCCCAGTCACAGACTCCAAAAAGGGTGGGTACTCAGAAACATCATTTGGTGCATAGGCACAAATGATGGTCAGGACCCGTTTCCCAACCCGAAGGTGCAGGGAAGCAACCCTTTCATCCACCGGGGAGAACTCCAATATAGAGGCAGCAAGGTGGGGGGATACAAGAATACCCACCCCTGCTCGTCGCCTCTCGCCCGGGGCAACTCCAGAAAAGGCCAAGCTCCAGCCCCTCTCCAGGAGGCTGGTTCCAGAACCAGAACTGTGCGTTGAGGTGAGGCCGACTATATCTAGCCGGTATCTCTCAACCTCGTACACCAGCTCAGGCTCCTTCCCCACCAGAGAGGTGACATTCCACGTACCAAAAGCCAGTTTAGAAAGCTTGGGATCAGTCCGCCAAGGTCTCCGCCTTTGACCACCACCTAATCCACATAGCACCGGACCCCCATGATCCCTCCTGCAGGTGGTGAGCCCACTGGAGGGCGGACCCATGTAACTCCTTCGGGCTGAGCCCAGCCGGGTCCCATGGGTGGAAACCCGGCCACCAGACGCTAGCCATCGAGCCTCTCCCCCAGGCCTGGCTCCAGGGTGGGACCCCAGTAACCCCATACCGGGCGGGGTACACTGAATCCTTGATGCAGAATTTATCATGAGAGTCTGTTGGATCGTTCTTAGTCTGGCCCTTCACCCAGGACCAGTTTGTCTTTGGTGACCCTATCAGTGACATAACGTTCGGCTCAGGAGACGCACACACACAGGCTCAGAGTAGTTCAAACTGTTTATTAACAACAGGGATGTTTGGGTGCGTGTCTGCAGAATGTTAATGTGTTGGTGGGGGCGTCTGCTTCGGACCCAGAGGCAGGAGACCGTTCAGCCGGCAACCCTATGGGAGAAATCAGACACAGGGTGATGAGCACACACCAACACGGGAGGAGAATAGGCGAGGGAGAGAAGCTTACTTGTTTGGGCAGATGACTGGCGCTTCAAGGATGGAAGCCCGGGAGACAGCCACCTGCAGGGCTCGGTGCAGCAGCGAGGAGAGACGAGGGACGGGATTGTCCGCCGCCGAGGAATCCACCTGTGCACAGGGGAGCAGACTGGAGAGATGAGGTAAGTGAACTTCTTACCGGTAAAGAGGATGCTGAAGAGAATGTGGTAGAAGTCCATGCAAAGGAAACGAAGTCTACGGCTTCAGGCCGACGCTCAGGGCGAGGCGGCTTTTATCCTTCGCCGCTGACGAGTAGCAGGTGCGTGAGCAGGTGGCGCCGCTGATGAATGGCGCGGCGTGACAGTACTCCCCCCTCTAGCAGCGCCTCCTGGCGATGGCTTATCCGGGTGCGCTCGGTGGAAGTCCGCGATGAGCGATGGGTCCAACACAAACGACGGGGGCACCCACTGTCGATGCTCGGGCCCATAGCCCTCCCAGTCCACCAAGTATTGCAACCCACGACCCCGGCGCCGGGAGTCCAGGATGGAGGAAGCGGACCAGGCCGGATGGCCACCAATCATCCGGGGCGCGGGTTGCGCTGCAGGAGGAGGGCAAAGGGGGTCAGAAACCGCCAGTTTCACCTTCGACACGTGGAAAGTAGGATGAATGCGGAGGGAGGGGGGAATAGCCACGCGCACAGCCACCGGGTTGATGATCCGGGTGATGGGGTAGGGACCCATGAAGCGCTGTGCCAGCTTTCTCCTCTCGCCTTTTAGAGTGACGTCCTGGGTGGAAATGTAAACAAGCTGCCCAACTCTGTACGCCGGGGCAGGTCTCCTACGCCGGTCCGCCACAGTCCTGTTGCGCTCCGCTGTGCGTAATAGCGCATGGCGCGCGGCAGCCCAGGTGGAGCGGAACTGCCTGAGATGGGCCCTAACTGACGGGACAGTTACCTCACTCTCCTGCTCCGGAAACAGCGGGGGGTCGTAACCCAGGGACGCTTTGAAGGGGGACATCCCTGTAGCAGAAGAGCGAGCGGTGTTGTGGGCATATTCAACCCAGGCAAGATGGTTGCTCCAGGACGCGGGTTTGGATCTGGACACACAGCGGAGCGCAGCCTCCAGCTCCTGGTTGGTCCTCTCACACTGCCCGTTGGATTGGGGGTGATGGCCGGAGGAGAGGCTCACCTTGGCTCCGATGGCGTTGCAGAATGACCTCCAAACCTCAGATGAAAACTGGGGGCCCCGGTCCGAGACCACGTCCACCGGAATCCCATGCAGCCTGACCACGTGTTGGACGAGGAGGTCCGCCGTCTCCAGGGCAGTAGGGAGGCCTCGCAGGGGGATGAAGTGCACGGCCTTGGAGAAGCGGTCCACGATGGTCAGGATGGTGTCATAGGAGTTGGAGATGGGGAGTCCGGTGACGAAATCCAGAGCGATGTGCGACCAGGGCCTGCCAGGGACGGGCAGGGGCTGGAGCAGACCCGCTGGAGGGGCATTTCCCGATTTGCAGGTGGCACAGATTGGGCAAGCCCGGGCGTAGCGGGCTGCATCCCTCCGCAGGCCTGGCCACCAAAAGGACCGTTGGAGGAGATCTATCATCCGGGAGGTGCCAGGGTGACAGGTGAGCTTGGAGGTGTGGAGCCAGTGGATGACCTCTCCTCGGACCGCGGATGGCACGAACAGCCTCCCCTCCGGTCCGCCGCCAGGGTCAGGTTCCACCTGCTGTGCCTTCCGGATCTTGCTCTCAATGTCCCACGAGATGGCTCCCACGACGCACGACCTGGGCAGGATGGAGTGGGGCGCCTCCTCCGACTCCACGGGGGCGAACTGCCTGGAGAGGGCGTCAGGCAGGACGTTCTTAGAGCCAGGCCTGAAGGTGATGGAAAATTGGAACCTGGCGAAGAACAGGGACCAGCGCGCCTGGCGGGCGTTCAGGCGCTTGGCAGATCGTAAGTATTCCAAGTTCTTGTGGTCCGTGAGGACCACAAACGGCAGGCTTGCCCCCTCCAACCAGTGGCGCCACTCCTGCAGGGCGAGCTTGATGGCCAAGAGCTCTCTGTCCCCCACATCGTAGTTTCTCTCCGCCGGGGACAAGCGCCGGGAGAAGAAGGCGCACGGTCGCTTGGCGCCATCGTCCGGTGACCGCTGGGACAGCACTGCTCCCACTCCCGTGTCCGAGGCGTCTACCTCTACAATGCACTGCAGCGCGGGGTCGACCTGGCGAAGGACCCGGGAGGAGGAGAATTCCGCCTTCAGCGCCTCAAAGGCGGCAGCGACCTCTTCGGTCCACCGGAACGGGACCTTCGGGGACGTGAGGCGGGTCAGTGGTCCCACGATGGCACTGAAGTTGGGGACAAAGCGGCGGTAGAAATTGGCGAAGCCAACAAATTGCTGCACCTGTTTCCGGGATGCAGGTGTGGGCCATTCCACCACCGCCTTTACCTTCTCTGGGTCGGGGAGCACCCTATCGTGGGCGATGATGAACCCCAGGAAGGACGTGCTCCTGGCGTAAAATTCACACTTTTCTGCCTTAACGTACAGACGGTTCTCCAGCAGCCTTTGGAGGACCCGCCTCACGTGGACCTGGTGCTCATCCCTGGACTTGGAGAAGATGAGAATATCGTCCAGGTAGACGAACACAAAAAGGCCAATGAAGTCCCGGAGGACGTCATTTATGAGGCGCTGGAAGACTGCAGGAGCGTTGGTCAACCCGAACGGCATCACCAGATATTCAAAGTGGCCGTTCGGGGTACGGAAGGCCGTTTTCCACTCATCTCCCTCCCGGATCCGGACGAGGTGGTAAGCGCTGCGTAGGTCCAGCTTGGTGAACCAGGTCGCCCCCTGGAGGGAGTGGAAAGCAGTGTCCATGAGAGGCAGGGTGTAACGGTCCTTCTCCGTGATATTATTGAGGGCCCGGTAGTCGATACAAGGGCGGAGGGACCCATCCTTTTTCCCCACGAAGAAGAAGAACCCTGCCCCCACGGGTGACGATGATGGGCGGATAATCCCAGCACTTAAAGATTCCTTCAGGTAGGCGTTCATCGTCTCCTTCTCCGGCGCAGACAGGCTATAAAGGCGACCAGAAGGTAAGGGAGCCCCCTGGCGGAGGTTGATGGCGCAGTCATAGGGCCGATGAGGGGGAAGAGACATAGCTTTCGCTTTGCTGAACACCATACCCAGGTCGTGAAATTCTGGGGGCACCAGAGACAGGTCCGGGGGTGCAGCGTCCGTCGCAGGGGGAGGAGCGGACGGAGAGCAGGCAGCGGACTGAAGGCAGGTGCCCATACAGAACGTACTCCATGCCGAGATCCCAGCTGATTTCCAATCCAGGACCGGATTGTGAAGGCGGAGCCAGGGATACCCCAGGATGACGGGCGACACAGAGTTGGGAAGGACGTAAAAGGTCATTTCCTCCCGGTGGTTTCCCGAGATGATGACCGGTAGGGGAACAGTTTGATGTGTCACTCTCCCGAGGGTGGCACGGGAGAGGTGGATTAGGGAGATGGGAGTATTGAGTGCCTGGCAGCGGATGCCCAATCGGGTTGCCAGGCTTTGTGAAATGAAGCTGCCTTCTGCGCCCGAATCCACCAGTGCGTGGGTGAGGTGCCCAGTAGGGTTATGGCAGAAACGGATGGGCAGCTTCAATTGAGTCAGTGATCCTAACCGATTGACATCCGCGAGGCTTCCAACAGTGACTCGCGGACCCCACCGACTGGCTTTCCGTGGGCAACACTCCACGGTGTGTTGGTCGCCTCCGCAATACATGCAGAGGCCCAACTCACGGCGGCGTTGTTTCTCCACAGGGGAAAGTTTAGTCCAGCCCGTCACCATCGGCTCCGACTCCTCGGGGCGCGATGCTGGCGGCGCCGCCAGGGGGCGAGCTTGGAACAGGTGCGGCGAGGCTCCACGAGGGCGAGAAGAAGAAGACCTCCGCCCCGAGGAGCGCTCGCGCAGCCTGTTATCCAAACTTATCGCTAAGGACGTCAGCTCCGCTAGCGTCCCAGGGATATCCCGACCAGCCAGTTCATCCCTCAGATCACTATTGAGGCTGCGGAGGAACAGGCCACAGAGGGAGCGTTCCTCCCAGCCCAATTCCTCCGCCGCTACCCGGAAGTCGACCGCGTAGTCCGCTGCCGACCGGCTTCCCTGCTGGAGAGCGAGAAGCCGATCGACCTGGACCGTTTCGGTTTGTGAGTGGTCAAAGACCTCCAGAAAGCGCCTCACGAATTGGTCATAGGTGAGGGTGGCATAACTGGGCCTCGCCATTACGGCGTAGGTCCAAGTTAACGCACGCCCCTCCAGAAGATTCCCTATGTAACCAATTCGGCTGTGATCCGAGGGAAAATCTCCGGGCACACGGTGGAACACGGACTCACACTGCATAATAAACCCCCGCGCTCCGCCGAGCTTACCGCTAAAGCGGGCGGGGGTCGGAATCGGCGTGAGCCGAACCGGTGCCACTGGAGCCGGCTGGACGGCCGCTGGAACAGCAGGAGCCGCGCCACCCTGGCGAGTCGGGAGGAACGGCTGTTGGGGGTCCAAGCGGTTCAATCGGTTAGTCAGTTCTAATAATTGGTTAAGAACCACCTGTTGCTGATAAACAATCTGATCCACCCGAGCCTCGAGGATGGTAAACCGGTGTGCGAGCCCGCCGTCCGCCGAGCCGCTCTGCTGAAGCCGTACTGACATAACGTTCGGCTCAGGAGACGCACACACACAGGCTCAGAGTAGTTCAAACTGTTTATTAACAACAGGGATGTTTGGGTGCGTGTCTGCAGAATGTTAATGTGTTGGTGGGGGCGTCTGCTTCGGACCCAGAGGCAGGAGACCGTTCAGCCGGCAACCCTATGGGAGAAATCAGACACAGGGTGATGAGCACACACCAACACGGGAGGAGAATAGGCGAGGGAGAGAAGCTTACTTGTTTGGGCAGATGACTGGCGCTTCAAGGATGGAAGCCCGGGAGACAGCCACCTGCAGGGCTCGGTGCAGCAGCGAGGAGAGACGAGGGACGGGATTGTCCGCCGCCGAGGAATCCACCTGTGCACAGGGGAGCAGACTGGAGAGATGAGGTAAGTGAACTTCTTACCGGTAAAGAGGATGCTGAAGAGAATGTGGTAGAAGTCCATGCAAAGGAAACGAAGTCTACGGCTTCAGGCCGACGCTCAGGGCGAGGCGGCTTTTATCCTTCGCCGCTGACGAGTAGCAGGTGCGTGAGCAGGTGGCGCCGCTGATGAATGGCGCGGCGTGACAATCAGAGGCAAATTGCCCCGGACAACATAACTCCTAGGATCACTGGGGCACGCAAACCCCCCCCCACCCCCCCACCCCCACCGCCACGATAAGGTGACGATCCATGAGGGAGACTTCTGAATTCAAATATTAAAAAATGTCAACACTTTGCTTTGAAAGATAAACTGGAGGATCTTGTTGCAATCTGCAGCATTCCCATAAAAGATGTTGTGTCCTACCTAGGTATTAAAATATGTCGAAATCAGAATGAAAGGGTGAATTTAAATTTTAACCCATTAATTGGAAAAAATTTCAAAGAAATTTGACACATGGTTATTGAGAGACTTGTCATTAAATGGATGGGTTTTATAATCAAAAGGTGAAGGGTTATCAAGACTAGTTTATGCTGGAATGGCTCTGGTTGTTCCACTAACGATAATCAAAGAAATTGATAAAAGGCCATTTGTTTTTATTTGGAGGAACAAACCTCATTATTTATAAAAGACTGTTCTGTGTAACTCTTACAGGCAAGGTGGTTTAAATGTTAATATTGATTTTAATACTTCTAATACTATATTTAAGGACAAGTGGATAAAGAATTATATCAAAGGGAAAAACTAATTATGGTACACTATTCTAGAACTTATTTTTGAAAAAGTAGGTGGTATTAATCTCCCCCTGCATTTTGATTTTGATGGAGGCAAAATCCCTATTAAACTTTCTCATTTTCATAAACAGGTTTTATTATCATGGTTAATTGTTCAAAAACAATTTTTCTCTTAATAGATGTTTAATTTGGAACAACAAAGATATTAAATAGAAGATCAAGACAGGATATTTTGATAATTTCGTTAAAAATAATATTATGTTGGTGAAGGAGTTACTTAATGAAAATGGTTATTTACTGTATGTACTTACACAGAGTTTCTGAATAAATTCAAAGTTCCAGTCACGCCTAAAGATTATGCAGTCGTATTTGACTCAATCTCATCTGGCCTTTTTGAGATTATTACAAGGGGATCATCTTGGTTCAAATCTCCAATTTAACTATAAAATGGTGTTAAATGGCATTGTCATCACAGACAAAAAATGTACAAATAAATATATTCAGAAACAATGCCATGAATCCACTACTCTTCCCATCAAATCTTATTGGAATGCCAAATTTGACAATTGGAACTGGAACTTAATCTGGATATATCATAAGAAATACAGCATTACCAACAAAATTAGAGGAATTCCTTTTAAAATCACTCATCTAATCTACCCCATTAAAAAAGTCCTTTCAAAATTTGGGAAAAATGCTGATTTCATGTGTGTATTTTGTAACAGTGAAAATGAAACAGTAAGTCATTTATTTTATGAATGTCTGTATGTTAAATTTTTTTTGGATAGATCTGGAACTTTTTTTAATGAATTGACAGGTTCTTCTATTTGCTCAACAGAAAGGTAAATTCTTTTTTTATGACAAAAATGACAGTGATTGCAAAAAAAAGCTTTTGTTTTAAATCTTTTTATTAAATTTGGAAAATTTGTCATACACAAATGTAAATGGACCAACACTGCCCAACACATACAACAGCTTAAAATTCATATTGGATATTTTTTTGAGACACTTCAAGGACTAAATAACAAAAGCCAAGAAAACATTGGACATTTAAAAAGATTTAAATATTATCTTGTAATATTCACTGTGACACCCCATTATTGTTACTTTGTTGTATTTTTTTCTTTTTTATGTTTCATTTAAAATTGTAATTGTTCATTATTGAAATAAAGTTTGGGAAATAAAATAAATTACACTCCAGCAAAAAAAGGGAAATACAAAAGGAAGAGATACTCTGCAGTATGGTCCTCCTGAAATTGGGGAATGCATCAAAAAAATCAGCTAGAAAAGCACTCAGAGTGCATACCTCCACCAAGGCTCCTTCCATCCCTCATGGATCACCTCCATCCATCCATCTTCTTCTGCTTAATCCTTTTCAGGTCGCCGGGGGGCTGGAGCCTATCCCAGCATCTTTGGGCGAGAGGCAGGGTACACCCTGGACAGATCGCCAGTCCATCGCAGGGCCAACACAGAGACAGACAACCATTCACTCTCACAGTCATACCTAAGGACAATTTAGAATCCCCAGTTTGATGCCAGTTAACCTCCACAATATAATTCAATTCAATTCAACTTTATTTATATACTGTAGGGAAACCCCCCACAATACAGAAAGACCCCTGCAATGTAATGGGTTTGTGTGTAGGCCACGAGCCAGTTCTGGTGAAAACTGCATCAAAGTCTATCCACTAGTTTTGGAGGATTCTTGCAAACACACTGTGAGAAGACAAGAGCCTTGGTGGAGGTATGCATTCTCGGATCATCACCAAAATGTAATGGGTTCGTCTCTAGCCCAAACACCACCTATGGTGAAAATTTCATCCAAATCAATCCAGTAGTTTTTACGTAATCCTGCTAACAGACAAACAAACAAACAGACAGACAAACCACCCCAATTGCATAACCTCCTTGGTGAAGGTAATGAAGGATTCAGTGGTTTTAACCAGGCTGAGGCTTGGGTACTGTGGGCTTAGAAGTGGGCTGGCTCTGATAGGAAAACACCCTGATGGCAAATGTGACTGTGGAAGCATGGAAACAGTGTCTCGTGTCATAACTGTTGTGTCCGAATAAACGAGGAGACGAGGTGACATTTTATAAAGTTTATTACAAGAACTATGTACACACGGGGAGACCCTACCGCGAGTACAGGAGTGTCAGCGAAGAGACAATATGTCTCCCGCTCCAGGCTTATATACTCCAGGTGACGCCACCCCCCCAAAGGCTGGGCATCATCCCTCCCAGCCTAGGGTACCGCCATACTAATATATTATATTGTGGAGAGTGCAAATAACGGAGGCAGACTTATGTAGCAGACGACTTTATTGACTCTCACATCAGTCATACACAGAAAAAGCATATCTCAATACACCAGCGTCTCTCCTTTTATATCAACCGCCCATCTCACATCTGCATGACATCTCGCATCACAGTACATTCAACCCTTCTCCCCCCACTACTTCTTCCTGCTACCTCACCATAATCTCTCTCATCTCAATACCTATTGTCCTTCTCTGTTTACCCTCTGCATCCAGTCTGAGATGATTAACCCAGCTTCTAACCCCCCCCCCCCCCGAATCTCAGACCGAGTTTCAGTCCTCACGTCCTTTTGGCTTCAGTATCCTCCCGTATCTGCTGTAACGGGGGTTTTCCGCCTCCGCGGCGCTGCTGTGCCAGTGGGGGGGGCTCCTGGGGGTGTCTCTGTCTGCGGGTGGGCAATGGCGGGGGGGGGGGGGGGGACTTCGACTTGCCCGTGTGGCTGCTCTGATGAATCGTTTACCTGGGGAGTTCTCAGTGGGGGTCTTCCACGCCGAGGGGCCCGAGCCAACATCACTTACTCGTCTGCCACCACAAAAGTGGGCTTAAGTCTGTCTATACATACAGTATTTTCTCCCTACGACCCGCCAAGTCTAACAAAAAATGTTTGTCCCCTGTTTCCAGCACTCTGAACGGGCCATCATAGGGTGGGCGCAATGGGGGGCGGTGGGCATCGTGCCTGACAAACACGAATGCCGCGTTCTTCAAAGTTTTTGGCACAAAAGCGCATGGAAAACAGTGGTGGGCCGGGCCTGGTAGCGTGCCTGTATCTGCGCTATGCTGCAAACGCTGAGACGGACAGTTGTCCGGCGCGGGATTATCTGGCAAAAATTCCCTGGGGAGCCACAGCGGCTGAAAAAAACAAGGTCCGCCGGGGAAGCCTCCAAATCCTCTTTTGGTGCGGAACGCAACCCCAATAAAACCCACGGCAACCGGTCTACCCAATTTGCATCCGTCAGCGAAGCCCTGAGCGCTGCTTTCAGTGACCTATGAAAACGCTTGCATAACCCATTGACCTGTGGGTTGTACGCAGTTGTGCGATGAATTGCAACACCCAGGCTACGGGCCATCGTGGACCAGAGATCGGAAACAAACTGTGGGCCCCTATCGGACGTGATGTCCGACGGGATGCCAAAACGTGCCACCCATGTCGTCAAAAAAGCGCGCGCCACGTCTGCGGACATGGTTGCCGCCAGCGGGACTGCTTCTGGCCAGCGTGTGGTGCGGTCCACCACTGTCAGAAGGTGCGTGCACCCCTGCGATGCGGGAGGGGGCCCACGAGGTCCACGTGAACATGGTCAAACCTCTTAGCCAGTATACGAAACGGCTCCAAAGGGGCCTTCGTGTGTCTGTGTACTTTGGCTCGTTGGCACGCTACAGAGGCTGCAGCCCACTCTTTCACTTGTTTGTGCAGGCCTGGCCACACGAACTTCGCTCCCACCATTTTGACTGACGCGCGCACTCCTGGGTACGCCAGAGCGTGAACTGACTCAAACACTCGGCGGCACCAAGCAACTGGGACCACCGGGCGTGGGCGTCCCATGGAGATGTCGCAGATTGGGGGGGAGGGGCTGCCATCTTGCAGTACTCTGTTCTCCAGCCTTAACCCTGTTGGTCCAGACTGGAGCGCGTACACGTCCGCATCGCCAACCTGCTCTGCGGCCATGGCTGTATAATCTATCTCCACACAGACTGGGGCCACTACTGCACCCGAGAGGCAGTCCGCCACCACATTCAGTTTACCCGACACATGATGAATATCGGTCGTAAATTCCGAGATCGCGGCCAGCTGTCTCTGCTGCTGGCCTGACCATGGCTCCGAAACCTTGGCCATCACGAACCTTAGCGGCCTGTGGTCCACGAACATGGTGAAGCTGCGCCCTTCCAGCCAGAACTGGAAGTGGCGTATGGCCAGGTGGAGAGCCAGCAACTCTCTGTCGAACGCGCTGTATTTACGCTCACTGTTGCGCAAAGCCCTGCTGAAAAAAGCGAGCGGCTGCCAAGAACCGGTGACGCGTTGCTCCACAACAGCCCCTATGGCCACGTCCGAGGCGTCGGTAGTGAGCGCTATCCGGGCTGCCAGGTCCGGGTGCGCCAACAGTGCGGCATTTGCCATGGCTGTTTTAACCTCAGAGAATGCCTGTTCCCACTCCGGAGTCCATTCGACTCTGTCCGCCGGTTTCCGTTTCTTGAGCGCAGCATACAATGACTGCATGAGCTGAGCTGCACAGGGGAGGAAACGGTTATAAAAGTTAACCATCCCCAAAAACTCTTGCAGCGCCCTGACCGTCTGAGGCTGGGGAAAATTTGCCACGGCGCACACCTTGTCGGGCAAGGGTATCGCTCCCTCCGGTGAGACGCGGTGCCCCAAAAAGTCAATCCCCGTCACGCCGAACTGGCATTTCACCAGGTTGATTATTAACCCGTGGTCCTCCAACCTCCGGAAAACCGTCCTGATGTGGGTTACGTGTTCGTCCTCGAACACACTGGCCACCAGGATATCATCCAGGTAGACAAACACAAACGGCAGATCGCGCTACATTGCATCCATCATGCATTGGAATGTTTGTGCTGCGCCTTTTAATCCGAAGGGCATGCGTAAACACTCAAACAAGCCAAACGGAATTATTACCGCTGTTTTGGGTATGTCCTCCGCGCGCACTGGGACCTGGTGGTAACCACGGACCAGGTCTATTTTAGAAAAAATGCGTGCCCTGGCGAGGTGAACGGAAAAATCCTGAATATGGGGAATCGGGTAGCGGTCGTGCGCTGTGGCGTTATTCAACCTGCGGAAATCTCCACACGGTCGCCACGATCCCTCGGCTTTAGGAACCATGTGTAGTGGGGATGCCCATGGGCTGTTCGATCGCCTGATGATGCCCAACCTTTCCAAGTTGGCAAACTCCTCGCGCACTATGGCCAGTTTAGCTGCGTCCAGGCACCGAGGTCGTGTGAGAACGGGTGGCCCAGTGGTGGTGATAAAGTGTTCCACTCCGTGTTTAGTGCTGGCCGCTGAAAATGTCGGGACCGTGAGTGCTGGGAACTGAGTGAGCACTGTGTGGAACTTACCGCCTGGAGCTGTGACATTGGCTTGTGTTATTGGCCCGGACCCTCGAGCTGTACAGGAGAGAGAATCAAAAGACATTGCATTAACCAGGCGCCTGTTAGCAACATCAACTAGCAACCCGTGTGCGCACAGAAAATCAGCTCCCAGGACTGGGAAACTCAATGCCGCTATGACAAAAGTCCACTCGTACATATGGCCGTGTAGGGATAAAGTCAGTGTTCTCTCACCAGAAGTCCTAATGTCCGAGCCGTTTACGGCTACCAGCTGGGGGCCGCTAGCTCCCGCTAGCCGGTCAGCGTAGGACGGCAGGATGAGGCTCTTTTGGGAGCTGGTGTCTATGAGGAACAGTCTCCCTGAGCGCGAGCCCGTCACGTAGAGCAGCTTGTTCTCTTCACCGGTGGTCGCAGCTGCTACTGACTGCCGGCCTTGGTGTTTACCGAATGCTTGAATTGGCACGGTGGCATGCATCTGCGTGTGTTCTCTCCAAAGCGGTGGTGGTAGAAGCAGAGCGTGTCTCTCTGGCGCTTCCTGGCCCCCGCTGCCGCTACTGTCGCCGGCTCCTCGCCTCCGCTGGTCGTCTCGCTGGGTTCCGACACCGCCACGTTCACTGTGAGGGTTCTGGTGGTGAGGATGATCCAATCTGCCTCCTGGGCTAGCACCCGGTAGTCACGCGCGGCCAGCAACGGCAAATTGGCAAGAACCGCTCTTGCCTCTGTTGGGAGGTTCCGGAGAAAAAGGTGGGCAAACAGAAAATGCTCGTTGTCCGTGCCCATCAACACCAATATCTTCTCCATCAGTTCGACCGCCGACCCATCTCCTAACTCGGAGCACCTCAGGACTCTGCTCTCTCGAGAGCGTGTAGCGAGAGCGTGTAGCGCCGGGTCAGTGCGGCCTTGAGAGCCCCGTATTTGTTGTGGGCTGGAGGCTGTTGGAGCAGGCTCGCTACTTGCTGAGACGTGCGAGTATCCAGCGCTGTGACCACATAGTAATATTTGGTATCATCTGCCGTTATTCCCCAGAGGGCGAACTGAGCCTCGGTGTGGTTTAACCAAGACCACGGGTCGTGCAGCCAAAAGTCCGGTAGTTTGACTGAAACAGCGCATGCGTTGCTGGGGGTTCCCGTCCAGGCCGTCTCTGGGATGCTTGCCGCGTTGCTGGGACTTCCCGTCTGGGCCAACTCCGGGGTTCTTGCCTCGTGTTCCATAATTCGTCAAGGGGTCACCAGTGTGGAGAGTGCAAATAACGGAGGCAGACTTATGCAGCAGACGACTTTATTCACTCTCACATCAGTCATACACAGAAAAAGCATATCTCAATACACCAGCGTCTCTCCTTTTATATCAACCGCCCATCTCACATCTGCATGACATCTCGCATCACAGTACATTCAACCCTTCTCCCCCCACTACTTCTTCCTGCTACCTCACCATAATCTCTCTCATCTCAATACCTATTGTCCTTCTTTGTTTACCCTCTGCATCCAGTCTGAGGTGATTAACCCAGCTTCTACAATATATATATTATGATCCTACAATAACCACTGCAAGAAGTATGCTAGACAATGAAGGAAACTGTTGAGAGACCTGGGATCCACCGGAGAAACTGTTTTTAACATGCACACTTTGATGAACCTGGACAGCTGGAGTAAATTTAAAAAAAACTATTGGAGTTTCTGCACAGAACTGGATTGTACGGGAGAATTTGAGATACAGCTGCCAACCTGATATTTGAACTGTGGAGGGCAGCAATACGCCATTGATAACAGATGAGCAAATGTGTGGTCTCTAGTCGGCTGGTCAGAAAGCAGAATTGACCGTAGCATCCTTAAAAATGGCATGAGGAAAACATCAGGCGAAATGGTGAATAAGGTGCAAACCTGTTTAAGTAATCATTGAAGAGAATATTTCCGAATACATACAAATGGATCAAAGAGCTCAGAGAATGGGAAGGTTGGATTTGGAGTTTTTATTCCTGACCTCAGATTTGAAAATGGGGGGCCAGCAGAAATGGTGGCAGTTTCATGGGCTCTTTGGTGGGCAGAAGAACAAAATAGAAGGTATTCAGTCATATGCAGTGATTCTTTAGCAGTTTTATGAGCAATCAAAGAATTTAAATCCAAAGCAAGACCAGATCTACTTACAGAAGTATATCTTACATTGTTCAGACTTCACAGAGCAGGGTATGAGGTGGGTTTTATGTGGGTTCCAGCACATGTGGGAGTCGAGGGGAATGACGGGGCTGACAGACTGGCAAAAAGGGGAATACACAGGGAAGAAATAGTTTACTCTGCAGTATGGTCCTCCTGAAACTGTGGAATGCATCAATAAAGGAGCAGTGGGGAACAGCATGGGAAAATGAAGGGAGGGGAAGATATTGTTATAACATATAGAGACAAGTTGAGAAACATAAACACCATTTTACTTGTAAAAGGAAGGATTCAGTGGTTTTAACCGCGCTGAGGCGTGAGCACTGTGGGCTTAGAAGTGGGCTGGCTCTGATTGGAAAACACCCTGATGGCAAAAGTGACTGTGGAAGCATGGAAACAGTGTCTCATGTCATAATCCACTGCAAGAAGTATGTTAGTCAACAGATGAAACTGTTGAGAGACCTTGGATTTTCTTCTTCTTCGTCGTTGTCGTCTTCTTCTTGTGTTTTAATAGCGGTTGGCAACCAACCAAATAGGTCCATTACTGCCACCTGTCGCTCCGGAGTGTGGAACAGAGACTATAATGTATTTCTTAAATCAGACTTTCTAAGAAACTCAAAGAAGGCTCTAATGGTTGTCTTATGCCTGAAGTTCATCAAGGCTTTAATGTTAAGATCCTGGTTATTATGTAGTTATTGTTCATATATATGGTTATACTGTTGGAGCTCTTATTTGTGTGGCAAGGGATGGTGGCTCCATCTTCCGGTTCTGCCAACCCCGTGGGCATATAAGGGGCTGCGGGTAGAGGGACGGCCTCTTCCGCCTTACCTCTTCCAGCGGCTGCATGCATAGCAGGTGCACTGAGATTCAGTAGTATAATAAAGAAGTGTTCAGCTCCACTCCTGGCATCATCCTTGTCTTCGAGTTACAACATAACATTTGGCGACGAGAGGTAAACTCATGAAGGTGTGTGGAGCACCTATTTGTCCATTCCTGGAGCTCCCGGGGGAGCCGCCTGTGCCATGATCTTGTTGGTACGAGGCTTTCTAGACATACATGGTGGCGTTGGACCTGGGACGAATGGAAAAGCTGAGAGCTCGTGCATTGTTAGTACACAACCTGGGAATGGAGGGGCAGAATTTTGGGCACGCTTGGAGATGCGGACAATTATAACGAAGTGGTCGAGTTAATGGTCCACCATTTCAGAGCATCGGACAATGTCATTGTCAGATGGATTAAGTTCAGACAGCACAACCAACAAGTAGGCAAACCAACCCAGCGGTTCGTGTTGGACTTAAGGCAGTTGGCCGCTGAGTGCCGGTTTGGGCCATTGGAGGAGGACATGGCTCGCGACCAGTTGGCAGAATACACCAGCTGTACTGTGGTACGCTCCAAGCTGCTCTCATTCTCTGGTGAGTTGACGCTGACTAGGGCTGTTGAGTTGGCGCTACAACTGGAAGCAGAGGACAAGCTAACTCGGGAGCTAAGCGAGCGCCTTTCACTGGGAAATTCAAGATCCCCCACGGCCGCGCAGGTAATGGACCCGGACAGTGATGGGAGTGTTGAGGACGACGTGGAGGAAGCCAACACTGCACAGAGAGGGTCTGCCCCGGGGAAGCCCAGGTGTATAGGTTATGGGTCCACGAAGAACTGCTATAAGGCTAAAGGGTGTGTGGCAAGAGGGAAGCGCTGCGGAAAATGTGGCCGTCTACACCACTTCGCGAGAGTATGCCAGTCAGCAAAGCAGGAGAACCCACGCAGGAATTCAATTCCCCCCACCCCGACGTTGATATGGTGTCCCCAAGTACCTGTGGGCGCACACGCTGCACGGTGGTTCTGGATGGAATTCCGGGACCGATACTTGTTGACATGGGAGCGGAGAGTTCGGTGCTGAATTGGGCTACGGTTAGAGAATGTTCTCCCCACTACAGGATTGGGTGTGTCTCAGCGCCACTCTGCGGCTGTGGAGGAGGACGGTTGGCCACGGTGGGTACCGTCACACTGACGGCTCAGTACAAATCGGCGGAGATGGCCGATGTGGAGTTCGTCGTAATGGCCTACGGTTCTAACATCATGGGCTGCAACCTGTTTTATGGCCTTGGATTTTCCATCAAGAGTGGTGCTGGGGAAAAGTGGTCGGGCTGTGGACTGTGAGACCGACCGGTTCCAAGAGTTGGGGACGATGCTGTGGGGGATGAACAGTTGCTGGGCACTCCGGAAAGTGGACAGGCCGTGTCACGCTCAGGGTCACCGCGGGAGGGCCCCAGTGCCAGTGTCCAAGCTGCCCTGGATGTGGGTGCTGGGCGGCATGGGGGAGGATCTGCGGTGGCGAGCGATGCCCAAACGATGGTCTCAGGTGTTCCTGGAGCATGGCTGTGGAGGACTGGTGAACATGGGACCACAGGGGTGGGGTCAGCAGCAGATCTACAGGTGGTCGGGGCAGGACCGAGTGGCAATGGAGGAGCGAATGCCAGGCGGAAACACCACAGGCCGTGCAAGGCCCCACTTGGAGTCGCGGATTGGGTTCAGGCTCGGGCGGAGGCGAAGTCCAGGCAGGTGAGGGAAAAGCGGAAGATGGAGCGGTACCAGGGTTGGCTGCAGGTGACGGATGTGCGGCATGATGGTTATCTTCTGCTGTCGGACGGCTCATGGCACCATCCCAATGAGCTACGGTGTGCCCCAAGGAAGGTGGAAAGGCACGGCCCCAGACAGATGGAGCGCTCGGAGGTGTGGTGGAGAAGATGCTTCGGGATTGAGGCAACCAGCTGTGGTCCGGCAAGCGGACTGCCTCCAGGGGCGGACTGATGGTGAAGGGTCTGTGGGGGTGGGGTTGGGGGACATGGGTCATCCTCACCAAGACATGGACGTGTTCCAGCTGTTAAATCTTGTTCTGTATTAATAGTTTTGGGGATTAGTTTAGTATTGTATTTTATATAGGACACATGGCAGTAGTTTTTTTTTTCTTTACTGGACTGTTATATAGCATTGCGGCAGAATAACCCGCCTCGCCATGCGGGGGGTAGGACGGCAGTCTAATTTTAGTTCCATCTAATTTTAGTTCTTTTGATATGAATGTCATAGGCCCCTTTTGGTGATTTTAGTTTAATTATGTTTAGTTGACGATTCGGGTTTCAAATTGGGGGTGGGCTGATTGTGTGTGTGTTTTGAACTTTTCTATGGGGGGGGATATTATGTCGTTATTGTTCATATATATGGTTATACTGTTGGAGCTCTTATTCGTGTGGCACGGGGTGGTGGCGCCGCCTTCCGGTTCCGCCAACCCCATGGGCATATAAGGGGCTGCGGGTAGAGATACGGTCTCTTACGCCTTACCTCTGCCAGCGGCTGCATGCATAGCAGGTGCACTGAGATTCAGTAGTATAATAAAGAAGTGTTCAGCTCCACTCCTGGCGTCATCCTTGTCAACGAGTTATGACATAACACTGTTCTCCTGACTTCCTTAGCTCCTCTATCAAATGTGTCCTTTCCTCATTGTATCTAGGACAGTCAATTATTGCATGTGTGAAGTCTATGTCATCTCAGGTTCACATCATCTCTGATATCAATATACCACTATCACTTTAGTCATCTGGTGAATTTTCAATATCATTCCTCTGCTGCCTGACTGTGTGTTGGTGTGTGTGTTATTATCTTCCATTAGTATTAGGATTGAGTTACTGTGTTAGTGTGTCATAACCTATTAGAATTGTTGTTTCTGTACCTTTTACCTTGGCATTTGTTCGGGGAGCAAAGAAAGAATTTTGTTGCTCAGGAAATGTAGCATTTCTTAACTGTGCACATGATAATAAAGCCTTTAAATCTTTGAATTCTTCAACCTGACAATACTCACATAAGCCATTTGCATGTTTTCCTATAATTTTCAGAGTGCCATTTAAATTTGAGTGTCCCAACCATATGCAGTTATATATCACTTCTTCTTTCCTAGTCCTTCCAATATTTTTAAAAGATGAGTTCTACAGACTTAGAATCATGTAAGCTCGGACCAATAGACTCAAACACAGCTTCTTTCCTATGGATGTGAAGAGATAGCTGAAAGAACTATGAACACCCCCCCATCCTGACTACCTCAGTACTTTGAGTCCATTTTTGCATTAATTACGACTATTGTAATAGCTGTTCTTCTTGCACTCTGATGAAATGCATAGGATTTTAGTTGCACCTGACATTGTATTGTCAGTTGGTTTTAATGCATATCTGTTTGCATACATACATACATACATTTGTATGTGTGTGTGTGTGTGATCATAGCAGTCTGTCAGGGGAGACAATGACTGTTTCATTTAGGTCTGATCAGATTCCTCCACGCAGCTCTGTCCTTCGCCTTCCGCTGCCAGGAACTCCTGACCTGGTTAACCCAGGCGACATCTGAGCCGGTATGAGTTGGTTTCTGACTGACCATTCCATGAAACTGCTTGCAAAGTATTTGAGTACCCCTAGCTTTTGCTGGACTAGTGGCATATTCTTGGTAGATAGAGGTATTATTAGTGGCAAGGACAGGCCAAGACAAACTGACTCCAGTATCTGTTGCAGTGACTGACCAGATGATAGGTTTGTTTATCTCTGCTCTTTGTGTTTTGCATGTCACGATGCACCGACTGGCAAAAGTCCACCACAGACCTTGCAACAGATGTGCTTATCTGCCAGGATGTCTAGTCTCACCCCATGTAACTGGGAGTGGTCCACCACAGAACAGTGACAGATATTGTTTTTAGTTCTACCAGGATGCCCAGTTTCACCCTCCACACCCTTGGAAGGGCGGGGTTGCCGGTTGAGTCGCCGACGGCCCGACCCATGAGACGGGTAGTACCAGCTGTCATGGTTATCCGGTAGCAAGCAAACCAATGCCTGACCTGACACTCACACATGCGTGCGCGCATGTGTGTGTGTGTGTGTGTGTGTGTGTATATATATATATATATATATATATATATATATATATACATACACACTACCGTTCAAAAGTTTGGGGTCACTTCCTTATTTTTGAAAGAAAAGCACTTTTTTTTCAATGAAGATAACTTTAAACTAATCAGAAATACACTCTATACATTGCTAATGTGGTAAATGACTATTCTAGCTCCAAATGTCTGGTTTTTGGTGCAATATCTACATAGGTGTATAGAGGCCCATTTCCAGCAACTATCACTCCAGTGTTCTAATGGTACAGTGTGTTTGCTCATTGCGTCAGAAGGCTAATGGATGATTAGAAAACCCTTGTGCAATCATGTTAGGTCTGCAATGCTGTAATTGCTGCAAATGGAGGATTCTTTGACGAAAGCAAAGTTTGAAGGAAAAAATTATTATTTCAAATACAAATCATTATTTCTAACCTTGTCAATGTCTTGACTATATTTTCTATTCATTTTACAACTCATGGTGGTAAATAAGTGTGACTTTTCATGGAAAACACAAAATAATTGTCTGGGTGACCCCAAACTTTTGAACGGTAGTGTATATATATACATATATACATATATATATATATATATATATATAGAGAGAGAGAGAGAGAGAGAGAGAGAGAGAGAGAGAGAGAGAGAGAGATTTTTAATATATTACATGCTTATTTATATACATATTTATTTAATAGATACTTTACATTGTTGCTGCTAAACAGAATTTTGTTGTATCTTGGGGTGCAATGACAGTTTCTTATCTTCTTATCTTAACTTTATTTTTAAGACAGTGCAAAAATCTACCCTTTGTTTCTGTGTTCCACTCACCTTTCCACTCTTCTACTACCTCAGCCCAGATTATTGCTTTGATTTCTGATTTACTTAATGGAATATGGAGTTTGCATGTTCTCCCCATGTCTGTGTGGGTTTACGCCAGGATTTCTCCGGTTTCCTCCCACATGCCAAAAACGTGCAAGTTAGGTTAATTGGCATCAAAACTGGGGATTCTAAATTGTCCTTAGGTATGACTGTGAGAGTGAATGGTTGTCTGTCTCTCTGTGTGTTGGCCCTGCGATGGACTGGCGATCTGTCCAGGGTGCACCCTGCCTCTCGCCCAAAGATGCTGGGATAGGCTCCAGCCCCCCCTCGCGACCCGAAAAGGATTAAGCGGAAGAAGATGAATGAATGAATGAATGAATATGTAGGTCAATACTGTTTTTATGTAATGCTTGTTTTGCTAAACAATCAGCTTTCTCATTTCCCCATAATCATACATGAGCTGGAACCCACATGAAACTGAGTGCCATACCTTGACGGGTGAGGTTAGAGTAGCTTTGCAGAATCTTATATAAAATATCTTGACAGCTTGACTTGAATGAGGTTAAACTCCTAAGAAGTGAGACAGAATCGGAACAAATTAACACATTTCTTTGCTTATGTATCTCTAGCCACTGCAGTGATAAGAGTACTGCCATCATCTCTACTGAATACACACTCAAACTATTTGATGTCCATTTCACTACTGCCACATTCTTATCTCGTACTGAAAAAGCAGCTCTTGTAGTCTGCTGATCAGGATCTTTGGAGCCATCAGTATAAATATGTAAATGATGGAGATAAATTTCATTAACGTGGAATGAAAATGCAGTTACCAGATCTGCTGATCCTCTCTCGTCAGTCTTGACTTGAAGCAGATACAAATCAACCTGTGATGTAACTAAGATCAGTGTCTGGAATAACCACTGATGGACTAATACTGATGTCATGTAAACTCATCTCCGCATCCGCCCCACACCCGGGAGGCAGGGGTTCAAATCCCGGCCGGGTCATGCCGAAGACCGTATAAAAGTGGAACTTCCCACCGTCCAGCTTGGTGCTCAGCAATAATGGAACAGAGGAGGGAAATTTGTGGCGGCGCCTTGCATGGCAGTGGCCCCTCTGATTCTATATATGTGTGTGATTAACACTGTAGATAAGAGAAACATCATTTTGTTTTACTGTACATGATTGGCTGTATGGTTTGAATGACAGTAAAGATGGCTTATCCTTATCGTTATACTGATGTCATGTAAGCTCATCTCCTGTGCACAAGTCCTGCTTGTTCACCCAAAGCTTGCCTTGCGCTCTGTACTCCCTTCCCAGCATTCTTGTGTGACCATCTTTGTTGGATGCTGACCACTGTGACCTTGGAAATTTGCCCAGTAATTCATCTTACACTGTTTCTGCCTTATCCACAAAGGCATTTCTCCTCCAAGAACTTGCGGGGCAGGGATGGGGGTTGACTTAACTGCAGCAGTACACAATCGTAAGGCTTGGGCTTGAATCTTATCAAGTTTCCCTAACAAAGACTTTGAAGCAGACCCAAACACTACAGTACCAAATACAGACCTAATCATGGCAACTAGTGTTTTCAATGAAGAAGAGCTGGCACCCCACTCAAACACCTCATAATATTCAAGACTTTTTTTACATTTCCCAACTATTTTATTTATATGTTCAGACTATGTTAGTTTTGAATCAAACATAACTCCAAGAAATTTAAAAACTTTCACCTTAGAACAAGATACTGTAACTTCGAAGATGGCGGCTTAGGAGACAGTCGGCTTTTGTGGAGCTCCGTAAACACCTAAATATATTTCACATTCTCACTTAAGATACAGCTTCTTTCTTGTTAGCTAGCGTAATAGTATGACTCTTGAGCAATACTGGACAAGACAACATAAAACAATGCCGTCATTGAAAGGTAAGAACAGCAGTAAGCCACGACAACAGAATGCCGAGAACACAGCCACGCCATTAGTCCAACATGGCTGCGAATAAGATCAAGCTGAAGATGAGATGGAACTGGGGCCTGGGCTCACTAAAGCATTTGAGCTTATGACCAGTAAGATAATGAAGGCTATTGATGATAAATTGGAGCCGTTAGCCATGACTGTTCTCTCTCATACCAACGAGTTGAAAGCCGTCGTAAACCAGCTGAACGAGCTAAAGGCTAGGACGCTGCAGATGGAAACGGCTAACGAGCCATTGGCTAACATGGTCCTAGCTTTGGAAAATAAAATAAAAACCCTCTCTGAACATATAGATGACCTGGAGAACAGAGGGTGGCGAAAGAATATACGTACGCATTGTCAATTTGCAGGAGAACATGGAAGGGGGGAATGCTTTGGACTTCTTTGAGCACTGGCTTCCAGATTTTCTTAATATCGATACAAAGGATGGCCAGATTAAGCTAGAGAGGGCTCACCGCTCTCTTGCACCCGCACCTGGCTCTAATCAGTGACCTCGCCCGGTCATCATCAGGTTCCACTTGTTTCCTGACGAGCAGTGAGTGATGGCGGCAACGCGACATGAAGCAGGCAACAGTGACATTACCTTGGATGGGAGGAAAATATCCTTCTATCATGACCTTTCTGCTGAGGTTCTTCGTAGACGAAAGGAGTTTAACGAAGCCAAGCAACACCTGAGAGGAATTGGAGCAGAATATTCTATGCTGTTCCCCGCAAGGCTGCAAGTATCCTTTAACGGCATGAAGAAAACTTTTCTCTCCACGGCTGAAGTTATGTCTTTTGTATCCAGTGTGACAAATCAGGGTAAATGAGAATGTGGACCTTCAGGTTGGACAGTGTATTTATTATTATTCATCTCTGTGCCTTATTATGACTCTCTGTGTGTGATCCATCCATCCATCCATCTTCTTCCGCTTAATCTTTTTCGGGTCGCGGGGGAGCTGGAGCCTATCCCAGTATCTTTGGATGAGAGGCAGGGTCCACCCTGAACAGATTGCCAGTCCATCGCAGGGCCAACACAGAGAGACAGACAACCATTCACTCTCATGTGTGGTCTAAATAATGGGCGCAACTCTTTGTGTTAAATACACATAATGTCAGTCTGTTAATCCAACTATTTAAGATGAAAATCCCATATCGAATATGACTTAAACTTAACCTCTTGCGCTCTGTTGTGCCGCGGACGGGCAAGTCTCTGCGTCCTAGAGTGCACGAGGGCGCTCTCGTGCGCTCTAGGACGCATGATGGAGATTGTGATGTAGGTGGTGTATGGCGTCCAAGCGCGCACTGAAAATAAAAGCTGCAGACACAGCCGCGAACAGATTAGTTCATCTGACTGACCTCTCATTCGACTAATAAGAGCCTTGAATTGGGTTTCTGAAACCTTGAAGAACCAATGACTGAAAACCTAGCCAGAAGGACCCGCCTACCAAGGCTGTGAATGCAGTGAGCCAATTGAAGCAGAGAAGTTAGCGAGCTGTTTTTTTTAAGGCTGGGTGAAGACTGACTGCTGGAGCGGATCAAAAAAGGACCCGCAGGAAGGACCCCACAGACCCAGCAGCACGGAGACCATCCACAAATGCAACCTGTGTGACAGGGAGTGCCATTCGCGCACCGGCATGTTCGGCCACAGGCGGTGCTTATTTTGTTTTGGTTCCAGCAGAGTAGACGTTATGATTTCTTCCATGGTCATAGACCGACGGAGGCTGACGACGAAGGCTGAGTGACACACATGCCTTCGCCAGTCTTTTTTTAATTACTACTGTTATTTGTTTTGAAAAATCGTTCGCCAAAAACTGCAATCATGGAAGCACAAAACCACAATAATGGAATTATGTTTTGATCGGGTCGCGAGACCAGAACCACGAACGGACCAGCGTCGCGTTCGTCTGACAATGGGGAAGAGAAGTTCGCCAGGACGCTGCTGTGAAGAGGTAAGGTGTTATAAGCTCAATTATTCTTTATTCCTGACTATTCTTCTGTAGCGGGGGGGGGGGGAGCCGCGGTGACTGAGCTGCTGTCCCACATCCCACATGAGGCTAATCCGTCATGTAGCAATGGCCGATGTCCATCCTCTGTAGCGGGGGGGGGACAACCCCCCCCCCACACACACACAGACACAGCCCTGAGTGTGACCTTTCATTAGAGCCCTAAATGAAGCTTCTACATTGAATCATTCAAAAGTTACAGACGTTTTTCCAAACTGTGCCATTTGGCACAATTTGGCACAGTTCCAAAACGCCTGGGAACAGCCTGAGGAAAAAGCTGTGTAATATATTCATTTTTTGTGGTATTGTTACCAAATTTGGACCTCAGCTGGATAACACTTGGTTCTACATTTCTGTTGCATTTTCCAGCCCGGATCTGAAGCTGTGTGTTATTTGCAAGCATTTGTATCCAAAAAAACACCCAGGCCAAATTTATTTTCTTCAAGTTCACTATGTTTAGATGACTGTAACTCAGTGGCCGGAGCACTTAGAGAGATTATGACTGTTTTGCCAAAAAATTCAAAGTGTTTTCTTTTAAATGAGACCAACCCCATGAAGACACTGCAAAGGGTTGAATAACAGCTTTCGATTTACTTTGGGCACGTTATTTTTTGGCGTTTTTAGGAAAATTGACCGGAGTGCAAGGGGTTAAATTTAAATGCATTGCTTGTTCTTAATATTAAGGGGCATTCCAGTAGCTCCCTGCCATCTGGATTATCATTTACCCCTTCTTCCTTTTTTTCTCTTTCCCTTTTTTTTTGGGGGGGGGGGGGTAGCACTCGTGTAAAGGAGGGTATTATCTGTAGGCTCTGCCTCCTTCCTTTTTTTTCTTTTTCTTTTTTTTTTTTCCTTTTTTCCAATTTTTAAATTTTTTGGGGGGTCCCGCCCCCATCTTTTTGCTTTTCTTGTGAAGCGTTTTGGCCTTTAGTAAGTGCCTCGAAGAATAGCAATCCCCATGCGATCTGGGGAAGGATCCTACTTATTATTTATTGGTTTTGTATATTTTTTGTTTTGGGTTTGTGTTGGGGTGTGTGTTTTGTGCTCAGCAAAGTCTACTGTATTAATAGTTATATTATCTGTACATTACATTATGCCAAATGCACAAAAGTCTCACATGTACAAAAATGGGGTGTTGGAGACATATTTATTAGTCTTTACAAGGTTCATAAATCTTAATGTCTTCTTCCAATAGGATTAAGCTTTGTTCGTGGAACATGAGGGGCTTGAAGGGGAATGCGGTGTTATGACCCGAGCGCCGGTTCTGATCGCGCTCGGGCTAAGTTATGTCTCGCTGCCGGCCTTGACAGCTGCGGGCTGTATTCTGGCCTCACCGGGCTCTTATTGTGAAAGTGCTCGGTGGGGCTTCCGCCTGTCAACGGTCGGCCAGCTGAGTGTCATTACCGTCGTTAGTGTTTCGCCATTTAAGCCCAGCACTGGCGACGGTAAGACGCAGCAGTGTCAGTCATTATACGTCTGAGCTACGGATGCCTTGGACTATCATCTACCTTGTCTGCTTGTGGTTGACCGTCACTTCCCCGGCACCAATAAGTGAGCTATTAGCCTTACCCCTCCCGGTGAAAGTAGACCTTTGTGTGTCTTTGCTTCAGCAGCCTGTGTAGCCAATTACTTAAACAACCTTTGCCTGTGTATGACCGTCTCCTCTTAAGGACCCGTAAGAGAGCTGTCTAGCCTTACGCCTCTGGATGTGTATGGACTTATGTGTCATTGCCCCTGCATCTTGTGTTGTTCACTTCTCACCGTAATAAAAACTCACTGTAAACTCACTGGTGACTCTGTGCGTCTTATGCTGGCTCGTGAGGGCCAGCGCATGACAGTACACTGCTGCCAAAACAGCGTTTACGGTGACGCCAACCCGAGACGCTATTCACCAGTGGGTTTGAGTTTTTTGGACATTTGCTTTTTCCTGTCTGGGTACCGTGTATGTGAAGAATGCCGTCGCGGAGGAACCGCGTGTGGAGTCCGAGCCACGAGCTGACTGATGTGCTGGAAGTGGTGGATGAGCTGCTCATCTCCGCTTCTCTGCTAGATTATGACCACGGCATACACTGGTACCTGAACGCTGCCGAGGATATACTTTGTCATCTCTCTCCCCGCTACGCTGACCACCCGGAAGTCGACACGAGGAGGGAGGACATTGCTGCGCAACGCAAAATCTACCTGATGATGGAGGAGGAACGTGGCATGAAGCAGGAGAAGAGGCACTCCTGCTCTTTGCTTGTGGATCCCGATCCTGTCCTCGATCCGTTCCAGGAGTTCGCACCGTCTGGGGGCCAGCGAAGGCGTCGGCGCCACGGCCGGGCGCATCTTCGACAAGCTCCTGCTCCGGATCCAGTTTCGGGCCGCCGGGATGACCCCCTCAACCAGCCGGCTGCTGTGAGTGAGCTGAGTCCTGTGCCGGTGGGCTCCGTCCATGGGTCCGTTTCTACCACCCAGCGAGCGAGGGAAGGAGCAATGTCCGCTACAGCTGATACCATCCTCCCCCCGGGAGACAGGCAAGTTCAAGTTCACTTTCCTATCGATCATAGTGATCTGTCTTGTCTGACTCCTGGGGGTGAAGCTCGGGGTTCGCAGCTCCCTGAGTTTCTTTCCCCAGCTGTAGCCATTTATATTAAACCTTCTGCCTCTGTGTCTCCTCCTGCGGAGCGGTCCTCAGCGTCAGTCCCACGCCATCGAACGAGGGGGAGGCCTGCAGCTCTGGGAAATATCCCGGCCCTGCAGCCTAGCTTTGGACAGAGAAGAACGGACTGCAGTGAGGAGCCAGAGCCGACGAGAGAGCGTCCCCAGGGTTCCTCAGGGATGCAGCCCGAGTCAGCAGGTCCAGGGTCCTCTGCCCCCACGCCATATGGGTTATTGGCGTGGACGCCTGCGCGTGAGGATCCAGCTGCAGAGACCATCAGGCCGGCTGTGGAACCCGACGCAGCCGAGTGGGAGCCCGACGACGAGCTGCTTCTTGAACCTGGATCGGCGAAGTCCTGGACGGCTCCAGAGCCCGAGTGCAGGCAAGTGCTCTTTCTTGTTTTCCTGTATGGTGTATTAGAGCATTTTTGCCTGCCTCATGGGGAGGCGAGTGAGGGGCAGCCGTCCGCTGCACCCGAGCTCGTCTCGCTGGGCTCTGGCGCTGCCGGTGGAACTGATCCCGGTCCTCTCCTGTTTTCTGAGCACCTCCACAGCGTTACCGGTCCGGAGCCAGTCAAGGTCACGGGACTGGGGGTTCCAGGTTCGGAGATGGAGGGCGTCTCCGGAGCAGTCCTGACCCAGTCGGGGTCCGACGCATGGGCCGAGGTGACCCAGTCGGGGTCCGACGCGTGGGCCGAGGTAACCCAGTCGGGGGTGCAGCGGTGACCCAATCGGGGCCCGTCCTGACCCAGTCGGGGTCCGACGCATGGGCGGAGGTGACCCAGTTGGGGTCCAACGTGGGTGCAGCGGTGACCCAATTGGGGCCCGTCCTGACCCAGTCGGGGTCCGACACATGGGCTGAGGTGACCCAGTCGGGGTCCAACGTGGGTGCAGCGGTGACCCAATCGGGGCCCGTCCTGACCCAGTCGGGGTCCGACGCATGGGCAGAGGTGACCCAGTCGGGGTCCAACGTGGGTGCAGCGATTACCCAATCGGGGTCCGACAAGGTTCAGTCGGGGTCCGACTCAGGTGTGGCTGTGACCCAATCGGGGTCCGACGAGGTCCCAGTGGGGGTCCAGCGCAGGTGCAGCTGTGACCCAATCAGGATTCGAGGGGGTCCAAGTTTTTGGTTGTCCCCCTCTCAGGAGCCACCAGCTGGGGTCCGTGAGAGGGCTTTGTTTGACGGTCTGGCGCTCCCCTGTCTTGTCATGTTCAGGTGAGCGGCTGCATGCAATCCCTCCACGGTCCTGGTGGTTGTGGGATGCGGGTCGGCCACCTGAGGAACTGCTTGGAGCGTTCGGCGTCTTGGGTTGGCCACCCAATAAACTGTGTGTGTTACGGGGTGACCTGGTTCGGCCACCAGAGGACTTGTTTCTGGGGGCCTGGGACTGGGGCAGGCCACCTGATTGTGTACTGTGCTTGCGGGACTATCTGTGGGCCCATACGGGGCCTGGTCATGTTAAGTATGTCTAGAGATTTTCTGTTGTTTCACGTAGTCACAGTTATAGTCGAGTCTAAGCAATTTTAGATTGCCTCTTGTTTTTTTTCTTGTAGCCGAAGTCACAGTCTTAGTCAAGTCTAGGCAATTTTAGATTGCCTCTTGTTTTTTCTCTTGTAAGCCGAAGTCACAGTCTTAGTCAAGTCTAGGCAATTTTTGATTGCCTCTTGTTTTTTTTTTCGAGAGCCATAGTTGGTTATAGTCAGGTCAGAGCAATTTTTAGATTGCCTCATGTTCTTTTTCTTTTGGAAAACCATAGTCATAGTCATAGCCAAGGCAAAGCAATTTTAGATTGCTCCCTGTGTGTTGGTATGTATTTCTCGTTTTGTTCGTGTTTTGATTGCCTCATGTTTTTGTTTTTTTTTGAAGAACCATAGTTTAGTCATAGTCTAGTCATAGTCAAGTCAGAGTATTTTTCAGTTTGCCTCATGTTTTTTTTTTTTTGGAAGCCACAGTCTTGCCATAGTCAGGTTATGTCATAGCAGTTTAGTTTAGTCAGGTAAAGCAATCTATATTGCCTTTTGTGTTTTGTAATCCTTAGTTGGTCTTGTTTTGCTAATTGTTTTTTCCTCCCTTCTTTTTTTTTTTTTGAGGGGCTATGGTCAAGTCTTGTCTTTGTTTTTGTTCTCCCCTCTTTCCTTGAGGGGCTATTGTATGGGGATTTTGTTCATTGTTTCCAGGTATTTACATGTATTTTTTTGTTTTCGTGTGTTTTTGTTTTTTTCATGGTTACCGTGTTTAGCACGTATTTCTTTTCATCCATAGTTACAGTCATGTATGCCTTTTTTCCAGAGTCATGTGTTTGTATTTGGTTCCTTTGTTTCCATAGTTTTCGTATGTTTTTTTGGGTCTGGTCATGGTCTTGTTCAGGGGTTGGTTTCTCTCCCTCCGCACCTGTCCCCCAACCTCCCACCCTGGGGGGGCGGGGGGGGGCAGGGTGGTTCCTTGGGGCGTTCAGAGTCCGCCCGTGGAGGGAGGGTACTGTTATGACCCGAGCGCCGGTTCTGATCGCGCTCGGGCTAAGTTATGTCTCGCTGCCGGCCTTGACAGCTGCGGGCTGTATTCTGGCCTCACCGGGCTCTTATTGTGAAAGTACTCGGTGGGGCTTCCGCCTGTCAACGGTCGGCCAGCTGAGTGTCATTACTGTCGTTAGTGTTTCGCCATTTAAGCCCAGCACTGGCGACGGTAAGACGCAGCAGTGTCAGTCGTTATACGTCTGAGCTACGGATGCCTTGGACTATCATCTACCTTGTCTGCTTGTGGTTGACCGTCACTTCCCCGGCACCAGTAAGTGAGCTATTAGCCTTACCCCTCCCGGTGAAAGTAGACCTTTGTGTGTCTTTGCTTCAGCAGCCTGTGTAGCCAGTTACTTAAACAACCTTTGCCTGTGTATGACCGTCTCCTCTTAAGGACCCGTAAGAGAGCTGTCTAGCCTTACGCCTCTGGATGTGTATGGACTTATGTGTCATTGCCCCTGCATCTTGTGTTGTTCACTTCTCACCGTAATAAAAACTCACTGTAAACTCACTGGTGACTCTGTGCGTCTTATACTGGCTCGTGAGGGCCAGCGCATGACATGCGGACCAGACAGTAGGGTCCTCATATAAGATGGACAATTTCTTGGACGGCCTAACTCTCCCTACTATTTCTGATACTCAGAGACATGATTTAAATTCTTCCATCTCTAAAAAAGAGGTTGTATTAGCAATAAACAGTTTACAATCAGGTAAAGCACCAGGGCCAGATGGCATGAGCAGTGAATTTTACAAAGAATTTCAGGATATACTTGTGGATCCATTTTTGGAGATGATAGAACACTCCTTTACCTCTGGAAGCTTACCTCACTCATTAGGAGAAGCTGACATCTCCCTCATTCTTAAAAAAGGTAAGTGTCCTGAAGATTGTTCAGGATATAGACCTATTGCTCTTTTAAATCAAGATGTTAAACTGTTATCTAAGATCCTGGCTCTGCGATTAGAGAAGGTTCTACCTTTCATTATTAAGGAGGACCAGACAGGTTTTATCAAAGGCAGAAGCTCTATTCACAACATTAGGAGGCTTTTAAATATTGCTCATTTCTGTCAAACACAAGAAGATGACACTGTAGTCATCTCACTGGATGCAGAGAAAGCCTTCGACCGAGTCGAGTGGCCTTATTTATTTAGAGTATTACAAAAATTTAATCTGGGGGATAATTTTATCAAATGGATCAAACTTTTGTAGAATAAACCTCTGGCATCAGTCATAACAAATGGTTATAGATCGGATAATTTCCCAATTTATCGTTCAACACGTCAAGGCTGCCCCTTAAGCCCTGCTCTTTTTGCCCTAGTAGTAGAACCTTTGGCTGAAGCCATCAGACAGGACCCAGCTATCAGGGGTATAGATGTAGGGGAGACGCAACATAAAATTTCCCTTTATGCAGATGACGTTTTGTTGTATGTAGCAGAGCCTGCTACCTCTGTTCCTCGACTGGTCGATATTATTAATTATTTTGGGTCTTTCTCTGGTTACAAAATTAATTTTTCTAAATCTCTAGCTATGCACATGGGAAGCCTCAGAAATAGAATCAACTCCCTTATATCATTTCCGTTTCACTGGTCTGTCAGGTTTTGTGTACTTGGGTATTCAGATTACTCCTATGTTCCATCAGATGTTTAAAGCTAATTTTAACCCTCTCCTAGACACTATAAAGAAGGATTTAAACAGGTGGTGTCCACTTCCCGTGTCATTACTTGGCAGAGTGTCTATCATCAAAATGAGTATCCTGCCTAGGTTATTGTATTCCCAACAGATGATTCCAGTATTTATAACTAATAAGGTTTTGAAATTACTCAATGGTTGGCTGCGTGATTTTATCTGGAATAAAAGAAAGCCGAGGCTAAAAATGTTAAAATTACAACTTCCAAGTCCAATGGGAGGTTTGGATGTTCCTAACATTAAATGGTATCAAATAGCATCTCAACTAAGGTTTATAGCAGAATGGGTTAATAGGGATTATTATTGCCTCTTTCCGAGCCAATGACAGTCTTCCTTCTTCCCATACTCTGTTATAAAGTGTCAAAAGTTTGGACAATGCACCATCGCTGAGATGTTTTAACATTATATAGCACACCTGATCTTTTCCAGGAGACTGACATAATGCACGGCTCAGGAGACACACACGCAGGCTCAGGGTAGATCTAATAGCTTTATTAACAACAAGTGTGAATGAGTGTATGTCTGCGAGATGTGAATGTGTTGGTGGTGACGTCTGCGTCGGGCACGGAGGCAGGAGGCCGTACAGCCGGACAACCCTATGGGAGAAGCAAAGGGAGAAGAGTAACGGGCACCACACCAACACAGGAGATATGACAATGATGACTGGCTTACTTGGGAATGGCAGGTGGCTGGCACAGCAAGGGTGAAGCCCGGAAGACAGCGACCTGGAGCGCCCGGTGCAGCAGCGAGGGAATGGTGGCAGAGAGGAGTGGTCCGCCGCCGGGAAATCCACCTGTGCACAGGGGAGCAGACTAGGAGAAGAAGGAGGTAAGAGATTCTTACTTGGATATTTGCTGAGCGGTTGAGATTCCTTACAGCAAGAGTAGCGAGTGAAGACTGACAGCTTCAGGCTGAAGCCCAGGGCGAGGCGGCTTAAATCCCTCGCCGCTGATGAGGTGCAGGTGTGCGTGCAGCTGGCGCCGCAGATGGGCGGCGAGGCGTGACAGTACTCCCCCCTCTAGCAGCGCCTCCTGGCGATGGTTTCTCCGGGTGCGCTCGGTGGAACTCAGTAATGAGGGAGGGGTCCAACACAAATGACGAGGGTACCCATTGCCGATGTTCAGGCCCATAACCCTCCCAGTCCACCAAGTACTGCAACCCGTGACCCCGGCGCCGGGAGTCCAGGATAGAGGAGACAGGCCAGGCCGGATGGCCACCAATCATCCGGGGCGCGGGCTGCGCAGCAGGAGGAGGGCAAAGGGGATCGGAGACTGCCGGCTTCACCTTGGAAACGAGGAAGGTGGGATGGATGCGGAGGGAGGGGGGAATAGCTACACGCACAGCCACCGGGTTGATAATCCTGGTGATGGGGTATGGGCCCATAAAACGCTGTGCCAGCTTCCTCCTCTCACCCTTTAAAATGACGTCCTGGGTAGACACATAGACACGCTGGCCCACCTGGTACGCTGGGGCAGGTCTTCTGTGCCGGTCCGCCGTGGATTTGTTGCGCTCCGCCGTGCGTAAAAGCGCATTGCGCGCCGACTCCCAGATGGAACGGCACTGCCTGAGGTGCGCCCGAACTGAGGGGACAGTTACCTCACTCTCCTGCGCTGGGAAAAGAGGGGGGTCGTCGCCCAGGGACGCCTTAAAGGGAGACATCCCTGTGGCAGAAGAGCGGGCGGTGTTGTGGGCGTACTCAACCCAGGCGAGATGGTTACTCCAGGACGCAGGCTTGGACGCAGTGACGCAGCGGAGCGCAGCCTCCAGCTCCTGGTTGGTCCGCTCACACTGCCCGTTGGTTTGGGGGTGATGGCCGGAGGAGAGGCTTACCTTGGCTCCCAGGGCGTTGCAAAAGGACCTCCAAACCTCTGAGGAAAATTGGGGCCCCCGGTCCGAGACCACGTCCACCGGAATCCCGTGCAGCCTGACCACGTGTTGGATTAGGAGGTCCGCCGTCTCCAGGGCAGATGGAAGACCTCGTAGCGGGATGAAGTGCGCCGCCTTGGAGAAACGGTCTACGATGGTCAGGACAGTGTCGAAGGTGTTAGAGACTGGGAGTCCAGTGACAAAATCCAGGGCGATATGCGACCAGGGCCTGCCAGGGACGGGCAGAGGCTGGAGCAAACCCCCTGGAGGGGCATTACCTGATTTACTGGTGGCACATACAGGGCAGGCCCGGGCGTAGCGGGCAGCGTCCTTCCGCAGGCCCGGCCACCAGAAGGACCGTTGAAGAAGGTCGATCATCCGGGAGGAACCAGGGTGGCAGGTGAGCTTAGATGTGTGCAGCCAGTGGATGACCTCCCCCCGGACCGTGGATGGCACAAAAAGCCTCCCCTCCGGTCCGCCGCCAGGGTCAGGTTCCGATTCCTGCGCCTTCCAGACCTTACTTTCTATGTCCCAAGTGACGGCTCCCACGATGCACGACCTGGGCAGGATGGTGTGGACCATGTCCTCAGACGCCTCAGGGGCAAATTGCCTAGAGAGGGCGTCGGGCAGGCCGTTCTTGGAGCCAGGCCTGAAGGTGATGTTAAAACGGAACCTGGCAAAGAACAAGGACCAACGCGCCTGGCGGGCGTTCAGACGCTTGGAAGATCTTAAGTATTCCAAGTTCTTGTGGTCAGTCAGGACCACGAACGGCAGGTCCGCCCCCTCTAGCCAGTGACGCCACTCCTGCAGCGCGAGCTTGATGGCGAGGAGCTCTCTGTCCCCCACGTCGTAGTTCTGTTCCGCCGGGGACAAGCGCCGAGAGAAGAAAGCGCAGGGCCGTTTGACTCCGTCATCAGGCGACCCTTGAGATAGAACCGCCCCCACTCCCGTGTCCGAAGCATCCACCTCCACGATGCATTGCAGCGAGGGATCGACTTGGCTGAGGACCCGGGAGGAGGAGAACTCCGCCTTCAGTGCCTGGAAAGCACCTGCGGCCTCTTCGGTCCACCGGAACGGGACCTTAGGGGACGTGAGGCGGGTGAGAGGGCCGACGACGGTGCCAAAATTCGGGACGAAGCGGCGGTAGAAGTTTGCAAACCCAATAAATTGTTGCACCTGTTTCCTTGATGTAGGTGTAGGCCATTCCACCACCGCCTTCACCTTCACTGGGTCCGGAAGCACCTGGTCGTGGGAGATGACGAACCCGAGGAAGGACGTAGTCTTAGCGTAGAATTCACACTTTTCTGCCTTCACATATAACCGGTTCTCCAGCAGCCTTTGGAGGACCCGCCTCACATGGACCCGGTGCTCGTCCCTGCATTTGGAGAAGATGAGGATGTCATCCAGGTAGACAAACACAAACAGGCCGATGAAATCCCGGAGGAAGTCATTTATTAGGCGCTGAAAGACGGCAGGAGCATTAGTCAACCCGAACGGCATCACCAAGTACTCGAAATGGCCGTTCGGGGTACGGAAGGCTGTCTTCCACTCATCTCCCTCCCGGATCCGGACGAGGTGGTATGCGCTGCGTAAATCCAGCTTGGTGAACCAAGTCGCCCCCTGGAGGGAGTGGAAGGCGGTGTCCATTAGTGGCAGGGTGTAGCGATCCTTCTCCGTGATATCATTCAGGGCGCGGTAGTCGATACAAGGACGGAGGGAACCGTCCTTGCCCACGAAGAAGAATCCTGCGCCTAATGGTGATGACGAGGGACGGATGATTCCAGCACTCAGCGATTCCTTGAGGTAGGAATTCATAGCCTCCTTCTCTGGCGCCGACAGGCTGTAGAGTCGCCCAGAGGGTAAGGGTGCCCCCTGGCGGATGTTTATCGCACAGTCGTAGGGCCTGTGTGGAGGAAGAGACATCGCCTTGGACTTGCTGAAAACCATACCCAGGTCGTGAAATTCTGATGGCACCAGGGAGAGATCCGGGGGCGCAGCGTCCTTAGGAGTTGGAGAAGAGGACGGAGAGCAGGTAGCGGATTGCAGGCAGGTGCTCATGCAGAAGGAACTCCATGCCGATACCCTGGCGGACTTCCAATCCAGGACGGGGTTATGGAGGCGAAGCCAGGGGTATCCCAGGATGACGGGCGACACAGAGTTGGGGAGGACGTAGAAAGTGATTTCCTCCCAGTGGTTCCCAGAGATGATCACAGGGACAGGGACGGTCTGGTGTGTGACTCTCCCCAGGGAGACATGGGAGAGGTTGACCAGAGCGAGAGGGGATTTGAGGGCTTGGCAATGGATGCCCAATCGGGTTGCCAGGCTTTGTGAAATAAAGCTGCCCTCCGCGCCCGAATCCACCAGTGCGTGGGTGAGGTGCCCAGTGGGGTTGTGACAAAAACGGACGGGCAGCTTCAATTGGGAGAGGGGATTTAACTGATTGACGTCCGTGAGGCCCCCTACAGTGACTTGCGGACCTCCCCGTTTGGCTTCTGTGGGCAAAGCTCCACCGTGTGTTGGCTGTCTCCGCAATACATGCAGAGACCCAACTCACGGCGGCGTTGTTTCTCCGCAGGAGGGAGCTTTGTCCAGCCCGTCACCATCGGCTCCGACTCCTCGGAGCGCGATGGTGGCGGCAACGCCAGGGGGCGAGCTTGGGACAGGCGCGACGAGGCACCACGAGAGCGAGAAGAAGACGACTTCCGCTCCGAGGTGCGCTCGCGCAACCTGTTATCCAGGCTGATGGCTAGGGACGTTAGCTCCGCTAAAGTCTCCGGGATGTCCCGCCCAGCCAGTTCGTCCCTCAGACCATCACTGAGACTGCGGAGGAAGATGCCGCAGAATGAACGTTCATCCCAGCCAACCTCCTCCGCCGCTACCCGGAAGTCGATTGCGTAATCAGCTGCCGACCGGCTTCCCTGCTGGAGGCTGAGAAGCCGATCGACCTGAACGCTCTCAGTACAAGAGTGATCAAAGACTTCCAGGAACTGTCTCACGAATTGGCCATAGGTGAGGGTGGCGTAACTGGGCTTCGCCATTACGGCGTAAGCCCAAGTAAGCGCTCGCCCCTCCAGGAGATTCCCTATGTAGCCAATTCGGCTATGGTCTGAGGGAAAATCTCCGGGCACACGGTGGAACACGGACTCACATTGCATTATAAACCCCCGTGCTCCGCCGAGCTTACCGCTAAAGCGGGCGGGGGTCGGAATGGGTGTGAGCCGAACCGGTGCTACCGGAGCAGGCTGGACGGCCGCTGGAGCAGCAGGAGCCGCGCCGCCCTGACGAGCCGGGGGGAACGGCTGTTGGGGGTCCAGGCGGTCCAATCGGTTAGTGATGATGGATAATAGATTTAGAATCACCTGTTGCTGGTGGGCTATTAGGTCCACTCGAGCCTCGAGGGTGGAAAGTCGGCGTGTGAGCCCGCCGTCTGCCGAGCTGCTCTGCTGAAGCCGTACTGACATAATGCACGGCTCAGGAGACACACACGCAGGCTCAGGGTAGATCTAGAACTCAGAACTCAGAAAAGATTTATTGCCAAGTGCATTAACAGATATGACAACTGATAACATACGAGGGATTTGACTTGACACAGAAAACGACCTGCATTTCCGGTGACACGGCAGCATCTGTGAACGCGCCTGTCATCAGATGGGTACAGGATGCATAGGGAAGAAAGGATAATACAATAGGAAGGAGCAAAAAAACCATTGATTGTCAGAATACTGGTCATATATGATCAATATTATGATTACAAGAAAAAAAAGCCCTCAATGCACAGTTAGCAGACAAAAAAGTTCACAAGGACACAGAGAGAGCAGTGAGTGAGTAATCTTTTTCATCAGTTTTTTGGGTCAGTGTGGATGTAGTGTTGAGTGTAGGTGTTTGTATCAGTTAAGAACAACAAGGACTCTTTGGCAGGAGATGTTTTGTCTAGCTGCTGGCATTGTCCTTGGGCCATGCAGCTGGCTGTCCGTGAAGGCCGTGAAGCTCAATGTTTTGAAAACAAAAAACTGCAGATGATCTGGAGGATTTGTGTGAGGGGAGTCAGATTAGTCGAATAGTACTGATCCCAGAGAGAAAAAAACTTTATATTCTCTTACAGATTCAGTACTTAATCCTTCATTGCTGGATGTTGAATCCTTCATGGACGGCTCTCAGCGTAATCATGATGTAATCCACCTTCCTAGACAGTTCTCCATTTGCCGCTGCCAGAGTCCTCTCCATTTTTTCAATTTGATGGTTAAACCTCGCTTGGCCAGCATTTTGATAAGTTGTGTCCATCTTCATCAATTTACGGTACACCAGGACAATCCCAGATCCAATCAGAACGATCCCAATCACCATTACTACGAAGACGTACAAATCTTCTACATCTTCGATGGAAAGATCAGACAGGCACAAGAGTTTCCAATTACTTGTGTCCCTCAAATAGCCCGCAGCAGCCGTTCCTGCGGGGCAAACAACCTCCCCCGGGGCACTTTTCCTCATTGAAAAAATAGTGTCAATTGCGTTCAAAGCCCAGCTTATTAATTAATCTAATAGCTTTATTAACAACAAGTGTGAATGAGTGTGTGTCTGCGAGATGTGAATGTGTTGGTGGTGGCGTCTGCGTCGGGCACGGAGGCAGGAGGCCGTACAGCCGGACAACCCTATGGGAGAAGCAAAGGGAGAAGGGTAACGGGCACCACACCAAAACAGGAGATATGACAATGATGACTGGCTTACTTGGGAATGGCAGGTGGCTGGCACAGCAAGGGTGAAGCCCGGAAGACAGCGACCTGGAGCGCCCGGTGCAGCAGCGAGGGAATGGTGGCAGAGAGGAGTGGTCCGCTGCCGGGAAATCCACCTGTACACAGGGGAGCAGACTAGGAGAAGAAGGAGGTAAGAGATTCTTACTTGGATGTTTGCTGAGCGGTTGAGATTCCTTACAGCAAGAGTAGCGAGTGAAGACTGACGGCTTCAGGCCGAAGCCCAGGGCGAGGCGGCTTAAATCCCTCGCCGCTGATGAGGTGCAGGTGTGCGTGCAGCTGGCGCCGCAGATGGGCGGCGAGGCGTGACAGAGACGTGTTTCCAGCTTTATGTAGAGCTCTCTTTAACTCATTTAGTGTAAATGGATAGTTAATAGGATGATCTTCCAAAGGCCTACAACTCTCCGTTTCACTTAAATTTTATTTTTTTTGTTGATTCTCTCCTTTTTCTTGCTTCCTCAGTCAGATTTCCTGAACTGTGTATTTGTACAAATGTCTTTACCATCATTTCTGCCTTTTCTTTATTTGCTTCAGCAATTTCCCCCTCTGCTTCTAATACATTATAATCCCAATCTTTCTTATCACCACCCATCTTCCTAATCATACCCCACACTTCTGTTATGGTGTGGTTCTTCCAATCCTGTTACAAAAACTCCACCAACTTCCTCTTTTAGCATGTTTAATTGTCCTCCTCACAAAAGCTTGAGCTTTCTGATTCTCCAATAAATGATCATCCATCCATCTTCTTCCGCTTAATCCTTTTCGGGTCGCGGGGGGGGGGGGGGGGGGGGCTGGAGCCTATCCCAGCATCTTTGGGCGAGAGGCAGGGTACACCCTGGACAGATCGCCAGTCCATCGCAGGGCCAACACAGAGACAGACAACCATTCACTCTCACAGTCATACCTAAGGACAATTTAGAATCCCCAGTTTTGATGCCAGTTATCATAATTATGAGTTTTTTTAACCAATCTAAAAGCTTTATTTCTTTCTTTCACAGTTTTATAACACTCATCTGTCCACCGCGGCACAGCTTTCCTCATCATTCTCCCACTACTTTTAGGAATTGATTCTGATGCTGCCTCCAGGATTCTTGTTAAAACTATCAATATCTTGATTATCATTTACCCTTGTTATTTTTTCTAAACACAAGTCCTCAAATTTAATCCACTCAGTCTTACTAAATATCTATTTCCCTCCTCCTTGTGCTATCACTCTTTCTGCCTCGACTTCCACTGATGTTATAATAGGATAGTGATCACACCCAATACAAGTTTCTTCCCTGACGAGACCTGGGATCCGCCGGAGAAACCGTTTTTAACATGCACACTTTGATGAATCTTGACAGCTGGAGTAAAGTTAAAAAAAAATACTTGAGTTTTTGCATAGAACTCGATCGTATGGGAGAATTTTAGATACAGCTGCCAACCTGATATACAGTATGAACTGTCGAGGGCAGCAATACGCCACTGATGCGTCTAGTCTGCCTTACCAAAAAGAAGAAGAAAAAATGATGGCGACGAGAGGCTGGAATTTTTAATCCCGAGTAGAGACTTGCTGCTCAAACTGAAAAAAGACTTTGGGTGGTCACCAACAAATGTAAGTAATAGCTGTAAGACGACAACTAAGCTTCCCCGGAGAAGGTTTTGGCTCTGTTTTTACATTTAAATCGTATAAAAGAACGGCGAGTCAAGCTAAAACCAGCTAGCTTAACTAGCTTAGCCACTCCTGTGTTGAGTTTAATGTATTGGTTTATTTGTCAGGGACTGGAATAGAATAAAGTTTGTGCCAGCAGGAACTGAATTTTATTTTTTTTATTTGAATTTGAACCTGAATTAGTTTGAATAATTGCTTTTAAAATTTGAATCTGAATTGCCTAATTTGAAATTGAATTGGTTTGAATGTGTATTGCAATAAAATTGAAACTGTATTTCATTTACTTGAAAAATTCGGCTCACTAATTAATTATCAGAGTTCAGTTTCACGTCTTGTCATACAAATTCAGTTTTTGATTTCAAGTTTTTGTGCCACACATCCGGGACCTAGGCTCAGTCAAAACTAGTCGAACGCGGATAGATAGAACTCTGTTTTACGTCTGCAACGCTCGCTTTACGTGCTATTTACCTGTTAAACACCCACAAGGACTTTTTTTCATTCATTCATCTTCTTCCGCTTAATCCTTTTTCGGGTCGCGGGGGGGCTGGAGCCTATCCCAGCATCTTTGGGCGAGGGGCAGGGTACACCCTGGACAGATCGCCAGACCATCGCAGGGCCAACACTGAGAGACAGACAACCATTCACTCTCACAGTCATATCTAAGGACAATTTAGAATCCCCAGTTTGATGCTAAATTAACCTAACTTACATGTTTTTGGCATGTGGAAGGAAACCGGAGAAATCCCGGAGTAAACCCACGCAGACACGGGGAGAACATGCAAACTCCACACAGATCACTTGTTGGTCAGGGGCTGGGATCGAACCAGGGATCCCATGGCCAAGGGTGAGTTGCTGTGCTGCCGCAGTGCTAACCACTGTGCCACCGCGCTTCGTTAATTCAAAGTGATGTCCAGCAGCCACACGCCAGGTTTGTAAAAATAATAATAATGATGTCATGGATGAGAAGAGGCATCATGTATGTATACAGAACATTATTAGCCAGGGCAACAGATTAGCAGAGATTAACAGCAGAGCCTCCAGTCAGGTGTCCGGAGTTGTTAGCAGCCCAGGAGGAGGGGACACTGTTCTTTCAAAAACCAGATGGTTTCTGTGAGAGTCCTTTCTTCTACACAAAGTTTAGTGGAGTCAGAAAGTGAACAAAAGTCGGTAATTTGAGCCAGTATTGGCTCTTTAGCATCATAGAAGACATAATTATGAAATAATAAGAATGAAGCATTCTGCCTTCTCTGAGTTACTAAGAGGATGGAGACTGTAGTTACAGTGGTTGTCTGTCCTTTAAAATTAGGTTTCAAACTAATAAAGCTGGAAGAAGGTTGGCAAGTAAATTAATAGTGTCATTAGCTTGATAACTAGCCATAGTCAGCTGGTAGATGCTAACTTCAGAAATCAGCATTTAAAATGACTTGAGATATAATCTATAGATTATCCATCAAAACTGCCACACTTAAGATTTGTAACGGCCAAATATTACATTTAATGTATTGATTAAAACCACTGTAATAAAACTTATTGTCACATTTGCCTTGTGACAGCAGATGATCAGTTTTGTCTGTTTCTTTATTAACTACACAGAGCTCATCCACAATATTAGTGCAGTATTGTTTGCATGATAATTTATAATCTATAACGTATCACATGATGTACAGAAACATGATTGTATTCATATGATGAGCATATTCAGAGCATACTTAGAGCTTAAGCAGAATAAATTATTCTATATTTTCATGTCAGGATAGTAAATCTCACTAAACATAATCAAAAATCTGTGGCTTGTATACTGTATTTTATTTTTTCAACAAATGTGTAGTACATGTGTAGAGAAGACTGCTGTGGTAAAGTTTCAGCCATAAATACATTAAGCTTAATTTTTTTTAAAGATTAATTTCTGAAAAGAGAAGAAACCAGATTTGATTCTTAAAGTAAATTTATAATTGTATCTAATATAAATCAGTATTCACATCATTGTCAACTCAGGCTCAGGAAATATGCATTTCTTTTTACCATTTCCTATATGACGAAAATCACCAACTAAAACTGCAAGAGGTCCAATAAGTTGGTCCAGACTAGGTGTGGGTATCTTTAGGCACCTCATGATTCGATTATGATTCAGAGCTCCGACTTGATTTTAAAACGATTCTCAATACATCTTGACACATTTTTTTTTTTTTCTTTTCAAGATTTGTCCCTCCCACTGTGTGACAAGTTGGCCCTTTTAAAACAAAGTATTTACTTCCAACATCTTTTGTTAAAACAAATGGAAGAGAAATCTGACACATGGTGGGCAGTGGTGGCCTAATGGTTAGGGATGTGGACTGGTGAACGGAGCATCGTGGGCTTGATCCCCGAACCGGCAGGATTAGATCTAGGTGGGACAGATAACATACAGTAGCAGTGTTTGCCCCACCCTCCTTAACCCCACTGTGGTGCCCTTGAGCAAGGGCCTTAACCCCAACTGGAGCTGCTCAGTGGTCACAAGTCAGTCTGGTTGTACTGGGCAGCTTCCTGGTGTGACTGTGTAACTGGGTGAATGTGAACAGGGCATCCTTGAAAAAGAGAGGTTGCCTCTCAATGGAATGACCCCATATACAGTGGGGCAAAAAAGTATTTAGTCAGCCACCAATTGTGCAAGTTCTCCCACTTAAAAGATGAGAGAGGTCTCCAATTTTCATCATAGGTATACCTCAACTATGAGAGACAAAATGAGAAAAAAAAAATCGATCAATTGGTGGCTGACTAAATACTTTTTTGCCCCACTGTAAATAAAGATTAAATAAAAAAATAAAATAAACATGGACAAATTTATCTCAAAATGTGCTTTTAAGAACTGTCATCCTTTCATTGACATTCTTTCAGAAGACCACAGCTGTCTCCAGACAGGCCAGTATCATTTAACCCCTTGCACTCCGGTCAATTTTCCTAAAAACGCCAAAAAAAAAATGTGCCCAAAGTAAATCGAAAGCTGTTTTTCAACCCTTTGCAGTATCTTCATGGGGTTGGTCTCATTTAAAAGAAAACACTTCGAATTTTTTGGCAAAAAAAAAACATGATCTCTCTAAGTGCTCCAGCCACTGAGTTACAGTCATCTAAACATAGTGAACTTGAAGAAAATAAATTTGGCCTGGGTGTTTTTTTGGATACAAATGCTTGCAAATAACACACAGCTTCAGATCCGGGCTGGAAAATGCAACAGAAATGTACAGTAGAACCAAGTGTTATCCAGCTGAGGTCCAAATTTTGTAACAATACCACAAAAAATGAATATATTACACAGCTTTGTTCTCAGGTAGTTCCCAGGCGTTTTGGAACTGTGCCAAATTGTGCCAAATGGCACAGTTTGGAAAAACATCTGTAACTTTTGAATGATTCAATGTAGAAGCTTCATTTAGGGCTCTAATGAAAGGTCACATTCAGGGCTGTGTCTGTGTGTGTGTGGGGAGGGGGCCGTTGTCCACCCCACCCCACCCTGCTACAGAGGACAGAGATCCACCCTCGCTACATGACGGATTACACTCAGATAAGGCATGTTTCCACAGCACCGCTGTCACTGCGGCTCCCCCCACCCCCCCCGCTACAGAATCGTAGCGGCGGGGGGGGGGGGCGTTCACGGTCCGGAGGCGGCGAACGAACCGTGTAACGCGGCGCACGCACTTCGGACATCGTGCGCCGCACAGTTGTAATTTACCGATCGGTCAAAAGTCATTTTTGATTACAATTTTCAGGGATAAAAAATAATTTGGCTTATAACACCTTACCTCTTCACAGCCACATTGTCCTGGCCAACTTCTCTTCCTCATTGTCAGACGAACCAACGCTGGTCCGCTCTGGTTCTGGTCTCGCGACCCGGTCAAAACATAATTCCATGATTGCGGTTTTGGCGAATGATTTACGACCTTCGTCGTCGGCCTCCGTCGGTCTATGATGACCATATAAAAGAATCCTAAACACTCTGCTGGAATTAAAAAAAATAAATAAATAAACCACTGCCTGTGGCTGCTGAAGCAGTCTCTCTTCACCCAGCTTTAGACAAAACAGCTCAGCGAACTTCTGTGCTTCAATTGGCTCGCAGCCGTTGGGAAGCAGGTCCTTCTGGCTAGGTTTTCATTCATTGGTTCTTCAAGGTTTCAGAAACCCAATTCAAGGCTCTTATTAGTCGAATGAGAGGTCAATCAGATGAACTAATCTGTTCACGGCTGTGTCTGCAGCTTTTATTTTCAGTGCGCGCTTGGACGCCATACACCACCTACATCACAATCTCCATGATGCGTCCTAGAGTGCACGAGAGTGCCCTCGTGCGCTCTCGTGCGCTCTAGGACGCAGAGACTTGCCCACCCGTGGGACAACGGAACGCAAGAGGTTAACTTGCTTTCGCACATTATTTTATTAAGCTCATGTTTTAGGTGCTTTTTTAGCTCTATATTAATTAAAAAAATATTAAAATGAATTCTTTGTTCAATTTCAAACAAAAGGTAATATAAAATTTTATAATACAGGAGAAGCATAAAGACTGGATATATGTTTGTTTTATATGTATTTCCCCATACTTCAGGACAATATGTCATGTATGGGAGTATTAATGAATGATACAAAGTATATAATGTGGGTTGATTCAGCAAATATTTCACTCTGTGTAGTATTGCGATTGATTTGGATATTTTACCTTTAATATAATTATGTGACTTCCAACACAGTTAATTATCAATTATTACTCCAAGAAATTTAATTTTGGATACCCTTTCAATCTCTACACTGTTTGCACTGAGTTTAGCTACTGAGTTGTTGTGACGGTTGTTAAAGATTATAAATTTTGCCTTAATTAAATTGAGCGTTAATTTGTTTGAATCAAACCACAGTTTGAGCTTTCCTAATTCCTTTCCAAGTATATCCAAAAGTTGTCCCAAATTGCTTCCAGTGCATAATAAATTAGTGTCATCTGCAAACAGTATTAAATCCATTTTTTCCGAAACTTTACATGTCATTTATATACATATTGAATAACAATGGCCCCAAAACTGAACCCTGTGGGACTCCGCAAGTAACCTTCAGTAACTGAGTTTTTGCTACCAACACATACATACTGATATCTGTTCTTTAAGTAACTACATAACCAGGACAATGCTACCCCCCAATACCATAATTTTGTAGTTTCTTTAACAATAATTTATGATCCCCTGTATCAGATGCTTTTTTAAGATCCAGGAATACCCCAACTGAATACTTGTTATTTTCTGCAGCAGTTGATATTTTTTCTATAAATTCCATTAGAGCAAATGCAGTTGTCCTCTTGTGTCTGAACCCATATTGTTGCTCACACAGTAAATTGTTCTTCATTATAAAGTTGCCATTTCTCTCACAGAATATTTTTTCGAGTATCTTAGAAAATTGCGGCAATAGTGAAATAGGCCTGTAGTTTGAAAATTCCCCTCTGTCACCCGTCGTGTATATCGGAATTACTTTGGCTATTTTCATTGCTTTGGGAAATATACCTGTTTGGAGAGACAGGTTACAGATATACACTACCGTTCAAAAGATTGGGATCACTTAGAAATTTCCTTATTTTTGAAAGAAAAGCACTTTTTTTCAATGAAGATAACTTTAAACTAATCAGAAATACACTCTAATATCTAATATACATTGCTAGTGTGGTAAATGACTATTCTAGCTGCAAATGTCTGGTTTTTGGTGCAATATCTAACTAACTAACTAACTAACCTGCACTTATATAGCGCTTTTCTAGTCACAAAGACCACTCAAAGCGCTTTCATTAATACTAACCCTCTATTCTAAGGGCCTATAGGAAACAGATATCTAGGGACAATTTAGAACAGCCAATTAACCTAACATGCATGTACATAGGTGTATAGAGGCCCATTTCCAGCAACTATCACTCCAGTGTTCTAATGGTACAATGTGTTTGCTCATTGCCTCAGAAGGCTAATGGATGATTAGAAAACCCTTGTGCAATCATGTTAGCACAGCTGAAAACAGTTTAGCTGGTTTATTTATTTAGCGAATGCAAAGTCCTTAAGCCAAGCAGTTGCCTCCTGGTTTGCTGTATGGAGGGTGTGTAATCCTCCTTCCAGTCTTTGGAGCGGGCAAGCCTCTATGATGTGTTCCATTGTTTGCTCCTCTCCACATGCGCACAGAGGGCTAGGGCGACTGCCCCATCTGTAAAGGCTGGCCAAGCAGGGGCCATGTCCAGTCCTGAAGCGATTGAGTGTAGACCACTGTCTCCTTGGGAGGTTGGTGCCCGGGACCTGTTGGTTGGGGTTTATCACCAGCTGTTTGTTTGGGACCTCCTTGGTCTCCCATTCCTCTTGCCAAGCTGTCTGGATGGTAAAGTCAGCTGGGGGAGGGTTTTTCCAAATCGGCCGTCTGGATGAAAGTCGGGCAGTGGGTGGAGTGTAGATATCTGCATGGATTGGTAAGTGAGGAGAATCTTTAACTTTTTGGAGCATCCTTTGAGTTAATGCTGCTCGCCGGATGTGTGGAGGGGCTATGTTTGACAGTACAGAGAGCCAGGGGAGTGGTGTTGAGCGGATTGTTCCAGTTATAGTTCTCATGGTTGTGTTGAGCTGGGTGTCTACATGGTGTGTGTAAGATGACCTGGACCAGACAGGGGCACAATATTCTGCTACAGAGTATGAAAGGGCCAGTGCTGAGGTGCGCAGGGTGGAGACTGCCGCCCCCCCCCCAACCAGTTTAGCTGGTTAGAGAAGCTATAAAACTGACCTTCCTTTGAGCAGGTTGAGTATCTGGAAAAAATTATTTCAAATACAAATCATTATTTCTATCCTTGTCAATGTCTTGACTATATTTTCTATTCATTTTACAACTCATGGTGGTAAATAAGTGTGACTTTTCATGGAAAACACAAAATAATTGTCTGGGTGACCCCAGACTTTTGAACAGTAGTGTACGTCAGTGGCTTCACTAAGCATTCAATGATAGTTTTGACTAAAAGCATGTCAATACCATCACAATCCGTAGATGTTTTACTTTTAAACGATTTAACAATTTCAGTGACCTCTCTCCCATCTGTGTTCTTTATGAAGATGGAGTCTTTTATAGCAATGTTCTTGCTTATTGTATCACCTGTAGGTGCCGTAATGGGTATTTCTCGTGCCAAATTAGGACCAATGTTAACAAAAATTTATTAAATTCATCTGCAGGTGAGACTGCATTCACACTCTGAGTTGTGGTTTTTTTTGTTGTTGTTTTTGGTTTTTGTTTTTTTGGTTTTGTTTTTTTGAAAGATTGGTTGGGTAGCTTGTATTTCTGTTTTTATTTCTAAGAATATTGTTATTGTCCATGCATTTTTAGTTTTAGCTGTTTTTCTCCAGTTCTTTACTGTAATAGTCTCTTTTACTACATCTCATTATATATATTAACTTATTTTTGTATGTTTTATACCGCTGCTCTGCTTCTTTTGTCCTTTTCTTTAGAAAAGCTTTATATAGTGAATTTTTCTTTTTACACACTTTTTGTAATTCCTTGGTTAACCATGGCTTGTCGACAAATTTCTGTTTAAGCTTTTTCTTTACTAATGGACAATTTTTTTCGTAAAGAGCAGTTACAATGTTCATGAATGTATCATAGGCTTCATTTACATCTGATACATAGACTTTTGTCCAGTCTGGCTTCAGCAGGTCTTCTTTAAAAGAACTGATTGCATTTTGTGGTTTGTGTCTGAAAGATTTTTTTTTTTTTTTTTTTAATTTAAGTTTTTGTAAAGGGTATACAGGTCGTTACAGCAATGCATTGTTTACATTTTCATCACATGTTCCCTTATTTTCTGATATCTGACAACATTGGAAGAATAATTCTTACAACACCCCCTTTTTTTTTTTTTTAAAGTGAAAGAAAAAGTGAAATTAAAGAGAAAAAAAAACCAAAAAACAAACAAACAAACCAGCAAAAAACAAACAAAAAGAAAAAGTAAGTAAATAAAGGTAAAAGAGCATCTGAGTAGTGTTGGAACAAAGAGCGGAACCATTATTGAAATGGTATTTGTCAAAGATTAGATCTAATGGAAGACACATATGCGATCCAGGGTTGCCAAAAGTTCATGAACCCATCCATGTCCTGTCTCAGTGCGAATGTCAACTTTTCCATCAAGTAAATGTCTTGGATCACGTTAATCCAATCTTCAGGTGTAGGACAGTCCTTCAGCATCCATTTTTTAGTTAGAGCTTTTTTGCTTGCCAATATTAAAACATTGAATAAGTATTTTTCTCCTCGTCTTTCCAGTGAGTCCGGTAGTAAACCCAAATACAAAGTTACAAAAGAAAAGGGAACTGTTATTTTGAATATTTTCCCCAATATTGTCTGTACATTGGTCCAATATTGGTGGATAACTGGGCATGACCAAAACACATGAAAATGATTTGCAGTCTTTTCACCACACAAGCGCCAACAGTTCAATCCCTTATGGGTAAATTTGTTTTGTGCAGGTGTTCTGAAAAATCTTACCAAGTTTTTCCATCCAAATTCTCTCCACTGCAGGGATGAGGTACTTTTCCATTGCTGTTTATTTAGCTTTTCCCATATTTCCAGTTGTAAAGTGAAATTCCCCTCTTTTTCCCATCTCTCTTTTATATATGATGTGTTGTCTCCTTTTAAGTCTTGAAGACCTTGGTATATTTTAGAAATGTATCTGATCCCTGGGATCCCTTTATATGCCATTAAGAAGACCTTCAGAACACCTGACTGGGCCCTTTCCAAATCCTCCTTTTTAAGTATATTGTTTATGTGGTGTCTAAGCTGGAAGAACCTGTAAAGGTCTTGATTTATTAGGCCTTGTTTTTTCAAATCTTCAAAACTTCTTAAAATTTGCCCTTTAAAAAAATCGTAATATTTTATCAGCCCTTTCTCCTTCCACTTTTTAAATCTGGTGTCTGTTTTATTAGGAGTAAAGTCTTGATCATAGGCAATCCATTGCAGAAGTCGATAGGGCTCTTTAGTTTGATTCTCTCAGACTATCTTAAACCAAATTTTTAGCGGGGTCTCTATCCACGGGTTAGTGTTATTCAAAAGCTTAGGTAAGGCATTGTTCCCTATTATCGCCTGTAGGGGGATGTCACTTGTTATTTGGCATTCGATCTCCTTCCATTGTGCAGTGTAGACTGGGTTACATATCTCTACTAAAGTTTTAATTTGTGCGGCTTTAAAGCAGTCCCTGATATTTGGCAGCGCGAGCCCACCTTTGTCTTTGTTTAGCTGTAAGGTTCTATATCTGATTCTAGGTCTCTTGCCCTGCCATATGAATCTTGAGATCCTTCTGTCCAGCTCCTGCCATGTTTTTTTGGGAGGTTCTACCGGTATTGTTTGGAAAAGGTATAGAAGACGTGGAAGTATATTCATTTTGACTGTTTCAATTCTTTGTGCAGTACCCAAGAATGGTATCATATTCCATCTTGCTAGGTCAGATTTTATTTTTGTCACCAGTGGATCATAGTTTAGTGATATCATTTTGTTGAGTTGTTTCAGGATATTGACCCCCAGATAGTTCATAGATTCCGACTCCCAGTTAGTTTTGAGTTTGCTTAGTTAATAATGATTTGGGTCATAGTTGAACGTTAAAATTTGGGTTTTATGCATGTTTAATTTGTACCCCGATAAATCTCCATACTCTGAAAAAACTGAGGTTGGTTCTGGTAAAGAAGTGTCCGGCTTCCCTAGGTATATTAAAATGTCATCAGCAAAGAGTGCTATTTTATGTTCCTTCTGACCAAGTGTAATACCTTGAATTTTTTGATTTTGTCTTATCCATTGGCTCAGAGGTTCTATGAAGATTGCAAAGAGCAGTGGAGACAGGGGGCAGCCCTGACGACATCCTCTTTCCAGTTCAAAAGATGATGATAAATTACCATCCATCCATCCATCCATCCATCTTCTACCGCTTAATCCTTTCGGGTCGCGGGGGGGCTGGAGCCTATCCCAGCATCTTTTGGGCGAGAGGCAGGGTACACCCTGGACAGATCGCCAGTCCATCGCAGGGCCAACACAGAGAGACAAACAACCATTCACTCTCACATCCATACCTAAGGACAATTTAGAATCCCCAGTTTTGATGCCAATTAACCTAACTTGCATGTTTTTGGCATGTGGGAGGAAACCGGAGTGCCCGGTGTAAACCCACGCAGACACGGGGAGAACATGCAAACTCCACACAGAGGGGTCACCGATGGTCTGGGGGTGGGATCGAACCCACGATGGTCAAGGGTGGAATCGATCCCATGACCTTCTTGCTGTAATGCCACTGTGCCAACCACTGCGCCACCGTGCTGCCCATGATAAATTACCGTTAATCCTTATTTTAGCTGTTGGTTTTTTATATAATGCCTGTATAGTTCTAATGAAGTTGTTATGAAAATTGAAACTGGATAAGATTCTATATAGAAAAGACCAGTCAACCGAATCGAATGCTTTTTCAGCATCTAATCCCAATATGACTGCATTTAAGTTATATTTTTTTATATGATGAATTATGTGTAAAGTGCGTCGAATGTTGTCTTGTGTCTGTCTTTGTCTTATAAAACCTGTTTGGTCTAAATGAATTAGGTCTGTCAGTATATTTTCTAGCCTTTTGGCAAGGATAATGGTAAAAAGCTTATAGTCCTGATTTAGTACACTGATTGGTCTGTAGTTGGAGCATTCTAGTTTATCCTTTTCAGGTTTAGGTATAACTGCAATGACCCCTTCTCTCCAGGAGGGGGGGATTTCCCCTGTGTGGAGGACATAATTAAATGTTTTCAGGAGGAGAGGAGATAGTTGCTGTTTAAAGGTTTTGTACCACTCTGCTGTATAGCCATCAGCTCCTGGGGATTTGTTAGCTTTAAGTTTCATAATTGCTTTTTCCAATTCTTTAGGTTGTATTTCTGACAGTAGTGTTTTGTGACTCCGTAAGTTGGGGAAGGTTTAATGTGTTTAGGAATGCCTCGGATGCGTTTTTATGTTTTTTGTGGGAGTATAAGTTCTTGTAGTAATTCTCGAAGCTTTTAAGAATATCCTGAATTCTGAATTTTATTTCCTTTGATACTGGGTCTCTGATTTTGTAGATTGCTCTTTCTGTTTGATGTTTCCTCAATTTATAGGCTAGCAATTTTGCCGATTTACTGCCTGCTTCATAGTATTTTTGTTTCAAAAATGTAAGTTCCTTCTGGATTTCTATTGTGTAGATCTCATTTATTTGGTTTTTAATTTCCTTAATCTTGAGCGAGTCAGTAGAATGAGTGTTGCCTTTGTGTTCTTTTTCTAGGTTCCTAAGTTCTGACTCTAATGTGGATAGTTTTTCTTGTCTTAGTTTCTTTTGGGTTGCCAGTTTTGCAATAATCTTTCCTCTTATTACAGCTTTGCATGCATCCCACAGTATTAAAGGGGATACTTCCCCATTATCGTTTTCTTCCAAATATCTGAGAATATCTGATTCCAATTCATCTTTCAATGGTCCTTTCAGGACATTTGAATTTAACCTCCAAGAAAATGTATTATTTGTGTATTTTTGGATATTTAAGTCCATGTAGATCGGACTGTAGTCAGAGAGATCCATCAGTCCTATTTTACATGTTTCTACTCTTCCAATGTCTCTATTAAACATAAAAAAATAGTCAATCCTTGAGTAAGATGAATGTGGAGTTGAGTAAAATGTGTAGTCTTTTACACTGGGGTTGAGATCCCTCCACACATCACAGATTCCCATTTCTTTTAGTAGCATCCGAGTCTTCCTGCTTTGGGTGTTATTTTGATGTGGAGAATTACCAGAAGCATCCCAGTATGGATTCAGTCTAAGATTGAAGTCCCCACCACATATCACTAAACCTTGAGCTTAAGTTATCATTAGGTCAAATACATTTTTATAAAATTTCCAGTTAGCCCCTGGGGGAGCATACACATTCAGCAGGGTGATATCTTCTCCCTCTAGCCGCCCAGTTACCAAACTGTATCTCCCTTCTTTATCTTTGTGTTCTGATTTTTTTTCAAATGTAATTTTGGTTGACATCAATGTCGCTACTCCCCTCCTCCTCCCTGACTTATATGAAGATGAAGAGATCATTTTAAACCCTTGTCTACTGAGTTTATTGTGCTCCACGTCTGTTAGGTGGGTTTCTTGTAAAAATATTATTCCTGCTTTGTCTTTTTTCATTTTGCCTAGAATCTTGGATCTTTTAACTGGATTCAGGATTCCTTTTACATTATATGAAATTATTTTGGTTACACCCTGTTTCTCCATTGTGTTGTTTTGTTTAGTATAACAGTGTGGTGGCCCTCTTTTGTGCTACTCAGAAACTGAAAGAACGTTAAAAACAAGAAAAACATTAAGAACATAGTGTATAAAACTTTAAAACAAAAAACTGTCAAAAGAACTTCCTGAGCTGAGGTCTTTTTAAAGACCCTGGAAGAGCCTTGATGGAGTGAAGGCTCTGAGGGAAATTCCTCAAACTCTGTTACGTGTTGAGGGCCCTCACTTACCCCTGTAAGTTGTCCCATGCTTTTAACGTGAGTTTCAGAACCCAATCCGAACTTGTAATGATTTTTTTTTTCCTTTTATGCCTATACCCTGTGAAATTGTGTGCACCCTCCCACCCCCATCACATCAAACATTCACGCAAAAACAGTATTTGTTAGTGTGAGGAGAACATGTGGATTATTGTCACGTTTCTATTTTAACAAGTTTTTTTTTTTTTTTATTAAAAAGACTTATTTGTTTCAAATATTATGACTGTTCCTTGAAATGTTTTACCACATGCTGAATACGCATCTCCTTTAATGTTTGTTACCTTGTATGAGGGGGGTTGGATGTGCAGATTGACTCAAAAAAAAAAAAATGGTCGCTATTCCAACCTGAAAACGGACAGTTTATCCGCGACGCTCTGGCGCTGGGTTTCCCGCTGCTGGCCCGTGGATTTTGAAGGTCTTTGTGTTGTCCATGTTTGCGTTTTGATCTTCTCACTCGGGTCTGCTGCGGGTTTAAATACCGTTACCGGGAGCCCTCTTCTCGCCATGTCAGCTGTTGCTTCTTCCGCCGAATTATAGAGACATGTTTCTTCACCGTAGAAGACCCTTAATTTCGCAGGAAATGGCGTCTGAAAGCGCAGTTTCTTCTCTCTTAGCACCTTTTTCGCGTCATTGTATTCCCTGCGCTTTTTAAGGACCTCTGGGGCGTAATCGTGTTCCACGAAGACTTTTCTGTCCTGGTGCATAAATCCTTTTTTCTGCCAAGCCAGTCTTACAACCTCTTGTTTTATTTTGAAATTGGAAAATCTTACCAACACCGAACGTGGGGGCGCTTCCGCCGCTGGCCTAGCGGCTAATGAACGATGTGCCTTTTCTATGTTTAAGTCGGTGGTTTTTGGAATATCCAATTTCTCTCTTAGTAAGGATTCCACGCATTCTGCCATTGAGTTAAAACCGTTTTCAGCTCCTTCTATCAGACCATGAATTCTTATATTGTCTCTTCTCTCTCTTCCTTCTTGGTTGGCTAGCTTAGCCTCTATAGATGCTTGTCTTTTGCGTAGGTCCAGCACAGAATCTTCGAGCACTTTTATTCGTTCCTCTGTTTCCAAGATTCGGTTCTCGGCCTGGTCCACTCTGCTGTTTGTCCTTTTCAATTCGTCTCTGAATTCCCGAAATTCGGCCGTAACCTCTCGGCGAAATCGTCGTAGCTCTTCAAATAGCGATTTCAGGCTAACCTTTTTGTTAGCTACCACCAGTTCCTTGTCTTCTGAATGGAGATCTTCCAGTTCAGATTCTCCGGCCGATACGTGTCCTGGCCTGGAGAATTTCAGTTTCTTCTGTTTTCCTTTAGACATGATGATTTTGTCTTTTGATTTTCACTCCTCCAAAAATCCGTTAAGTTTGATTTTCAAGGTGTTATCTTGGATTGGGTCTGAGAGCTTCAGTGTTAAGCTGCAGTCGCCATGGCGTCCAGACCGGAAGTCCGTGTCTGAAAGATTTTAAAGTTTTTTCTGTATTGGCCCCCGTGTAGCCATGGATAAGTGCAATGACTGGCAGATGGTCACTTATGTCATTTATCAATAATCCACTTTCTATTTTCTTATCAATAATATTAACCCCTTGCACTCCGGTCAGTTTCCCAAAAAACGCCAAAAAATAATGTGCCCAAATTAAATCCAAAGCTGTTCTTCAACCCTTTGCAGCATCTTCATGGGGTTGGTCTCATTTAAAAGAAAACACTGAATTTTTTGGCAAAACAGTCATAATCTCTCTAAGTGCTCCGGTCACTGAGTTACAGTCATCTAAACATGGTGAACTTGAAGAAAATAAATTTGGCCTGGGTGCTTTTTTGGATACAAATGCTTGCAAATAACACACAGCTTCGGATCTGGGCTGGAAAATGAAACAGAAATGTAGAACCAAGTGTTATCCAGCTGAGGTCCAAATTTTGTAGCAATACCACAAAAAATGAATATATTACACAGCTTTTTACTCAGGTAGTTCCCAGGCGTTTTGGAACTGTGCCAAATTGTGCCAAATGGCACAGTTTGGAAAAACGTCTGTAACTTTTGAATGCTTCAATGTAGAAGCTTCATTTTGGGCTCTAATGAAAGGTCACACTCAGGGCTGTGTCTGTGTGTGTGTGTTTGGGGGGGGTTGTCCCCCCCCCCTCGCTACAGAGGATGGACATTGGCCATCGCTACATGACGGATTAGCAAATGATTTTTCAAAACAAATAACAGTAGTAATTAAAAAAAGACTGGCGAAGGCGTGTGTGTCACTCAGCCTTCGTCGTCGGCCTCCGTCGGTCTATGACCATGGAAGAAATCATAACGTCTACTCTGCTGGAACAAAACAAAATAAGCACCGCCTGTGGCCGAACATGCCGATGCGCGAATGGCAGTCGCTGTCACACAGGTTGCATTTGTGGGTGGTCTCCGTGCTGCTGGGTCTGTGACGGTTCTTCCTGCGGGTCCTTTTTTGATCCGCTGCAGCAGTCAGTCTTCACCCAGCCTTAAAAAAAACAGCTCGCCAACTTCTCTGCTTCAATTGGCTCACTGCATTCACAGCGTTGGTAGGCGGGTCCTTCTTGCTAGGTTTTCAGTCACTGGTTCTTCAAGGTTTCAGAAACCCAATTCAAGGCTCTTTTTAGTCGAATGAAAGGTCAATCAGATGAACTAATCTGTTCACGGCTGTGTCTGCAGCTTTTATTTTCAGTGCGTGCTTGGACGCCATCACCATCTCCATCTCCATGATGTGTCCTAGAGCGCACGAGGGCGCACGAGAGCATCCTCGTGCGCTCTGGGACGCAGAGACTTGCCCGTCCGCGGTACAACGGAGTGCAAGAGGTTAACAAACAGGTTGTCAATAAGTGTAGCAGTGTGGACTGTGATTCTACTGGGATGTGTTATTGTGGGATATAGACTCATACTGTACATAGAATTCATGAACTCTGTAATTACATTTTGTTGAAATGGATTTAGTAAATCAATATTGAAATCTCCACAGATTACAACCATTTTCTTATTAGTTATATTATTGTACAGCTCAACTAACTTATCTCTGAATGTCTCAATGCAAGTTCCCGGCGTTCTATATATACAACTTATAATTAGATTTTTTGTTTTATCTTGGTCAATCTCAACAGTAACACATTCCAGAATCCCTGGTAGTGCAAAGGACATTCCATTTACAAGTTTACACCTATACAGGTCATCAATATACAGTGCAACACCACCACCCTTTTTTTGAGATCTGTTAATATAAAACATCTAATATCCCTCTATTGCCATCAAAGAAGCCTGCTCTTCATTGAGCCAAGTTTCAGAGACTACGATAGCTGTAAATTTTCTATCTAGCTGTTTTAAATAGTCCTGAATCTGTGGAAAGTTTTTGTTGAGACTTCTGCTGTTAAAGTGTATCATTGATAGTTTACCATCTACTTGCACTTGACTTTTGAATTGCTTTTCAGTGTAATATTCACAATGAGTATGAATATTATTGAAGAAGTGGTTGTCAGGATCAGTGTCATTGTCCATCCCTTGTAGTTTATGTTCAGCATAATGAGATATTTTCAGAGTCTGAATTTCCTCTCTCTGTGTCAAATGACTTCCTCCAACTGGGGAATCCTTGTTCTAGCATTCATCATGAGAGTCTGTTGGATCGTTCTTAGTCTGGCCCTTCACCCAGGATCAGTTTATCTTGGGTGACCCTACCAGAGGCAAATTGCTGTTTGAAATTTTTCCATTGCTGGAAGTTTGTAATTTCAGTTAGGCTTTAGAATTCAAATAACATATTCCAGTACAAAACAAAATAACCGTTTACACACTGTTTATATTTGCAGTGTAGAAACGTGAGCATGTTGATGTATTCCGGAGTGAGGCTGGCTCTCTTCTTTGAAGTAGTGTTTGCGGCTGTTGTGAAGAGACCCTCAGAGGGAGTAGAGGCAGCAGGAATACACAGGAATGACTTGGCTAGTGATGGTAGAGTTGATTACTTTGCCTCATTCAGCCTCCACCAAGACAGTGGACTCTCTGTCTTTGTCTTAGCTTAGCTCTCCAAAGTACATCAGCACCTGCCATGGGACAACAGGTGAAAATTAGCCTGGTGGTAAAGTCTGATATTTTATATTTGATTTTAAATGTTTATTAATGTACACCATTTTTAAATGCATAAATCTTACTTTAAGTTCAGTTCAATTCAACTTTATTTATATAGCGCCATTTCACAACAACAGTCATCTCAAAGCACTTTCAGTTGTAGGGGAAAACCCCACAATTGCAGAAAGACCCCAGCAATCAGGCGATCCCCTGTGAGCAAGCACTTGGCGACAGTGGAGAGGAAAAACTCCCTTTTAGCAGGAAGAAACCTCCAGGGAGAACCAGGCTCAAGGAGGGGCAGTCATCTGCTGCGACTGGCTGGGGGGGTGAGGGGATAGAGAAGAAGAAAAGAAAAGACATGTAGAGAGCAAACAGCACGACGGGGACTCAATCTGTGGGAGAGAACAAACGGATGTTAATGACCAGCAAAAATATTTCATTGAGAGTGAAGAAAGAAGTGAAGCCCAGTGCATTGTTGGAAGTCCCCCGGCTGTCTAAACCTATTAGCAGCATAACTAAGGGAGAGTTCAGGTTCAGGTTCAGGTTCAGGTTACTTTATTTGTACTCGTAGGTAGATTTGTTTTGCAGTTGGTGACATCCATATTTACAAGCCACTAATTACATTCAACATAGACACAAACACAGGCACACATCTTACAAAATAGGTAAATATAAAATATGTACAATATAATTTTTATAGCTTGTTCAACTCTTTGACAGCAGCAGGGACAAAGCTGTTTTTGTAGCGCTGGGTTCTACTTTTTCTACAGGGGCACATGATCCCACCCTAATTATAGGCTATATCAAAAAGGAAGGTTTTAACCCCTTTCTTAAAAACAGAGATCGAGTCTGACTCCCAAATCCAGATTGGCAGCTGGTTCCGCAGGAGAGGAGCTTGATAACTGAAGGGTCTGCCTCCCGTTGTACTTTTGGAGATTCTAGGTATTACAAGTAATCCTGCATTTTGAGAGCGTAGTGCTCTGTCAGGATAATTGGGTAGTATCAGATCTTTTCAGTAAAAAGGGGCCTGATTATTTAGAGCTTTGTAAGTGAGAAGAAGGATTTTAAACTTAATTCTAAACTTTATGGGAAGCCGATGAAGGGAGGCCAGAACTGGAGAGATATGAGCTCTCTTCCTGTTAAAACTCTGGCTGCAGCATTTTAGATCAGCTGAAGACTTTTTAAAGATGTATTAGGACAGCCTGATAATAAAGAGTTACAGTAATCTAATCTAGAGCTAACAAAAGTGTGGATTAGTTTCTCAGCATCATTCTGAGACAAGATGCTCCTAATCTTGGCAATATTATGCAAATGATAGAAGGCAGTCTTAGAAACAAGTTTAATATGTGAATTAAAAAACAGATCTTGATCAAAAATAACTCCAAGGTTCGTCACAGAACTATTAAGAGAGAGTAACCGCATCCAAACTAAGAGTTTGATTTGGAAAGGGATTTCTAAGGTTTTTTTGACCAACTACAATGACTTCAGTCCTATCTGAATTTAATAGCAGGGACTTATAAGCCATCCAAGCTTTGATTTCATTAAGACAGGCCTCTAACTTGGCTAATTGATTACTATCATCTGGCTTCATTGATGTGTATAATTGTGTGTCATCTGCATAACAATGAAAATGTATACAGTGCTTTCTAATAATGTTGCCTAGCGGAAGCATATATAAGCTAAAAAGAATAGGGCCTAGCACAGATCCCTGTGGAACTCCATGACTGAGCTTTGAGTTGGAAGAAAACTCATTATTGACATGAACAAACTGGAACCTATCAGATAAATAAGATCGAAACCACTGTAACAAAGTTCCATAAAGTCCAACATGGTGTTCTAATCTAGCAAGTAAAATATTGTGATCAATAGTATCAAAAGCTGCACTAAGGTCTCAAAGGACAAGTACAGAAATAAGTCCATTATCAGATGCGATAAGGAGGTCATTAATGACCTTCACTAAAGCTGTTTCAGTACTATGATGGATTCTAAACCCAGATTGAAACTCTTCAGATAAACCATTTCCCTGCAAGTGGTCAAATAATTGCATAGCAACAACTCTTTCTAAAATCTTTGAAATGAAAGGCAGATTAGAGATTGGTCTATAGTTAGCTAAAGCTCCTGGATCCAGTGTTGGCTTTTTAAGTAAGGGTTAAATTACAGCAGTTTTAAAAGCCTGCAGTCCATGGCCTAATGTTAATGAAGAATTGATTATTTGAAGAATAAAGCTACCAATAAATGGAAAGACTTCTTTAAATAACTAGGTAGGAATAGGGTCTAAAAGACAAGTTGAAAGTTTGGATGAAGAAATTATTTTATTTTTTTTATTTTTTTATATAGCACTTTTCACAGACATACAAGGTCACAAAGTGCTTTACAATGCAACACAATCAAACATTCACACACACTGATGGTGGCATGCTGCCTAACATAGCGCTTCCAGACCCACCAGGGGCAATTGGGGTGAAGTGTCTTGCCCAGGGACACAACGGCAGGATATTTGGGGAGAGTGGGATTCGAACCGCTGACCATGTGGTTATTGGACGACCTGCTCTACCTCCTGAGCCACTGCCGCGCAGTAGCTTTTTATCTAACTGTGGCAGTGACCTTTTATCTAACTCTAAAAGGTCGACTGGAGTAAACTCATCCAAACAGATATCAGTTGAAGGAGTTGTAGTAGTTACTGTATTTAAGTTAACGGCGGGAAGAATCTGACTGATTTTATCTCTGATAAATAAAATTTTATTATTGAAAAAGTTCATAAAGTCCTGACTAGTAAGCTCTAAGGGAATGCTAGGATTGACAGTCCTGGCTCTTTGTCAGCCTGGCTACAGTGCTGAAAAGCATCCTGGAATTATTCTTGTTCTCTTCTATTAATGGGGAATAATAACTTGTTCTAGCTTTCCTAAGAGATTTTTTATAAATTAGAAGATGATTTCTCCAAGCTAAACAGATTTCATCTAATTTAGTGAAGCACCATTTTCTTTCTAATTGACGAGTCTTCTGTTTTAAGCCACGGGTTTCTGTGTTGAACCAAGGAGTCAGAAATCAATGATTAGACTTTTTCTGTTTTAAAGGGGCCACCATGTCTGGAGTCTGATGCAGAGAAGCTGTAACACTATCTACCATGCTATCAATTACAGAAGGGGCAAGCTCTCCATAGCTTATCTCCGTTGTGCTGACACATGGCATAGAGGAAACAGTCTGCTTAAATTTGGTAACGGCATCATCTGAGAGTCATCTACTGTAGTAATGTTTTTCTTTAGGAGCCAAATAGTCAGAAATAGTAAAATCAAAGGTTAACAGACAATGGTCTGACAGTACAGGGTTATGAGGAGGCACTACAGGCACTTTTCCACTAGCCCAGCACACTTCGGCACGTCTCGATTCACTTCGACACGGTTCGGCTCGCTTTTGTCTCCATTACAACCGTGTTAAGCTGGGATGGGTGGGATTTCTATAACAGCGAGGTGGCGCCACACTCCCGTGACGTAAAACACGCGACCCAAGCAAAACATAAACACATGCGGCTGTATAAGGCCACTCCTCGGTCTGTGGCTTTTTTCACCGTAAATGCCAAAAAAGGACCGCCAGACAAGGGTACAGGCAGCGAGATGAAACACTCTGGAATAGTTCTCCAGCTTCTGGGAGAGCCAAAGACGTGAGGGTACAAACTAGGTCATATATGACGGTAAGCTAATGTTGCTAATGCTAGTTTGCTATAAGTACGTCGTACTTCACTGTAATGTCTGCAAGTTATCGCTGTTAGGTACTAAAATATGTATGCTGTGTGTGTTTCAGATGGCTCTGTTGTGGGGAAATTACTATTTCAGTCGGTCTGGGCGTTCAGCACAGCCTGTCACGGATGTCAGCACAGCTTCACAAACGATCAGTGGTTATAGAGCTTAAGAATGTCTGTAGAAACGTTTATTTCCTGTACAACAAATTGCTCTGATCTGCTTGAAAATCATGGAGAGACTGTTGAGACATCATGGACGTACCTGCTTGTGCAGAACCGAGTCTGAGGTGGTGTTATAGAAAAAAATGATCAGCTGACACAACTTGATCGCCAGGTTAATAACTATATTAGCCACAAAATATATATTCAAAAAGTAAACAGTACTGAGTTAGGTATAATAAGATATATTTTACAGTTATCATGCATTTTAGGCCAAAACAAACTTGATCTAGGATTAAAAGCAATTAAAATAATGCAGTCACAAGGATACATGGAAAATACTTGATTTACTAGATACATGTACTGTAGAAATATATATTCTCTGCATCAACAATGTACTAGACATGCATTCATGTAGTATTGCACTGGGAATTGCACTGACAATAAACCTCTGAAGTTTTTGCAGATGTCTCTTTTTTTATATGTGAAGGTTACCACCATGTGGCATAAATTAAATACTGAAAGATTGGAAAAGCTAAGAATAATCCAGCAGTTTGAGAAATCACTTTTGGTTTGGTGTAAGTCTGTCAACAGAATTATGAACCATAAAGCAGTTTGTGTTAAAATGTTAAATCCCATTAAACCTAATCCGGGGGCTTCCAATCATGTGTCATGGGGGGCCAAGACCCTGCAGGTTCTCTCTTCTACCCAGTCTCTTCAGCAGGTGTTCTCACTGATCAGTCAGTGGAAGAATTTCAGTGGAATCTGCTGTTGAAGACACTGGTTGGAGGTAAAGCCTGCAGGGTCTTTGCCCTCCATGGCACATGATTAGACACCCCCGCCCAAACCCATTATGATGAAGAGCAGATGCTAATATGACCCAGAATTCCTCCATATACTGGTACTGTCACTAAAGTATGCAGGGTCTTCTGCACTGGCACATCCAACAATACAGTTTTCAGTTAATAAAATAATTGTTTTGGTTACTTTTTTCTTAAAAATGAGCCATTATTTTCAAGGTCACCAATAAATCCTTTGTACAGTTTACTCTTTTCCCACCGGTGTCTTAACAGACAAAATAGAAAATCATGATGCAGACACATAAGTCACTAAATTGTTTATTACAATCAGCAGCAAATTCCAGATTATTCAGAATGTGCAAAATTCAAACTGTAAAAAAAAAAACTGGAATGGTCACACACGGTAGCCACGCTGCCTCACTGAGAAGCAACTGGATCGGCCCCTCGTACTGGTCCTGGTTCAGCAGATCTTCAGCCTGCATCTCTTTAAAGTCCTCGGACGGTGACATTTTTTTATTGAACCAATAAACTGATTGTATGAAAATATTCCATTCTGGCCATTCCTGTGATTTAATATGTGTCACCAGCCTCCATAAATGACTTTATTTGGTAATAGCCCATCTTTCACTTAGTGATGCTGCAGTACCGCCATCTGTCGATAGGGGCAGGCAGCAGTGACGTCAGCTCAGGAAGAAGTGAGGGTGATATTGCCTGCCTGTGCTGTAAGCCTCATCAGAGAAACATTCCCATCAGATCACTACAAGGGATTTTGCCTACCAAGATTAGATTTGTGAAAAATGATATTTAAATAAAGTTTTGTAAAATCATATATTGAGTTTATTAATGTTCATGTCAATTTTATAATTCTAATATTTCAGCATTCATCAAAGTTGCATGTCATATACATTTGAATAATTTTTCTACCATTTTATGGTATAAAATTCGGGTTCAATTCGGCACTCAATGTGGTGGGAACTCTGGCTTGTACATAGTGCCACTGCTCCCATAAGTGGGTTGGATCAACCAAGGTTTTGTTGAACAGAGTATTCATCAGATCATCCACATATTCTGAAAAAGAATATATTCAATAAAAATTAGACATCCATTTGACTACAGTATGAAATACAAATTTGACCCAAATTAACATAATTTGATAAAAGCTATGAAATGTGAAAGTTGAATGAAGACCAACCCTCCACCCACTGTAAATATCATCTACAAGCCTAGAAAATGATACTAATATTTCTTATACTCCCCGAAAGTTGGATTAACTTTCTTTGCTTGCAGTGTATATCCGCCTTTTTTGAATTTTGGGTACCTGATGATGAAGACCGGCTCACCATCACGATTCTGTGCCTGCTTGCGGCCTGCATTTTCATTAAAGTGCATTGCAGCTAAACAAAGTCTGTAATTAGAATATTATCACAATGATTTATTTTTGGACATATAAGTGATCTGTCTATCAGCAGAAACTCTATGTAACTGGCACTGTTATTATAATTGCATTTCATATTTTTGGTCACATATTGCATCTCCTCACCTTGTCAACATTCCAAGGAATGAGAAGTGTACACTCTTTGGTGCAAAATGAATAATCAGACTGTGGAAAGCCTCCACATTTGAAGTTTGCTGCCCTGGACTCAGCTTTCGCACATCCCTGAGGACCCGTGTTTTGTTGATCATATCAACAACTTTTTCACAGCCCTTTGTCCCTGAAATAAATAAATTGTAGGTGTGAGATATGTGACCAAAAATGATGAAAATCAATGGGATAATAATTTTTATATATATATAATACATGCACTGTTGTTTCATTGTGTGAAACTGTTTTTTGTGTTAGGTTGCAGTCTCTCAGGAGCTGCGGGATCGTATGTAGTGCTCGCATCTTTGTATTTGTACTACGCAGGTGTGCGCGCAGCTGAAGCCGCTGATGAGCGGCGAGTCGTGACACAAATTGCATCTTATTCTCGAAATCGCTGTCAACGAAATGTCTACTGCACATGTTGGGTGAGTTACCGACATCATTCCAATTTTTTCGCGTTTTCTGAACGAATTTCACCCATGCCGTTCTGATTTTCCCAAGGACGGGAAATTCAAAAACACTCACCGCATGCTCCGCTGGTATAACGTCGCACCCGTAGACAACACAACGCCAAACCATAATTAATTCAATTCCTGAAATCCTAATCTTAATAAATAATCTATTTGTAATCCGCAAGTACTCCGAGAAATATCCGTATTCGCCGATTTTAAAACGTAAACAACAAACAATGTCCGCCGAGGGTGTGCGTGTCTCTCCCTGTGATGATGTCACACAGTCAGTGGGCATCTTAGCCGCTGATCGCTCGGCTGAGTCAGACAGCTCTCAAGGACAGCATACTTCAGGAGCGCATTGTCACCTTATGCGACATTTGTTGACACCAAAACATGTGCGGTTCAAATTAGTTCGTCTCACACAAAAATTTAAGATATGATTTAGCGATATTGAATTTTCGTCCGGCCGACGCCTTTAAATAGTGAGGCAAGGTCCAGTTGGGGTGACAGTTTCCCTCTTGCCTAGACAAAAGACAAATGGGTGGTGGTTAATTAAAGCAAGTTTAAAACATATTTGGGAAATACACTTGTTGCTAAAAGCCAGTGGTGGAATGTGAATTAATGAATGAATCTTTATTTCGGATTGATTAAAAGTAAAGATTAAAAGAAAATAGAATAATATAACAAAGGGGGAAAAAAATCTAACAAGGTCAAATTAAACAATAACTCCTCTGATTATACAGTTCAACATAAGTTATCTGAAATGGGTGATGGCTGAAGCTGCAGCTTATATTGCCCACCATATTTCATCCAAGAATTCAAAAGAAAAACAAAACAGGAGGGATTACAATTCCAATGTGACAATAAAGTACTTCGTTGTTGTATTTAACCACAATTTTCATGTAGCTGCGCTTCGGTAGATTTTACAAGGGCTGTGTTACATTTAAAATCATCTCTTTTTACTGTGGCCTCAGCAATCAGAATGAATTAATACATTCACTTGAATGGAATCTAGTACTTTAACACTTGGTGTGCATCACCTAGTGTGGAGTCGCTCAGTCAAAATATGAAGTTTTTATCAATAAAAGTTTGTCTTGTCTGTAAAAGTGTCTCTTCTTGCCCTGGCTTCATGTGTGGGCGGTGTTTTGTACTAGCATTGCTAAAATATAAAAGGAAGCACTACAATGGGTCTCAAATATTTGTAATGTGTCCCGTTACTGCATGAGTTTATTGATGATAGACTATAAACTACACATATAAAGTAAATTATATTGACGACTGAACATCTCACATTCGCCAAAACATACAGTTATGAACATAACTCACAAAGGATCACACAAGTGATCTGACAAAAAAATAAATACATTAACAAGCGGTTTATTTTACAGTTGATGTGCCATATTCACACAATCAAATAAATCTCAGTTCAGTCCCTTTTATATTAAGTGGAAATTGTGCTACTTTGGTTTTGACACTTTACCTATAAAAGCAAAGGATTTCAGTACGTTCCACAGTGGCGAGGTCCGTTGTGGGCTGGCTGATTTCCTCTTGCCTAGATGAACGACAGAAATGGATGGTGGTTAGTTTCAAGGAAGTTCAACACTTATACAGGCACATCTCAAAAATTAGAATACCATGAAAAAATTCAATATTTTTTTTCACTCATTTCAGAAAGTGAAACCCATATATAGATTCATTACAGGGACAGTGATATATTGCAAGTGTTTATTTTAATATTGATGATTACGGCTACAGCCCATATTAACCAACACCTCAGCGGCCAACATTTATATTTAAAAACTATTTTTTAAAGTTAATTTTATGTAATATTCTAATTTTTTGCCAAATTGAATTTGGGGGTTTCAGGGGCTGTAAGCCATAATCATCAACATTAAAATAAACGCTTGAAATATATCACTGTCTGTGTAATGAATCTATATAATATACGGATTTCACTTTCTGAAATGAGTGACAAAAAATTTTGAAGTTTTTCATGACATTCTAATATTTTGGAGATGTACCTGTGTTAGGGAAATACACCTGTGACAGTCAGTGGTGGGATGTGACAAAAATGCTTCGTTTCCCTGACCAGGGTGCCCGCGATGTCTAAAAAAGTCTAAAATTACACATTTTCAATTTTAGGCCTAAAAAAGTCTAAAATACAGGGATATTTTGCACTGCGAGTCTAAAATTGAGTTTGAGTAATTTAAGACCTACGTTTCAATGCAAATATCGATTAAGGATTAATGTTTTTTTTAAAGTATTGTTCTTATGTCTTTTCCACACGGCCATTACGAGCTCAGATCCATTACGAGCCATTACGAGCTCAGATCACACGAGACGGCCCGCTGAATTTAAGCATTTATTTATTTATTTTCTACTCGTTTCAGTTCTGCATTTAATATGAACCCTGAGTTTGAAATAAACGTTTGAATTTAAATTTGAATATCCCGGAAGCCGCTGCACATCCGGGTACTCCAGGCTCAGCCAATATTGATCCAGATCGCATAGTTTTAGAATCATCGGCCATTACGAGCTCAGATCACATGAGACGGCCCGCTGAATTTAAGCATTTATTTATTTATTTTCTACTCGTTTCAGTTCTGCATTTAATATGAACCCTGAGTTTGAAATAAATGTTTGAATTTAAATTTGAATATCCCGGAAGCCGCTGCACATCCGGGTACTCCAGGCTCAGCCAATATTGATTCAGATCGCATAGTTTTAGAATCATCGGCCATTACGAGCTCAGATCACACAAGACGGCACGCTGAATTTAAGCATTTATTTATTTATTTTCTACTCGTTTCAGTTCTGCATTTAATATGAACCCTGAGTTTGAAATAAACGTTTGAATTTGAATATCCCAAAAGCCGCTGCACATCCGGGTATCCAGGCTCAGCCAATATTGAGCACCAGAAGTCGCATTAATGGTAAGAAATACTCATCATTGATTAGCAACAGCATAACAATGTTATTAAAAAGAATTCAGAGACTTATTGTACTTTAAAAGTGTTGAAATTACATAAAATGCACACATTTACTTGTATTTTTAGTTTTAAACATATTGTATGGCTCTCACGGAATTACATTTAAAAATATGTGGTGTTCATGGCTCTCTCAGCCAAAAAGGTTCCCGACCCCTGTTCTACATGAAATGTTGCTGTTAATGGAACGCACAGTAAAACTACAGATGTGAAACGGAAATGTACTGTCGTCACAGGATGCTGGAGCAAGCATTTTGGCTCTGGTCTGAATGAGCTGTGTGCGCGAGCAAGGTGGGAATAGTTGTGAAGTAACGTGCGAATGGCAGGAGAGAAAGCTAGCAGGACAAAACTAAAAAGATGGGCAAATGTAAATTTAATGACAGTTGGCTCTCAAGAGATGACTTTGCAGACTGGCTCAAACGCGTTCCCAACGATGACACTGAGGCGTACTGCACGTTGTGCAAAAGAACACTTAAAATCGGGACCCTGGGCGTCAGGGCACTGGAGTCACACATCAAAGCTAGCAAACACTAGGAATCAGCAAATGCAGCACGCAACTCTCATGGAATTGCTCAGTTCTGTTCGGTTGCAAGCAGCTCGTCAAGAAATAATACAAATGATATTCGCGATCTAATGGGCTCGACAGAAACGATGAAGGCAGAAGTTCTGTGGGCGCTTAACACCGTGGCTAAACACCAGTCATACAGAGCTAATGACGACATCAGGGAACTGTTTCAAGCAATGTTTCCCGACTCGACAGTAGCCAAAACATTCCAATGCGGGAGAGACAAGACCGCCTATATCATCTGATTTGGAGTAGCAGAGTTCGTCAAGAAAGATTGTATCTCAAAGGTTTGCACACAGGCTTGTTTGCGACTACGTTGCAATACATGGGGCCGTTACCAGGGTTCCACTTACACCTGACTTAATGAAATCTGTCATGGCTGCCAGGTCACGGTACCGTGTGCATTTGGACGAAGAGAGGAAGAGGAAGGAGGCAGAGATACAAGGGAAGAAAAGGGCACACGCAGAGGAGCAGTTACAAGACCTGAAAGTCAAGAGGGACAGTCTGCATACAGTCATTGAGAGCCTGGGCAAAGATGCAGATGAGTTGGCAGAGCAAGCAGAGGGCAAGGCTGGGAGCAAAATGGCACAGCTCCTCTCAAAATCAAATGCTCTGAGGAGGGCTGCTAAAGACAAACTCTCCCAGCTTAAGGTTCTGGAGGACGAAACTGCCACCAAATGTGCAGAGTTAGAAGCATGTAAAATAATGAAAATAATGAGTGTATATATGTTCGTTTCATTGACAATAAACGTCAATTGACCGCAATCTGGGTTTGTTCTTTCTTTTTTTAATACTTCGTGAAGGTCGTAAATTTAATCCATGATGGTCTAAAAAAGGTCTAAAAAAGTCTAAAATTGCACTTGTTAAAACCTGCAGACACCCTGCCCTGACAAGCACTGCAGGATCCACAGAATAGGTGTGTGGGTCTATTCTGATGCTTTAGAAAATTATATGAATGACTTTATAAATCACTGGTTTGAAAAAGCAATTTTAATATGACGAGATTTCGGCTCCTGTGGTCCATTTCACCAGTATCACAATATAAACAGGGAGGCTAACCCCTAGCATGTGGAAACACATTCTAGCATTAAATTGCACACAATTTGATGCGCAGCACCAAAGTGCAATACAAAACACAAAGCAGGACTTTAACCAGGATTAACATATTTCATTGTTTTGCTCTCACAAGCGAATATTTAGGAGAAAACAAGCGCGAATCAGCAGTTGGTACTAGCTAGCTACTAGCTAAAAATCGTTAGCCAGCACAGAACAGCGCTGTATGGCTGAAAAAAAGTGAGCTTACCACCCACAGGATAAATAAGCAAACAGATGCACATTATTACAAACCACTCACCATCGATGGTTCTCTCACATTCGTCTTCAGCTTGTCCATAGTCCGGTTCTATGCTGGGCAGCCATCTGTATCGGTCCGGATCACTCCTCTCACTGTGGATCTGCCACCAAGCAGAGAAAACTCCGCACCTCTTCGTTGGACCACGGTGTAGAGTTCTGCAAAACCTACAACGCTGTCTGTATTAATATCGTATTTACTCCATGACCGAGTTAGTCCGTGAAATATTGCAAATGGCGGTCGTGTGTAGATTGATCAGAAGATGGTTGCTTTTGTGATGTTACGACCTGACCAATCAGCGGCGACCAGTCTTTTAACGTCACAACACGGCACGACTCAGCACGCTTGTACCCTGCCCTCGAGCGGGGACGAAAATCGCGGCTGTTAAACCGTGTTGGGGCTAGTGGAAAGACTTACAAAGCGTGCTGAGCTGTCCCGTGTCGGGCTAAGCGGGGCTAATGGAAAAGGCCCTTACCAGATCTATGCCATATGTCAGAACAAGGTCCAACGTGTGGTGGAGATAATGGGTAGAATTTTCTACTATCTGAGAAAACCCCATTGAGTCTAATATTGAATTAAATGCCATGTTAAGGCAATCACAATCTACATCTACATGTACAGTATATTAAAGGGCTGATGACACGATTTTGACATTTTTTTTAGGATGTTGTGTAAACCCAAAAGTCACTGTCGATGATCAATATAACATTTACAACCGCACCTGCATAAACTAGTCATCATCAAAAAACAGCAGCCGCTGACTGGACTGTGTGCCACCCACCAAATTAAGAGCGGCACCCCCATGACGTAAGCGGGAGAACGGACTCCGGTGTTGTTGACTGGAATGACAGCAGCTTTGCAGCTCACAGTTTCTCTGGTTTCTTGTTTTAATTTTATGGCTGTGCCTTTGCGTTGTCGCAGGCTTAGATAAACATCAAACCGTGAAAGACCACATCACACGCTTCAGCTCCAGCTGTCAAAAGCCTCCTCCTGTGCTCCTCATGCGCTTTTATGCAGGAGGAGCGAAGGAGGGGAAGGATTAATGGATTTACACGCAGCTTTGACCTACTTTCTGTGATCCCATGCTGACATCTCGCCGGTCCGGTCACATCCCCTCTCTCATTATCATCAGCTAATTCAAACTCTCGCTGATCATGTTTTCTGGTCCTCGCCCAGGTGCTTCTCATCACCAGCAGCAGTGTGTGTACTTCGCGGCCGTTTGCCAGTCATACACTAATGGTCCATAGTATTGTCATCTGTGCTGTTTGTCTGCCAGTATTTTCAGCACAGATGACAATGCGCTAGTCACGCCATGTTCACCGTGGCTCTCGTGCATCCTTGAAGCGATGTCGGCTCTGGGGCGCACCTGTGGCAAACACGTCTCCTCCCATTCGTTCGCTGGGCGATGCCGGCCCCCAAACGCCATCAGTAAGTGTGTCTGTGTTTCTTGTACGTCTTCACCTTTCAGGGAACTGTCTGTCTTTCTGTATTAAATGTGCTGTGGTGAACCCTGCACGCAAATCCTGGTTATTTCATCCTCCCTCTCCCTGCCCTGCGTAAGAGCGCATGGAGGGTCATGATGAATGGATTTAGGTGCAGAATTCACCACAGCACATGTATTGAACATAAGAATGATGACAACAGTTCCCAAAAAGGTGACGACCCACAAAAATAAACAGAAACCCCCACAGTTGGCGTTCGGGGCCGACATCACCCAGCGAACATGGAGAGGAGACATGTTAACCACGGTTGCGCCCCAGGGCCGACATCGCTTCAAGGGGCGCAGCAGAAACACGGCTGTGTGGAGTGGCCAACACATCGTGATTGCGCTGGCAACATTGGCTGGCTGACAACACGGCAGATGATGCACACAAACCATGAACAGCTGACTGTCAGAGAGAGAGGGCGCGTGTGTTTGGACTGGCGAATCTTGGACAGTGCCCACCTGAAATGGCTCAAAACGCACATAAAACACATGTACAAAACAAAAACAACAAGAACTCAAAATAAAATCCATAACAAACCCGATGCCTGAGCTACAGAGAATACACTGCTATGATTTTATTGAAAAATTGGGCTTAAATAAATTATATTTATGTACAAATAATTTGTTGCAATATCTGTAACAAAAGAATAACACTCGCTGTTCCCCTGCCGTGTGTTTGTCGCTGCTGCTGCGGTGGGCATGTGTGCCTCTCCACCCGTCACTCTCTGAGTGTGACTGGCTTGGCACAATGCCCATTTGGCACGGCTCAAACCTATACGGTCTGATGCCCCAAGATTCTTCATTATCATCCCATTCTTCGGAACTATAATCGTCTGAAGATTGGACAACACAAACCAATTCCAGACTACATGTGCTGGAACCATCGTGGATGTTTTCAACCGCTTCCATCCTGTGTGTACAATGGGCAGCCAAGCGCTGTGTTCTCCCGATGACGTGACTACATGGCAATGGCAGCGGGGCTTTCCAGCCACTGGCGTAATTGGTGACGTGGCGCTCATGAAAACGTCGGATATTTGCGTGAAAAAAAGCCTGTTTGACTTAGAACTGCACAGACAAACCTATTTTGTCATACTGTATTATGTGTTGAAAAATTAGAGGAAGTCAAAAATGTGTCATCAGCACTTTAAAGTCCCCTACTATAATATATATCTGATTTCAGCACTAAATCTGCTAAGAATTCGGCAAATTCAGATAAAAACTCTGAGAACGCTGAGGGAGGATGATAAACTATGGCAAATAAAATTGGGTTTAACCTAAAATTACTAACATGCCCAATACTGAGGACCAGGCCCTCAAAGGAATTACAACATGTTTTTTTGCTTTACCTTAACTGGTAATTTGGAATGGTAAATTATTGCTACTCCTCCTCCACGACCAGAACTTCTGGGATTTTGACAGTTTAAATAACCAGAGGGAGTTGATTCATTTAAACCAACATAATCCTCTTGCCCTAACCAAGTCTCTTTAAGGAATAGTAAAAATCTGATGATCAATTGACAGATCATGGACTAGCAGAGACTTGGGAGTTAGAGACCTAATATTGAGGCCAAGTCATTCAATTTAGAGGCTTCATGTTCAATTTGAGTTTTACCAACTTTTTGTTTAATCACTTTGGGATGCTTATACATTATATTTTTATTTACTTTGGAGGGAGCAGACAATGATTCTCTGATGGGGAAGACAGGGGCTAAGTTGAGGGGTGGCGGATGAAGAGGAGCTGCAGAGAGGCGTGTAGGACTGCAACTCTGCTTCCTGGTCCCAACTCTGAGTTGTCAAGGTTTTGGAAATTTGGATAAAAATTATGCCAGATTGTTAGATAAAAGAGACGCACCATCCAAAGTGGGATGGACGCCGTCTCGTTTAATAAGACCAGGTTTTCCCCAAAATGAGTTCCAATTGTCTATGTAGCCCACATTGTTTGCAGGACACCACGCAGACAGACAGCAGTTGAAGGATGACATGCAGCTAAACATGTCATCACTGGTCAGATTGGGAAGGGACCCAGAGAATACTACAGAGGCAGATATTGTTTTGGCAGAGTTACACACCGATTCCACACAAAGTTTTGTAACTTCGGACTGCTGGAGTCGGATGTTGTTAATGCCGGCGTGGATAACAATTGTGGAGTATTTACAGTTACTTTTAGCCAGCATTTTCAAATTTGACTCGATGTCGCCTGCTCTGGCCCTGGGAATGCATTTGACTATGGCCGCTGGAATCTCTAGGTTCACATTTCTGGCTATAGAGTCGCCAATGATCAGAGTTTTTTCCTCAGCGGGTGTGTTGCTGAGCAGGGAAAAGCGATTAGAAACATGAACAGGTTGGTGGTGAGCCAGGGGCTTGCGACTATGCTTCCTTCTCACCATCACCCAACCATTCTCTCCTGGCTGCTCAGGAGAGGTGGAAGCCGGGGGACGGCTTGCAGGCCCTATGCTAGGGTGCTCCGCTGCAGCTAAGGGGAGTCCGTCATTATTAACTGGCATTGACGGTGTTTCTTCTTATTCTTCTTTTAGATTTGATTGGCGGTTGGCAACCAGCTAACAGGTGCATTATCACCACTGACTTGATTATCATCACTCTATATCTTCGTATAAGGAGTTCTTATAAGGAGTTCTGAACAACTCCTGTGTGAAAAAAATTACCCATCCTTGGACTGTGTCCTTGGCGGCATCGATGCAGCGGAGCTGGGATTCCAAATCGCACAACCTTGCCTTGAACGCCTCAAAAAGACAACATCTATTACATTTACCATTGACACTAAAAGAGGCATAGGTGCAGCTAAACATCTGACATAGACAGCACACCAGAGGAGAAGGGGAAGGACAGCTAGTAGTCATAGCTAGTGGCTAACCCGAAGCTAATGCAAACACAGATGAAAGGTGAACAGAAGGCTAAAGAGGGTGATTAGGTGACACTGAGTGCACACACAGGTGCAAAAGGCTTGTTAAACAGAAGTGAGAGGTGACGGTAGATGGGAAAAAAGCGATTAAAATACAATTAAAGGCAATAATCCTCAGGAGAGTGAGGAGAGCTAAGCACAGAGTAAACCACACCGCAGCCAGCAACACAGGAAGTGACGATATGTTATCACTTCATGAGTGATCATTTGTCTGTGCATATCCTGTTCATTGGTCTCACCGTCACTTGTGTCTGTTGAGTCACATGATCCAAGCAGTGAATCTAGAGCTGAAACGGGCCTATTTGGGGTTCTCTCAGCTGAGACTGTGGCATCCCCGTTAGCTTCTCCATTGCCATTGGTGCATTTTGTCTTCACAGTAGTATTCCCATCCACAGACTGTAGAGCAAGAGCATGTACTTTATTCTGAACACTGAACCTCCCCTCTGCTGACAGAAATTTCAGTTTCTTGAGTCTAGTGTAGCTGCAATGATCTGTTTACTTATTTTATCATCAGTGACGGTGATCTCTCTTGACCAATGTGCAGTGATCTCCTGTGAAGCAGCTGCCTGGAAGGCCTGTACAGGACCTGTGTCATAGGTAGTGTGAGTGGACTTCATAAGTCCTCTGACCAGAGGAGGCACGGCAGAAACTGTCACGTAACTTTCACCACTCAAGTAGACAGTGGCACATTCAAAGGCCTGGAGAGCTTTGACGAGTTCCTTGAGCAGGGTCCATTGATCACATTTAAGGTCAAGGTATTGTTTCCCTCTCTAACTCGAGTATGTTCATTTTGTCTTCTTTTTAATTATTAGCCATTGTTTTCTTATAAAAGACAAGGATAGAAAGGAGATGTTTTTACCTTTACATGTTTCAACTGTCCACTGCAGTCTTCATCAGAAGTGCCAGCTGATTGCTGTGAAGCTTCATTTATCAGCTGGCTTTCTTAGACGCTGCCAGCCCAACAGAACTGTCAGATCCACTGGGCTGGCCCCGCCTTCTGATGGTCTCTGGAGAATGTAGTCCCAGGTGTGGGAAAGCATAAATGCCCCCTCATCCCAATTCATGCTGTCTTTTCCCCGCTTCATGATTTCTATAGCTTCCTTGATCCAGTGTTTGTGTCTGTTACTCTCTGATCCAGTGATTTTTGCGTTGTCCGAATCCATGATGTGATTATTTCTTTTGCAGTGATCTAATCAATCAATCAATCAATCAGTCAGACTTAATTTATAAAGCACTTTTCATACAGTGAAGCAGCTTAAAGTGCTGTACAAAATAACAACATATACCAAAAGCCAAAATATAGTCTCACCCACCCACACACACATACACTCACAACACACCGACTTAAAAAAACAAAAAACTTATCTACCTTATTCCTAGGCCCCATGATGCCTTGCATGAATTATGGAAGCAACTAGTTTAGAATGTATTGTCACTGAAACGGGACACTTTTCCTTGTTAAAAAAACAATGACTTCGGCATCAAAAATGCGGGAACACAGCCTTTTGCACCACAAAAACAGTAATCTAATCATACCACATCCCATGACTATGGAGGGATGAGAAGATGACCTTAAAAAGTGGCCAGTAGCTCCGTTAGTTAGCTCCGCTGCGAACATGCTAACGCTGTAAACAAATAAAAGCTCTGAGATATATCAATGTTTCCACCGCAATAAAGTCAGCTGCATTTTGTTAAAATATGTTGGACATAATCAAATTTACCTCAGAGTAGACGTAGAGTCTAGTCAGAGCCACAAAGAACCACAACACCATGCTTGGGCGTCTTAAATTCGGGGTAAAACGTCAGATCTGTGACATTCATACAAGTGAAAACATACCTGGCTCTTGTCTTGGTGTTTGTCCTGTGTCTGTACCACCGATTACACTCACAATTCTTTAGTTTTCAGTGCATGATCTACTCATTGCTGTTGAAGCCACAGATTTAGCTGTGCTTGTCTGTGAGGAGCCTCACACCACAAACAGCAGCAAGTACCAGAACTATGCAAAAACATTCAAAAATACAAAAATTGCAAGTGTTGAAATTAGCTGCCACTTGAGTGCGAAACACGTATGTGGACTGTACATTAAAATGAATTTGAAAAACTTTTATAAAAACGCTGTTTTAAATGCCCCTGCTACACCACTCTTATTGACTAATTTAACACTAGGTCAGCCGAAACCGGAAGCTCCACCCATAATCGTTCCCACAGCAGCACCCCCCAGGAACAAGGTGGATAAATCATTAAAACTGAACTGAGGAAGCGTTACTATCAGTGAGGAAAAATCAGAGGTAATAAGACATGAAACCAAGCAATAACAAGCAGACCTCTGCCAAGCGCCACAGTTCCCCCCCATACAGTGTTTGTGTGTATGTTTTCAGATTCCTTGACCATGAAAACATATGACTAGCAATTGGATTGACAATGATAGGATTAGTGGTTCAGTAGTTATTCACGAAAATGGCATTTTCCATAATGGCGGTCACAGTTCCCCCCATACAGTGTTTGTGTGTACGTTTTCAGATTCCTTGACCATGAAAACATATGACTAGCAATTGGATTGACAATGATAGGATTAGTGGTTCAGTAGTTATTCACGAAAATGGCATTTTCCGTAATGGCGGTTTTCTTCTGGACGGTGATCCGGATCACCACCAAAATGTAATCATCTGTAGGATACCCCATTTCTGACAATCTTTGAAAATTTCATGAAAATCCGTCCATAAGTTTTTGAGTTATCTTGCTAACAAACAAACAGACAGACAAACCAACGCCGATGATCACATAACCTTCTTGGTGGAGGTAAAAAAGTTAAAACAGGATAAATACAAATAAAAAAAACGGATAAAATGGTTTAAAACAGGATAAAAAAGGTGTAAGAAAAGGTAAAAAGGGGGGAAAGCAAAAATAAATTTGGATAAAAGCCAGGTCAAAAAGGTGGGTCTTCAGTTATCCACCAATATTGGACCAATGTACAGACAATATTGGGGAAAATATTCAAAATAACAGTTCCCTTTTCTTTTGTAACTTTGTATTTGGGTTTACTACCGGACTCACTGGAAAGACGAGGAGAAAAATACTTATTCAATGTTTTAATATTGGCAAGTCAAAAAGCCCTAACTAAAAAAGGGATGTTGAAGGACTGTCCTACACCTGAAGATTGGTCTAACGTGATCCAAGACATTTACTCGATGGAAAAGTTGACATTCGCACTGAGACAGGACATGGATGGGTTCATGAACTTTTGGCAACCCTGGATCGCATATGTGTCTTCCATTAGATCTAATCTTTGACAAATACCATTTCAATAATGGTTCTGCTCTTTGTTCCAATGCTACTCAGATGCTCTTTTACTTTTAATTACTTATTTTTCTGTTTGTTTGTTTTTTGCTGTTCTGTTTGTTTGTTTTTTTATTTTATTCTCTTTAATTTCACTTTTTCTTTCACTTTAAAAAAAAAAGGGGGTGTTGTAATAATTATTCTTCCAATGTTGTCAAATAGCAAAAAATAAGGGAACATGTGATGAAAATGTAAACAATGCAATGCTGTAATGACCTGTATACCCTTTACAAAAACTTAAAAAAAAAAAAAAAACTCAACAAAAAAAAAGGTGGGTCTTTAGTTTGGTTTTAAAAGTATTAACATTCTCTGCAGCCCTCAGGTCTTCAGGAAGGCTGTTCCACAGACGTGAACCATAATGACAGAAAGCCGTCTGACCGTGAGTTTTAGTTCTGACTTTACGAATGATTAAAAAACCTTGACCTGAAGACCCGAGGGTTCTTGAAAGCTCATAATGTAAAAGCAATTCTAATAAATAATCAGGGCTAAGACCATTTAGAGCCTTAAAAACCAATAAAAGAACCTTAAAATCTATTCTGAAGCTGACAGGAAGCCAATGCAGAGACTTTAAAATGGGTGTTATGTGTGCTGTCTTTCTCGTCTTGGTCAGAACCCGGATGGCTGAGTTCTTGAGTAGTTGAAGGGGGGATATAGTCTTTTTAGGAAGACCAGAAAGAAGAGCATTGCAATAATCTATTCTAGAAGAAATAAAAGCATATAAAAGTGTCTCTGCATCAGCTTGAGACAGAAACTGCCGCACTCTGGAGATATTCTTTAGATGATAAAAAACAGCCTTAGTGACATTTCTATGTTGCTTAAAACTAAGATCCTGGTCAAAGATCACTCCCAAATTTTTCACAGTTTTGGAGGACTTTGTTGCCAGTATCTATAAATGTGCTGACAGTTTCTGAGCTTCCGTCTCAATAACTAAAACTTCTGTTTTGTCCTGGTTAAGCTGTAAAAAGTTGTCTGTCATCCACTGTTTAATATCATAAATACAGTTTAAAAGAGAATCAATAGGTCCAGGGTCATCAGGAGATACGGCCATGTACAGCTGGGTGTCATCAGCATAATATGCCGTGCCTCTTGATGGACCTCTCCCAGTGGCAACATACAACACTGTACTTTATCTTATAGGTCTTTACCATAATTTATCTTTTAGCTTTTAGATGACTGACCCTCAGTATTTACAAAGAACTCTGTTAGTGAGATATGATTGAAACCATTTTAAAACTGAACCAGAAAGGCCAATAAAATGAAGTCTATCTAAAAGAATTGAGTGGTCCACAGTATCAAAGGCTGCAGTTAAGTCAAGTCTTAACAAAAAACTTTGTGCTGCCAAATGTGCTCAACAACACAAAATCAAAACTTTCAACAGATTCTTTTCACATCGATGAGGTAAATGAGGAGTTAATTGCTGGTATTGTTAAAACACTGTCAAACTCAAAAACTAATGATATCTACAATATGAGCACTTCCTTTCTCAAAACGCACAGCAAAATATTAATCAAACCACTGACTCATCTCATTAATCTCTCCATTAGGTCTAGTACATTTCCATCTGGTTGGAAAAAAGCTGTCGTCATACCAGTTCATAAATCGGGCAGTAAAGACGATATATGCAATTACCACCCAATCTCTATTTTACCAGTCCTGTCTAAGGTTCTTGAAAAAGTTGTAGCTACACAGCTGGTAGACTATTTACAAGACGGTCAACTTCTTCATCCACATCAATTTGGTTTTAGACCAGGATACTCAACAGAAACAGCAAATTGTTGCCTTATTGAAAATGTCAAACAGTCCTTGGACAGGGGTAATGTGGTAGGGGCTGTTTTTCTAGATCTCAAAAAGGCTTTCGATACTGTAAACCACAGTTTGCTTTTATCCAAAATGGTATCTTTTAACTTCTCTCCAGATACATTAGAATGGTTTGCATCTTATCTCCAGAATAGAGAACAGTGTGTAAAAGTTCACCAGGATAAATCCTCATTTTTAAACAACCGTATGGGTATCCCACAGGGGTCCATTCTTGGTCCTTTACTTTTCAGCATTTTTATTAATGACTTGCCGCTACACTGCTCAGCTGCAACATGTCAACTTTATGCAGATGATGCAGTTATTTACACAGCTGCCAAGACTCCAGCACAGGCTGCAGATGTACTGTCCACAAGTATGGTTGATGTCCAAGAGTGGCTCTTCCAGAACCATCTATTGCTGAACCTTCAGAAAACAGTTTCAATGTGCTTTTCAATCAAAAAATGTAACCTGCAACGTTTTAAAGTTAATATACATGATCAAGACATCAGTTTAGTTACAGAATTCAAATACCTTGGCATTGTACTAGATCCTCAATTCAAATTTAATCTTCATATAAAGAAAATTTCAAAAACAGTTAAAAAAAATCTGAACTGCTTTAAATTAATTAGATATTACATACCATATGAAGCAGCTGTACTGTATATGCATTCTATGGTTTTTTCTCATATATCATATGGTTTGACAGTCTGGGCTCAAGCAGCCCCTTCCACAATAAGACATATAGGTTCATTATATGTGTAGCACGGTGGCGCAGTGGTTTAGCACTGTGGCAGCACAGTTTTACCCTCGGCTGGGGGACCGCGGGGATCATGAGATCGTGGGTTCGATCCCAGCCCCCGACCAACAGTGAGCTGTGTGGAGTTTGCATGTTCTCCCCGTGTTGCGCGGGTTTACTCCGGGAATTCTCCGGTTTCCTCCCGCATACCAAAAACATGTAGGTTTAGGGCGCTCGCGCACGCAGCGACCAGCAGCCGGTGGCTTGTCACCAGACTGCAAACCAAGTCTACCTACGGGTACAAATAAGTAACAAAAAAAAAAAAAAAAAATTATATAATCAAACTCTAAAAATCTTGGACAAAAAGCCCATTAGGTGGCATCACTGTTATATTTTAAAAAAATACAATCTATTGAGTTTTGAGAGTTTCATTGACCTCTGTTTTCTGAAATTAATTTTCAAATGTTTCCATAAATCAGCGCCTGAGCCACTTGCTGGTTTCATCCAAAGACAGGACAGCAGCAGAGCCACCAGGAGTTCTGTTAACAATAACTGTAAAATATTCCACCGCAGAACCACATTTGGACAAACAGCTTTCTCTATAAAGGGCAGTCACATCTGGAACACAATGCCAAATGAAATTAAAATAATAACGGACTTTAAAACATTCACTAAAAAGGTTAAAAACTGGCTGAAAAATAAACAAGAATGTACCCATGTATGAAATGATTGTCTGCAGGGTGAGAGTGAATGAAGGGAAGGAATGATTGTGTTTGTTTATAGTGAGTGACAAAGGGAGGGAGGCCTGAAATAGGCAAATGTGAGTCAGGTTGTTATATTGTGTATTTATAATATTTATAGTATTTATAATATTTATAATTGTGTATTTATAATGTATTTATAATCTTTTTTGCATTGATGTATGTGGTTATTGTTTATTCTGTTTTCATTTTTGTTTTCTTTTCCTCATCCTTTTTTTCTTTTTACTTGTTTCTCCTTTCTAAAGCCCATCCAGGGACAAGAATTGCAAATTAGCTAGTAGCTATACACTCTTTGTGCAACACATCAGATTGATTGTCATTTGATTAATTGTCTATGTTTATTGCACTGTCCCTGTCAAATAAACAAATAATCTAATCTAAGTAGCACTAAAACTGAAGGCTTATTCTGATCCATATTGGATGTGAGATCATTTAAAATCTTGACGAATGCAGTCTCTGTACTGTGGTAAGCCTGAAAAATCAGATTGATATTTCTCACATATATTGTGAGAAATTATAAAGTCATGTAACTGACTAGAAACAATTGTCTCTAAAATTTTAGTTAAAAATGGTAAATTACGGACTTCCGGTCTGGACGCCATGGTGATAGCAACTTAACGCTGAAGCTCCCAGACCCAATCCAGGAAAACATCTTCAAAATCAGACTTAACGGATTTTTGGAAGAATAAAAATCAAAAGACAAAAACACCATGCCTAACCAAAAACAGAAGAAACTGACATTCCCCAGGCCAGGACGCGCAGCGGCCGCAGAATCTGAACTGGAGGACCTCCGTTCAGAAGACGAGGAGCTGAACGTAGCTAACAAGAAGGTTAGCTTGAAATCGCTATTTGATGAATTACGATGATATCGGGCCGAATTTCATGAATTCAGAGAGGAATTAAAAAGGACGAACAGCAGAGTGGAACAGGCCGAGAACCGAATCTTGGAAGCTGAAGAAAGAATTAAAGTGCTTGAAGATTCTATGCTGGATTTACACAAAAAACAGTCAAGGCTGGAGGCTAAGCTAACCGGCCAAGAAGGAAGACAGAGACGAGACAACATTAGAATTCACGGTCTGAAAGAAGGAGCTGAAGATAGTTTCAACACAATGGCGGAATGCGTGGAATCCTTACTGAGAGAGAAGTTGGATATTCCACAAACCACTGATTTGAAGATAGAAAAGGCCCATCGTACATTAGCCGCAAAGCCAGCGGCAGAAGCGCCCCCACGTTCGGTGGTGGTAAGATTCTCCAATTTCAAAATAAAACAAGAGGTTGTAAGACAGGCTTGGCAGAAAAAAGGATTTATGCATCAAGAAAGAAAAGTCTTCGTGGAGCACGATTACGCCCCGGAGGTACTGAAAAAGCGATGGGAATATAACGACGCCAAAAAGGTACTACGGGAACAGAATCTACGCTTTCAGACGCCATTTCCTGAGAAGTTAAGGGTCTTTTATGGTGAAGAGTCATGTCTCTATAATTCGGCGGAAGAAGCAACAATTGACATGGCGAGAAGAGGGCTCCCGGTATCGGTGTTTAAACCCGCAGCAGACCTGAGCGAGAGGATCAGAGCTCAAACGTGGTACACTCAGAGACCTTCAAAATCCACGGGCCAGCAGCGGGAAACCCAGCCCCAGAGCTACAAAGATAAGCTTTCCAGTTCCAGGAAGGAATAGCGACCTTTTTTTTTTTCTTTTCAGTCATTCTGCACTTCCATCCCCCCTCCTACAAGGTAACAAACATTAAAGGAGATGCAGAATCAGCATGTGGTAAAACCTTTCATGGAGCAGTTATAGCATTAGAAACAAATGTCTTCTTAATTTAAAGGGGGGAAAAAAAAATCTTGTTAAAATAGAAATGTGACAATGACCCACATGTTCTCCCCACACTAACAAATACCGTATTAGAGTGAATGTTTGCTGTGATGGGGGTGGGAGGGTGCACACAATCTCATAGGGTATAGGCATTAAAAAAAAAAAAAAAAAAAAAATCATTACAAATTTGGATTGGGATCTGAAATTCACGTTAAAAACATGGGACAACTTACAGGGGTAAGAGAGGGCCCTCAACATGTAACAGAGTTTGAGGAATTTCCCTCAGAGCCTACACTCCATCAGGGCTCTTACAGGGTCTTTAAAGAGACCCCAGCTCAGGAAGTTTTTTTGACAGTTTTTTGTTTTAAAGTTTCGTACACTATGTTCTTAATGTTTTTTATGTTCTTAATGTTCTTTCAGTTTCTGAGTAGCAAAAAAGAGGGCCACCACACTGTTATACTAAATAAGAAAATACAATGGAGAAACAGGGTGTAACCAAAGTAGCCTCATATAATGTAAAAGGGATCCTGAATCCAGTTAAAAGATCCAAGATTCTATGCAAAATGAAAAAAGACAAAGCAGAAATAACATTTTTACAAGAAACCCACCTAACAGACGTGGAACACACTAAACTCAATAGACAAGGGTTTAAAATGATCTCTTCATCTTCATATAAGTCAGGGAGGAGGAGGGGAGTAGCGACATTGATATCAACCAAAATTACATTTGAAAAAAAAATTAGAACACAAAGATAAAGAAGGGAGGTACAGTTTGGTAATTGGGCGGCTAGAGGGAGAAGATATCACCCTGTTGAATGTATATGCACCACCAGGGGCTAAATGGAAATTTTATAAAAATATATTCGACCTAATGATAACTAAAGCCCAAGGTTTAGTGATATGTGGTGGAGACTTCAATCTAAGACTGAATCCATACTGGGATGCAACAGGTAATTCTTCACATCAAAATAACACTCAAAGTAGGAAAACTCGGATGCTATTAAAAGAAATGGGAATCTGTGACGTGTGGAGGGAACTCAACCCCAATGTAAAAGATTATACTTTTTATTCAACGCCACATTCATCTTACTCAAGGATTGATTACTTTTTTATGTTTAATAGAGACATTGGAAGAGTGGCGCAGTGGTTAGCACTGCGGCAGCACAGTTTACCCTTGGCCGGGGGATTGTGGGGATTGTGGGATCGTGGGTTCGATCCCAGCCCCCGACCAACAGTGATCTGTGTGGAGTTTGCATGTTCTCCCCGTGTTGCGTGGGTTTACTCCGGGATTTCTCCGGTTTCCTCCCACATGCCAAAAAAACATGCATGTTAGGTTAATTGGCTGTTCTAAATTGTCCCTAGATATCTGTTTCCTATAGGCCCTTAGAATAGAGGGTTAGTATTAATGAAAGCGCTTTGAGTGGTCTTTGTGACTAGAAAAGCGCTATATAAGTGCAGGTTAGTTAGTTAGTTAGTTAGTTAGAGTAAAAACATGTAAAATAGGACTGATGAATCTCTCTGACCACAGTCTGATCTATATGGACTTAAACATCCAAAAATACACAAATAATACATTTTCCTGGAGGTTGAATTCAAATGTCCTGAAAGGACCACTGAAAGATGAATTGGAATCAGATATTCTCAGATATTTGGAAGAAAACGATAATGGAGAAGTATCCCCTTTAATACTGTGGGATGCGTGCAAAGCTGTAATAAGGGGAAAAATTATTGCAAAACTGGCATCCCAAAAGAAACTGAGACAAGAAAAACTAATCACATTAGAGTCAGAACTCAAGAACCTAGAAAAAGAACACAAAGGCAACACTCATTCTAATGACTCGCTCAAGATTAAAGAAATTAAAAATCAAATAAATGAGATCTACACAATAGAAATCCAGAAGAAACTTACATTTCTGAAACAAAAACACTATGAAGTAGGCAGTAAATCGGCAAAATTACTAGCCTATAAATTGAGGAAACAACAAACAGAAAGAGCAATCTACAAAATCAGAGACCCAGTATCAAAGGAAATAAAATTCAGAATTCAGGATATTCTTTAAAGCTTCGAGAATTACTATAAGAACTTATACTCCCACAAAAAACATAAAAACGCATCCGAGACATTCCAAAACACATTAAACCTTCCCCAACTTACGGAGTCACAAAATAAAACACTACTGTCAGAAATACAACCTAAAGAATTGGAAAAAGCAATTATGAAACTTAAAGCTAACAAATCCCCAGGAGCAGATGGCTATACAGCAGAGTGGTACAAAACCTTTAAACAGCAACTATCTCCTCTCCTCCTGAAAACATTTAACTATGTCCTCCACACAGGGGAAATCCCCCCCTCCTGGAGAGAAGGGGTCATTGCAGTTATACCTAAACCTGAAAAGGATAAACTAGAATGCTCCAACTACAGACCAATCAGTGTATTAAATCAGGACTATAAGCTTTTTACCACTATCCTTGCCAAAAGGTTAGAAAACATACTGACAGACTTAATTAACTTAGACCAAACAGGTTTTATAAGACAAAGACAGACACAAGACAACATTAGACGCACTTTACACATAATTCATCATATAAAAAAATATAACTTAAATGCAGTCATATTGGGATTAGATGCTGAAAAAGCATTCGATTCAGTTGACTGGTCTTTCCTATATAGAATCTTATCCAGTTTCAACTTTCATAACTTCATTAGAACTATACAGGCATTATATAAAAAACCAACAGCTAAAATAAGGATTAACGGTAATTTATCATCATCTTTTGAGCTGGAAAGAGGATGTCGTCAGGGCTGCCCCCTGTCTCCACTGCTCTTTGCAATCTTCATAGAACCTCTGAGCCAATGGATAAGACAAAATCAAGAAATTCAAGGTATTATACTTGGTCAGAAGGAACATAAAATAGCACTCTTTGCTGATGACATTTTAATATACCTAGGGCAGCCGGACACTTCTTTACCAGAACTAATCTCAGTTTTTTCAGACTATGGAGATTTATCGGGGTACAAATTAAACATGCATAAAACCCAAGTTTTAACATTCAACTATGACCCAAATCATTATTCACTAAGTGAACTCAAAACTAACTGGGAGATGGAATCTATGAAATATCTGGGGGTCAATATCCCGAAACAACTCAACAAAATTATAACACTAAACTATGATCCACTGGTGACAAAAATAAAATCTGACCTAGCAAGATGGAATATGATACCATTCTTAGGTACTGCACAAAGAATTGAAGCAGTCAAAATGAATATACTTCCACGTCTTCTATACCTTTTCCAAACAATACCGGTAGAACCTCCCAAAAAAACATGGCAGGAGCTGGACAGAAGGATCTCAAGATTCATATGGCAGGGCAAGAGACCTAGAATCAGATATAGAACCTTACAGCTAAACAAAGACAAAGGTGGGTTCGCGCTGCCAAATATCAGGGACTATTTTAAAGCCGTACAAATTAAAACTTTAATAGAGATATGTAACCCAGTCTACACTGCACAATGGAAGGAGATGGAATGCCAAATAACAAGTGACATCCCCCTACAGGCGATAATAGGGAACAATACCTTACCTAAACTCTTGAATAACACTAACCCGTGGATAGAGACCCCGCTAAAAATTTGGTTTAAGATAGTCAGAGAGAATCAAGCTAAAGAGCTCTATCGGCTTCTGCAATGGATTGCCTATGATCAAGACTTTACCCCCAATAAAACAGACACTAGATTTAAAGAGTGGAAAGAGAAGGGGCTGATAAAATATTACGATTTTTTTAAGGGGCAAACTTTAAGAGTTTTGAAGATTTGAAAAAACAAGGTCTAATAAATCAAGATCTTTACAGGTTCTTTCAGCTTAGACACCACATAAACAATATACTTAAAAAGGAGGATTTGGAAAGGGCCCAGTCAGGTGTTCTGAAGGTCTTCTTAATGGCATATAAAGGGATCCCAGGGATCAGATACATTTCTAAAATATACCAAGGTCTTCAAGACTTAAAAGGAGACAACACATCATATATAAAAGAGAGATGGGAAAAAGAGGGGAATTTCACTTTACAACTGGAAATATGGGAAAAGCTAAATAAACAGCAATGGAAAAGTACCTCATCTCTGCAGTGGAGAGAATTTGGATGGAAAAATTTGGTAAGATTTTTCAGAACACCTGCACAAAACAAATTTACCCATAAGGGGTTGAACTGTTGGCGCTTGTGTGGTGAAAAGACTGCAAATCATTTTCATGTGTTTTGGTCATGCCCAGTTATCCACCAATATTGGACCAATGTACAGACAATATTGGGGAAAATATTCAAAATAACAGTTCCCTTTTCTTTTGTAACTTTGTATTTGGGTTTACTACCGGACTCACTGGAAAGACGAGGAGATAAATACTTATTCAATGTTTTAATATTGGCAAGTAAAAAAGCCCTAACTAAAAAATGGATGCTGAAGGACTGTCCTACACCTGAAGATAGGATTAACGTGATTCAAGACATTTACTCGATGGAAAAGTTGACATTCGCACTGAGACAGGACATGGATGGGTTCTTGAACTCTTGGCAACCCTGGATCGCATATGTGTCTTCCATTAGATCTGATCCTTGACAAATACCATTTCAGTAATGGCACCGCTCTTTGTTCCAACGCTACTCAGATGCTCTTTTACTTTTAATTACTTAATTTTCTGTTTGTTTGTTTTTTGCTGTTTGTTTGTTTGTTTGTTTATTTTATTCTCTTTAATTTCACTTTTTCTTTCACTTAAAAAAAAAAAAGGGGTGTTGTAATAATTATCCTACCAATGTTGTCAAATAGCAAAAAATAAGGGAACATGTGATGAAAATGTAAACAATGCAACGCTGTAATGACCTGTATACCCTTTACAAAAACTTAAATAAAAAATGTTAAATTACATATGAGCCTATAGTTGTTAAGCTGGGAAGGGTCTGAGTTTTGTTTTGTTTTTTTCAGAAGGGCCTTAACCACAGCATTCTTGAGCGCTGAGGGAAAGTCTCCTTTCTGAAGAGAATAGGTTAAGGTTAAGAACATCATCCTTAAAAAAGGCTATAAAGTGTTTCAAAAAGTCAGTGGGGATAGGATCTAAAAGACAGCTAGCCGAATCGAGTGAAGAAATAATTTTAGAAAGCATTTCAGCATCAACTAGGACAAACTCCTCCAGTTTTTCCTCACATAGGTAAAAATGTTCTGCAGAGTTGGACTTTATCAGTTGTTGGTTTGTCAAACATGAGCTAACATTTTCATTTTTACTGATGAAGTGGACAGCAAAATCATCACAGGTAAAATCATTTAAAATATGCTCAAGTAGGTTCATTTTGTCTTCTTTTAATTATTTACCTTTTTGTTCTTATTAAAGACAAAAATAGAAAGGAGATGTTTTTACCTTCTTTACATGTTTCGACTGTTCACTGCAGCCTTTGTCAGAAGTGTTAGCTGATTGCTGCCAGGTGTCATTTTATCAGCTGACTTTCGTAGGTGGGGTCAGCCCAGCAGACCTGTCAGATCCACCGAGCCGGCCCCGCTTTTCGCCGAGATATGGACAAATACGGAGATAAAGAGATACGTGGACGACATTCTGGAGAAAATAAGGAAAGGACACACGCAAGAACTCACTGACCATCTGAATAGCACGGACAGCACTGGGAACATAAAATTCACACACAAAGAGGAAGAAAATGGCACCATAGCCTTTCTGGACATGAAAATCCACCATAATGATGACGGCAGTATAAAAATCACAGTCTACAGGAAACCAACCCACATGGATCAATACCTACTATGGACATCAGAAAACCTCACAGCACACAAACTATCAGTTGTCAGGACATTATATGAACGGGCTACCATCATCACAGACCAAGAAGACAGACAAGAGGAGGAAAACCACATAAAACATGCACTCATACGCTGCCATTGTCCAGTATGGGCCATAAACAAAGGGAAACAAGAAGTCAAAAACAAAGAAAACAAACAGGAAACAAGACACAGAACAAAAGCCAAAATCAAAAACAAGGACACCATAACTATACCATACATCCGAGGGATAACGGAACCAATTCAAAGGATCATGAAAAAATACAAAATAAACACAGCCGTAAAACCACACAAAAATTTAAGACAGTTATTAGTACACCCCAAGGACAAAATAGAACAAGACAAAAAAATGCAATGTAATATATGAAATGTCATGCAGCTCATGCAACAAAATCTACATTGGAGAAACCGGAAGATCGTTCACTACAAGGAAAAAAGAACACCAGAAGGCATGTGAGAAGGAAACACAAGGACGACTCACAAGATCACAAAAAGAAAAGGCAGAACAACAAACATTAAAATCAGCAATATCAGATCACGGCAAAAGAAATTATCACATCATGGACTGGGACAATGCACAAATTATTGGATCGGAGAGCTACAGACACAAACGCTGGATCAAGGAGGCCATAGAAATCAGGAAGCGGGGAAAAGACAGCATGAACCGGGATGAGGGGGCCTTTATTCTTTCCCACACCTGGGACCACATTCTCCAGAGACATCAGACGGCAGAAAGCGGGACCGGCTCGGTGGATCTGACAGGTCTGCTGGGCTGGCCCCGCCTACGAAAGACAGCTGATAAAATGACACTTCGCAGCAATCAGCTGACACTTCTGACGAAGGCTGCAGTGAACAGTCGAAACATGTAAACATTTCCTTTCTATTTTTGTCTTTAATAAGAACAAAAAGGTAAACATTTAGAATATGTTGTTTGGTACTGGGGTGGATTAAGTGGTCAATGGTGGAGAAGAGGATTTTGATATTTTTATGGTTGTCTTAAATGAGTTAGGAAAAATGGTCATGTCTGGCTTGTTTTATTGTTTTGTTTTAGATGGCCATCTGTTCTCGAAATATCTGAAATTTAGTATAATAAATACTATATATACAGTGGGGTAAAAAAGTATTTAGTCAGCCACCAATTGTGCAAATTCTCCCACTTAAAAGATGAGAGAGGTCTCCAATTTTCATTATAGGTATACCTCAACTATGAGAGACAAAATAAGAAAAAAAAAAATCCAGAAAATCATATTGAAGGATTTTTAATGAATTAATTGGTAAATTCCTCGGTAAAATAAGTATTTGGTCAATAACAAAAGTTCATCTCAATACTTTGTTATATACTCGTTGGTGGCAATGACAAAGGTCAAACATTTTCTGTAAGTTTTCACAAGGTTTTCACACACTGTTGCTGGTATTTTGGCCCATTCCTCTATGCAGATCTCCTCTAGAGCAGTGATGTTTTGGGGCTGTCGCTGGGCAACACAGACTTTCAACTCCCTCCAAAGATTTTCTATGGGGTTGAGATCTGGAGACTGGCTAGGCCACTCCAGGACCTTGAAATGCTTCTTACGAAGCCACTCCTTCATTGCCTGGGTGGTGTGTTTGGGATCATTGTCATGCTGAAAGACCCAGCCACGTTTCATCTTCAATGCCCTTGCTGATGGCAGGAGGTTTTCACTCAAAATCTCACTATACATGACCCCATTCATTCTTTCCTTTACACGGATCAGTCGTCCTGGTCCCTTTGCAGAAAAACAGCCCCAAAGTATGATGTTTCCACTCCCATGCTTCACAGTAGGTATGGTGTTCTTTCTCCTCCAAACACAACAAGTTGAGTTTTTACCAAAAAGTTCTATTTTGGTTTCATCTAACCATATGACATTCTCCCAGTCCTCTTCTGGATAATCCAAATGCTCTCTAGCAAACTTCAGACGGGCCTGGACATGTACTGGCTTAAGCAGGGGGACATGTCTGGCACTGCAGGATTTGAGTCCCTGGCGGAGTAGTGTGTTTCTGATGTAGCCTTTGTTACTTTGGTCCCAGCTCTCTGCAGGTCATTCACTAGGTCCCCCCATGTGGTTCTGGGATTTTTGCTCACCGTTTTCGTGATAATTTAAACCCCACGGGGTGAGATCTTGCATGGAGCCCCAGATCCAGAGAGATTATCAGTAGTTTTGTATGTCTTCCATTTTCTAATAACTGCTCCCACAGTTGATTTCTTCACATCAAGCTGCTTACCTATTGCAGATTCAGTCTTTCCAGCCTGGTGCAGGTCTACAATTTTATTTCTGGTGTCCTTTGACAGCTCTTTGGTCTTGGCCATAGCGGAGTTTGGAGTCTGACTGTTTGAGGTTGTGGACAGGTGTCTTTTATACTGATAACGAGTTCAAACAGGTGCCATTAATACAGGTAACGAGTGGAGGACAGAGGAGCCTCTTAAAGAAGTTGTTACAGGTCTGTGAGAGCCAGAAATCTTGCTTGTTTGTAGGTGGCCAAACACTTTTTTTACCGAGGAATTTACCAATTAATTCATTAAAAATCCTTCAATGTGATTTTCTGGATTTTTTTTTTCTCATTTTGTCTCTCATAGTTGAGGTATACCTATGATGAAAATTGGAGACCTCTCTCATCTTTTAAGTGGGAGAACTTGCACAATTGGTGGCTGACTAAATACTTTTTTACCCCACTGTATATATATATATATACAGTATACATATATATATATATATATATATATATATATATATATATATATATATATATATATATATATATATATATACAGTATACATACATATATATATATATATATATGTATGTATATATATACAGTGGCCCCACTGTATTATATGTATATATTGTCTGATTTTTGTGTATATATGTACATTGTCTGATTTTTAAAGAATTTATTTGCAAATTATGGTGGAAAATAAGTATTTGGTCACCTACAAACAAGCAAGATTTCTGGTTCTCACAGACCTGTAACTTCTTCTTTAAGAGGCTCCTCTGTCCTCCACTCTTTACCTGTATTAATGGCACCTGTTTGAACGCATTATCAGTATAAAAGACACCTGTCCACAACCTCAAACAGTCAGACTCCAAACTCCACTATGGCCAAGACCCAAGAGCTGTCAAAGGACACCAGAAACAAAATTGTAGACCTGCACCAGGCTGGGAAGACTGAATCTGCAATAGGTAAGCAGCTTGGTGTGAAGAAATCAACTGTGGGAGCAATTATTAGAAAATGGAAGACATACAAGACCACTGATAATCTCCCTCGATCTGGGGCTCCACGCAAGTTCTCACCCCTTGGGGTCAAAATGATCACAAGAACGGTGAGCAAAAATCCCAGAACCACATGGGGGGACCTAGTGAATGACCTGCAGAGAGCTGGGACCAAAGTAACAAAGGCTACCATCAGTAACACACTACGCCGCCAGGGACTCAAATCCTGCAGTGCCAGACGTGTCCCCCTGCTTAAGCCAGTACATGTCCAGGCCCATCTGAAATTTGCTAGAGAGCATTTGGATGATCCAGAAGAGGATTGGGAGAATGTCATATGGTCAGATGAAACCAAAATAGAACTTTATTGTAAAAACTCAACTTGTCGTGTTTGGAGGAGAAGGAACACCATACTTACTGTGAAGCATGGGGGTGGAAACATCATGCTTTGGGGCTGTTTTTGTGCAAATGGACCAGGACGACTGATCCGTGTAAAGGAAAGAATGAATGGGGCAATGTATCGTGAGATTTTGAGTGAAAACCTCCTTCCATCAGCAAGGGCATTGAAGATGAAACGTGGCTGGGTCTTTCAGCATGACAATGATCCCAAACACACCGCCCGGGCAACGAAGGAGTGGCTTCGTAAGAAGCATTTCAAGGTCCTGGAGTGGCCTAGCCAGTCTCCAGATCTCGACCCCATAGAAAATCTTTGGAGGGAGTTGAAAGTCCGTGTTGCCCAGCGACAACCCCAAAACATCACTGCTCTAGAGGAGATCTGCATGGAGGAATGGGCCAAAATACCAGCAACAGTGTGTGAAAACCTTGTTAAGACTTACAGAAAATGTTTGACCTCTGTCATTGCCAACAAAAGGTATATAACAAAGTATTGAGATGAACTTTTGTTATTGACCAAATACTTATTTTCCACCATAATTTGCAAATAAATTCTTTAAAAATCCTTCAATGTGATTTTCTGGATTTTTTTTCTCTCATTTTGTCTCTTATAGTTGAGGTATACCTATGATGAAAACTGGAGACCTCTCTCATCTTTTAAGTGGGAGAACGTGCACAATTGGTGGCTGACTAAATACTTTTTTACCCCACTGTATATATATATATATATATATATATATATATATATATATATATATATATATATATAGTGTATATACTGTGTATATATATATCTATCTATGTGTGTGTGTGTATTATAAATATAATACTATATAATAAATAATAGTTTATTCTTTTTCATTCTTCTTTCTGCCATACGACATTTCCTCTTTAATTGATTTATTTCCTCATTTTAGATTGGTTCTTACTTTTTTGTTTTCAGAGGGGCCACTTTGTCAAGAATGAATTGTAATTTACTGTTAAAACTGTCACCATAAAATCAAAGGAAGAGGGTAAAATATCAGTGGAAGAATCACATAAAAGCTCGATTAAAATTTGCTGCTACTTCAGCAGTCAGATAGTGCTTCCTAACAGTTCGTTCAGCGATTCTCTGTGGATTAAAACCATGAACCTTAAAAAGCACAGTAGTGATCAGACAAACCTATATCAACAACTGAGGTGATATCGCATGAGAGACCATGAGTTATTACAAGATCTAAAATATGGTCTTTGGCATGAATAGATTGATTAAAATTCAGGCATTTAATTAAGTTCAAAAATTCTAAAGTAAATATGTCTGATTTATTATCTACATCAAGGATGTCCAATCATGTGCCATGGATGGCCAAGACCTTGCAGGTTTCCTCTTCTACCCAGTCTCTTCAGCAGGTGTTCTCACTTATCAGCAACCAGTGGGAAGAAACTGAGTGAAATCTGCTGTTGAAGACACTGGTTGGAGGTAAAGCCTGCAGGGTCTTGGCCCTCCGTGACATGATTGGACACCCCTGATCTACATGTATATTAAAATCACCTAAAATAATAATTTTATTATGAGTCATTAAAATAATTGAAATAAACTCTGCAAAATCAGAAAAAAGACACACATCTTCCCAGGGGACGGTAAACTGTCATACAGAGAATAGAATGATGATAAAGACCAAGGCACTTATATTCAAAAGATTTGTAATGATTAAAATTAATGTCCTTAAAACCAAGTGTATGTGACAGAATTGTTGCCGTACCCACACCCTTTCGACCATTCCTGCAGGAGCAAGAGAAGGGATAGTTGGGTGGGGAGGCTTCAGTGAGGGCTGCTGATGCATCACTGCTAAGCCAGGTTTCTGTTAAAAACAAACCATCTAGGTTATTATCTTGGATAAAATCATTGATAAGAAAAGTTTTATTTAAAAGTGATTCAGTATTGACTTCCGGTTATGGCGGCCACGTAGGAAGACATGTTTCACACTGCTCTACTCCTAAAAATAAAAAGTAGGCTAAAACTCTCTTAATTGGAACAAAAACCTATCCCAGCGTTTAGGCGCGGATATGGTAAAGACCAAAGCTGGGAAATTAGGCGGAGGAAAAAGTAATTCGACAAAACAATCCAAACTAACAGACTTCCACGCTCGTGACGAAGCAGAAAAATCTCCAGAGACTATGGCGGAGGATATAGCCAGCGGCGGAGCAGTAACTGCTGAGGAGGGGACAAATGCGGTGCTCGCAGCCATCAGCTCCATGAGAGCAGACTTTTCGTCTAAATTTGATGGGATTATAGCAGCGATAGAAGGAATGAGAAAGGAAATAAGCGACTGTATGGAATGAGTATCGCAGGTGGAGCTCCGAATTTCAAGCGCTGAAGATGACGTCACCAGCCTACAATCAAAGGTGCAAACAATGGAATTAAAATGTAAACGTCTGGAAGATAACGTCCTGGACTTAGAATCCCGCTCGCGACAGAATAATTTGAGGCTGGTGGGCCTCCCGGAGGGAGCGGAGGGACGGGACCCATGTTCCTTTTTGGAAAAGGGGATTCCAGAAGTGCTGAACAACGCAGACCTGCAGTCATCGGTCGTCTTGGAGAGCGCTCACCGAATCGGCCCACCGAGAGATAATAAGACACCACCGAGGACGCTGATTATGAAGTTCCTCAGCTACAGAGACAAGATGACGGTCACCAACGCGGCGCGAGCTAAAGGGGAAATTAAATACCAGGATCAACAGGCGCGGTTCTACCCAGACTTGGCCACAGGAATTCAACAATTAAGGAGGCAGTTCGACCCTGCCCGCAAAGAGCTGCGCAGCCTCGGGATTCGTCATGGAGTGATTCATCCGGCAAGACTGCTGGTCACATATAAGGGGAGAACCCACACCTTCAAGACCCCTCAAGAGGCGCAGGAGCTCATTAACCCCTTGCACTCCGGTCAATTTCCCTAAAAACGCCAAAAAAATAACGTGCCCAAAGTAAATTGAAAGCTGTTCTTCAACCCTTTGCAGCATCTTCATGGGGTTGGTGTCATTTAAAAGAAAACACTTTGAATTTTTTGGCAAAACAGTCATAATCTCTCTAAGTGCTCCGGCCACTGAGTTACAGTCATCTAAACATAGTGAACTTGAAGAAAATAAATTTGGCCTGGGTGTTTTTTTTGGATACAAATGCTTGCAAATAACACACAGCTTCAGATCCAGGCTAGAAAATGCAACAGAAATGTAGAACCAAGTGTTATCTAGCTGAGGTCCAAATTTTGTAACAATACCACAAAAAATGAATATATTACACAGCTTTTTCCTCAGGTAGTTCCCAGGCGTTTTGGAACTGTGCCAAATTGTGCCAAATGGCACAGTTTGGAAAAACGTCTGTAACTTTTGAATGCTTCAATGTAGAAGCTTCATTTTGGGCTCTAATGAAAGGTCACACTCAGGGCTGTGTCTGTGTGTGTGTGTGTGGGGGGGGGGGGGGGTTGTCCCCCCCCCCCCGCTACAGAGGATGGACATCGGCCATCGCTACATGACGGATTAGCCTCATGTCGCGATGTGGGACAGCAGCTCAGTCACCGCGGCTTCTCTCCCCCCCCCCCCCCCGCTACAGAAGAATAGTGGGGGGGGGGGCGGCGTTCACGGTCTGGACGCGGCGAACGAACCGTGTACCGCGGCGCACGAACTTCAGACTTCGTGCGCCGCACAGTTGTAATTTACCGATCGGTCAAAAGTCATTTTGGATTACAATTTTCAGGGATAGAGAATAATTTAGCTTATAACACCTTCCCTCTTCACAGCAGCAGCGGAACTGGCGAACTTCTCTTCCTCATTGTCAGACGAACGCGACGCTGGTCCGCTCGTGGTTCTGGTCTCGCGACCCGATCAAAACATAATTCCATTATTGCGGTTTTGTGCTTCCATGATTGCGGTTTTTGGCGAATGATTTTTCAAAACAAATAACAGTAGTAATTAAAAAAAGACTGGCGAAGGCGTGTGTGTCACTCAGCCTTTGTTGTCAGCCTCCGTCGGTCTATGATGACCATGGAAGAAAATCATAACGTCTGCTCTGCTGGAACAAAAACAAAATAAGCACCGCCTGTGGCCGAACATGCCGATGCGCGAATGCTGTCACACAGGTTGCATTTGTGGGTGGTCTCCGTGTGGCTGGGTCTGTGACGGTTCTTTCTGCGAGTCCTTTTTTGATCCGCTGCAGCAGTCTGTCTTCACCCAGCCTTAAAAAAAACAGCTTGCGAACTTCTCTGCTTCAATTGGCTCACTGCATTCACAGCGTTGGTAGGCAGGTCCTTCTTGCTAGGTTTTCAGTCATTGGTTCTTCAAGGTTTCAGAAACCCAATTCAAGGCTCTTATTAGTCGAATGAGAGGTCAATCAGATGAACTAATCTGTTCGCGGCTGTGTCTGCAGCTTTTATTTTCAGTGCGCGCTTGGACGCCATCACCATCTACATCATGCATCCTAGAGGACACAGAGACTTGCCCGCCCGCGGTACAGCGGAGTGCAAGAGGTTAAGCAGATCCAAAAGGAGACTGGTGGGAGCTAAGCATGAACATGATAAAGGTAGAACATTTAAGCATTTGTACAGGCATCTGATTGATCTGAAACATATAACATGTCTACAAAATACAGATTGTATTATAAAAAAAAAAAAAAAGCTATGATGTACAAAGTTGCAATAAAACTTTGAAGTTATGTTGAAAAAAACTACAGAAGAGAGTTGATGTCATTAAAAATAGTAGTAGAGTCAGGGTGATTGAGAGGAGAAAGAGAGAGTGGTTTGACTGATCCTCGCAGGTGTGGAACAGTCACTAGCTATAACGGGAGACGGAATTTTTTTGATTTTGGGGGGATTACCACGAATGTGGGGAAGGGGAATTTGTTTTTGTGTAGTTTGTAGGATGAATGTTCAACCATCCATGTTTTTGCTTCTCTGTATTAGCATGTTCATATTGCAAGGTAATCTTAAACTCCTTATTGATCATAGATCAAAGCGTTAATCTTAATTTAACTTCATGGAATTGCAGAGGTCTACAAAATCTAAAAAAAACTTAAACAAGTTATGAATAAAATAAAAGACATAGATTCAAAAATTGTATTTTTACAAGAAACTCATCTTATAGAGGAGGATGTAAAAAGAATTAGGAGAAGATGGCAAGGAAATGTGTTCACCTCATCATTTTCATCCCGAGCCAGGGGAGTTATGACTCTTATACACAAAACAGTCCCATTTCAAGTGAAAAATGTAATTGGAGACAAATTAGGAAGATATCTAATCATCCAAGGATCTTTGTTATTAGAAAATATAAATCTGGTGAACTTATACGGTCCCAATACTGATGATCAAAACTTCCTCGTTAATTTATTCCTTACTTTATCGTCACTTACAGGGCAACATATAATAGCAGGGGATTTTAATTGTACGTTGAATCCCAGTATAGATAGATCGACAGGACTGGACTGTACGCACAATGGATGTAGGATGACCATTAATCATTTTATGAAAGAATTGAGATTGCTAGATCCATCCATCCATCCATCCATCTTCTACCGCTTTTCCGGAGGTCCGGGTCGCGGAGGCAGCAGTTCAAGCAGAGAAGCCCAGACTTCCCTCTCCCCAGCCACCTGTTCCAGCTCTTCAGAGGGGATACCAAGGCGTTCCCAGACCAGCTGGGAGACATAGTCTCTCCACCGAGTCCTGGGTCTGCCCCGGGGTCTCCTCCCAGTGGGACGTACCTGAAACACCTCAAGTGGGAGGCGTCCAGGAGGCATCCTAATCAGATGCCCATACCACCTCAACTGACTCCTTTCAATGTGGAGGAGCAGCGGTTCTACTCTGAGCCTCTCCCGGATAACTGAGCTCCTCACCCTATCTCTGAGGGTGAGTCCAGCAATCCTACGGAGAAAGCTCATTTCAGCCGCTTGTATCCGTGATCTCGTTCTTTCGGTCATTACCCAAAGCTCGTGACCATAGGTGAGAGTAGGAACGTAGATTGACTGGTAAATCGACAGCTTTGCCTTAGAACTAAGCTCCCTCTTCACCACAACAGACCGGTACAACGTCCGCATCACTGCAGATGCTGCTCCAATCCGTCTGTCGATCTCTCGCTCCATTTTCCCCTCACTCGTGAACAAGACCCCAAGATACTTAAACTCCTCCACTTGGGGCAGGAGCCTGTCCCCAACCCGGAGAGGACAATCCACCTTTTTCTGGCTGAGGACCATGGACTCGGACTTAGAGGTGCTGATTCTCATCCCAGCCGCTTCACACTCAGCGGAAAACCGTCCCAGCAAGAGCTGTAGGTCATTGCTGGATGAAGCCAACAGGACAACATCATCTGCAAACAACAGAGATGAGATCCTGTGGTCACCAAGCATGACACCCTCCATTCCCTGGCTGCGCCTAGAAATCCTGTCCATAAAAATTATGAACAGGATCGGTGACAAAGGGCAGCCCTGGCGGAGTCCAACTCTCACTGGGAATGACTCCGACCGAGTGTTGGCAATACGAACCAAACTCTCAAAACGGTCGTACAGAGACCGAATAGCTCGTAACAACAAGCCCGATACCCCATACTCTCGAAGCACCCCCCACAAAAATCCACGAGGGACGCGGTCAAATGCCTTCTCCAAGTCCACAAAACACATGTAAACTGGTTGGGCAAACTCCCACGAACCCTCAAGAATTCTCGAGAGGGTAAAGAGCTGGTCCGATGTGCCACAGCCAGGACGAAAACCACATTGCTCCTCCTGAATCCGAGGTTCGACCAACGGCCGGACTCTCCTCTCCAGTACCTTGGCATAGACCTTCCCAGGGAGGCTGAGGAGTGTGATCCCTCTAAAGTTGGAGCACACCCTCCAGTCCCCTTTTTTGAAGAGAGGAACCACCACCCCGGTTTGCCATGCCAAAGGCACTGTCCCCGACCTCCACGCAATGTTGCAGAGGCGTGTCAACCATGACAACCCAACAACATCCAGGGCCTTGAGGTACTCAGGGCGAATCTCGTCCACCCCCGGGGCCCGGCCACCAAGGAGATTTTTAACCACCTTGGCGACCTCAGCCCCTGTGATAGGCGAGTCATCCCCCTCGTCCCCAAACCCTGCTTCCTCTGTGGAAGACGTATCAGTGGGATTGAGGAGATCCTCAAAGTATTCCTTCCACCGCCCGACGATATCCCCAGTTGAAGTCAACAGTGTCCCATCCGCACATACACAGTGTGGACGGGGAGCTGCTTTCGCCTCCTGAGCCGCCGAACAGTTTGCCAGAATCTCTTTGAGGCCGACCGAAAGTCTTGTTCCATGGCCTCACCGAACTCCTCCCATACCCACGTTTTTGCTTCAGCAACCACCCGAGCTGCACTCCGCTTGGCCTGCCGGTACACCTCAGCTGCTTCGGGAGTCCCACAAGCCAACCAAGCTTGATAGGACTCCTTCTTCAGCTTAATGGCCCCCCTCACCACTGGTGTCCACCACTTGGTTCGGGGGTTGCCACCACGAGATGCACCGACCACCTTGCGGCCGCAGCTCTGGGCCGCCGCTTCAACAACAGAGGCGGAGAACATGGCCCATTCAGACTCCATGTCTCCAGACTCCCTCGGAATGTGGTTGAAGTTCTTCCGGAGGTGGGAGTTGAAGACCTCCCGGACAGGGGCCTCAGCCAGACGCTCCCAGCACACCCTCACTATACGTTTGGGTCTACCAGGTCTGAATGGCTTCCTCCCCTGCCATCGGATCCAACTCACCACCAGGTGGTGATCAGTTGACAGCTCTGCACCTGTCTTTACTCGGGTGTCCAAGACATACGGTCGCAGGTCTGATGATACGATAACAAAATCGATCATCGACCTGCGACCTAGGGTGTCCTGGTGCCAGGTGCACATATGGACACCCTTATGCTTGAACATGGTGTTCGTTATGGACAGACTGTGGTTAGCACAGAAGTCCAATAACTGAACACCACTCGGGTTCAGATCGGGCAGGCCGTTCCTCCCAATCACCCCCCTCCAGGTTTCACTGTCATTGCCCACGTGCGCATTGAAGTCCCCCAATAGGACAATGGAGTCTCCAGGAGGAGTACCCTCCAGCACCCCAGTCACAGACTCCAAAAAGGGTGGGTACTCTGAAACATCATTTGGTGCATAGGCACAAATGATGGTCAGGACCCGTTTCCCAACCCGAAGGCGCAGGGAAGCAACCCTTTCGTCCACCGGGGAAAACTCCAATATAGAGGCAGCAAGGTGGGGCGATACAAGAATACCCACCCCTGCTCGTCGCCTCTCGCCCGGGGCAACTCCAGAAAAGGCCAAGCTCCAGCCCCTCTCCAGAAGACTGGTTCCGGAACCGGAGCTGTGTGTTGAGGTGAGGCCGACTATATCTAGCCGGTATCGCTCAACCTCGTACACCAGCTCAGGCTCCTTCCCCACCAGAGAGATGACATTCCACATACCAAAAGCCAGTTTAGAAAGCTTGGGATCAGTCCGCCAAGGTCTCCGCCTTTGACCGCCACCTAATCCACATAGCACCGGACCCCCATGATCCCTCCTGCAGGTGGTGAACCCACTGGAGGGCGGACCCATGTAACTCCTTCGGGCTGAGCCCGGCCGGGTCCCATGGGTGGAAACCCGGCCACCAGACGCTAGCCTTCGAGCCCCTCCCCCAGGCCTGGCTCCAGGGTGGGGCCCCGGTAACCCCATACCGGGCGGGGTACACTGAATCCTTGATATACAATTTATCATGAGAGTCTGTTGGATCGTTCTTAGTCTGGCCCTTCACCCAGGACCAGTTTGTCTTGGGTGACCCTATCAGAGGCAAATTGCCCCCGGACAACATAGCTCCTGGGATCACTGGGGCACGCAAACCCCCCCACCACGATAAGGTGACGATCCATGAGGAGGGAGATTGCTAGATATATGGAGAGAAATGAAACCACAAGTCAAAGCCTATTCTTGTTATTCTAATACCTATAAGACATTCTCACGTATTGACTACTTTTTGATCTCCACAGAATTAAGGTCCAAGATTCAAAACTGTTTCTATGATAACATTGTGATCTCTGATCATGCACCCTGCTATCTAATATATGTAGATAAGAAATTGACAAAGGATCCAGGTAGGTGGCATTTTCAGCATAAATGGTTTCAGGATGAGGAATTTGTTAAGTACATAGAAAAACAGATGAGTTATTTGATATTAATTCTACACAAACAACAGCATGTATAAAGTGGGAGGCTTTCAAAGCTTTTATTAGGGGCATATTATTAGTTATACAGGTTGAAAATCTAAGAAGACTCGAGAGGAGAGAGTCCAATTGGAACGTAAAATAAAAATTCTTCAAGAAAAAGTGTATGCAGGAAGTAACCCACAGTTAGAGAACGAATTACTGATTCTGAGAGCTGAATATGACAAAAAATCAGCGAATAGAGCTACCTCGAGTCTTCTAAGATTGAAGCAAACTTTTTATGAACAAGGTGAAAAATCAGGAAAATTATTGGCATGGCAGATTAAACAATTAGAATTTAAAACACCAGTTACCAGTATTATAAGTAACGGACAGGTAGTTATAGATCCTTTAGAAATTAATAGTGCCTTTAGAGATTATTATGAAAAACTATATGATACAAAAAATGAAACTGACTTAACAAAACTAAATTGGTTTTTGGGTGGATTATCTATACCGTGTATTCCAAATGAAAACAGGGAGATACTGGAGTCTAAAATTAGTCAAGAAGAAGTTGGGCAAGCCATTGGTAATATGAAATCAGGAAAAAGAGCAGGACCAGATGGTCTTCCAGTTGACCTCTATTAAAAATTTATGAATAAATTAATAAAACCACTTTTGGAAATGGTTTTAGAAGCATTTCAAAATAGTAATTTACCAACATACATGAATAATGCCTTAATTATACTGTTGCCAAAACCAGGTAAACCCTCTAATAAATGTGAAAACATGAGACCAATAGGCCTATTAAATGCTGACCTTAAGATAATCTGTAAAATTTTAGCAAGATGACTACAAGAAATATTACCAAATATTATTAACCGAGATGAATGGCTTTATAATGGGAAGACAATGCTTCCATAATGTAAAAAGACTATTTAATATTATTTATTCCAATAAAGAAGCACCAGATACAGCTCTCCTATCATTGGACGCCAAAAAGGCCTTTGATAGGGTTGAATGGCCCTATCTTTTTGAAGTCCTACAAAGGTTTGGACTTGGAAATAATTTCATAAAATGGGTCCGGATAATGTCCAATAATGCTACAGCAGAAATCCTAACAAACAGCAATATCTCAAAATCAATAGAGGATGTCGACAAGGCTGTCCACTTTCACCCTTATTGTTTACTATGGCAATTGAACCTTTAGCGATGGCAGTATGTTTACATCCACAAATATATGGAATTAAAGTAGGACCAACAGAACATAAAATCTCCCTGTATGCCGATGACATAATTTTGTTTATGTCGAATTTTAAAAAATCAATTCCGACCTTGTTAAATTTAATAAAGAACTTTGGGGAAATATCAGGATATAAAATAAATAAAACAAAATCTTCAATATTAATGCTAAATGAGACCCAGAGAAATCACCCAGCTCCTGAGGTAAATCAATTCAATGTTGTAAATCAGTTTAAATATTTAGGAATTCAAATTTTGCCTAAGCTAGAATCAGTCGCCAGTGCCAACTATGAAGCCTTAATGACAGATATTAATGAGTTACTTCAGAGATGGATGTCACTACCAATGTCGATGATCGGGAGAATTAATATACTTAAAAGTAATATCTTACCAAAAATATATTTATTTCAATACATTCCTTTACCACCACCTTCAGATCTATTCTCAAGAATTAAAAAAAGTTAGTGGAATTTATATGGAACAGTAGGAAGGCTAGATTACGTTTGTCCTTACTATATTTACCATTTGATCGTGGAGGTCTGAAATGTCCAAACTTTATGTTGTATTACTGGTCAGCACAACTGAGGTCTATGACATATTATTTTTCATCAAATGATCTCCCTCACTGGACTGAAATGGAATCATACAATTTACCTTTACCTCTTCCCTTATTCATATACTCAGTCTCAGCTAAAAAAAATTACAGAAATAAGTTAAAAATCCAATTGTAAAGCATATGATCAAAATATGGTGTGAAACCAAAAAATATTTAAAAGAACCACACTTATTGTCACAATTTAGCCCAATATGGGGTAATCAATATTTTACACCAGGGAGAACGGATGCTGTATTTAAAGCATGGAATTTAAAAGGGATTCAAAAGATTCAAGACTTATATTTGTCACGTTCAGATAACATAATGTCTTTTGAAGAACTGAGGATCAAATTCAATCTTAATAGAACACATTTTTTTAAATATCTTTAACTTAGGAATTTTATTTGATCAAATCAAAATAAGGCTCTCACCCGACCTACTTATTCATCCTTGGAAAAAATTTTGACGAAAGACAGTAAGAGAAAGGGTATTATTTCAGAATTTTATAACTCATTGACACTATTCTCAAGTGAAAACTCACAGAAAAGACTGAATTATTGGAAAGAAGACCTGCAAATTGAAATTTCAGAGGAACAATGGGAATTGACTTGTACAGAAGCTCAAACCAAATCAATAAATGTACGTCTTAAATTGATACATTTTAAATGGTTAATGCGGATGTATGTTACACCAGTGGAGTTAAATAGATATAACGAAAACATACCAGATACATGTACAAAATGTATGGAAAGTAAAGGAAACCTATTTCACTGTTTATGGGAATGTAGAAAAATCAGAATGTTTTGGGAAGAGGTGAGGGTAACGATTGAAAAAATAATTTCAAAACAATTCACATTGAACCCTAAACTGTTTTTGTTGGGTCTGTATCCAGAAAAACATAACTTTAATAAGAGTGAAAGAGCATTCATAGACCTCAGTTTGCTTATTGCCAAAAAATATATTGCACTACTGTGGAAAAAGATTCATAGACCAGATGTGACTCAGTGGTTAAGACAGATGTTAACAAACCTTCCACTAGAAAGAATAACATACATACTGAAATCAAAGGAAAATGTGTTTGAGAATATATGGAGACCTTTCATTGATTATGTAAAGAAATTAAACATAACTTCTGAAGAGGAAGGTGAATGATGTGTGTGGACCTTGCAAATTCCAAATTGGTGAATGTATAATATGTATACTTATGTAATAGATTACCTAGACTAAACAGAGGAGCATTGTTGATGACTTGCCATTGTTGGTGTTTTTAGTACATTTTTTTTTTTGTAGTTAGTGTTTTTGTTTTTTTTTTAAATTACTTTGGTGTTAGTGTTTGTTTGTGCCATGTTTGTAAAAAAAAAGGTTCAATAAAAAATATTGTGGGAAAAAAAAAAGTGATTCAGTACAGTGGTACCTCTACTTACGAACGTCTCTACATACGGAATTTTCAGGTTACGACACGCCTCAACGGGAAAATATTACCTCTTGTTACGAACGAAATTTCAGGATACAAAAGGCAAAAAAGTACGCGCTCCTCGCAGCTCCCGTAGTTTACCGAACGTAAACATACCTGTAGCTGCTCTGCCATTGGCTATCGCCTAGCATCTTCCTGGTATCCCATTGGCCACGAAGTTTTTTTTTTTTTCCCAAAACTTTATTAAGAACAAGGTGAAAGTTTTACGTGTGTGTACAGTACAGAATTAACATTTATTCGCTATGGGCCCCAAGAAAGTGACGGAGATAAGTGGAAAAGGAGAAAAGAAGAAGAGAGTTTTTTTGTCCATACAAACAAAGAAGGAGATAATCGAAAGGTATGAAAAAGGGATGCGTTTGGTTGATCTCGCCAAAGAATATGGCCGTAATACATCAACGATCAGCACGGTATTAAAACAAAAGGAAGCACTTACAAGCCGACAAAAGCAAACGTCCTTGGATCAGAACATGAACCAAAGAAGGCAAAAGGTGACGACGTCGACGACGATAGCAGTTAAAAGGTAAATGAACATAATTTTTATTATTCTTTCTCTTTTATTATTCTCTTTTATTATTCTTTCTCTCATTTTAAACTCTCATTTTATGTTTATTGTGCAGTAATCTAATTGTAACATGTATTTGTTACATGTTTTGATGCGTTTTTATGATTTATAAAAAATTTATGCCCGAATTTTGGGGGGCTTGGAACGGATTACGGCATGTACATGTAAAACGCGCCTCTACTTACGGAATTTTCACGTTACGAGAATACTTCCGGAACGAATTAATTTTGTAAGTAGAGGTACCACTGTATTAAAAAGCACCATATTGAGGGACACTGGTGTAGTCTTGTCTGGTGATGGTCCAGTTGGGAGGACTTTATTAACAGTGATGCATCTGAGGTTATTGATGTTGCAGGTTTTACAGGTGGGTTACTGTTTGTGTATGCGTCTGGTGTTTACTGAGTGGGGGCTGATGGAGACTGGAGGTGAATAACAGTGTGTAGTGGACAGGTCCGAGGGGGCGTGGTCAGTAGGCAGGGAAGGTGAGCATATAGGAGGTTTTAGTCATTCATTCATCTTCTTCCGCTTAATCCTTTTCGGGTCGCGGGGGCGCTGGAGCCTATCCCAGCATCTTTTGGGCAAGAGGCAGTGTACACCCTGGACAGATCGCCAGTCCATTGCAGGGCAAACACAGAGAGACAGACAACCTTTCACTCTCAGTCATACCTAAGGACAATTTAGAATCCCCAGTTTTGATGCCAGTTATCATAATTATGAGTTTTTTTAACCAATCTAAAAGCTTTATTTCTTTCTCACAGTTTTATAACACTCATCTGTCCACCGCGGCACAGCTTTCCTCATCATTCTCCCACTACTTTTAGGAATTGATTCTGATGCTGCCTCCAGGATTCTTGTTAAAACTATCAATATCTTGATTATCATTTACCCTTGTTATTTTTTCTAAACACAATTCCTCAAATTTAATCCACTCAGTCTTACTAAGATAAAAAATTTTTGGACAGAATAAAAGATATTGTCCTTTAAAACATGGGAGCCCAGTCTATTTGGGTGGATGCTGTCTGTTTTAAACAATGATGAACGGTTCCAAAATAAATTAAAATTGTCAATAGAAACTGCTCTAAAAAATATTGGTATTGATTGGTATTGATATTGCTGTTTTTAATATTGATTGTTCTGCCTTTTCTTTTTGTGATCTTGTGAGCCATCCTTGTTTCCTTCTCACATTCCTTCTGGTGTTCTTTTTTCCTTGTGAATGACCTTCCTGTTTCTCCAGTGTAGGTTTTTTTTTTTGTTTTTGTTTTTTACATGATCTGCATGATATTTCATACATTGCATTGCATTTTTTGCTTTGTTCTATTTTGTCATTGGGGTGTACTAATAACTCTTAATTTTTTTGTGTGGTTTTACTGCTGTTGTGTGTTTTTTCATGATCCTTTGGATTGATTCTGTTATCCCTCGGATGTACGGTATGGTTATGATGTCCTTGTTTTTGATTTTGGCTTTTGGTCTGTGTCTTGTTTTCTTTGTTTTTTACTTGCTGTTTCCCTTTATTTATGGCCCATATCGGATATTGGCAGCGTGTGAGTGCATGTCTTATGTGGTTTTCCTCATGTCTGTCTTCTTGGTCTGTGATGATAGCGGCCTGTTTGTATAGTGTCCTGACAACTGATAGTTTGTGTGCTGTGGGGTGTTCTGATGTCCATCAGAGTACTAATCCCTGTGGGCTGGTTTCCTGTAGACTTGAGATTTTTATACTGCCGTCATCATTGTGGTGGATTTTCATGTCCAGAAAGGCTATGGTACCATTTTCTTCCTCTTCGTGTGTGAATTTTATGTTCCCAGTGCTGTCCGTGCTATTCAGATGGTCTGGGAGTTCTTGTGTGTGTCCAAGGGGAAAAAGAAACACTAGGGAATGCAGTCGCAGGAATCCTCAAAACGGCCAAATTACCACAAAGCAGCATCACAAAAGAAAAAGAAAAAGCAATAAACTCACTTAAGAAAGATAAAACAATCACAATCCTCATATCAGATAAAAGCAGAACCACAGAAACAAATAAAAAACAGATGGAAACCATGTTGGAAGACAGCAGCACATACATATGAAATCATAAAAACAAACCCCACAGAAGAAAAGAAAAAATGCTAAAAGCCCTTCTCACACCCTCTTAGAAAGCAAAAAAAATAACAAAGGATGCATATGAACACCTGATACCCATAGCCAACGTCACCCCCCAGATCTATGGAACCCCAAAAATACATAAGGGCATCCCACTGCAACCAATAATAGACAGCATTGGCTCAGTCACATACAACTTATCAAAAGCCCTGGATGAAATCATCAAACCCCTCCTTGGACTATCAGAATACTACTGCAAAAATTCAAAAGAACTGGCACAAGAACTCAAAAATATGAAAATACAATCAGACGAAATCCTCATTTCACATGTCATTTTGCTATTCACAAAGACCCCTTTTGATGTCACACTACACATTGTGCAAGAATGCCTCAAGGATGACAGGACCCTTAAAAGATGCACAAATCTCACGGTTGATGACATATCTGGACTATTGCAATTTGTTGCAAAATTCATCTATTTTCAGTACAAAGAAAGAATCTGCAGACAAAAAGAAGGATTTGCAATCAGAGACCCACTATCAGAAGTCATGAGCAGTTTTTTCATGGAGGATCTGGAAAATAAAGCCATCAACACAGCACCCAAACAATGCAAACCCACCTTCTGGAAGAGATACAGTGGGGTAAAAAAGTATTTAGTCAGCCACCAATTGTGAAAATTCTCCCACTTATACTACTCCCTCTTTTGACCAACACACCTAGGCGAGAGCACATTACTCCGATCCTTTATTCACTTCATTGGCTTCCAGTCCATTTTAGAATTAATTTTAAACTTTTGCTTTTTGTTTTTAAAGCTCTTAATGGCCTTGCTCCGGTTTATATGTCTGAGACTTTGACTGTCCGTGACCAAGGCAGGGCTTTGAGGTCATCCAATCAGCTTTTGCTGGATGTGCCTAGGTCAAGGTATAAACATTGGGGTGACCGAGCCTTTTCTGTTGCCGCCCCCAGGCTCTGGAATAATCTCCCCCCTGACCTACGTGCTATCTCTGACCTGGCCCTTTTTAAATCTGAACTTAAGACATATTTGTTTAGGATGGCTTTTAATACCCAGTAGTGGTGTTATTTGTCTTGGCATTTGTTTTTATTTTATTTTTAGGTTGTTTTTGTTTATGTTATTTGTTTTTAATGCTCTGTGTGTTTTTAATGCTGTTTATTTTCTGTAAAGCACTGTGGTCACCTAAGGGTTGTTTTTGTAACTTAAAATTTTTATTCATTTTTCATTATATATATTGCATTCAGATCACAGTCTACATTTAAAAAAAAACAAACAAAGGGGCTAGAGTAAAAAAGAAAAAGGAAAAAAAAAAAAAAAAAAAAAAAAAAAAAAGGGGGGGGGGACAAATGTTGGAGCATCAAGTTTTTAATTTCCATCTCTTAATTCTTCTGGTTTTTCCAGCGTCGTTGGTTATTCTTTCAATATCTGTCTCGTTGTTGCACTTTGTAGTGTGTCCATTTCCGCCATTTTTTTTCCCATAGTCCTTCTTGCATTCTTTGTCGATATGTTAGTTTTTCCATCATACGTATGTCCTCAATAATGTCAATCCATTGCTCTTGGTCAGGAAGAACTTCTGATCGCCATTTTTTTGTGATTGTTTTTTTACATGCAATCAACAAGATTTTAACTAGATATCTGTCCTCCGCCTGTATAACATTGTCTCTTTTAAGATCACATAGGTACATCAGGTTACAGTTCATTGGTATATTATATCCTAATATCCTCTGTATTGTCACATGTATAGATTTCCAGAATGATGAGATTTTGCAGCATTTCCAAAACATATGCGAGTGGTCTGCATTTTGAGCCCCACATCCCCTCCAGCATAAAGATTGGGTATTTGTATACTTTCCTTGAATCTGTGGTGTAATGAAAAAGCGAATCAGGTTTTTCCATCCAAATTCCCTCCATGTTCTTGAATTTGTTGATGTGTGTTGTGTTTTCCATATTTCCTGCCAGCTTTCTTCTGTTATGTTTAAATTGAGCTCTTTCTCCCATTTCTCCTTTATATAGTTACTTGAATGATTGTTTGCCATAAGTTTCTGATATAGCTTTGAAATAATTCTTGTTTTATTTCCTGTATATGAGCTTAAAATGAATTGTATAATCTCGCTCACATCTGTTTGGAGGTTATGCCTAATCTTCTTCATATAATAGTCTCTCATCTGCAGATATCTGAAGAATTCCGATCTTTCTAGTTTAAATTTTCTCCTGATGTTTACAAAGCTCCCGAGATCTTTTTTTCCGATATTGCCCCATGCTGTGATTCCCTTGTTCACCAGATTTTTGTATCCCCTATCTTGTTTTGCCGGTTCAAACTGACTGTCAAATGCTACCCATTTCAATAGTTTTATGTCTTCCTTTATATTATACTTTTGTACTATTTTATACCACAGTTCTAAAGTAAATTTAGTGATTGGGTCTATTTGTTTGATTTGCTTATATGCATCTTTATCTCCTATTATGCTTTGTACTGGGAGTCCCTCAATTTCCTTTTCCATTTCTTTCCATTTTGCCTCATATCCCTCGTCGCACCAACATATGATATATCTTATTTGTGCTGAGTAGTAATATTCCTTTAGACTCGGTAGGCCCATGCCTCCTTTCTCTTTTGGTAATTGGAGAGTTTTATATTTCACTCTTGGTTTTTTACCTCCCCAAACAAATCTCGATATCATCCTGTCCCACTTTGAGAATTGGGCATCTGGAATCTCTGTTGGTATAGCCTGGAAGAGGTAAAGTAATCTAGGTTGTATGCTGATTTTGACTGTCTCAATTTTTGAATTCAGATCCATATTTAAGATTGACCATCTATCAATATCTTTTTTTATTTCTTGTTCCAACCTATCATAGTTTGCTTTATAGATTTTGCTTAGATCTTTAGGTATGTTCACTCCAAGGTATTTTATTTCTTTTTGGTTCCAGTTTAGTTTGATCTTATCAGTTATCTGGTTTAGAGGGTTATAGTGGAATGTCAGTATTTGTGTTTTTGTTATGTTTATCTTGTATCCTGATAATTTTCCAAAATTTTCTATCAAGTTCATCATTTCCATTATTGATTCATCTGGTTGTTCAAGGTAAACTATAATATCGTCTGCAAATAGCCCAATCTTGTGTTCTGCCCCCTTTATTGTTACACCTTTTAATTTCTTATTTTGTCGTATCGCTTGAGCCAGTGGCTCTATGAACAGAGCAAACAAGGTGGGCGATAAGCAGCATCCCTGCCTAGTTGATCTTTGTATATTTACTTTGTCTGTTAAGCTACCGTTTATCTTGATTCTTGCCACAGGTTCTTGATACAGCGTCCTTATGCATTGTACTGATTTTTCGTTAAATCCAAAGCGTTCCAGCACACTATATAGGAATTTCCAGTTAACCCTGTCAAATGCTTTTTCTGCGTCTAAACTCATTATTACTGCGCTTTTCTTTTCTTTATGTATTTGATTAATTATATGTATTGTTCTCCTGATATTGTCATGTGTTTGGCGTCCCTCTATGAAACCAGTTTGATCATCTTCTATCAATTCCGTCAAGAATGTCTTTATTCGTTTACATATAATTGTTGTATATATTTTATAATCTACATTTAATAAAGAGATTGGTCTATAGTTTCCGCATTGTTCTTTATCTTTCCCTGGTTTTAAAATAACTGAAATGATTGCTTCGTTCCATGATGGAGGTATTTTGTTGTTGTTCAGCGTCCAATTAAATGACTTTAGGAGTTGTGGTGTGAGTTCTTCTATAAACAGTTTATAAAACTCAGATGGGTATCCATCACTACCTGGTGATTTACCATTTTTAAGTGACTTAATCACATCTCTAATCTCTTGTGTTGTTATTTCTGCTGTTAGCTTTCCATTTTGTTGATTTCCTATTGATGGCAAGTCCAATGTGTATAGAAATTTTTTAATATCTTTAGTATTTGTTTCTTCAGGTTGCGAGTATAGTTCTTGGTAGAAATTATGGAATATTTCTTCGATGTTTTCTAGGTTAACTGTGGTTTTATTTGTGGTGGGGTCTTTAATCTTATATACATTATTCATTGTTTGTTGTTTTCTTAACCGTTTTGCCAGCAGTTTTGTGGTTTTTGGTCCCGTTTCATAATATTTTTGCTTTAGATATCTATTTTTCCTTTCAATTTCATCCATTTGTGTTTCTTTTATCTTTATTTTTTCTTCTTTAATTTCTTGATATATTTTTGGGTCATTTGTGCTTTGATGTTTATGTTCTAATTCCCTCAGTCTCTCACATCTTTGTTCATATGCTTCCAGTTTAGTCTTATTTGCTTTTCCTGTTTCAACAATTAATTTACCTCTTAACACGGCTTTTAGTGCATCCCATAGTATTGTTGGGTCTACTTCTTCATTGTCATTCTCTTGGATATATTCATTTATGTTTACTTTTATTCTTTCTTTCATTTTATCATCATTTAACAGTCCTACATTAAGTTTCCATGTTGTTTGTCGTTTTCTATTGTTTAAATTTATTTCCATGTATATAGGATTATGATCTGATATTTCTGCCCCTCCAATCCAACAATTTCTCACCCTGTGTCTGTCACCTTCATTCATAAGGAAGTAATCTATTCTAGAGTGTACTTTATGGACTACTGAATAATGTGTATAGTCTTTTTCGAGTGGGTGCAGGTCCCTCCAAATGTCTACCATACCCATTTCTGCCAGTGAGGTTCTTATGAACTTTGTTACATGTTTTTTTGTCTTCTTAACACTTGTTGTATCAACTTCATAATCCATGACAGCATTTAAGTCTCCTCCACAAATTAGGACTCCTTCACTGTGTGTTGCTATGAGATCAAACAGATGTTGAAAAAAACCCTTGTCACTTTCTGGTGGGGCATAGATGTTCACTAACGTGATCTGCATTCCATCTATGCTACCCTTTATTATTACATACCTGCCTTCTTTATCCTGGATTTCCTGTTCACATTCAAATTGTATTTTATTTGAGATTAGTATCATAACCCCCCTTTTAGTTCCTCCCTTAAATGAACTGTAGTAGGAGTTCTTATAGCCAAATCTCTTTAGTTTCACATGTTCTGTCTTGCTCAAATGTGTCTCTTGCATAAATATAATTTCGGCTTTTTCTTTCTTGAATTTTCTTATTATTCTTTCCCTTTTAACAGGTGAGTTCAGACCATTCACGTTTAGTGTTATTATCTTAAGATTTTTACCCATAATCATGTTTTTCCATTTTTTTAACCTGTGCTCCTAGCCCCTTTAACAACAAAAATAACACATATTTATATAAAAACACATTAAAAAATCTCGACCTCCGTACTTTGGGCCTTTCTTCTGCCCACTGGTCCCTGTTGGTGGGTGGAGGGATTGTCCTCACAGAGTGAAGGGCCCTCCCTAGACCTGTATTTACTATCCAAGGAATAGTCATTAGTCTAGAAATGTCCAACAAATATCACTTAAACCTCTCCTAGCCGTCTGTTTTTCTTTTACCTTGTCTTCTTGGCCTTCATTTCTTCTGTGTCTTTCTTAATCTTTGTTACAATCTAGGCTTTCAGTTGAAAGCCTTGTAGTCTTTCCTGGGCCCGCTGCTCCACGTCTCCCCCCGTCTTTTGCCGTTCACTCGCCTCCACTCCGGCTGTCGTGATGCGTTCAGGGCCTCCGCTGCTCCTACCGTTTCCTCCGGCACGTACACCTCAAGGCCCCGCTCCATCATGTCCTGCGCTGCCTCTCTGGCTGTGTTGTAGGTTCTTACGCCATTCTCCCAATGAATCCTCATCTTCGTTAGCGGCGTTTGGAATCTAATTTTTTTTTCTTTCAGCGTTTTTTTAATGTTGGCATATTTCTTCCGCTGCTGCACAATTTCTGCCGGGTAGTCATGATCAAAGAATATCTGCTTGTCGCCGATTCGTATCTTTTTTTTCCACGCTCGTGTCAGGATTCTTTCCTTTACATCATATTTCAGAAAGTTTACCACAACTGACCTGGGTGTAGAGCGTGGGTTCGGGTTCTGTGCCGAGGCTCTGTGCGCTCGTTGAATCTGCAGATCCGCTTCGCTGGGCAGTTCCAGCTCTTTTTTTAAGAACTGATCCATGAATTTCGTCATCGAGTTGCCTTCAATGCCCTCCGGGATCCCGAAGATGCGTATATTGCCCCGTCTGGACCTGCTCTCCAAGTCGGTTACTTTCTCCTGCATCCTCTGCATTTGTGCCGTCAGGGTCTGCAGCTGTTCGCTTGCCTCGCTATTCCAGTCTTCCAGCTCTGATATTCGGGCCTGCGCTTCTGTCATACACGCCCGCTGGGAGCGCAGCTCCTCCATGTTTTCTGCTAGCTTGCGCTCCATTTCTCTTCGGAGGCCCATAATTTCCTCCTTAATCTCTTTTTTCAGCTCCTCCTTAAGAGCCGCTAAATCCTGTTGTAGCTGCCGTTTGAAGTCTCTCAACTCTTTACCCAAACTGGCGATGCCAGTGTTCATGGTATCGAGTGTGTCCTCCATTTTGTCTGCTGCGGTCACCTCATTTTTTTGAGCCCCGTGTTCAGCGGTTTCTCCTGCGTTGTTGAAGAGGAATTCTTTAATTTTACTCTGCTTTTGTCCTTGTGCCCGGCTCCTTCGTGTTTTCATCCCTTAGTTTATTGATCCGCTTATGTCGAGTTGGCCATTTACCGATGATTTTTAATCCGGCTAGGGAGAGCTCTCTGTTTAAGCGTTATGTCTCTCCGCCATCTTCCCGGAAGTCTCTCCTACGGGTTGTTTTAAAGGGCTATATAAATAAAGTACATTACATTACTTAAAAGATGAGAGAGGTCTCCAATTTTCATCATAGGTATACTTCAACTATGAGAGACAAAATAAGAAAAAAAAAATCCAGAAAATCACATTGAAGAATTTTTAATGAATTAATTGGTAAACTCCTTGGTAAAATAAGTATTTGGTCAATAACAAAAGTTCATCTCAATACTTTATCTACCCTTTGTTGGCAATGACAGAGGTCAAATGTTTTCTGTAAGTTTTCACAAGGTTTTCACACACTGTTGCTGGTATTTTGGCCCATTCCTCCATGGAGATCTCCTCTAGAGCAATGATGTTTTGGGGATGTCGCTGGGCAACACAGACTTTCAACTCCCTCCAAAGATTTTCTATGGTGTTGAGATCTGGAGACTGGCTAGGCCACTCCAGGACCTTGAAATGCTTCTTACGAAGCCACTCCTTCGTTGTCCGGGCGGTGTGTTTGGGATCATTGTCATGCTGAAAGACCCAGCCACGTTTCATCTTCAATGCCCTTGCTGGTGGAAGGAGGTTTTCACTCAAAATCTCACGATGCATGGCCCCATTCATTCTTTCCTTTACACGGATCAGTCATCCTGGTCCCTTTGCAGAAAAACAGCCCCAAAGTATGATGTTTCCACTCCCATGCTTCACAGTAGGTATGGTGTTCTTTCTCCTCCAAACACGACAAGTTGAGTTTTTACCAAAAAGTTCTATTTTGGTTTCATCTGACCATATGACATTCTCCCAGTCCTCTTCTGGATCATCCAAATGCTCTCTAGCAAACTTCAGACGGGCCTGGACATGTACTGGCTTAAGCAGGAGGACACATCTGGCACTGCAGGATTTGAGTCCCTGGCAGCGTAGTGTGTTTCTGATGTAGCCTTTGTTACTTTGGTCCCTGCTCTCTGCAGGTCATTCAGTAGGTCCCCCCATGTGGTTCTGGGATTTTTGCTCACCGTTCTCGTGATAATTTTGACCCCACGGGGTGAGATCTTGCGTGGAGCCCCAGATCGAGGGAGATTATCAGTGGTCTCGTATGTCTTCCATTTTCTAGTAATTGCTCCCACAGTTGATTTCTTCACACCAAGCTGCTTACCTATTGCAGATTCAGTCTTCCCAGCCTGGTGCAGGTCTACAGTTTTGTTTCTGGTGTCCTTTGACAGCTCTTTGGTCTTGGCCATAGTGGCGTTTGGAGTCTGACTGTTTGAGGTTGTGGACAGGTGTCTTTTATACTGATGACGAGTTCAAACAGGTGCCATTAATACAGGTAACGAGTGGAGGACAGAGGAGCCTCTTAAAGAAGAAATTACAGGTCTGTGAGAGCCAGAAATCTTGCTTGTTTGTAGGTGACCAAATACTTATTTTACTGAGGAATTTACCAATTAATTCATTAAAAATCCTTCAATGTGATTTTCTGGATTTTTTTTTTTTCTCATTTTGTCTCTCATAGTTGAGGTAACCTATGATGAAAATTGGAGACCTCTCTCATCTTTTAAGTGGGAGAACTTGCACAATTGGTGGCTGACTAAATACTTTTTTGTCCCACTGTAAGTGGATGACATATTGGAGAAAATTCAAATTTCAATTAAATTTTATTTATTTGGCACCTAATCACAACACAGGTTATCTCAAGGCACTTTACAAAAAAGAATGGGTTTAGGCCACGCTCTCAAATTTATAGAACCCAGCAGAGACCTCGAAGAGCAAGCACTGTGGCGACACAGGTGAGGAAAAACTTCCCTTTAATGGGCAGAAACCTCAGGCGGAACCATAACTCATAGAGGACGGCCATCCACCTTGACCGGCTGGGTTGAAAAAAGAGGTAAAAAGTAGGAGGCCTGGCAGTAGCTACATTCAAAACAAACATAATAAATACAATATTCAAAGCCAGACATTCCAGTATCAAGCCTGGTTAGGCTGCACATGCAAGTGAAGGCCCGGCAGCGGCAACATTTTTAACTATAGGCCTTATCAAAGAGAAAAGATTTCAACTTAGTCTTGAATAAAAAGAGAGTGTCTGCCCCCCCGAACTGAACTGGGAAGATGGTTCCACAGGAGAGGAGCTTGATAACTGAAAGCTCTACCTCCCAGTCTACTTCTGGAGACCTTGGGGACCACCAGTAGTGTGGATTTTTGGGAGCGCAGAGCTCTGGTTGGATGATGGGGAACTATGAGTTCTTGCAGATAAGAAGGAGCCATACCATTAAGGGGTTTATAAGTTAGGAACAATATCTTGAATTCAATTCTATATATTATTGGGAGCCAATGTAAAGAAGCTAAAACTGGGGTAATGTGATCACATTAAAAAATAAAAAAAAAGGACACACAAGAACTCACAGACCATCTGAACAGCACGGACAGCACGGGGAGCATAAAATTCACATATGAAGAGGAAGAAAATGGTACCATAGCCTTTCTGGACATGAAAATCCACCACAACGATGATGGCAGTATAAAAATCTCAGTCTACAGGAAACCAACCCCCAGGGATCAGTACCTAATATGGACATCAGAACACCCCACAGCACACAAACAATCAGTTGTTAGGACACTATACGAATGGGCCACCATCATCACAGACCAAGAAGACAGACAGGAGGAGGAAAACCACATAAGACATGCTCTCACACGCTGCCAATATCCGATATGGGCCATAAATAAAGGGAAACAGCAAGTTAAAAACAAAGAAAACAAACAGAAAACAAGACACAGACCAAAAGCCAAAATCAAAAACAAGGACATCATTAACCATACCATACATCCGAGGGATAACAGAACCAATCCAAAGGATCATGAAAAAACACAAACACAGCAGTAAAACCACACAAAAAATTAAGACCGTTACAGTGGGGTAAAAAAGTATTTAGTCAGCCACCAACTGTGCAAGTTCTCCCACTTAAAAGATGAGAGAGGTCTCTAATTTTCATCATAGGTATACCTCAACTATGAGAGACAAAATAAGAAAAAGAAAAAAAAAAATCCAGAAAATCACATTGAAGGATTTTTAATGAATTAATTGGTAAATTCCTCGGTAAAATAAGTATTTGGTCAATAACAAAAGTTCATCTCAATACTTTGTTATATACCCTTTGTTGGCAATAACAGAGGTCGAACGTTTTCTGTAAGTTTTCACAAGGTTTTCACACACTGTTGCTGGTATTTTGGCCCATTCCTCCATCCAGATCTCCTCTAGAGCAGTGATGTTTTGGGGCTGACGCTGGGCAACACAGACTTTCAACTCCCTCCAAAGATTTTCTATGGGATTGAGATCTGGAGACTGGCTAGGCCACTCCAGGACCTTGAAATGCTTCTTACAAAGCCACTCCTTCGTTGTCCGGGCGGTGTGTTTGGGATCATTGTCATGCTGAAAGACCCAGCCACGTTTCATCTTCAATGCCCTTGCTGGTGGAAGGAGGTTTTCACTCAAAATCTCACGATACATGGCCCCATTCATTCTTTCCTTTACACGGATCAGTCGTCCTGGTCCCTTTGCAGAAAAACAGCCCCAAAGTATGATGTTTCCACTCCCATGCTTCACAGTAGGTATGGTGTTCTTTCTCCTCCAAACACGACAAGTTGAGTTTTTACCAAAAAGTTCTATTTTGGTTTCATCTGACCATATGACATTCTCTCAATCCTCTTCTGGATCATCCAAATACTCTCTAGCAAACTTCAGACGGGCCTGGACATGTACTGGCTTAAGCAGGGGGGCACGTCTGGCACTGCAGGATTTGAGTCCCTGACGGCGTAGTGTGTTTCTGATGTAGCCTTTGTTACTTTGGTCCCAGCTCTCTGCAGGTCATTCACTAGGCCCCCCATGTGGTTCTGGGATTTTTGCTCACCGTTCTCGTGATAATTTTGACCCCACGGGGTGAGGTCTTGCGTGGAGCCCCAGATGGAGGGAGATTATCAGTGGTCTTGTATGTCTTCCATTTTCTAATAATTGCTCCCACAGTTGATTTCTTCACACCAAGCTGCTTACCTATTGCAGATTCAGTCTTCCCAGCCTGGTGCAGGTCTACAATTTTGTTTCTGGTGTCCTTTGACAACTCTTTGGTCTTGGCCATAGTGGAATTTGGAGTCTGACTGTTTCAGGTTGTGGACAGATATCTTTTATACTGATAACGAGTTCAAACAGGTGCCATTAATACAGGTAACGAGTGGAGGACAGAGGAGCCTCTTAAAGAAGTTGTTACAGGTCTGTGAGAGCCAGAAATCTTGCTTGTTTGTAGGTGACCAAATACTTATTTTACTGAGGAATTTACCAATTAATTCATTAAAAATCCTTCAATGTGATTTTCTGGATTTTTTTTTTTCTCATTTTGTCTTTCATAGTTGAGGTATACCTATGATGAAAATTGGAGACCTCTCTCATCTTTTAAGTGGGAGAACTTGCACAATTGGTGGCTGACTAAATACTTTTTTGTCCCACTGTATTAGTACACCCCAAGGACAAAATAGAACAAAGATAAAAATACAACGTAATATATGAAATATCATGCTGATCATGTAAAAAGAAAACTACACTGGAGAAGCAGGAAGGTCATTCACCAGAAGGAATGTGAGAAGGAAACACAAGGATGACTCACAAGATCATATAAAGAAAAGGTAAGAACAAGTAATATTAAAATCAGCAATATCGGATCACTGCAAAAGAAATAATCACTTCATGGACTGGGACAACGCAAAAATCATTGGATCAGAGAGTAACAGACACAAATGCTGGATCAAAGAGGCTATAGAAATCAGGAAGCAGGGAAAAGATGGCATGAATCGGGATGAGGGGGCATTTATGCTTTCCCACACCTGAGGCTACATTCTCCAGAGACCATCAGAAGACGGAAGGTGGGGCCAGCCCAGTGAATCTGACAGTTCTGCTGGGCTGGCCCCGCCTAGGAAAGCCAGCTGATAAATGACACTTCGCAGCAATCAGCTGGCACTTCTGATGAAAACTGCAGTGGACAGTCGAAACATGTAAAGGTAAAAACATCTCCTTTCTATTCTTGTCTTTTTAATAAGAAAACAAAGGCTGTTTCCCTGTCTGTGTTACTGCTGGGTCAGACAGAGTTGCATTGAGTGGCCATCTCTGTTCAAGGAGACAAGTGATCATATATAATAGGTGCTGTTCCACCTGGTAGAAACGTCTTGGATAAGTTTGCGTTCTGAGGACCCCTTCTGTATTTGCTTGGCCTTGAGCTTGCTTGAAGCCTGTTCACTTCGTTTAAAGTGCTTAACAAGACACCTTGCTGCTGCTAGTACTTTGCTGATCTGAGGATGTTTGAGTGCATGATTGATCACCAACTATAAAATGTGGCCGACAAAAATCCATCTGTGTTTTTCCTGCAACATATTTGAAGCCACCACAGTATTGGAGCCATTATCATGGACAATTGCCAGAATCTTTTTGGGAGGGATCTCAAACCTTTCCACAGCCTGCTCAATCCACAAAGCAATGTTGGGTCCAGTGTGCCTTTTTTCAAGTGGCATGGTTGTGAGGCAGAAGCTAGTGAGCTCTCAGTCATCATTGATAAAGTGACAAGTGATGCCAAGAGTCTGTCCAGGCATCAGCTGTCAGGGCAAGCCTATTTTTAGTTGATTTAAGAGCATCTTTAACTTTACTGAGAATAGTTTCATATTTTCCCTCCACGAGCTTTGTAAGGTGGGTTTTGGAAGGTAAGGTGTAACCTGGATGGAACATGTTGATCATCTTCAATCATGGATAGTGCTCTCATGTTGAGGATGCTCTCTGTCAAAACTTCTGCAATTTGTGGAGTGCGTGTGCTTCTCTTCAGGACAAACTCATCCACACACTCTTGATGCTCCGTACTGTGGGTGTTTATATATTTACATATTTATTCCATCTAGCTACAATGCTCTGCACTGTGTGTTTATATATTCATATATTTATTCCATCCAGCTACAATGCTCTGCACTGTGTGTCTGTGTGTGTGTATATATATATTTTATAGTAATATGTACATATGTATATTAGCTGCTCTTGCTTGCTTGTTTTTTTTTTTCTTGCCTTCTGATTGTTGCTCGGAGTGTTGCTATCCCTGTGCTGTTGCAATCCTGGAATTTCCCCGTTGTGGGACTAATAAAGGCTTATCTTATCTTATCTTATCTTATCTTATTATGACTAAAAGACAAAAAACAAAGCTGTATTAATTGTCAGAAGTTTAAGGTTATCAGTTTATCACAGACAGCATAATGCCTAATGTCAATTAAACAATTGATTAAATATCTTGCAACTGAATTACTGATCTGCTCCAACCCACAAACTAACATTAGGTGGAAGTTTTCTCTAAGTGCGTTTTTTAACAATATAATTCAGAAAGGTAAACCTTCATATTCAGTTTTCACTGCACCCAAGAGTGATATTTCAAGTCATTTGATTTAATTTTGATCATTATGGTTGTAGGTTTTTATTTATTAAATTACAAATTGGGCTATTTTAATGAACCCAGATGCACTAATATTCAGAATGATGGCTAATATTAACAAAGATGAAAAAGAGATGGCGACTCCTGTAATTAATTTACTGCATTCAACAACACATTAGCCATGACGGCTCAGCCCTCAGCAACCAGAGAGCTTATTGTCAAACAGGTAAGCTAACATAAACGACACATACTCACAGTATTGTCATTTTTCTGAAGCTTGAAACAGTTAGCCATTGAAAGTAAGTGGTGCTAACTTTCTTTACTCGCTAAAACTTACCAAGCAGATGGTAATGTCGCGGCTCCCTGGTGCCGTCATTTCAGATGCTCATGCATCACTGTAGTGCTGCTGTGGTAAGAGAGGTCTGCCTTGCAAAGTTTGCATTTTACTTGTTTTGTTGTTTTTTTTTCTGTAAAATGTTCCCAAACAACAGAAAGTTTGGGTCTGCTTTTTTTTTTTTGATCCACTTCAACTGCCTTATCCTTTCTCGTCGCCATACTGTGCTCCTCTTCTCCTTAGCTGGAAATTGTTCACGCATGCCGAACAACAGAGGCGCTACTGCCCGCAGCAGTTCCGGTCGTGCATTGCAGTTCAGGTTGTGGATTGCAGTTACAACTGAACATTACCGCGGCATGCATATAAACTTGATAATTAAATGATTTGTCGACAATAAAAATGTTTGTTGACAAATATTTATTATTGACATTATCAACAACGTCGACTAATCATTTCAGCCCTAATTCAGTGGCCATGTCTCTGACCCATAGAGTAGGATGGAGAGGACTGTCGCATTGTATATGTGGAGCTTTGTCTTTGGGGAGATTGAACGGTGGCACCAGAGAGGTTTCCATAGTGCCTGCAGGGCTGATGCAGCAAGGCCACGTCTGCGGTTGATCTCTGGTTTCATGTCCCCATTGCTGGTCCCTGTGGAGCCCAGATACACAAAGGAATTGACAAACTTGACAGCATCATTCTTGAGCTGTAATGGGGGTGGGTCTGGTCTGTCTCTGACATGCATTAGCTTAGTCTTCATCTAGCTCACCTGACTGAAACTTGGCTAATAATAATAATAATAATAATAATAATAATAATAAATCAATTCTTAATTTTTGTGAATCTGTTCTGGATCATGTAAAATGAGAATCTAGATAATCATTTTCCCCCCCAACAGCCCTAATTGAAACCTTCTTTTTAAAATCTGGTTGGTACAGTTGGATTAGTCACAAATTTTAAGAAGCTGTTGCTCTAACCTGAAAAGGGTAAAATTACAAGGGAAAAAGTTAATTTATAAGAAAGTCACAAATTAATGAGAGAAGTTGCAAATTTATGAAAAAGTCACATGTACAGTAACAGTCACTGGAAATTAGGGCTGTGCCATATCCTATCGTTCATGATCATAATGATATAAATTTTGATACCGGTGTAAAAATGAATATTGCAATATTTTGGGGTCCGTTACGCAGCCAACGGAAGTTGCGTGTTACCATGGAAACAGCAGAACAAACAAGGTGTGAGAAGTGGCGCTCTGTGCTTGGAACGTCTGCGTGTAGTTGTGAGGAAGTAATTCACTTTTAAGGCTGTTTCAAACTGCTGCCATCTTTTAAAACAAAAAACAGTGCAGCAGTGTGTATAATCTGCCTGCATTTTTTTTCCGCATGTCAAGAATGCTACTTTGGGGGAAAGTTTTACTTCGCCCTGAAGTGGTATTGCTAACGTCTGAAATGTCCAGAGGTTTATTATTGTTCCATTGTGGCTGCTCCAGCGTGATTTATTCAACCAACTGAAAGGGGGGAGAAAAAAAATCCGTTAACGGCCCCAGGAGTTGGCTGCGCAACGGACTTCTAATTGGGGGGGGGGGGGGGGGAGAGATGCAGCGGTCATTTACCTGCAGAAGTGTTGTGTTTGGGGAAATGGCAGACAGGTAGGCCAGCATATATTCAGTGTGTTAAAAATGATGAAATAATCCATCCATCCATCTTCTTCCGCTTAATCCTTTTTGGGTCACGGGGTGGCTGGAGCCTATCCCAGCATCTTTGGGCGAGAGGCAGGGTACACCCTGGACAGATCGCCAGTCCATCGCAGGGCCAACACAGAGAGACAGACAACCATTCACTCTCACATTCATACCTAAGGACAAGTTAGAATCCCCAGTTTGATGCCAGTTAACCTAACTTGCATGTTTTTGGCATGTGGGAGGAAACCGGAGAAATCCCGGAGTAAACCCACGCAAACACTCGGACAGTTTCTGAAGAAACCAGAAAAGGAGGTGAAGTTCAAAGTTCAGAGACTGACACAGCTTGCTGCCAAAAGGAAGAAAGTTTCACATTAGAAGTGACTTGGTGACCAGTGTAAATAGTGTAATAAGCTCTTATAGAACTGTTAAATATGTTGGACTAAAGACAGCGAGACAACATTGAAGAAAAAGTAAGTTAACTTTTCATTAAATTTAATGATTTATCTAAGTCTAGTATTTCATTTTTTTTTTTAATCATTTTTTTCAGTCTAAATTACTTCTGTTTTACTGAAAACCTCCCAGCTTCAGGGGGGCTGCGCCCCCTGGCCCCCCCATAAGTCAATCGACCAAATTAGATTTCAGCTGAAATCAGAATTTCCTGTTGCCATCCCTGCTATCCATAAAACTAACAATGACTAATTTACAAGAAACGAATTACAAGGACAGAAGTTTAAAATTTACAATAAAATAAACAAATGCAAATGATTTTAAATAAGCAATGGTAAAAAAAAAAAGATTTAAATATCCTGGTATCAATGTGAAACTCTTCCTTTTGTTTCTCTTCATCCCTCCAGACTTCCCACAGCAACCTGACTGTAAGGAGGAGGTTCTGGCTGACCAGCAGCTGTGGGACCAGGAGGGGATCTCTGTTCTGGGCAGCAGGAGAAAAACTTCCACAGATGGACAAGCAGCAGGAGCCAGAACCTCCATGGGTTAAAGAGGAGCAGGAGGAGCTCTTCATCAGTCGGGAGGGAGAACAGCCAGAAGTCAAGTTGGAGGCTGAAAACTTCATGGTGACTCCTATTTCTGAGGAAAACGAGCAGAGTGAAACAAAACCAAACAGTGAGAAGATCCTGTCTCACAACTCTGCTCGAACTGAGATCCAAGATGAGGAAGGAAGGCGGCATGTAGTTTCAGAATCAATCAAAGAAGAAGAAGAACCAAAACCAAAGAAAAGACGAGTGAAAGCAAGAAGCCACAATACCAGTGATGACGACTCTCTGACCTCAAAGACTCTCTTTGAGAATGAAACGGGTAAGAACACAATAGGGTCCACTACTCGTCATTTTACTTTATTCTGGGTGTACAAATCAGTTTGCTGGAGTATCGCTATCATACTATGTCTATGTCTGGACTCAATATTTGGTCTGGGCTCCTATTGCATGAATTACTGCATCAGTCTGGCGTGGCATGAAGGTGGCCAGTATGTGGTACTGCTAAGATGTTATGGAAGCCCAGGTTGCTTTGATGGTGGCCTTCAGCTCATTTGCGTTGCTTGGTGTTTTGTCTGTCATGTTCCTCTTGGCAGTACTCTATAGATTTTTTATGGGGTTTAGGTTAGGAGAGTTTACTGGCCAGTCAAGTACAGTGATACCATGGTCATTAAACCAGGTTTTGGTACTTTTGGCAGTGTGGGGAGGTGCCAAGTGCTGCTGGAAAATAAAATCAGCATCTCCATAAACTTGTCAGCAGAGGGAAGCATGAAGTGCTCTAAAATGTCCTGATAGACGGCAGTGCTGACTTTGGACTTGATAAAACACAGTGGACCAACACCAGCAGATGACAGTACTCCCCAAATCAGGTGACAAGTCTTGTTATTTGGAAATCAAGATCCCAGAGTCTGATGGAAGAGTGGAGACGTACAGAATCCAAGTTACTTGAGGTCCAGTGTGAAGTTTCCACAGTCAGTGATGATTTGGTGAGGATTTTAGGATTAAAAAATTTCCATTGAAGTGAATAGCAAGATTGAAATTATCTTTTGATCTTAATTGAATTTTGCCACGGGGTACACAATGTTTGTCAATTTAAAAGATAATTGATAACGGCGTAGGTTGTTTAACTGTTACAAAGTATAAGGTTGTGAATATGCATCAATTGAATATGAACAAAAGATAAATAAATAAATACAGCCTTAATTAACATACATCATCATTTTCAAAGAGTGCCCAGGGGGAAGTAACAGTCCTCTGCATCAGCTACAGCTTGTAAAATACAATATGTTTGTTTTGTTTTTCTCCTCTTGGGATGCTTCTAGATCAGGAAACGGAAGGTGTGCTTTGAGAGGAGAACTGTCATAATCATGTTTGGTGATGTGTATAGTCCGAGACATGGAAATGTAGTCCACTAAGTGGTTTCACAAAAACTAAATATTACTGTTTTAGTATACGACAACCAACAACTTTAATTATGTGGAAAATTATCTTTTAAATTGACAAACATCATATGTGTAACTCATGGGAAAATTCGATGGGGATCAAAAGATAATTTCTCTCTTGCCATTCACTTCAATGGAGATTTTGTCCGATTTAAGGTCCCATTTGCAGAAGTAGAGGGGGCGTGACTTAGGCTCTCTGTTTCCTTGGGACCGTGGCTCAGGGGAGTTTTCACACCTACAGTTTTGGTCTGAATCAAACTGAAAAGTCTGGGAGTCCAACCCAAAAGGGTTAGGTGTGAAATCACCCTTTTAGACTTTTTTGATGGAATGCCAAACTGATTTTGGAAGTTTTGTGTCCATCTGATGTGTTTGAGCTTGTTTTTAATATTCTTTCTTTTTATGGCTCCAGTGTCACGTTGATCAGAGCATCATTTCATGCTCCACCCTCACTAACAAGTAGAATACAGCCATAGCAGCAGTGATGGTTCTGACCCTGTCAGAATTTCATTGGAGAATTTCTTTGTCCTCATGGCTGCTAGAATTCTCATCTTTGAACTTCCCTTATGATCTGTGCCACGATTTGTTCACATATCAACAAACCAGGTCACAAACATTTTATTAAAGAGGACATGCTATATTCTGTTTGCACAAGTGAACACAATGAGGTGTAAATGAAATGTCTGACTTGATGTGATCAAAATACCATCCACCCATCCATCTTCTACCCCTTATCTGGGGTTGGTAGCATTCTAAGCAGAGGAGCCCAGGGTGCCGCCCGATTGACATAGCACCGTGATCCAAAAGATTCCTCCTACATGTGCGGGGCTGAAGTTGTGTTAACCTCTTGCGCTCCATTGTACCGCGGACGGGCAAGTCTCTGCATCCTAGAGTGCACGAGGGCGCTCTCGTGCGCTCTAGGACGCATGATGGAGATTGTGATGTAGGTGGTGTATGGCGTCCAAGCGCGCACTGAAAATAAAAGCTGCAGACACAGCCGTGAACAGATTAGTTCATCTGATTGACCTCTCATTCGACTAATAAGAGCCTTGAATTGGGTTTCTGAAACCTTGAAGAACCAATGACTGAAAACCTAGCCAGAAGGACCTGCCTCCCAACGCTGTGAATGCAGTGAGCCAATTGAAGCAGAGAAGTTCGCGAGCTGTTTTTTTTAAGGCTGGGTGAAGACTGGCTGCTGCAGCGGATCAAAAAAGGACCCGCAGGAAGAACCCCACAGACCCAGCAGCACGGAGACCATCCACAAATGCAACCTGTGTGACAGGGAGTGCCATCGGCATGTTCGGCCACAGGCGGTGCTTATTTTGTTTTGGTTCCAGCAGAGTAGACGCTATGATTTCTTCCATGGTCATAGACCGACGGAGGCTGACGACGAAGGCTGAGTGACACACACGCCTTCGCCAGTCCTTTTTTAGTTACTACTGTTATTTGTTTTGAAAAATCGTTCGCCAAAAACCGCAATCATGGAAGCACAAAACCGCAATAATGGAATTATGTTTTGATCGGGTCGCGAGACCAGAACCACGAGCGGACCAGCGTCGCGTTCGTCTGACAATGAGGAAGAGGGGTTCGCCAGGACTCTGCTGCTGTGAAGAGGTAAGGTGTTATAAGCTAAATTGTTATTTATCCCTGAAAATTGTAATCCAAAATGACTTTTGACCAATCGGTAAATTACAACTGTGCGGTTCGTGCGCCGCGGTACAAGGGGTTGTTCGCCGCGTACAGACCGTGAACGACCCCTCCCCCCCGCTATTCTTCTGTACCGAGGGGGGGGGGGCGGTGACTGCGCTGCTGTCCCACATCGCCACATGAGGCTAATCCGTTGTGTAGTGATGGCCGATGTCCATCCTCTGTAGCGAGGTGGGGGGGACAACCCCCCCCCCCCCCACACACACACACAGACAGCCCTGCGTGTGACCTTTCATTAGAGCCCAAAATGAAGCTTCTACATTGAATCATTCAAAAGTTACAGACGTTTTTCCAAACTGTGCCATTTGGCACAATTTGGCACAGTTCCAAAATGCCTGGGAACTACCTGAGTAAAAAGCTGTGTAATATATTCATTTTTTGTGGTATTGTTACAAAATTTTGACCTCAGCTGGATAACACTTGGTTCTACATTTCTGTTGCATTTTCCAGCCCGGATCTGAAGCTGTGTGTTATTTGCAAGCATTTGTATCCAAAAAAACACCCAGGCCAAATTTATTTTCTTCAAGTTCACTATGTTTAGATGACTGTAACTCAGTGGCCGGAGCACTTAGAGAGATTATGACTGTTTTGCCAAAAAATTCAAAGTGTTTTCTTTTAAATGACACCAACCCCATGGAGATGCTGCAAAGGGTTGAAGAACAGCTTTTGATTTAATTTGGGCACGTTAATTTTTGTCGTTTTTAGGGAAATTGACCGGAGTGCAAGGGGTTAAGTGAAAATTGTTCTTCAATGGCAGATTTTTTCAGCGGCGACAGAAAAGTCTTAAAGCTGTCCGTCATTTTGACAGATTACACTGAGGGTTATCTATCTATAAATGCAAGAAATTTGTGTGTGTGTCTCTTCTTCGCATATCTCAAACCGTTGGTCAGACTGACCTCAGGTTTTATAAGTGCTTTGAGATTGAGATTGAGATTCAACTTTATTGTCATTTCACATGTATGAATACAAGGTAACGAAACGTGACTTGGCATTTGGGCACGCTCTGCAGAGCGCATCCAAGGCCGGGGCAGCCGCTAGGCGCCAGTCATAGCTAAGGCTATGAGGGTGTGCATCCCCAAGTATGGAGTTGTTCAGTCAAAATGTGTAATTTTTTTTATCAATAAAGGTTTAGCCACCGCTCTGCTCTGTTTCCTCATGCTCTGGCTTCTGGAAGTGTGGGCGGGGTTTCAGATTGACTCCGTACTAATTGGATAATACGCGGCATTACAATCAGTCACTCACCACAGCATTTCATAAAAAAAAATGGAAGTGGAAACCAACAAATTTGACCAGAAAAAGAGAATACTGAAGATTTAAAGCTGAAAAAATTATACGATAATGTTGCTGTGATTGCGTAGGTCTAAAGGATAATTCAGGGAGCGGCAGCAGGGACCCAGGGTCTAACAAAGAACACTGGTGTTGGAGAAGCAACAGGCAGACCGCGGTCCTTCGCAGGGAACAAGCCTAGCCCGCCCAGCCAGCGGTAGACGAGAGTCCCTTTGCAGGACCGGGAGTCCCCAATTGTGCTCCTTTCAGTGTGCTTGCACGGCTCGCACTGGATTTACTGTATGCCAATGTCAGAGATGCATATAGTGCCACAGCTCTACCCCCCATTGGCAAATTGGATCACTGCATGGTCATGTTAACACCCAAGTACGTCCCCCTTGTGCAAAGGCAGCCTGCTTATACATGGACTGTGAGGAGGTGGACACAGGAGGCTGCTGATGCACTGCAGGACTACTTCGAGACGACAGACTGGGGCATACTCTGTGAACCACATGGGGTGGACATGGACAATATGACCGACTGCATCACAGAATACATCAGATTCTGTGAAGACACGACCATGCCAGCTCAGACTGTACACTGCTTCTCCAACAACAGACCATGGGTCACGAGTGACCTGAAAGCACTTCTGAACAAAAGGAAGAGAGCTTTTAGGTCCGGAGACAAGAAGAAGCTGAGGGGAGTGCAGCATGAGCTGAGAGAGATGCTGAGGAGGTGCAAGGACAATTATAGGAGGAAGTTGGAGAATAAACTCAGGCAAAACAACGCTAAAGATGTGTGGGTGGGAATGAAACAAATTACTGGGTGCAAGGGGAGAGTCAAGCAGACGTTTGGGAGCCAGGAGAGAGCTGATGAACTGAATCTGTTTTTTAATAGGTTCAACTCACAGTCCATCACCCCAACAACACAACACAATTGGGCTGCACGGTGGAGCAGTGGTTTAGCACTGTGGCAGCACAGTTTTACCCTTGGCCGGGGGATCACGGGGATCATGAGATCGTGGGTTCGATTCCAGCCCCCGACCAACAGTGAGCTGTGTGGAGTTTGCATGTTCTCCCCGTGTTGCGTGGGTTTACTCCGGGATTTCTCCGGTTTCCTCCCGCATACCAAAAACATGTAGGTTTAGGGCGCTCGCGCACGCAGCGACCAGCAGCCGGTGGCTTGTCACCAGACTGCAAACCAAATCTACCTACGGGTACAAATAAGTAACAAAAAAAAAAAAAAAAAAAAAAAAAAAAAACAGACCCCCACACACCCCTCTCCCCCTACCCTCCTGTGCAGCACCTCTCTCCATCTCCCCCCTCGGCCCCCTCCTCCTCCTGGGGGGGACACCAGGCCCCTCCCTCACATCACTGTGACTACAGACCAGGTTAAGAAACAGCTGGAGAGACTCCATCAGCGGAAGGCATAGGGCCCTGATGGCATCTCCACCAGGATCCTGAGGACCTGTGCCAACCAGCTAGCTCCGGTACTGAAACACCTATACAGCCTGAGTCTGGAGAGAGTACCGGTGCTGTGGAAGACATCCTGCCTGGTTCCTGTCCACAAGCAGTCATCTCCATCGGACCTGAATGATTATCGACCAGTTACCCTCACGTCTCATGTGATGAAGGTCCTGGAAAGACTGGTCTTAGCCCACCTGAGACCGCAGGTGAAGACGTGGCTGGACCCTCTGCAGTTTGCATATCAGCCCCATTTCGGAGTTGAAGATGCTGTCATCTATCTGCTGCAACAAGCCCATCTGCGCCTAGATGGTGGATGAGACACTGAGAATCACATTTTTTATTTCTCCAGTGCCTTTAACACCATCCAACCACTGCTGCTGGGTGAGAAGCTGCGAGTGATGGGGATCAACAGCTCTGTGATCTCCAGGATTACTGACTACCTGACCGGCAGGCCACAGTTTGTTTGGCTGGGCAGTGTCTTGTCTGACGTGGTGGTTAGTGATATGGGAGCTCCACAGGTGACTGTGCTCTCTCCTTTTCTCTTCACCTTATACACCACTGACTTTCAGCACAACACTGAGTCATGCCACCTGCAGAAATTCTCTGATGACTCAGCTGTTGTGGGGTGTATAAGAGGGGGAGCGGAGGGGGAGTACAGGGCACTGGTAGACAGATTTGTGGAGTGGACAGAGCAGACTCACCAGAGGCTGAATGTCAGCAAGACCAGAGAGATGGTGATTCAGGAAGAAGAGGACTCCTTATCAGCCATTGCATATTAGGGGGAGGATGTGGGGGTGGTTGAGGACTACAGATATCTGGATGTCAGGATCAGCAACGGGCTGAACTGTAGATCCAACACCGATGCTGCGTACAAGAAGCACAAGAAGGGGATAAGCAGACTCTACTTCCTGAGGAAGCTGAGCTCCTTGAACGTGTGCAGCAGGATGCTGGAGCTTTTCTACCTGACCATTGTCGCCAGCGCCATCTTCTCTGCTGCTGTCTTTTGGGGTAGCAGTATCAGGGCCAGCGACGCCAACAGACTTGACAAGATTTTCTAGAGGGCTGGCTCTGTAATTGGTCTCAGGCTGGAGACCTTTGAGACAGTAGTGGAGAGGAGAACACTAAAACTGCGATCCATCATGGACAGTCCTGATCACCCCATCACCACACACTAGACAGACAGCGAAGCACTTTCTCCAGTAGACTACTACAGCTTCGCTGTCAAATGGCCAGGTACAGGAAATCTTTCCTGCCGCATGCCATTTCACTGTACAATAACTCACTCTGATGTTAGTCCCTATTGCGCACATCACTGAAGAAAGAGAAACGGCATTTCACTTCTCCTGTATGTCCTGTACGTATAGTAGTATTGACAGATAAAATCTTGAATCTGAGTTTTTACGTGATCCTGCTAACAGAGAAATGGCAACAAAAACAATATGACCACATTATAATAACGGGACTGCAGTGTTTCCTCTGGCTTAATGACCTTGGTGCGGTGGCAACATATTTTTCCGGGGGAAGGGGGGGAAAGAAAATACATATGTATGAATATGTTAATTTTATACTGTTTTTCTTTTTTAAATTTTGCACAGTAACTTTGCATGTAAGAATAATAAAAATAACGCATCAGAGTTATATAGCGCTTTATCATAGACACTCAAAGACGCTTTTTACATATGCATTATTTATTCACTCCAGACAGACAGTGGTAGTTGCAAGCTACTACTGTAGCCACAGCTGCTCTGGGGCAGGCTGACGGAAACGTGGCTGCCAATCCGGGCCACCAGCCTCTCTGGCCACCACCGAACATTTATACATGTTCATGCCCAGTGTTTTGGACACTGGAGGCAAGGTGGGTGAAGTGCCTTGTCCAGGGACACAACGGGAGGATATCTGGGGAGAGTGGGATTCGAACCGCCAACCAGCCGGTTATTGGACGACCTGCTCTACCTTTTGAGCCATGGCCATGCATACGGAACTTACAATTTGAAGTATTGTACAACCAAGGCTTGAATGTTGGAATATTGACCCCGAATATTATATTCAGGGTCCCACCCAGACGTCCTGTATTTGGACTTTTTACTGAATCAGAATCAGAATCAGATTTATTGCCATTGTTCATGTAGTACACAAACTAGGAATTTGTCTCGGTGCCATGCTGCAACATTAAAAACATGATGAGATAAAGAGATAAACTAAAAAACTAAAGGACTAAAAACGTGCAATAAGTGTAGAAAAATAAGTAATAATAATAATAATAGTAATAATGAGTAATACTAGTCAAGGCAGTTTTAAATAAATTAGCAAGTAGCAGATAATATGGGGTACCACAGTGCAGTTGATAATGCAACAGAAAAACAGTGATGAATGTCATGAGTCTGGTTGAGCTGCTGTACATAGTGCACGAGGGTCAATAAGTCACTTAATGTTCAGCAGTCTGATGGCAGAGGGGAAAAAGCTATTCATGTGCCGGGAGGTTTTAGTCCGAATGGACCGAAGTCTTCTACCTGAGGGGAGGGGGGCAAACAGTACGTGACCAGGGTGTGAAGGATCGGCTATGATCCGGCCAGCACGCCTCCAGGTCCTGGAGATGTACAGGTCCTGGAGAGATGGGAGCTTGCAGCCGATCACCTTCTCAGCAGTGCGCACGACGCGCTGCAGCCTTAGTCTGTCCCTGGCAGTGGCTCCTGCATACCACACAGTTATGGAGGAGGTGAGGATGGACTCGATGATGGCCGTGTAGAACTGCACTAACATCTTGGTGGGTAGCTTGAGCTTCCTCAGCTGCCGCAGAAAGAACATCCTCTGCTGGGCCTTTTTGATGAGGGAGCTGATGGTTGGCTCCCATTTGAGGTCCCGGGTGATGGTGGTGCCCAAGAAGCGGAAGGAATCTGCAATGGTGATGGGAGAGCCTGTGATGGTGAGGGGGGGGCAGGGGGGTTGTGACTTTCCTGAAGTCCACAATCATCTCCTCTGTCTTCAGAGCGTTCAGCTGCAGGTTGTTGTGGTTGCACCAGGACACCAGCTGGGCCACCTCTTTCCTGTAGACGGACTCGTCGCCGTTGGAGATGAGCCCGATGAGGGTGGTGTCGTCCGCAAACTTAATCAGCTTAACAGACTGGTGGGAGGAGGTGCAGGAGTTGGTATAAAGGGAGAAGAGTAGGGGGGAAAGTACACAGCCCTGGGGTGATCCGATGCTGATGCTAACAGAGTCCGAGACAGACTTCCCCGGCCGCACATGCTGCCTCCGGTCCGTCAGGAAGTCGGTGATCCACCTGCAGAGGGAGTCAGGCACATCGAGCAGGGACAGCTTGTCCTGGAGCAGAGCGGGGCGGATGGTGTTGAATGCAGAGCTGAAGTCCACAAACAGAATCCTGGCGTAGGTTCCCGGGGAGTCCAGGTGCTGCAGGATGGAGTGGAGGGCCAGGTTGACTGCGTCGTCCACAGACCTGTTGGCACGGTAGGCAAACTGCAGCGGGTCGAGGAGGGCAGTGGTGATGGACTTGAGGTGAGACAGGACCAGGCGCTCAAAGGACTTCATGACTACAGAGGTGAGCGCTACAGGTCTGTAGTCGTTAAGTCCAGTAATCCGTGGCTTCTTGGGGACAGGGATGATGGTGGAGGATTTGAGGCAGGTCGGCACGTGACATTGCTTAAGGGAGGTGTTAAAAATGTCTGTGAAGACAGGAGCCAGCTCTTTCGCACAGTGTCTCAGGGTGGAGGGGGACACACCGTCCGGCCCGGGGGCCTTGCGCAGGTTCAGTCTGGAGAACTGTCTGTGCACGTCCTGCTCACTGATGACAAGGGCAGGGGGGGAGGAGGAGGGGGGGGACCGCTTTTGATGAATTAGGAGCCAAGGAGGCAGTGGAGCTGGGTGGAGTGGGGGAGTTGGACACAGCTGACGAGGTGTCAAAACGGGCGTAATGTTGGGACAGTTTTTGACAAAGGGCTTTGTCATCCTGACCTTTAGAAGCCTGAGGCCGATAGTTGGTGATTTGCCTCAGTCCTCTCCACACAGAAGCCGAGTCATTAGCAGTGAACTGCTGCTGGAGTCTCTCAGAATACACAGATTTAGCTCTCCTCAGCTCTCTGTTAAACCGATATTTGACCTCTCTGTAGCGGTCCCTGTCTCCACTTTTCAACGCTGCTTCCTTCTCCTTCCTGATCTGTCTGAGCTTGGCAGTTAACCAGGGCTTATCATTAGAGTACCTCACCCTGGTGCGCGATGGGAGAATGCTCTCCTCACAGAAGTTGATATATGAGTTCACAGTGTCTGTGTACTCATTAAGATCATGTGTGGCTCTTTTAAACATGTCCCAGTCAGTTATTTCCATGCATGTGTTCAGATTCTCTCCAGCTTCACTGGTCAATTTCTTCGTGGTGGTCACAACAGGTTTAGTGAGTTTCAGTCTCTGTCTGTATGTGGGGATGAGGTGGACCATCACGTGATCAGATAGTCCGAGCGCAGCGCGGGGAACATCGCGATATGCGTCCTTCACTGTAGTGTAACAGTGATCCAGCGTGTTAAATCCTCTGGTTGGACATTTAATAAACTGTTTGTATCGGGGATACAAGTACTGTTTGTACTGGTGTCATCCTTCTCTCCTTCCTCTGCTCTCACCTCTCCTGGACCCTCTGCCTGAACACTTTCCTCTCCTTGACTCCTCTCTTCTGTCTAATCTTGGCCTCTGAGCTCTGTATAATTCAGGTTCTCTCTCTGTCTATGGTGGTATACAAACAGGTTAGAAAATATCAAGTGCCATGTAAATTAAAGGAGACAACCAAAAATTTCTAGTTAAGGGTACGAAGAGCACCCACTTAAAACTTGAGTAATGACTTCAGTCTTGAAGGTTTGAGGTTTTTCTCCAAAATTTATAACAATTTTCTTATAATTTTTTACTTTTCTCTGTAAATTTATGTAAATTTGAAACCATTTTCCTCAAATTTGTAATTTCCTCTTGTGAAATTGACTTTTCTTGTACATTTGAAACTTTATTATAAATTTGTGGATTATTTTATGGCTTATTTTTGTCTGTTTTTTTTTTTTTTTAATAAATTTGAAACAGACTGTAATTTTTTTTTTTTTACTTTTTCCTTATAACAGTTTATATTTTTGACCATAACTTTGCAGTCAGAACAGAACAATAATATAAAGAAAATAAATAAAGAAAAAATATTAATAAAATTGTATTTAATGATTTAATTTAACTTAAATGACCAAGGATGCCGTTATTTCTGTTATAATATTTCTATATATTTATAGTTTGGGGGGGGGGGGTTTGTTTTTATTTTTTAGAAATCTCCTCACCTACAAGAAAAACCTCCCTTATTTTGAAGTCACGTTCAGTTTGTCTGAAGGCTGCTGATGGATTGAAGTCATTGACTTCGTGAATGTCGGTCATCTTTACTTGCCAAGTACATAATAGGGAACATAACTTAATATTGTAGGGGCTGGTGAAATATATCCTCAGCAATTCATCAGTCCCCCTTGCCTTTCCCTTCATATGAAGCCGGCTGCATTTGAATTCTAACCACATCTCTTAGCTAAGTGACTCTTCCGTTATTGCTTCCGTTTCCAGCGGGTTAAAACCATTATAAATGCCTCCAGTGCTTACATACCGCTTCTGATTTTTTTTTTCTTTTTCCGCGTTTAAAGTACTTTAATGAACTCATGTTTCTGTCAGACAGTCAAGCCTTATTATGCTGCATTTCCCCTCTAGTCCGTCTTGGTCCGCATACGCTTTGGACGAGCCCGGCACGCACGCGGCGCTGTACATGCTCACTTTTTTTCATCTACCCAGGCCAAGCAGTTGACGCATGCACACAACGGTCATTTGTAGTTTCACTCCCGCCCGAATGGTAGCGCCAAGGTGCTGACGTGCCAGGATTTTCACCAACGAAGAAATGGCAGACTTCTTCACAAAGTTTCTCTTCAAATAGAGTCCATTTCTGCTTCTAAACACGCCACTTCTAAACTCGGCGCGGATGACGGCCACGCACGTTGTTCCTGTGTGCGCTTGCGGAAAGTCATGCTTCATATATTTTTCTTAAATTCATATCTCCTTCTTGGCGCAGCGGTAAATTTCCTGGCAAGGCGGCCCGCCACCGAGAAATGTTACCAGAGGAAACCCTGAAGACTGTCATTATTGTATTAAGATAAGATAAGATAAGCCTTTATTAGTCCCACAATGGGGAAATTCCAGGATTGCAACAGCACAGGGATAGCAACACTCAGAGCAACAATCAGAAGACAAGAAAAAACAAGAGCAGCGAGTATACATATAAATATATAGACACACAGTGCGGAGCATTGTAGCTAGATGGAATAAATATATAAATATATAAATACACACAGTGCGGAGCATTGTAGCTAGATGGAATAAATATACAAATATATAAACACAGTGTGGAGCATTGTCGCTAGATGGAATAAATATATAAACACGCACAGTGCGGAGCATTGTAGCTAGATGGAATGAAACAGCATAACCGTCTACTTAGTTATCCTACATGGAATGATTATGTACCCATACATATTGTCGGCCTCCATAGCGACCGGTATTTTCCTAGTTGTATACCGGAGGGGATCATTGTGTAAGTCTATTGCATCTTTTGCATTCAATACTATTAGGTTGTCACGTCTTTTTGCTATCTCTGCGAGCAGCCCTGCTTAGGTTGTACAGTCTGACAGCTGTAGGTAGGAAGGACCTGCGAAACCTCTCGGTTGTGCACCTAGGATGATGTAGTCTGCTGCTAAATGAGCTCCTCAGTGCATTCAGTATGTCCTGCATAGGGTGGAACTCGGACACTAGCAGAGATGACAGTTTAGCCACCATCCTTCTCTCTCCCATCTCCTCCACTGGGTCAAGGCGTTGCCCCAGGACAGAGCTAGCTTTCTTGATCAGTTTGTTCAGTCTCTTCCTATCGGCTGCTGTAACGCCACTGCCCCAGCAGACCACTCCAAAAGTGATGGCTGATGCCACCGCCGTGTCATAGAATGACTTCAGCAGCGCCCCTTGTACACCAAAGCCCTGAGTCTCCTCAGTAGGAACAGCCTGCGCTGTCCCTTGTTGTAGAGTGCATCAGTATTGTGTGACCAGTCTAGTTTATTGTTCAGATGAACACCCAGGTACTTGTAGGATGTCACCATCTCAATGTCAGTTCCCTATATATTTACTGGTGCTGTGAGGGGTTGTCCTTGCCTGCGGCAGTCCACCACCAGCTCCTTAGTTTTCCTCGGGTTGATCTGGAGGCAGTTCCGATGGCACCAGTCCACAAAGTCCTGGATAAGCCCTCTGTACTCAGCTTCATCTCCGTTGGAGATGAGGCCAACAATCGCAGAGTCATCAGAGAACTTCTGTAGATGGCAGTGTGTTGTGTTGTGTGAGAAGTCTGCAGTATAGAGGGTGAACAGGAAGGGAGCCAAAACCGTTCCCTGGGGGGCCCCCGTGCTACCAATGATCGTGTCGGACACACAGTACCGAGTTCTCACAAACTGAGGCCAGTTTGTGAGGTAGTCCAGGATCCATGATGACAGGTGCTGGTCCACCCCTGCGCACAGCAGCTTGTCCTTCAGGATCATCAGTTGGATGGTGTTGAAAGCACTGGAGAAGTCAAAGAACATGATCCTCACCGCATTCCCGGGCTTCTCCAGGTGGGACAGAGAACGGTGAAGGAGGAAGATCACCGCATCCTCCACCCCAATGCCATGCTGGTAGGCGAACTGGAGTGGATCCATCGCTGGTCCCACCAGGGAGTGGAGGTGAGCAAGGAGCAGTCTCTCCAGGGTCTTCATCATGTGGGACGTCAGGGCCACTGGTCTGCAGCTGTTCAGATCTTTGGGGTGGGAAGTCTTTGGTACAGGTACCACACAAGATGTTTTCCACAACTGTGGCACCCTCCCCAGCTTCAGGCTCAGGTTGAAGATGTGCTTCACAATCCCACACAGCAGGTCTGCACAGGACTTGAGGAGCTTTGCGCTGATGCCGTCCGGTCCCGACGCCTTCCTCGCCTTGATCTTCCTCAGCTCCGTCCTCACCTGGGTCTTAGTGAGGGTCATGTTGGGGGGCTGTGTGTTGGGAGTGGGGGGGTGATGGTGGAGTGGGGTGTGGACAGCAGGACTCGATGTCTTCAGAGGCAGCAGTGGTTGTTGTGCAGTCGGGGGGGAGGGCGGTTGGTCAAACCTATTGAAAAACAGGTTCAGATTGTTCGCCCACTCCCTGCCCCCCGTGGCCTGGGGGGAGGTATTCTGGAGCCCAGAGATGGTTTTAAGGTTTCTCCAGACCCCACCGATGTCGCTCTGTTGCAGCTTGTCCTCCATCTTCTTCCTGAAGCTGTCCTTGCCTTTTCTGATCTTCCTCCTCAGCTCCCTCTGTACGGACTTCAGCATCTCCCTGTTCCCCGACCTGAAGATCCTCTTCTTCTCTCTCAGAAGTGTTTTAATCTCAGGGTCGATCCAGGGTTTGTTGTTCGAGCAACACCGTATGGTCTTGGTGGGTCCGGTGTTGTCCACACAGAAGCTGATGTAGTCCGTGATGGTGTGAGTGAGGCCATTGATGTCCTCATCATGTGGATTGCAGAGCTGCTCCCAGGCAGTGGTTTCAAAACAGTCCTTTAGAGCGTCCATTGCCTCCTCAGACCATAACTTCACTGTGCGCATGACCGGTGGTTGTCTGTGCACTAGGGCTTTGTACACGTATTGACCATACATTTGGGCTGGGCAATTCGGCCTTAAATCAGTATCATGGTTTGTTGAATCTTTTTGGTCGGGTTTTTTTTTTTCCCCTCCTCTCTTCTCCCTAACAGTTTACTGACAAGGTTCATAATTATTAAGCAGTATTCCACAACAGTGTGGTACCATATCACTGCAGTGTGTAGTAAACTCATCAAAATCCGTTCACAAATTTTGGAGCAATGTTTCTCACAGACAGACAAACAAAAACCAAACCAAAGCCTAAAAAATGATTGCCTGCCAAAAACTGATCATGCCACCCTCAATCACTTTTTGGCACAACAGCTGCAAATTCGACCTTACATCAGCATCATGGTTTATTGAATCTTTCAGGTTGGTTTTCATTTTTTTTCCCCTCCTCTCTTCTCCCTTAGTTTACTGACAAGGTTCATAATTATTAAAGGGGAAATTTATTGATTTTTAATTAGGCTGAATTTGGTATGTTTACAATGGAAATGATATAATTTCCTCAAATATCACCATTTTTGAAATAAATTGTGATCTGCAGAAACAAAAAAGTCAGCGAAAGTGACCGTTTCAGATGACCGAAAATCGCTGGGAATGTCAGCTTGAAATGCGTGACGTCACCTATTGAACAATGTATTACTAGTCTTGTTACAATGTGAGAATGACGAGATCATATTCATATTTTGAGGAAAATGGAAGAAAGCATTCTCGATCTGAGTTTCACAGTGGATTTCAACAAAGAGGAAGACGAAAGTGAAGCGACTGATTTAGCAGACAGCGATAATGATGACAGAGATTTGGGAGATTTTGACCCTGAAGCCTATGAAAACCAAGACGCCGCTGCTGGTGCAAACGCTGCGGCTAGGGTCCCTGCAGCTTACCTGCATGGACCGGGTCCAAGACAGCCGGCTGGTTAGTTCCTCGTTAATCTCTCATGGAAGTTTTTTTCACTGTCCAGCTGCTGTCTGTTAGCTGTTCGCTCTGATCCTCCTGCCCAGCTGCACCTCCCTCATCGTCTCACCGTCGTCAGTGGCTGAAACTGCTTTTCCACCAGCCGGAAACAGCAATTGTACCTCACTTCCGGATGGTAATGGCTGCTCCGCATTGGTTTTGACCGAGAGGTTTTCATGGGATAAAATTATTCAGTATATTAACTCTAGGGGATTATTTTTACTAAATAAACACATTTTTGGTTTGTAAGTAATATAAGACAGCCTTATTAAGAATTTTAAATGATATCTTCTTGGCATGTGATTCAGGTGAATATGCTGTTCGTGTGTTGCTTGATTTAACTGCTGCCTTTGACACAGTGGGCCATCATGTTTTAATTTCCTGTTTACAGCACCTAGTGGGCATTTGTGGCACCACTCTCAACTGGTTTAGGTCCTATCTGGCAGACAGGAGTTTTAAAGTTAGCATCTCTGGGTTTGAATCCTCTTCTGCTCCTCTGCCATACGGGATCCCACAGGGGTCAATTCTGGTACCCATGCTTTTTTCTCTGTACATACTTCCGCTGTGTTCAATTTTTAAAAAGCATGGTATCTCCTTCCACTTGTATGCTGATGACTGTTAGATATACAGTATGTCCCTCTAAAACAAAAGATGCCTCATCAGTAAACCCACTTCTGTCATGCATTGAAGACATCAAGTCTTGGATGGCCCTAAACTTTCAAAATTTTAATGATAAGAAGACAGAAGTGATGGTGTTTGGCTCCTGTGAGTCCCCTCCTGTAAACTTGGGCCCCCTCACTTCTTACGTGAGATCCACAGTTAAGAACCTTGGTTTTATCATGGACAGTGATTTTAAATTACACACTCAGATTTGTTCTGTGATAAAATCCAGCTTCTTTCATCGAAGGCATTTAGCAAAAGTAAAACCCATTCTTTCTAGACTGTACCTGGAAACAGTAATCCATGCTTTTATTTCATCTCAGCTTGATTACTGTAACGCACTTTACGCTGGTGTCAGCCAGTCATCTCTTTTGCGTCTGCAGCTAGTTTAAAATGCCGCTGCTCGTCTTTTAACAGGTTCACGTAAAAGAGATCACATCACACCCATTTTAGCTTCACTCCACTGGCTGCCCGTGCATTTTAGAGTTCATAAAATTCATTTATTTGTTTTTAAATCCTTGAACGGTCTTGCTCCACCTTATCTCTCTGAGCTTCTGCATCCCTACACTCCCACCCGGTCCTTCAGGTCAGCTGAACAGCTGCTTCTGGGGGTGCCAAAGGTGAAGCGGTAGCTCAGAAGGGACAGAGCCTTTTCGATCACAGCACCCACATTATGGAATGATTTACCCCTGGACATCATACAAGCACCTTCACTGTCCACTTTTAAAACCCGTCTTAAAACACACTTTTACTCCCTGGCCTTCGACCCAGCGTGAGACATTGATTTTATTGAATGAAATGGATTTTTATTTATTTGTTTTACCTTTTGGTTTTTTTTGACTGTGGTTCTATATTGTTTTTGTGTTAGTGCTCTGCTTCTTGCTTTTAGGTTTTCATGTGCGTTTTCATGCTGTACAGCACTTTGTGTAGCAAGTGTTGCTTTTAAAGTGCTTTATAAATAAAGTTGATTGAATACCTAAAGCAGGATTAATGTTGTTAGAATGACCAAGACAAGTTTCCTTTGTCAGTGTTCATGACTCCAACATAAGAAAAACTGGGCAAAAATGGCCTGCATGGCAGATTTCCAAGACGAAAATTACTGCTGAGCAAAAGAGCATAAAGGTTCATCTCAGTTTTGCCAGAAAACATCTTGATGATCTCCAAGACTTTTGGGAAAATACTCTGTGGACTGATGAGACAAAGGTTAAACTTTTTGGAAGGTGTGTGTCCCATTATATCTGGCGTAAAAGCAACACAGCATTTCAGAAAAGGAACATCATACCAACAGAAAAATATGATGGTGGTAGTGTGATGGTCTGGGGCTGGTTTGCTGCTTCAGGACCTGGAAGACTTGCTGTGGTAAATGGAACCATGAATTCTGCTGTCAACCAAAAAATCCTGAAGGAGAATGTCTGGCCATTTGTTCGTAACCTCAAGCTGAAGCACACATGGGTTCTCAATTTGAAACAGTTTTCCTCATTTGTAATTTTCTCTTGTAAAATTATTACTTTTCCTGCATATCTGAGACTTTATTAGAAGCTTGAGGATTATTTTATTGTTAATTTTTTTCTTTTTTTTTAATAAAATTATTGGTTTTTTATAAATTTGAAATTGATTGTGGTAAAATTTTCACTTTTTTTTCTTATACAACTTACACTTTTTACCATAATTTAGCAGAGCCAGAACAGAACAATAATTTAACTCTGATTTCAATGAAAAAAATATTAATAGAATTATATTTAATGAAATAAATTAATTTAAATGACCAAAGATATAGTTATTTCTGTTATAATATTTCTATATATTTATAGGTTTTAGAACTCTCCTCACCAACCAGACAGCAGGAAAAACCTCAGTTATTTTCAAATCCAGATGTTGGCACGTTTAATTTGTCTTAAGGTTGTTGACTGATTAAAGTCATTGACTTTGTGAATTTCGGTCATCTTAACTTACCAGGTACATAATAATGAACATAAATTAGTTACTGTTGTAGGGGCTGGTGAAGTAAATCCTCAGCGATTCAGTCACTCTTGCTTTTCCCTGCTTATGAAGCCTGACCACACCAGTTTGCTAAGCAACTCTTCATTATTGCTCCTGTTACATGCGGGTTAAAACCACGATAAATGTGTCGATTGCTTACATACCCCTTCTGCTTTTTTCCCGCATTTAAAGTACATTAATAAGCTTATGCTTCTCTCGGACAGTGATGCTAGCAAGACACTCTGCCTGCTGATGATCAGGCGGGTGGCGTGCTTCTGAACTGTGCCCGCTTGCGGCGCATCATTAATTTATTTTTCTTAAATTTATATTTCCTTGGTGTGGCAGCATAGATTTAAGGGTAGTGGCCCGCCACATGGAAATGTTACCAGCGGAAAACCTGCCTACTGATATGGCGGCCAGGTGGCTTCACTTGGCTCTGTACTTGCTAATGGGCGTGAGCTATCCAGGTTTTTCTATCGAGATCAGTGGTTCTAATGGCACGCAAGCTTGAAGGTTCACTTGCTTCAAATTAACATAACAGAGAAACTGACCAGAGCAAAGAAAAAGATTACACAAGCGCAAAAACCTATCCCCTCCCTGCAAGACAGGAAAGCAGACCAAACTCATGTTACCACTGAGGTAACGGACAACAGAGGGAGCCCAGATCGTTCTGGGTTTGCCTGGATTGGCGGGTTACTGTGATAATGTTTAACATGCAACAGATGGAGCAGCTCACAGTTTATTTTCCTGTTAAAACAGCCTACTATTGCATCTCTGTAAATTAGAATGTGAAAGTTATTTTTTACCTCCGCCAAGGAGGTTATGTAATCGGGGTGGTTTGTCTGTTTGTCCGTTCGTCCGTCTGTTTGTTTGTCTGACTGTTAGCAGGATTATGCAAAAACTACTGAATGGATTTTGATGAAATTTTCACCAGAGGCAGCCCTTGGCCAACAGAGGAACCCATAACATTTTGGTGATGATACAAGAAGGCATACCGCCGCGAAGGCTCTTATCTTCTCACAGTGTGTTAGCAAGAACACTCCAAAACTACTGGATGGAGTTGGATGAAATTTTCACCAGAGGTGGTCCTTGGACTAGAGAGGAACCCAGAACATTTTAGTGATGATCCTATAGCACATACCTCTGCCAAGGCTCTTGTCTTCTCAGTGTGTTTGCAAGAATCCTCCAAAACTACTGGATAGACATTGATGCAGTTTTCACCACAACTGGCTTGTGGCCTACACACGAACCCATTACATTTTGGAGGTGATCCATGAGGGACGGAAGGAGCCTTGGTGGAAGTATGCACTCTCTGAGTGCTTTTCTACGTAGTTTTGTAAGATAACTTAAAAAAAAAAAGGTAAATTTGTGATATTGGTAATAGATTTTAAAATAAATTAAAAATCATGACATCTGTAATTATAATTTACTGAGATGTACCAGCACATAGTACACACTATACAGTACAAAATTTAACTACCAAAAATGCCATTATCTGTAGTAAACAAAAAAATGCAAATAGTACAAATAAATCATTGAGGAATATGATGTTCATGCTTTATTCTGTATATCAGAAACAGTGATTAACTTTTTGTGTGTTAAAGATAGAAAGACCTACTGTACCGAGGGAAATTCAGATTCTCAAGGAAATTGCCGCTTATCAATTAATCGTTAATTGATCAATAAGGTGAATCAATTAATAATGCAGTTAACAAGAAAAATTATTTTTGGCGGAGTGTCACTTTAAGTTAAAATAGCTGAAAAATTGTGTTGGTCAATCTCTGCTGAAGACCATAAAGGAGAACAGCCTGTTTTGTCCAAAGAAGTTGAATTATAAGCTAATTAATTGCACTGAAGAGGTGGAGTCCTGGTTCTACGTTATTCTCATGTGTACCGTCACTTTGTTGATGTTTTCAGTTTTTCTACTAAAGGGTAAATTGTGTCTGTTGTGGCACCCGAGGTCCAGTGTTTTGTGTTCAGCTGCTTCAAAACAGTGGCTGTATAGTATAGGAGTAAAGTGGGGCACTGAATTGTGTCAGTATTGTAAGTAATGTTAGAGTGACGTCATTTATGCCCTGCCATTCTGCTGTTTGCACATGCAGTATTTCTGGAGTACCTGTGAGGATTTTCTGGAGAATATTCTGGATAGTTTCATCATTTTCGACGTGTTGAGAGCTTGAATAAACCTGCACGTGAAGAATGCAAGCATATTTGTCTACTCCCATGTTAATAAGAGCATGAGAAACTTGAAAATTATCAGTTTAAGGTACATTGTATTTAACAAAAACAAAATGTGATTAATCATGATTAACTAACAATTTCTGAAGATTAATTGCGATTAAACTTTATAATTGTCATTCAGCACTAGTGTGTGTGTGTGTGTGTGTGTTATTTGTAGCTGCTTTAGAAATCCCAAAAAAGTCTAGTCAGTTTTTTAACAGCGACTCCACATTGACCAATTCAGGTGTTTCTGTCTGTTTTCCTTTTCCATCTGCTCTTTTTCCACCACAGCAGATCATCTGCTCATTTGTGATGATCCACATATTTATTATTCATTTGGCAAGGATTTTACACCGGGTGGTTTTCGTGACATAACCCTGATCAACTTTCTTTTCCCTGTTGTTTTATGCTGAACCCCACACTACAAGGCGGAAAGTACCATTTTATGTGGTCTTTGGAATGACCAGCTGGGACTTGAACCCTCAACCTTCCGGTTTTTGGGCAGATGATCTATGACGAGGCCACCACTCCTGCGACCAATTCATACGTAATTAAAAGCATTTTTAAAAAGTCCAATTTTCATCCTGTGTCTCCTTTTTTAGACCTTTGAGAACCATGTCAGCATGGAAAAATAATTTAGTCTCCTCTAAATAACTTGTTGAAACTGAAACAGATTCACCACTGCTGTAATTGTCATATGGAAGGTTCTTGGATATTTCTTACTAGCTGGTGCCTTTTTTCTTTGGCCAGGGTATGAATTTATTTTTTGTGGCTTTTCTATTACTAGTATTTTTCTTATCATTTTGTCTCTCCAGATGCTCCACAGCTACATGACTGTAAGGAGGAGGAGGTTCTCACTGTCCAGCAGCTCTGGAACCAGAAGTGGAACTCAAGTCTTGACCAGGAGGATCAAGATTCTGCACAGGTGAAAGAAGAGGAAGAACTCTCTACCAGTCAGGAGGAAGGACACTTGGGACTGAAACAAGAGACTGATAACTTCATGGTGACTCCTGCTGATGAGGACCATGACAACAATGAAACAGAACCAAACAGTGAGCAGCTCCTTTCTCACACCTCTCCTGATACCGAGAGCCAAGACCAGGGAGCAGGTAAGAATGTAAACCCAGGATCAAGTAAACATGAAGAACCAAAGAAGAGACTTCACAGAAACAGAAGTGACAGTAACGGTGTAGACAACGCCTCCATGTCAGAGAATCAGTGTGATGATATTGATACAGGTGAAAAGTCTATAAAATGTTCAGATCATAACAAAGTCACGAGGAATGAATCCCAAAGGAAGAAACGTCACACAGCAGATAAACCACATGTTTGCACCTGGTGTGGGAAAAAATTTGGATTCAAGTACAATTTATCAATTCATGAGAGAATTCATACAGGTGAGAAGCCTTTTTCTTGTGAAACATGTGGCCAAGCATTTACTCAGCGGAGTGACTTGAAAACTCACATGAGAATTCACACAGGTGAGAAGACATTTTTTTGTAAAACATGTGGTCAAAGTTTTACTCAATGTGGTTCTTTGAAAACTCACATGAGAATTCACACAGGAGAGAAGCCATTTTCTTGTGAAACATGTGGTCAAAGTTTTACTCATCGTGGTTCTTTGAAAACTCACATGAGAATTCACACAGGTGAGAAGCCCTTTTCTTGTGAAACTTGTGGTCAAGGTTTTACTCATTGTGGTAATTTGAAAACTCACATGAGAATTCACACAGGTGAGAAGCCTTTTTCTTGTGAAACATGTGGTCAAAGTTTTACTGAACGTGGTCATTTGAAAACTCACATGAGAATTCACACAGGTGAGAAGCCTTTTTCTTGTGAAACGTGTGGTCAAGGTTTTACTCAGCGTTGTTCTTTGAAAATTCACATGAGAATTCACACAGGTGAGAAGCCTTTTTCTTGTGAAACATGTGGTCAAAGTTTTACTCGACGTGGTTCTTTGAAAACTCACATGAGAATTCACAAAGGTGAGAAGCCTTTTTCTTGTGAAACATGTGGTCAAAGTTTTACTCAGCGTTATTCTTTGAAAACTCACATGAGAATTCATATGGGTGAGAAGCCTCTTTCTTGTGAAACATGTGGTCAAGGTTTTGCTCAACGTTGTTCTTTGAAAACTCACATGAAAATTCACACAGGTCAGAAGCTGTAGACTTGTAAAGTCAGTAAAAAATGAAAACTCAGAGTTGAGAGTTGCTTTACTCCACTGTTGTCTATTGATTTTTAGTTCTCATTTGTGTGAATGAAATGTTCTTTAAATTGTTGCTGTATTGTAAAAATAAAAAAAAGTTTGGCGAGAACATCTATCATCAGATCATCTGCATATCCACTCTGCTTTGGGCTGTCAGACCTCTCTAATCATTAATGTGTTCGATGCATGGAGATTGTAAGTAAGGCTTTGCGATATGACCAGAATGTCATATGACGATATAACTAAAACTATATAGAACTATCTTCTATCCGGATAACGATATATATCACAATATACATTTCCTCTAAATTCTAGTTTATATATGATAACCAATAAAAAGCACCGTCTCTTGTTCTACATTTTAAATTGCATACTGAAAAAATCAGTTATACAAATTCATGTCATTAATTTTATGTATTTTTTTCTTTAATTTTGCAGTGTTATAAAATAGTTTTTAATGTGTATGTGAGATGACTTCAACTTTATTCGTTATCGCTACTTGCTTAAGTTGGTAGAGCATCCGCCCCACACCCGGGAGGCAGGGGTTCAAATCCTGGCCGGGTCATGCCAAAGACCATATAAAAGTGGAACTTCCTGCCATCCAGTTTGGTGCTCAGCAATAAATGGAATGGAGGAGGGAACTCTGTGGCAGCGCCTTGCATGGCAGCGGCCCTCTGATTCTGCACTTGGGGTGTGTGTGATTAACACAGTAGATAGGTAAAACACAATCTCGTTCTGCTGTACATGATTGGTTGTACGATTGAATGACAATAAGGGTGATTTAATTTAATTTAAGTCAAAATTATTAGAAATCAAGTTTGTTCCTTTGACATGTTTTATTTATTTAGTGTGTATGCAGCCACTGTCATGCACTTTCGCAGCTTGAGTAATATTTTTTTCAGACAAAATTAACAAACTCGGCAGTGATTTAAACAAGAACAATGGTCTGATCTACTCGGTTTCCTATTAGCGACAAGTTGGCATCGTCATTTAGCATTGGCCGTTTTATAATTAGAGAGAGATGCTGTTAACATGACGTATGTCCAAAAAACGAGGTTGGAGGACTATCCGCTCTGATGCAGCACGGTGGGAAACAGTCCTACATCCTTGGCACAGAAGTAGTGGCAAAACATTAGCTTACAGTTAGCTGCTGTGGCGCACTGCGGGGGAGAGGCGGGGTGGCCGATGACAAGTAGAAACAGGTTTGTGTCGTTTAAATCCTGATATAAACAATACAGTTTTATATGCAGGGATGGCAATTTTCTGCCGATCTGCGGATTTCCGCCGATTTTATTTTCAAATTGATCATTTCTGTGAATCGTCTAAATCCGTTGAGAAAATTTTTTGGGGGGTAAGGTACCTTATTGTTACCGATTTTAGCGAAAATCAACACGATTACATAAGCGCTCGGCGCTTCCCTGGGTCAAGTCTCCTGCGATAACCCGGATGTTATGTACTCAAGCTACTGCTGTATTGTAAACAGCCCTGCGATTGGATAGTTGCAAACGATTTGACCAATCAAATGGCTCGTTGTATGCTTTGTCAAAAATTCATGGCGGCGTGTTCTCAGGGATGTGATTTTTTTCGCTAATTCACCGAATTCCGCTTTATTTTATCTTCCAGGAAGATAAAGTACGTTAAGTACGTTAGCGGCTTGTGGTCCACGAATGCAGTGAAGGTGCGCCCTTTCAGGCAGACCTGGAAGTGGCGTATGGCCAGGTGGAGAGCCATTAACTCTGTGTCGAACACGCTGTATTTACGCTCACTGTCGTGCAAAGACCTGCTTAAGAAAAAGGTGAGCGGCTGCCAAGAACTGGCGACGCATTGCTCCACGAAGGTAGTGAGTGCTATCCGAGCCACCGGGTCTTGGTGCGCCAGCAGTGCAGCGTTCGCCAGAGCTGTTTTAACCGCAGAGAACGCCTCTCCCGCTCAGGAGTCCAGTCGACTCTGTCCGCCGGTTTCCATTTCTTGAGTGCGACGTACAACAGCTGTATGAGCTGGGCTGCGCGGGGGAGGAAACGGTTATAAAAGTTAACCATCCCCAAAAACTCCTGCAACGCCTTGACATTGATGTTGAGGAGAAAAAAATAGCAAAACAATTTAGTTAGATTACTTTTATGGTTCCAAACAGTTTGAAATTGACAGTGCACAGTGGACATTGACTCATAACTTTTGAATATTTCTAAGACTTGGCTACATCAGTGATTGTGCAAAATGAACTGCTCAAGACTCAATGGAGATTGAAACTGGTGATCTGAAATGAATGCTGAAATTATAAAAAGTAATGGTATGTTGTAATTTTATTTCTATTATGGAATAGATAAAATTAACTGATTTTGATTTGATCAAGTGTTAAAGCATATGATGGGTAATGCTTGTTGGAATATTTTAGGAATGCTATCTTCTTGGAACATAAGTCAATATTATACAGTAATAAGTGGCATTCAGCTGTTTGTTTTATGTCATTTAAGCACAGTTCTGGTACTTAAAAATCATAAAAACCCAGGAGCTTCGGGGGGCTAGACCCCCTGCTAAATTTTCAGATAATTTCCCCAACCCCAAATCACATCCCTGGTTCGTGTTGGAATTCTGAGCTTTCGGTATTGTTTTCAGCGGAATTATGAGATTTTTATCGAAGGATCAGGAGTCATCAGTGCTAGAAATAGATAAAAGTGTCAAAAATAAGTTCCGATGGAATTGGCTTGAGAGAAAAGTGACGGTAAAGGTGAAAACTGGCTCAGAGTTCGACGAGGTAACAGAAACACTCGGACAGTTTCTGAAGAAACCAGAAAAGGAGATGAAGTTCAAAGTTCAGAGACTGACACAGCTTGCTGCCAAAAGGAAGAAAGTTTCACATTAGAAGTGACTTGGTGACCAGTGTAAATAGTGTAATAAACTCTTATAGAACTGTTAAATATGTTGGACTAAAGACAGCGAGACAACATTGAAGAAAAAGTAAGTTAACTTTTCATTAAATTTAATGATTTATCTAAGTCTAGTATTTCATTTTTTTTAATCATTTTTTTCAGTCTAAATTACTTCTGTTTTACTGAAAACCTCCCAGCTCCAGGGGGGCTGTGTCCCCCCAGCACCCCCATAAGTCAATCAACCAAATTAGATTTCAGCTGAAATCAGAATTTCCTGTTGCCATCCCTGTATATGAAACGGTAGACGTTTTTTTATCACATCACTGATATGTATCTTCATATCGCACAGCCCGAATCACAAGCATTTTTAATGGAGAGGGCATATTGTGGTGAAGGGTCAGGAGGGTCCCCCTCACTAAAAAATGTAATAGATACCATTTCCTGTATCAACATATTTTACCAGATTACTGATTGAATGGTTGAATCTGAATTTTTTTTAAAAAGTAAAATGGTAAATAAGCAGTAAAAGTGCGAAGTGTGAAGTGTGTTAAGTGTGAACTTAATTTACATGCTCAAACGGGAGTAGGATAAAGGATAAACTTATTTAATGCTGCCCTTTCTATTGCTAATTAAGTTAATTCAATTAAATTCAGCTTTATTTATATAGCACCACATCACAACAGAAGTCATCTCATAGTGCTACAAAATGCAGAGAAAACCCCACAATTTCAGAAAGACCCATCAATCAGACAATCCCCTGTGAGCAAGCACTTAGCGACGGTGGAGAGGAAAAACTCCCATTTAACAGGAAGAAACCTCTAGCAGAACCAGGCTCGGGGGGGGGGGGGGGTTGGCAGTCATCTTGCTGCGACTGGCTGGGGGTGAGGGGATAGAGAGGATGAAGAGGACAGACAAAAACAAGCGGGGTTAAGAGACACAAAATCCCTCCCTAATTGTAGGCTATATTAAAAAGGAAGGATTTTACCCTGTTCTTAAAAACAGAGACAGAGTCTGACTCCTGGACCCAGAGTGGTATCTGGTTCCACAGAGAAGGAGCTTGATAGCAGAAGGCTCTGCCTCCCAATGTACTTTTGGAGATTCTGGGCATTACAAGTAATCCAGCATTTTGGGAGCGTAGTGCTCTATTAGGATGGTAAGGTAATATCAGATCTTTTATATATAAGGGGGCCTGATTATTAAGAGCTTTGAAAGTGAGAAGAAGGATTTTAAACTTAATTCTAAACTCTATGGGAAGCCAGTGAAGGGAGGACAGAACCGGGGAGATATGATCTCTTTTTCTAGAACCAGTTAGAACTCTTGCAGCAGCATTTTGGATCAACTGAAGATTTTTTAAGGATATTTTAGGACAACCTGATAATAACAAGTTACAGTAATCTAATAGAGAGCTGACAAAGGCGTGGATCAGTTTCTCAGCATCATTCAGAGACGAGATGCTCCTAATCTTGGCAGTATTGCGCAGATGATAGAAGGCAGTCTTAGAAACAAATTTAATATGTGAATTAAAGGACAGATCTTGATTAAAAATAACTCCAAGGTTCCTCACAGAACTATTCAGAGTGAGAGTGGCGGCATCTAAATTAAGAGCATGATTTGGAAAGGAATTTCTAAGGTGTTTTGGGCCAACAAGAATGACTTTAGTCTTATCTGAGTTTAATAGCAGAAAATTACAAGTCATTCAGGCTTTGATATCCTTAAGGACAGGCATTTAACTTGGCTAATTTATTACAATCATTGGGCTTCATTGACAGGTATAGTTGTGTCGTCTGCGTAACAATGAAAATGTATACAGTGCTTTCTAATGATATTGCCTAACGGAAGCAAATATAAACTAAAAAGAGTAGGGCCTAACACAGATCCCTGTGGAACTCCGTGACTGAGCTTAGAGTTGGAAGAAAATTCATCATTGATGTGAACAAACTGAAATCTATCGAATAAATAAGATCTAAACCACTGCAGCGGAGTTCCATTTAGTCCAACATAGTGTTCTAATCTATCAAGTAGAATGGCATGATTGATAGTGTCAAAGGCTGCACTAAGAACTAAAAGGACAAGAACAGAAACAAGTCCATTATCAGATGCGATAAGGAGGTCATTAGTGACCTTCACTAAGGCAGTTTCAGTGCTGTGATGAACTCTGAACCCAGATTGAAACTCCTCAAACAAACGAATTCCCTGCAAGTGGTCAAACAATTGCACAGCAACAACTCTTTTCAAGATTTTTGAAATGAAAGGCAGATTAGAGATTGGTTGATAGTTAGCCAAAACTCCTAGATTGAGCGTCGGCTTTTTGAGTAAGGGTTTAATTTCAGCAATTTTAAAAGCCAGTGGTACGTAACCAAGAGTTAAAGAGGAATTAATTATATGAAGAATGTGGCTACCAATAATTGGGAAGACAATTTTAAATAACCTGGTAGGAATAGGGTCCAAAAGGCAAGATGAAGGCTTAGATGAGATTATTTTATCCAACTCTAAGAGGTTGATTGGAGTAAACTTGTCTAAACAGATATCAATTGAGGGAGTTGTAGTAGTTAGTGTACTTGAGTTTACGGTAGGAAGAATCTGACTGATTTTATCTCTTAATAGATAAAATTTTATGATTGAAAAAGTTCAGAAAGTCCTGACTAGAAAGCTCAGGGGGGATGCAAAGATTGACCGAATCCTGATTCTTTGTCAGCCTGGCTATAGTGTTGAAAAGAAACCTGGGGTTATTCTTATTAGCTTCTATTAATGCAGAATAATAACTTGATCTAGCTTTTCTAAGAGATTTTTTATAAATTAAGAGAGGATTTCTCCACGCTAAATAGAATTCATCTAAATTAGTAGAACACCATTTCCTTTCCAGTTGACGAGTCTTCTGTTTTCAGCTACGAGTTTCTGAGTTAAACCAAGGGGTTAGAAATCTCTGGTTAGACTTTTTCTTTTTTAAAGTGGCTACCAAATCTAGAGTCCAATGCAGAAAGGCTGTAACAATATCTATCATGCTATCAATTACGAAAGGAGCAGGCTCTCCATCTTTTATTTCTGTTGTGTTGACCCATGGTATAGAGGAGACAATCTGCAAAAATTTGGTAACAATGTCATCTGAAAGACATCTGCTGTAGTAGTATTTTTCTTTAGGAGTCGAATAATCAGAAATAGTGAAATCAAAGGTTAACAGACAATGGTCTGACAGTACAGGATTATGAGGAGACACTACCAGATTTTCTATATCTATACCATAAGTCAAAACAAGGTCCAATATATGGTGGAGATAATGGGTAGAATTTTCTCCTTTCTGGGGAAACCCCATTGACTCTAAAATTGAATTAAATGCCTTATTAAGACAGTCACTCTCTACATCATGTATATTAAAGTCCCCTACAATAATTATTCTATCTGATTTCAGCACTAAATCAGCTAAAAATTCAGCAAATTTGGATAGAAACTCTGAGTAGGCCGAGGGAGGACGGTAAACTATGGCAAAGAGAATTGGGTTCAAGCCAAGATAGCCAACATGCCCCACACTGAGGACCAGGCCCTCAAAGGAATTAAAACATGATTTTTGCTTGACATTAACTAGAAATTTAGAGTGGAAAATTGCCGCCACTCCACCTCCATGACCAGAACCTCTGGGGTTATGACAGTTTAAATAACCAGAGGGAGTTGATTCTTTCAAATCAACATAATCATCTTGCCCAAGCCAAGTCTCTGTGAAGGATAATATATCGATCTGATGATTGATTAATAGATCATAGACTAGAAGAGACTTGGGAGTTGGAGACCTAATATTTAATAGACCACATTTATTTAAATCAAGTCAGTCAGGGGCGCTGTGGAGACGGCTGCCTTTCCAGTAGCTCGATATTTAGCTCCTTTTAATCTCTTTTAACCTCTTTTTCCCATTTTTTTTTTAATTTTATTTTATTTTTTTTTTACTCTCCTTGCGAAGAGATTGTGTGTCTAGATATCCTATGGATACTTATAACTTTGAAATGCAACCAAGAGCCAGTCTCTTCACTTATTCACGGGAGGAACTGCTGGCTCTGCGAATAAAGGGATGAGCCGGGATATGACATCCTATCCCGGCGGAGCTGAGGAGGAGACCACGGGGCTGCAAGGCCGGGGTTAAGCTAAAGGCTGAGCTAGCAAAAAAACGGAGGTGCTTCAAACCGTCGATTCCCTCCGTCATCATGGGCAATGTGAACTCACTGCCGAACAAGATCGATGAGTTGTCCGCATTGAACAACCAGCGGATTTACCGGGAGAGCAGCTTGTTCATTTTTACTTAGACATGGCTGAACCACCTAGTACCGGATACTAACGTGGACCTGCTAGGATTCACTGCTGTGAGAGCCGACAGAGACACTAAGGCTAGCGGGAAAAGAAAGGGTGGGGGACTCATCATGTATGTTAACAACCGCTGGTGTAACCCAGGACATATCTCCGTAAAGACAGTCTCATGTTTCCGGGATCTCGAGCTGTTAGCTGTTAGCCTGCGGCCATATTACTTGCCGAGAGAGTTCAGTCATGTAATCACCGTCTGTGTTTACATCCCTCCGAGAGCGGACGCAGCCACTGCCTGTGAAAAAATCCACTTAGTCACAGCAAGGCTGCAGACACAGCACCCTGAGGCACTCATGATCATCTCTGGGGACTTTAACCATGCAACTTTGGATGCTACTTTGGCTGTTTTTAATCAAGTTGTGGACTGTCTGACTAGAAACAACAGGACAATTGATCTGCTGTATGTTAACCTCTTTCACTCCGGTGTACCGCGGGCGGACACGTCTCTGCGTCCTAGAGCGCATGAGGGCGCCCTAGAACGCACACTGTGCATCCTAGGGCGCACTGAGAAAAAAAAAAAAAAACCTGCATTTCCATTCTTCCACTACAGACACATCCGCGATCAGAAAGCCAAAGGAGTGCTTTGATTGGTTTAGATGTGATTGACCTCTCATTCGACTAATAAGAGCTTTGAATTGGGTTTCTGAAACCTTGAAGAACCAATGACTGAAAACCTAGCAAGAAGGACCCGCCTACCAACGGCTGCGAATACAGCCAGCCAATTGAAGCACAGAAGTTCGAAAGCGTGCGTCCCTTGCCTAAAATTTGTTTTGTGTAAGGCTGGGTGACACACACGCGTTCGCCAGTCTTTTTTTCTTACTACTGTTCTTATTTGTTTTGAAAAATCGTTCGCCAAAACCACAATCATGGAAGCGCAAAACTGCAATAATGGAATTATGGTTTGACCGGGTCACGTGACCAGAACCACGAGTCCGTAACAAGCGGACCAGCGTCATGTTCGTCTGACAATGAGGAAAAGAATTTCGCCAGCGACACTGCTGTTGTGGACAGGTAAGTGTTATAAGCTAAATTATTCTTTATCCCTGAAAATTGTAATCAAATTGACTTTTGACCAATTGGTAAATTACAACTGTGCGTTATCGCAACATGACGGACCCGGACTGCTCCGGTCCGGTCCGGACGGCGCACAGACCGTGTCCAGTCCGTGCGCCGCGTCCCGACCGTGAACGCCCCCCCCCCCCCGGCTACTCTTCTGTAGCGGATTGCAGATATTTTAGTACAACTGTGCGTAGTAGACCGCAGCGCACAAACCGTGTCCAGTCCGTGCGCCGCGGTACACGGTTCGTGTGCTGCGTCCGGACCGTGAGCGCCCCCCCCCCCCCGCTACTCTTCTGTAGCGGATTGCAGATATTATTGCAGATATTTTAGTACAACTGTGCGTAGTAGACCGCGGCGCACAGTCCCTGCTTTCCGTCATGTAGCGATGGGCGATGTCCGTCCTCTGTAGCGGGGGGGGGGGCTTTGTTATCTTCTACATTACAGATATTTTAGTATAATTTTTAGTGCACTGTAGGTTTGTTCATTCATTCATGAATGAATGAACAAACAAACCCCCCCCCCCCACACACACACACACACAGCCCTGAGTGTCACCTTTCATTAGAGCCCAAGATGAAGCTTCTATATTGAATCATTAAAAAGTTAGACGTTTTTCCAAACTGTGCCATTTGGCACAATTTGGCACAGTTCAAAAACGCCTGGGAACAACCTAAGAAAAAAGCTGTGTAATATATTCATTTTTTGTGGTATTGTTACAAAATTTGGACCTCAGCTGGATAACACTTGGTTCTACATTTCTGTTGCATTTTCCAGCCCGGATCTGACAGCTGTGTGTTATTTGCAAGCATTTGTATCCAAAAAAACACCCAGGCCAAATTTATTTTCTTCAAGTTCAGTATGTTTAGATGACTGTTACTCAGTGGCCGGAGCACTTAGAGAGATTATGACTGTTTTGCCAAAAAATTCAAAGTGTTTTCTTTTAAATGAGACCAACCCCATGAAGATGCTGCAAAGGGTTGAAGAACAGCTTTTAATTTACTTTGGGTACATTATTTTTTGCCGTTTTTAGGGAAATTGACCAGAGTGCAAGGGGTTAATGTACGGGATGCATACAGAGCGACTCCCCTTCCCCCACTAGGGAAGTCTGATCACAACCTGGTTTACCTACAGCCACTGTATATTCCCCTGGTCCAAAAGCAACCTGTGACAACTCGATCAGTCAGGAGATGGTCCCCTGAGAAGGAAAGTGCCTTGAGAGACTGTTTTAACACCACAGCCTGGGATGTGCTGATGGACCTGCATGGTGAGGACATAGAGGGGTTGACACACTGTTTGACGGATTACCTGAACTTCTGTACAGACGTGGTCTCCCCTGTCAAGACTGTCCATTGCTACCCTAATAACAAGCCATGGGTAACACGGGAAGTCAAGATGGTCCTCAACAAGAAGAAGGCTGCTTTTAGGAGCAGAGACAGGGAGGCCATGAAGGCAGCACAGCAGGAGGTGAAAGACAACATGAGGGAGGTCTGGGAAGGTGTGAGGACCATCACAGGTCTCAATACAAAGACCAGAGTTGTTGAGGGGACAATAGAGAGGGCAAATGAACTGAACGATTTTTTCAACAGGTTCAACCAGTCTTTGCCCTTGCCCCTCCCACCCCCACCCTCATTACAGCCATGCCCCCCCTCCCCTCTACACACTTCCCCCCAAATATTGCAACCACCCCCCCCACATCAGTACGACCCTTGCCATTTATTACCACAGAACAGGTCAGAGGGCAGCTGAGGAAGCTCCGACCCAGGAAAGCTGCAGGCCCGGACAAAGTGTGTCCAAGAGTATTGAAGACCTGCGCTGCAGAACTGGGGGAACCACTACAACGGATCTTCAACCTCAGCCTGCAGATTGGGAGAGTGCCCACTCTCTGGAAGACATCCCGCATCGTTCCAGTTCTGAAAAAGAACCGACCCAGCGAGCTGAATGACTTCCGACCAGTGGCACTCACCTCACATCTGATGAAGATGTTGGAGCGGCTCTTCCTCAGCCTCCTCAGACCCCAGGTGCAACATGCCCAGGACTGCCTGCAGTTTGCGTACCAACCAGGTGTTGGTGTGGAGGATGCCATCCTCTACCTGCTTCATCGAGCCCACTCCCATCTGGATAAGGGAAGTGGCACAGTGAGGATCCTCTTTTTGGATTTCTCCAGTGCCTTCAATACCATTCAGCCCCCTTTGCTTCGGGATAAACTGAGCAAGATGGGAGTGGACTCCCACCTGGTGGACTGGATCTCCGACTATCTCACTGGCAGACCACAATATGTCGGGCTGAAGGACATTACGTCTGACACAGTTGTCTGCAGCACTGGAACCCCCCAGGGCACAGTATTGGCCCCTCTTCTTTTCACCCTGTACACCTCGGACTTTTGCTACAACTCGGAGCTGTGTCATATCCAGAAGTATGCCGATGACACAGCCATTGTTGGGTGTATCAGGGATGACAGAGAGGAGGTGTACCGGAGACTGGTAGGGGACTTTGCTGCATGGTGCCACACTAACCACCTACAGCTCAACACCTCTAAGACGAAGGAGCTGGTTATTGATTTTGGGAGGCCCAGACCAAGACCTCAACCAGTCCTGTTAGAGGGAGCTGAGGTGGAGGTTGTGGATTCATACAAATATCTCGGGTTGTGGTTGGACAATAAATTGGATTGGACAACATACATTAGCCACTTGTATGGGAAGACACAAAGTAGGATGTACTTCCTATGGAGATTGCGGTCCTTCAACATCTGCAGGAAACTTCTGCGGATGTTTTACCAGTCTCTGGTTGCCAGCGTCCTCTTTTACTCCGTGGTGTGCTTGGGGGGGGGGGGGGGGGGCATTATATCCAAGAAGGATGCGTCCAGACTGGATAAACTGATCAGGCGGGCCGGCTCTGTGGTTGGCGCGAAGCTGGACACCCTGGTGACGGTGGCAGAGATGAGGACTCTGGATAAACTGTTGGATATAATGGACAATGTCAGCCACCCTCTGCACACCGTCATCAGTGACCAGAGGAGCCTGTTCAGTGAAAGACTGCTCCTTCCCAAGTGTCGGACCAACAGGCTCAAGAACTCTTTTGTCCACCATGCCATCACACTCTATAACTCCTCACTTGGGGGGGACATAGAGTACAGAGGACAGTAGGGCATTCATAGTGCAATAACTTTAACTTAACCATACTTGTACAAGCCATATTTAGCCCTGTATTTATATTGTGTATAGCATGTTAAGTGTTTTATTTTATTTTATTTTATTTATTTTTTTTGCTTTTCTGATCTGTATGCTCCTTTTATGTGCTGCTGGAAATTTTAAATTTCCCAGAGGGAGTTATCCCAAAGGGATTAATAAAGTTAAGTCTAAGTCTTAATTTTTAAATTTTGGGGAGGAACAGAGGCCAAATTATTAAATGTAGAGACTTGAGGTTTGATTTGAATTTTACCAGCATTTTGATTAATCACTTTGGGATGTTTATGCATTCTATTTTTATTAGCTTTTCTATTAATTTTGGGGGGAGCAGAGAAAGGTTCTCTAAGGGAGAAGACAGGGGCAAAATTGGAGGGGGTGGATGAGGAGGAGCTGCAGAAAGACGTGTATTTATCAGGTTGTGTTGTATTTGTCTTGGGTTATAATATTTTGGGTAATGGGAGACAGACACAATCTCTGTAGCTTTATAAATCGAAGGCTGATCCAAACAGTGAAGATTATTTGGATTAATGGGATTAATATGGGAAGTGGAAACGGAACCAAAAAAGGGCTGATTGGCAGACCCAGGAGCTTCAGAGTGAGTAAACACACCAAGTTTCAGTCACTGTACCAAAAAACACTGAATGGAATAGAACAGATCGTCTCTTAAAACACGTGCACCAAGTCTATTTGGGTGGATGCCATCAGGCCTCATAAGTGATGGGCGGTTCCAAAACAAGTTAAAATTGTCTACAAAACCAATGTTAAAAATAGGACAAGTAAAACACAACCAGGTATTAAGACTAAGAGTTCTGCTAAAATAATTGCAGCCTCGGCTGAGAGGTGCCAAAAGCCCAGAGATAAACGCACGTCTGCCACAGTTCATAAGAGTGGACAGAAGGCTCCTGAAGTCACTCTTTAAAATCTCTGACGTTTCATCTGGGATGTTACTGCATCCAACATGTTCTATGACAGTTTGAACGTGGGGGAATTCATTTAGCAGGTCAGGGATAAGAGCCTTAACGTCAGAGACTCTAGCCCCAGGAAAAAATCTAGTGGTACAGTACCTGCTTCTGACGTTCCTCATAATCGAGTCACCAATTACCAGTGTTGTCTGGGGGGGTTTAGTCGGTGGATTCTGACATGGAGAATAATTTTGTCGAGGGTGTTGTTGTTGTGAAGGCGGGGTGATGCGCTCTCTTCTATTTGGAGCTGGTGTGTAATTTGGCACACCTAGAGTAGTCTTAGTCCGGGGTTTGCGGACCTGAGCCGCTGCTGAGGGAGAGGAAGGAGGAGGAGGAGGGGCGGCCACTGGCGGACGGCCACTGTCCAGGTGGGGAAAATCCTCCAGAGAAAGGATGCCAAATTTATTTTCCAGGAGCAGAGGAGGTGCAACCCTGTCTGGCAGACTGACGATGATTGCCAGCTGGTCCAACCAAGGTCCAGGGCGCGCATTGAGTGTGAGAAGTAACAACCGGGGCTTTGGGTTTAGCCCCGAGATGAAGCCAATGTCGATTGCTGTGGTCCTGGACATCTGAAGAAGCCGGAGCCGGAGCAGGGGTGGAAGTGGACGGAGCTGGAGATGCGCTGAACTCCCGTAGGTAGGTAGCCATATCTGCCAGCTGTGAATCGGTTGCCGGAGCCATTGTTTGCCCGAGTATTCTGGTATTGAGATGTTCCTCATCCTCCCGAATCTTGTAGAGGTTAGAGAGTTTTACTTACAGCTCAGAAACCTTACTAAGGAGGGATACACAGCAGATACACGTCGGGGATGGAGCCATGGCGTTCCAGGCGATGAGGTGGGTAGCCAGCCAACCAGCCAAAAACGGCTAAAACAGCTAAAAACAAGTTAGCTAAAAACAGCTAAAAAGGCTAAAAACAGGTTAACAGGTAGCCTAGCCCGGTAAAAACAGCCCAGCCGGGGGTCCGATCCACCCGCGCGTCCGATTGGGCTTTTCAGCGAGGCCAATACCAAGCTTAGCACCAAACAAAAACTAATATCAGCAAACAGAGATAAAAAATGAAAAACGAAATCAATAAAAACAAAAGCAGACAAAATAGCACTCTGATGCAACGAAGCGCTAACAAGACGCCAGCGCATGCGTATTTGTTTAGTATGTAACTCAATATCTGTGTACATACATAATCATACACAAAACTATATACCAGGGATGGGCGATACCAGTATTTTTCCTTTCGATACGATACCATTAATTTATGGTATGGTGGCACGGGTGGGGGATTCTCCACCCAGAGAAGGCAACTGGGATAAGGGGGAACACTGGACTCAAATGGGATTGTGTGGACTATGCACTCCCCCCCCCCCCCCCCCGGGGAGAGGAGCAACTGTCAAAGCCGCTGGAAGAGAGAAGGGTGTGAGCAGCGGGTTGGCATCATGTTATGTTAAATGTGCCACACAGGTCTTTGTTCCAAACAGTATATTATGGTCGGAAGTTCCGGGTCTCAATGCATGGAATTAAAGGTATAAAAGAGAAATGCACAGAGACCCGGGAGCTGTTTTTACTGTACTGTATGTTGGAGATGGAATAAAGTTCAGGTGTCGCCAGCTCGTTGCCTCGCCTGCTTCCTTCTCCACATTGGTGACCCTGACGTGCCATTGAAAGCAAGCCGAGCACCGCTCCGGACACTACCTGGAGGGAGAGCGCTGTGTGTGCTGTCTCAGTCAAGCTCCCAGACTTCTGGCTTTACAACCCGACCACATGGTTCTTGCACATAGAAGCCCAGTTCGCACTCCGTGAGATAACAGCTGACAATGCCAAGTATTACTATGTGGTCGCTGTGCTCGATGCGTGCGTCACGCAACAGGTGACAAGCCTGCTCCAGGAGCTGCTAGCCCAGGGAAAATATGAAGCACTCTCGAGGATGCTTCTCCAGCGCTATACTCTTTCTGACAGTGAGAGGGCAGAGAGACTCCTAACGCGTTCGGAGTTAGGTGACAGATCAGCAGTAGAGCTCATGGAGAGCATGTTGGCGCTGAGGGGGAAGGACGATGAATCTTTCCTGTTCGCCCACTTGTTCCTCAGGAACCTATCGGCTACAGCGAGGGCGATCCTGACCAACTCCCACGGCTGGTGGCTAAGGACTACTGCGCTTGGCGCAGGAAGTGGACTACATCATTTTGGCAACCAGAACTCAGCGTGCAGGCAGTGGCACCGTCATCCATGAGGAACTCCAGCGAGGTTGAGGAGCCGTTGGTGGTAGCCGGGACAGACACCAGGAGATGAAGGAACAGGGCGATCTGTTTTTATCACGCCGTTTCAGCTTGAATGCCCAACGCTGCCTGTCGCCATGTCAATTCAAGAAGCCGGGAAGACAGCACATTTGGAATTCAGTTGCAGCTGCAACAGATGGCAACAGGAACAGACTGGTTTATGTCACGGACACACGTTCGGGGAGACGGTTTTTGGTAGACTTCGGCTCCCAGAAGAGTCTCATCCTGCCAGTCAACGCAGACCGGGTGGCAGGAGGTAGCGGTCCCGAGCTCACGGTCGCCAACGGATCCACCGTCAGGACATTTGGTGAGCGGCCACTGATGATATGCTTACACGGACGCAACTTTCAGTAGGACTTTGTGGTAGCTGCATGTTCCACCCCATTTTAGGCACAGATTTTTTATGTGTTTATGGGTTGTTAGTCGATGTTGCTAATAGGAGATTAGTGGATGCTGTCTCTTTTACCTCACTGCTCTGTACAGCTCAGGGAGCTGGGTCGACAACACTGGCTAACGTTATAGCTCCAGGGGGTAAGTGCCAACATTTGCTCGCACAGTTCCCAGCACTCAGGGTCCCGACTTTTTCGGCTGCAATAACCAAACACGGGGTCGAACACTTCGTAACGACAAAAGGCCCGCCGGTGGTCGAGAGACCTCGGCGCTTGGACGCAGCTAAACTGGCCAGCGCATGAGAGGAGTTTGCCAACTTAGAGCAGTTGGGCATCGTCAGGCGCTCCAACAGAACTTGGGCATCCCCGCTACACATGGTGCCTGAAGCCGATGGGTCATGGTGACCGTGCAGCCATTTCCTGCGTTTGAATAACGCCACGGAACATGATATTTATCCCATTCCAAACATCCAGGATTTTTCCGTGCACTTGGCCGGGGCACGTGTTTTTTTGAAAGTGGATCTTGTCCGCAGATACCATCAGGTCCCGGTGCGTGCGGAAGATGTTCCGAAAACAACGGTAATAACTCCTGTCGGCCTTTTCGAGTTTTTATGCAGGCCGTTCGGATTAAAAGCCACAGTGCAGACTTGCAGAGGATGATGGACGTAGTGCTTCACGACTTGTCCTTTGTTTTATTCTACTTAGATGACATTCTAGTAGCTAGTGTGTCTGAAGAGGAGCACATCACCCATCTCAAGATGGTTTTCCAGAGGTTGGAAGCGCATGGGCTTTTAGTGAACCCGGTGAAGTGCCAGTTCGGTGTGCCTATAATTGATTTTTTGGGACCACTGCATTACGCCGGAGGGTGCAATTCCGCTACCGGATAAGGTGCGCGCTGTGTCGGACTTTCTGCGTCCGCAGACCGTGAGGGCCCTGCAGTTTTGGGGGATGGTCAAATTTTGTAACAGTTTCCTTCCCCGGGCAACCCAGCTGATGCAGCCGTTATATGCCATGCCGAAAAAAAAAAGAAGCCCGCGGAAAACGTCGACTTGACTCCCGAGTGAGTCCAGGCTTTCACGAGCGCCAAAACGGCGCTTTTGGATGCTGCGTTGCTAGCTCATCCGGATTCGTCGGCACAGATAGCGCTCACTACGGACGCATCTGATGTTGCCATAGGGAGTAGTGGTAGAGCAGTACGTCTCTGGTTCGTGGCAGCCACTCGCATTTTTCAGTCAGACTTTGCGCGACAGTGAACACAAATACAGCACATTCGACAGAGAGTTAGTTGTTGGCTCTACACCTGGCGACGTGCCATTTCCAGTTTTGGCTAGAAGGGTGCAAGTTCACCACGTTTGTGGACCATAAGCCACTGACGTACATGTTGTCCAAGGCTTTGGAACCGTGGTGGGCCCGGCAGCAATGGCATTTGGCCGCGATACGACCGACATTCAACACGTTGCCGGTAAGCTCAACGTCGTGGCCGATTGTCGTGCGTTAGTCTCTCGGTCTACATGGGAATAGATTTCCCTGCGATGGCCGCAGGGAAATCCCTGCAATGAATTAATTTTGTATTCATTTTAAGTCTTAATTATTTTTATTGTAATTGAATTATATTTCATTGTATTTTTACTTACTTTGCTCATTGTTCCATTTTATGATCATTTTATAAGCATTTCTTTCAAGCATTTATGTTCATGAGTTTTATTCATATTGCCCTTGCAATAAAGTGAAATGAAACTGCAATCATGTGATTTTCCTTTAAGGCGCAAAAATATCGTATCAGTATCAATATCAAAGAAAAGGTCCCATTGTGGAGAGGGAAGCAGGGGAGGCAATGAGCTGCACGAAACATGAACTTTATTCCATCTCCAACATACAGTACAGTAAAAACAGCTCCTGGGTCTCTGTGCATTCCTCTTTTATACCTCTAATTCCATGCATTGAGACCCGGAACTTCCGACCATAATATACTGTTTGGAACAAAGACCTGTGTGGCACATTAACATAACGCCGGACCCGCTGCTCACACCCTTCTCTCTTCCAGCGGCTCCGGCGGTTGCTTCTCTCCCTGGGGGGTGCATAGTCCAAAGTGTCCCGTTTGAGACCATCCCGGTGGCACCTCCCCCTCCGGTCCATTGTTCCCCCTTATCCCAGTTGCCTTCTCTGGGTGGAGAATCCCCCACCCGTGCCACCACACAGCCCCCCTCCTCCAAACACCCAGAAAGGGCACTAACCCCCCGTCCTTTGAGCTTGAGCTGGCGCCCATAGCAGCTGTAGCGGGGGGTCGCCGATACAGTTGGAGCACCCTGCTGGCGAGATGTACAGGAGGGCACGTCAGTCTGTGGAGGGAAAAGGGGGGGAGGGAACAACAGACAAACTCATCTGCCAACACAAAAGTGGGCTTCAGCCTGTCGATGCAGACAGTCTCCCTTCGCCTCCCCAAGTCTAACACAAAATGTTTCACCCCAGGTTCCAACACCCTGAATGGTCCGTTGTACGGTGGGTGCAGTGGGGTCCAATGTGCATTGTGCCTGACGAAAACAAAGCTGGTGTTCTGCAAACTCTTTGGGACGAAAGTACGGGGAAAACAATGGTGGACCGGGCCCGATACATTAAAAGCCTCCGTACTGTGCAAAAATTGCGTGAGCAAAGCTCTGAGCACTGCTTTAAGCGACCTATGAAAATGCCCCACATAACCAGTGAGCTTGGGGGTTATACGTGGTAGTGTGGTGAATTTTGACCCCCAGGCTCTGGGCCATCACGGACAAGAGTTCCGAAACGAATTGTGGACCCCTGTCGGAAGTGATGTCTGACAGGGATCTGAACCATGCAACCCAAGCTGACAAAAAAGCACGAGCCACTTCTGCGGGCGTGGTAGAAGCCAGCGGGACTACTTCAGGCCAGCGTGTGGTGCGGTCCACGATTGTTGAAAGGTGCGTGAAACCTTGAGACAGTGGGAGGGGTCCCACCAAATCCATGTTGACGTGGTCAAACCTTTTGGCTGGGATTTGGAACAGTTCGAGGGGGGCTCTGGTCTGCTTGTGCACTTTGGCCCACTGGCATGCGACGCAAGCTGCAGCCCACTCCTTCACGTCCATGCACAAGCATGGCCAGACGAATTTTGCCCCCACTAGCTTCACCGAAGCGCGCACTCCTGGATACAAAAGGGAGGGACCAGCTCAAAACGCAACGGCACCAGTAGCTCGGAACCACCGGGCACGGGTGGCTGGTGGAGACATCGCATAGCAAGGGAGGGCACATTTCTTGCACCACCCTGCTCTCCAGCCTTAAGTCAGTAGGTGCAGACTGGAGCGGGCAAATGTCCGCGTCTCCGGCTTGCTCCGCGGCCATCGCAGGGAAATCTATTCCCATGTAAACCGGGGAGACTAACATGTGCGTCAGACAATCGGCCACGACGTTGAGCTTACCGGCAACATGTTGAATGTCGGTCGTAAACTCCAAGATCGCGGCCAAATGCCGTGGCTGCTGGGCCAACCACGGTTCTGAGACATCGCATACGTCAGCAGCTTATGGTCTATGAATGCGGTGAACTCACGCCCTTCTAGCCAAAACTGGAAATGGTGCGTTGCCAGGTGTAGAGCCAACAACTCTCTGTGGAACGTGCTGTATTTGTATTCGCTGTCGCACAAAGTCCGACTGAAAAATGCGAGTGTCTGTCACGAACCAGAGACGTACTGCTCTACCACTGCTCCTATGGCAACATCAGACGCGTCCATAGTGAGCGCTATCGATGCTGACGGATCAGGATGAGCTAGCAATGCGGCATCCGCAACTGCTGTTTTGGTGTTTGTGACAGCCTGGGCTCGCTCGGGAGTCCAGTCGACGTTTTCCGCAGGCTTCTTTTTTTTTTTTTTTCGGCACAGCATACAATGGCTGCATCAGCTGGGCTGCCCGGGGAAGGAAACTGTTATAAAATTTGACCATCCCCCAAAACTGCAGGGCCCTCACGGTCTGCGGACGCAGAAAGTCCGACACGGCGCGCACCTTATCCGGTAGCGGAATTGCACCCTCCGGCGTAATGCGGTGGTCCCAAAAAATCAATCATAGGCACACCGAACTGGCACTTCACCGGGTTTACTAAAAGCCCATGCGCTTCCAACCTCTGGAAAACCATCTTGAGATGGGTGATGTGCTCCTCTTCGGACGCACTAGCTACTAGAATGTCATCTAAGTAGAATAAAACGAAGGACAAGTCGTGAAGCACTACGTCCATCATCCTCTGGAAAGTCTGCACCGTGGCTTTTAATCCGAACGGCCTGCGTAAAAACTTGAAAAGGCCGACAGGAGTTATTACCGTTGTTTTCAGAACATCTTCCGCACGCACTGGGACCTGATGGTATCCGCGGACAAGATCCACTTTCAAAAAAACACGTGCCCCGGCCAAGTGCACGGAAAAATCCTGGATGTTTGGAATGGGATAAATATCGTGTTCCGTGGCGTTATTCAAACGCAGGAAATGGCCGCACGGTCACCATGACCCATCGGCTTCAGGCACCATGTGTAGCGGGGATGCCCATGTTCTGTTGGAGCGCCTGACGATGCCCAACTGCTCTAAGTTGGCAAACTCCTCTCATGCGCTGGCCAGTTTAGCTGTGTCCAAACGCCAAGGTCACGTGAACATCAGCAGGCCTTTTGTCGTGATGAAGTGTTCGACCCCATGTTTTGTTATCGTAGCCAAAAAAAGTTGGGACTGTGAGTGCTGGTAATTGTGTGAGCAAATGTTGGTACTTACCCCCTGGAGCTATTCTTCGCCCCATTCCTTCATCTCCTGGTGTCTGTCCCGGCTACCACCAACGGCTCCTCAACCTCGCTGGAGTCCCTCATGGATGCCGGTGCCACTGCTTGCACGCTGAGAGTTCTGGTCGCCAAAATGATGCAGTCCACTTCCTGGTCCAGGGCGCGGTAGTCCTTAGCAACGAGCCGTGGTGAGTTGGCCAGGATCGCCCTCGCTGTAGCCAATAGGTTCCTGAGGAACAAGTGGGCGAACAGGAAAGATTCATCGTCCTTCCCCCTCAGCGCCAACATGCTCTCCATGAGCTCCACTGCTGATCTGTCACCTAACTCCAAACATGTTAGGAGTCTCTCTGCCCTCTCAATGTCAGAAAGGGTATAGCGCTGGAGAAGCATCCTCGAGAGCGCTTCATATTTTCCTTGGGTCGGCGACTCCCGGAGCAGGCTCATCACCTGTTGCGCGTCCATACTGTCCCATTTGAGACCCCCCGGTGACACTTCTTCCTTCAATCCATTGTTCCCCCTTTCCCCAGCTGCCTTCTCTGGGTGAAGAATCCCCCATCCGTGCCTCTACAACTTCTAAATTAAAGTTAAGGAGATTGTAAATCGAATGGATTGCATCCTCGGAGGAAAAAAAAAAAGACATCAAAAGGCAGTAGAAAATGGAAAGGAAAAATATTAAGTCAGTATCATGACCTTATACTCAGCATCACAGCTCCATCTTTCTCCCATCAATGATGGCGTAGCCCTCTTTCAAGAAGGCCTTCTTCCCCTTCCGTCATGCTTCTTGAACAGCTTTGCTCGGGCTTGTCTATCTTCTTTGCAGAAATCTTCTTTGAAGCGAATGTTCTTGTCTTTACAAACCTTGGCTTCTTTGGATTTTCTCCAAACTTCATCCTGCACTATGCACATGGCAAACTGAATGATGATGGGCCTCATCATGTTGTTGGCGGCGCTGCTCCTTCTGCCCAGGCGATGCACCGTGTCAACCGTGTTCCAGAGTTTCTCCATGGACCAGGCAATGATGCGGGTGAGAATACCAATCACCACTTCACATGTATTCTCATCGTCCTTTTCAGGTAGACCCTGAAGCCTCAAGTCCCATCTCCTTTTATATCTGGCATTTTCCAGGCATCTCTCGGTCAGGGATTTGTTTTCTAGTGTCAGGTTTACCACCTTTTCCTTCAGTTTGTCAGTTTCCTTTTTTATTTTCTCGAGTCTCTGATATTGTCTTCTCAGTGCGCTCTTCAAAGCTCTTTCGCCGCTTGTGCTGTTCATCAATTTTTTTGAGAATAAGCTGCACCACTTAAAAGATATTTTCATTGCTTACTTCAGTCGGTTGTCCTTTTGTGTCTTTTTTTCTTTAATTTCTTAGGGTTTAGACTGGATAGAGGAGTGTGAACATTCTGAAAAGATTGTGAGTCCTCTTCCATTTCCTTCTCAGCACTTTTGTTATCAGACAACAGACTGTAATAATGGTCGTCCATGCTAACCTGTTGCTTGTTAGCCATGTCAAATATCTTCCGCTGAAGAATATTTCTCCATCTAAAAATGGGCTCAGTTGATGTTAAGATGGATAATTTCAAGTTTCCTGCTGGTTGCTTGAATGAATATTAAGTTTGGACCATTAAAACAGTTTTCACTTTTAAGCCCTGCGTAACATATGTCTGCTCATTCCGCCATCTTGGACTCCCCCAACCAACTTCTATGAGGGTGCTGCTGTAGAAACGATTATGGGGCAACTTCCGGTTTTGGGCTGAAGTAGTGTTAAATCAGTCGGTAAGAGTGGAGTAGTGGGGCATTTAAAATAGCATTTTTAAAAGTTTTACAAATTAGTTTTAATGAATAGAATAGAAAAATGTCAGCTCTGTAGGAATATTCATTCCAATTTGAGCTGCTACCTTAGTATCACTTTTTCACAGTCATCATAGGCAATAGTGGTTTGCTTTATAATTGTAGAGGACTGGGTAGTCCTCAAAATGCTTATCAAATCTGGCCTTAAAGGCATCCACATGCGGGGCATTCACCACATTGTCTGGTAGGTTATTCCACCATGAAACACTGGCCCAAGGACACTGCCCTGTGGAACACCACTTGTGACGTCAGTCCACTGTCACAGAGATCCATTCACACAAACCCTTTGTTGTTGTTCTGTGAGAAAGGAGTTAATCCATTTTAGGAGCTTGCCAGACATACCGTAACTCTCTACTTTTTGTAGAAGACATCTAATGGGTTCTGAATCAAAGGCCTTTTTAAAGTCAAGATATATACTGTAGTATCCACTGGTATGCCAAGATCTAACCATTCTGTCCATTGTTCAAAACATTCAAGCATCTGTGTAACTGTGGAGCACCCTGGCAGAAAACTGTGCTGATACTTGGAGAACAAACTATTTGTCTTCATATGTTTGACCATTTCATCGCAGATAATGCCCTCCCAATATTTTGCAGACTACTGGTGTGAGGCAAATTGGTCTATAATCGCCAGCAAGATTTTTGGCCCCTTTCTTAAATATTGGTGTAATATGTCCTTTTTTCCAAGTTTCTGGGAGTTTACCTTAACTCATAGATTTTTCAAATATTATATACAACGGAGACCTAAGGACATCTGCCAGTTATTTAAGGATTCTCGAGTGGATACTGTCAGGTCCCATTGATTTATTGGGGTTCAAGTTCTTTAGTTTGTTATGTACATCCTCCACACTAGTTTTTAAATCGCTGAGCTCTTGGGTGAATTGTTGTCTTCCTCTATAGTGATGTTGTGGATGTCCTCATTAGTAAAGGTACTAACAAAGAACTCATTCAAAGTTACTGCCTTCTGCAAGTCTGATGTGGCCATCTTAGACTCATTTATAACTAAATCAGGAATGCACTCTCTTGTTTTTGATTTAACGTACTTCCAAAACAATTTAGGATTGGTGTCATGTGCTGTGCCCCTTGGGGCAGAGAGGACAACCCAAGCGCCGGATAGTGTCGTGCATTTATTAAATAAAGAGCAAACAGTCCATAATGAAGACAATAATACAAAAATCCAAACAGGGAAAACTTAGAAGATGTGCCTTGAAGCATGGAAAGCTCCGGGGGGGGGGGGGGGGGGGTGTGAGCAGCACATACAGAGGAGATGAACGAGGTTCACAGGCGAAATTCCAAAACGCAACACCAACAATGTAGCCGCATTGACCCAGTGTCACGGCAGAGCTTAAATACCAGTGAATTTGATTAACACAAATGAGTACCAGTGTGGACACGCATGAGCAGGCAAGAGAGGCATAATAATGATTGGAATCAGCTGATAGGTGAGGGAGGAGCGGCTGGATTAACAACTTGACAGGCGACGCCCCCATCAGGGCAAAAACCCAGAAATCGCCTGACAGCTGTCAACCCAGAGAAAAGAACAAACATAATCACAGCAAACTGAAAACAAATGACAAATAGCCATGAATCCAAAAACAATCACAAAACAAGACATGGCCAAAAATAAACACAACTGGAGATAAATGAGAGGCAGAATCACATTAATAGGAGCACAGTAACACAAGAAATAAATAAGTGTACAGGAAAAGCCACAAGCCTGGGTCCAGCAGGAATCCCAGCCCCAGCTCATGACAATTGGACTTGATTTTCGTAGCTAGATACTTCTCAAATTTCTTCAGTGCTTTGTGTAAGGCCCAGCATGCCCAATTATGTATCTGGTTGTACTTCATGTGATCTTCTTGACTTTTTGATATGGTATATTTCTTCTATAACTTTTGCTTCTTCCTTAATTTGTAAGATGTTTCTTTGTCTTTCTATCTTAACCTATCTGCTTGACCGTAGACTACTTTTAATGGTTTATTCTTGTCTATAGATACATATAATTTATCAGTAAGCAGTTCCCAACTTGTGTCAATATTTGCCTTCTCAAAAAGTTTTTCCCAGTCTATTGTAAGGTAATTTTTTATTTGCACATAGCCTTATCGATACTGAAAAATGTTCCTACTTGTAACCAGTGTTGGGCAAGTTACTAAAAACAGTAGTTAGTTACTAGTTTCTACTTTTCAAAAGTAACTGAGTTACTTACCAGTTACTGCATGATTAAAATAACTAGTTACTTGGAAAAGTAACTTTAATGTTACTTTTAAATGCATACTTAGATCATCTTACACACATAGCAAGATCAAGGGCCCCTTGTTCTCACCAGAAAAAAGAAAACTGATAAGAAAAAAAGTCTCATCTTACAGATAAAAAATGTCTGATTTACACAAACTATTGTAATCAGTCAAAAGTCAGAAATTTACTAGAAATAAAGCTGTAAATTCACAGAGAAAATTTTGGACCTCCCTGGTGGGCCATTTTTGGCCCACAAGCCATATGTTTGACACCCCTGGACCAGCCCATTAAAAATGCATATTTAGAGGATTTACTTAGTTGCATATCAAATCAAATCAACCTTTATTGTCATGTTGCTGTACATACAACTGTAGTGCAGGCAAGATGAAATTGTGTTTCTGTAGGCATCCATATAAGTAAAAAGAGCATAATTTAAGACACACTCACACACACCGTCACCCCTCACGCCCCCCCCCCCCAACACAGCCATTCACACATCCCTGAGACATACTTGAAAACTAACTAGAACTATAATATATAAATAATACACAGTACATAATGTCCATAAGGTGCAGTAGTATGTATGAAAGATTCTGGATCAACTGTTCAGCATCCTAACAGCTTGTGGAAGGAAGCTGTTAATCAGTCTGGTGGTTCTGCCGCTGATGCTCCGGAATAGTTTGCCAGATGGCAGCAGTTCAAAGTGTTTATGCAGAGGGTGAGAGTGGTCCTTGACAATGTTCAGTGCCCTGCTCCTACAGTGGTTCTGAAAAAGTTCTTGGACAGAGGGGAGGGACACTCCAGTTACCCTCTCATCTCCCTTAACTATCCTCTGCATGGCTTTTTTGTCTGACATACTGCAGCTGGAGTACCATGTTGCAATGCAGTACGTCAGAACACTCTCCACCACACCTCTGTAGAAGGTCCTGAGGATGCAGATGGGGACAGAGGCCTGTTTGAGTTTCCTCAAGAAGTGCAGTCTCTGCTGGGCCCGCTTCCTGATCCCCAAAGAATTCTTGCTCCAGGTCAGGTCCTGCAAGATCTGCACTCCAAGGAACTTGATGTTCTCCACTCTCTCCACCAAACGGCCGCCGATGCTGAGAGGGACATGTTCAGGCCGTGACCGCCGGAAGTCAATAATCATCTCCTTTGTTTTGTCCACGTTGAGCACCAGATTGTTCTCCCTGCACCAGCCCTCCAGGTCTCTCACTTCTTCCCTGTACATTGATTCCTCATCCCTCTGAATAAGTCCCACCACTGTGGTGTCGTCTGCATACTTAATAATCTGGTTCCCCTCGTGTCTGGATACATAGTCATGTGTTAGAAGTGTAAACAACAGTGGACTGAGTACGCAGCCTTGAGGGGATCCGGTGCTCAGCGTGATAAGAGTTGGAGATGTTGTTTCCAACCTGGACAGACTGAGGTCTCTCAGTCAGGAAGTCCAGGATCCAGACACATGTGGCGGTGTTCAGACCAAGAAGGAGTAATTTCTCCATCAGTCTCTGGGGAATAATGGTGTTGAATGCTGAACTGAAATCAATGTACAGGAGTCTGGTGTAGGTGTCTTTCTGATCCAGGTGGGTGATGACAGAGTGCAGGGTGGTGACTATAGCATCCTCTGTGAAGCGGTTTGAACGATATGCAAACTGGAGCGGGTCATGTGATGCAGGGAGGCAGGCTGTGATGTGTGGTTTGACAAGCCGTTCAAAACACTTCATCACAATTGGTGTCAGTGCAACAGGACGGTAGCCATTCAGACAGGACACAACTGGTTTCTTTGCCACCAGTACTATGGTAGAGGTCTTAAAGAATCTGGGAACGATGGCCTGACTCAGGGAGATGTTATAAATGTCAGTCAGGACATCCGCCAAATCGCTCGCGCAGACTTGGAGCACACGTCCCAGGACGTTGACCCTAATTTAGGGTCTTCCATGTGTCCACTGCGTTGATGATGATAGCTGGCCCAACCAATGGTGGACATGGGCCAGCCCTCCCTCTGATTGTTGGGTTTGATGCTTCAAAACGTGCAAAGAAGTTGTTGAGCCTGTCTGGAAGCGAAGCGTCGTCATCATCGACCCCCTGCCTAGACTTATAATCCGTCAGCGCCCAAACTCCCTGCCACATCCGCTTGTTGTTTCTTGTGTCACAGAGGTGTCCCTGGATTTTCTCCGCATAGGCGCGCTTCGCCGTCTTAATTCCCTTTGAGAGCGCAGACCTGGCTGAGCAGAGGGCGATCCTGTCCTTTGCTCTAAAGGCTGCATCTCTGGCTGTGAGCAGCGAGCACACCTCTGCCATCATCCGGGGTTTATAGTTGCCCCGTGCAGTGATAGTCTTCACTATAGTGACATCCTCTGTGCACTTCACGATGTAGCTGGTGACCGTTTCAGCATACTCCTCCACATCTGTCCTGTCTCCCTGGGAGGCTGCTATTTTGAAGACCTCCCAGACTCTATGCAGAAAACAGTCCTGAAGTGCCGAGGGTGCACCCTCTGGCCAAATCCTGATTTGTTTCTCTACTGGCCTGCCGCGCTTCAGTAAAGGTTTGTAGGCGGGCACCAGCATCACGGATAGGTGGTCAGAATGGCCGAGATGTTGCCTTATAAGCATCTGGGAAGTTTGTGTACACCAAGTCCAACATATTCTCTCCTCTGGTCTTAAAGTCCACACATTATTTAAACTTGGGGAGCACAGTCTTTAAACTGGTGTGATTAAAATCCCCCGCAACCACCACAAAACTGTCCGGGTGTAAAGTTTGAAGTTCACTGATGGCATTGTGCAGCTCTCCGAGTGCCTCGTTAGCATTAGCTTCAGCATTAGATTCCCTCAGCAGATAGAATGGTCGACAATTCACGATAAGGAACTCCACCAACGGAGAGCAGTGTTTAGATACTAACGCGGTGTTAACGCACCAGTTCTTGTTAATATAGATACATAGCCCCCCACCCTCGGCTCTTACCGGAGCTAGCAGCCTCTCTGTCCGCCTGGAACGATGTCATCCCTTCCAGCTGAATGGCCGCGTCAGGGATGTTGTCGTGGAGCCAGGTCTCCGTGAACGCAAACACACAGCAGTCCCTCTACTCTCTCCAGGTTTCTCTTAGCAGACGCAGCTCGTCCAGCTTGTTGTCGAGGAAGCAGACATTGGAAAGAAGGAGTGACGGTACTGCTGGTTTGGAGGGGTTAGCCTTTAGCCTAGCATGAATCCCAGCAATTTTTCCTCTCTTCTGTTTGCGTTTGCGCTGCTTACACTTCCTCCTCTCCCGGGTAGCTGCCAGCGAAACCTCCGATAGTATTCTATGCTGGCGTAGAATGTCCAAGTCACATCCGAGCACTACAATACTTGCAGCGTGCAATACCTTGATGTTTAATAAGGTCTCACGGTTGTAAGTTTTACAGAATGTATGTCTGGGATGATTAAAACACTCAAAACTCTGACACTCACTGATGCCTAGAGGGGCCGCAGCATCCATGCGTGCCGCCATCTTCAATTATACCACATTATATCACAACATCATGTAAAAAGATATATTAAAACAAAGCACAGATAAATGAAAGCTAACCTTAGAAAAAGCTGTTCTTTACTGCAACAAATCAGTCACTTTTTCTTTGTGCAGTACGAAAACTTACACAGTTATTTACCCAACTTACACATTTACACAACTGCAAACATTAAATGCGAGCTTCTTGCTCTAAAAATACTCATGTTTAACCACAGAGGTAGGAGCTGTTGGGGGCGACTCACCGCTCAGACAACAGGTGATAAGGGCTTGATATGAGAAGTTGCCACCACCACGGCGTTTCTTCCTACCGGGTTGTGGTGTGAACTGGGGCAGGACAGGAAACTGACCCGCAGAGGAGACTGATGGCTACGTTAGCTACGTAGGATCAGTTTATATTTATTTGCGCTAAAAATATCTATCCATATTAATAAAGCGAGCAACACATCTGATCACATTTCAGTAACTGTAACGCATTACTGAATTTTTAAACAGTAATTTCGTTACACAGCATGCTACTGCAAAAGTAGTGGCGTTACAGTAACGTGTTACTCCCAACACTGCTGGCAAGTATTTCTTGAACATAGCAGTTAAGTGTAAAGCAGGTAACAATATGATCACTCTTCCCTACTGGTGATTTTGCTTTGATACTGCTGATCATGTGTTCCTCATTTGTAAAAATGAAACCAAGCACATTTGGTTCCTGATTTATCTGATACTTGATACAGAAATCCACATGTTGGTAAAGGAAGGCATCGCTGGTTGCCTCTAAAAATCTATTGGCATCGCAATTACTAAATCTTGTGATACCACCTCCATTTTCCCATTTAATTTCTGGAAAGTTAAAATCACCGACTACTCACAAATGCGAATAGCCCATGTTCCCACAGCTATGTATAAAATTAGACAATTTTAAATTGTTTTCAACTGATGACCTTGGGCTATGGTATAAGGGCAATGAAAAGTTTGTCATCCTTGTTTAGTTTAATTTCAACTGGTATCATCTCAGCAAGGAGGCTCAATTCTTAAATTTAATAGTTCCATAGAGTTAAGTTCTTGTTTCACATGAACTGATATCCCTCTCATCCCTTTCTGCTCAGCATTTTGTGATGATCAGGTAAGCGTGCACCCCCGCCCCTCCTGTTCTGTCCTTCCCAGAATGTGGAGCTCATCAGCAGACCTGTGTGACTGGATACATCTGCCGCTTCCTGGTCTATCAGTATATAAAAGAGCCAGTGTGTGAATGCTTCTCTGCTTGACCGTTGGGTATTGCTGCCACTACAACTCCAGTAAATGTTGTTTGGTAAATTGTAGTTTCCCCTTGTCTTACATCCTTGTGTCTTCTCCTTCTCAGGTTTGCTGCCACTTCAGCAGTGTGCCTCCGGGGCTGCGCATGCTCACTCAAACCAATCTCCTTCAGACAACAGACTCTTCCACCCATGTCTACCCATCTATTCCTCATCCCGTCCATTCCTATTGTGTCCCATGCAGGGGTTCCCTGCCAGGCTCTCTGTTAATATAGTAAGTTCTCCTCTTCTCAGACTTGTTTCTCATCTTTGATATTCAAGTTATTAATCCTCTTCTCCTCTCTCTCTTCCAGGCTACGTGGTCTCCAGTGTGCTCCTGTTTTTATATATAGTTAAGTTTGTGTCTAATTTGTGTTGTTGTTTACCTGTGTGAGCTTTTGTGTTCATTAAGTTTGCATTGGGAGTATTTTGTTTTCATTAAAGTTGTCAGATTTTCCCACTGGAGTCTGAGTGTTCATTTGGTGTGGTTGCCCCGCATTTGAGCCTTTTTAGTATTAAAATCATGACACATTTGTATGGAGTGTATCCAGCCAACTGCAGTTCACTTCTTGTCATATCAAAGAGTGTATTCTTTGGATTTGTTTCCATGGTAATAATAATATCAGGCTTTAAATTATTGATCTCACACAAAAATTCAGCTTTCTTGTTTGTTATACAGTCACATGTTGGTGTAGAAAACCTTTAGGAATTTCTTCAATCCTGTGGAGTGTGTCAATAACGAGGCAGATTTAAAGCAGACAGTTTATTACACATTCTCACACATGAGCATAGTCAGAAAAGAGGGCATCTCAGACAAGACTCTTCCCTTAAATACTCAGGCCTTCTTCCAGCAGTTTCTACACATCAAAGGTCACATTGCATTCACTTCCTTAATCCTTTAACATCCTCGCAGCCTCTGATACACAAAAGATCACTCTGCATTCGTCTGGCACACAAAAGATCATACTGCATTCGTCCTTCACACCTCCCTGTTATCTCCAAGGGAAACTCTAGGAAACTCTGTTCTTTGTTCTAGTCTAATGCTCTTTGTTCTAGTCTAAGACGCTACACCATTATGCACTCTCTAAACAACCCCCCCGAGCGTCTTGGATAGAACAATAGAATGACAGTCCATAAGCTGTGGTAAAATCATTAAACATCAATCCACATGCTGCTTGGGCTTCAGTCTTCTCCCGTATCTGCTGTAACCAGGATTCACTGCCTCCGCGGCGCTGTCATGCTGGGGGGCTGATGAATGCTGGGGGGTTGATGATTGAGGGGTAAAAGTCTGTGCCTGTGGGTGCTCTGGGGAATCTTTTCTCTGGGAAGCTCCCCGCGGGAGTCTTCCACGCCGAGGGGCCCTCGCCAACAGCACTTGCTCGTCTGCCACAACAAAAGCGGGTTTGAGTCTGTCTATGCCAATTCTTTCCCTCCTACCCCCCAAATCTAGCAAAAAATGCTTGTCCCCTGTTTCCAGCACTCTGAACGGTCCATCATAAGGTGGGCGCAGTGGGGGTCGATGTGCATCGTGTCTGACAAAAACGAACTCCGCGTTTTTCAAAGTTTTAGGCACAAAAACGCACGGAAAACTGTGGTGAACAGGGCCCGGCAGCGTGCTTGTGTCTATGCTACGCTGCAACAGCTGAGACGGGGAGCTGCCCGGCGCGGGATTATCTGGGAGAAATTCCCCGGGCAGCCGGAGTGGCTGCGCAAAAACGAGTTCAGCCGGGGAAGCTTCCAAATCCTCTTTAGGCGCAGAACGTAACCCCAATAAAACCCACGGTAGCTTGTCTACCCAATTTGCATCCGTCAGTGACGCCCTGAGAGCTGCTTTCAATGACCTATGAAAATGTTCGCATAACCCATTAGCCTGTGGATTGTACGCGGTAGTGCGGTGAATTGTGACACCCAGGCTGCGGGCCATTGTTGACCAAAGTTCGGAAACAAATTGAGGGCCTCTGTCCGATGGAACTCCAAAACGCGCCACCCATGCTGTTAAGAACGCGCACGCCACCTCCTCAGCCGTGGTTGCCGCCAGTGGGACCACTTGCGGCCAGCGCATGGTGCGGTCCACCATTGTCAGAAGGTGCGTGCACCCCTGTGATGGCGGGAGGGGGCCCACGAGGTCCACGTGAACATGGTCGAACCTCTTAGCCGGGATGTGAAACGGCTCCAAAGGAGCTTTCGTGTGTCTGTGTACTTTGGCTCGTTGGCACGGCATGCAGGCTGCTGCCCACTCTTTCACTTGTTTGCGAAGGTTCTGCCACACAAATTTCTCTCCTACCATTTTGACCGACGCGCGCACTCCCAGGTGCGCCAAAGAGTGAATCGAGTCAAAGACGCGGCGGCGCCACGCGCCCGGTACCACAGGACGCAGTCGCCCCGTGGAGACATCACAGATTAGGGGGGAGCGTACCGTCTTGCAGCACCCTGCTCTCCAGCCTTAACCCTGTTGGTCCAGACTGGAGTGCGCGCACATCCGCGTCACTAACCTGCTCCGCGGCCATGGCTGTGTAATCTATCCCCACGCGGACCGGGGCAGCCACGGCGCGGGAGAGGCAGCCTGCCACTACATTCAGTTTACCCGACACATGCTGAATATCGGTAGTAAACTCTGAGATCGCGGCCAGCTGTCTCTGCTGCCGGCCCGACCACAGTTCTGAAACCTTGGCCATCGCGAATGTTAGCGGCTTGTGGTCAACGAACGCGGTGAAACGGCGCCCTTCCAGCCAGAACTGGAAATGGCGAATGGCCAAGTGGAGAGCCAGTAACTCCCTGTCGAACGCGCTGTATTTACGTTCACTATCGCGCAAAGTCCTGCTGAAAAAGGCGAGCGGCTGCCAAGCCCCGGCTACACGCTGCTCCACGACCGCCCCTATGGCCACATCTGACGCGTCAGTAGTGAGCGCTATGCGGGCCGTTGGGTCTGGATGTGCCAACAACGCAGCATTCGCCAGGGCTGCTTTGACTTCCGAGAACGCTCGCTCTCGCGCCGGGGACCATTCGACCTTATTCGCGGGTTTCTGTTTTTTGAGCGCGGCGTACAGTGGCTGCATGAGCTGTGCTGCGCGGGGAAGGAAACGGTAATAAAAATTCACCATTCCCAAAAACTCCTGTAAAGCCCTGACCGTTTGCGGCCGGGGAAAATCTGCTACCACGTGCACTTTTTTAGGCAGCGGAACCGCTCCTTCGGGAGAGACGCGGTGCCCCAAAAAATCGATCTGCGTCACCCCGAACTGACACTTCGCTGGGTTGATTATTAAACCGTGCTCTCCCAACCTCCGGAAAACTGCCGTTAGGTGGGTTTCGTGTTCGTCTTCGGACGCGCTGGCTACCAAAATATCGTCCAAGTAGACGAACACGAAAGGGAGATCACGCAGCACTGCGCCCATCATGCATTGGAACGTCTGTGCAGCCCCTTTAAGCCTGAATGGCATGCGCAAAAACTCAAATAAACCAAACGGAGTCATCACCGCTGTTTTGGGTATGTCCTCAGTGTGCACTGGGACTTGGTAGTAACCGCGGACCAAATCTATTTTAGAAAAAACGCGCGCTCCTGCCAAGTGAACGGAAAAATCCTGGATGTGAGGAATTGGGTAGCGGTCGTGCGCTGTGGCGTTGTTCAGCCTGCGGAAATCCCCGCAAGGTCGCCACGAACCGTCAGCTTTAGGGACCATGTGTTGTGGGGAAGCCCATGGGCTGTTTGAACGCCTGATGATGCCCAACCTCTCCAGGTTGGCGAACTCCTCGCGCGCTATGGCCAGTTTAGCTGCGTCCAAGCGCCGAGGTTTTGCAAAAACGGGCGGCCCGGTGGTGGTGATAAAATGCTCCACCCCGTGTTTAGCGACGGCTGCCGAAAATGTGGGGACCGTGAGTGCTGGGAACTGAGTGAGCAGTGTGTGGAACTTACCGCATGCAGCTGTGATGTTGGCTTGTGCTGTTGGCCGGGACGCTCGAGCTGTACAGGGGATAGAATCGAAAGACAGTGCATTAACCAGGCGCCTGTTAGCGACATCAACCAACAAACCATGTGAGCACAAAAAATCAGCCCCCAATATATTGAAATTCAATGCTGCTATGACAAAAGTCCACTCAAATGCACAGCCGTGTAGAGACAGAAGTAGAGTCCTCTCACCAAAGGTCTTAATCTCCGAGCCGTTTGCTGCTGCCATCTCGGGGCCACTAGATCCTGCCAGCCGGTCGGCGTAGGACGGCATGATGAAACTCAACTGGGCGCCGGTGTCCACGAGGAAATGCCTCCCCGAGCGTGCGTCCGTCAAGTAGAGCAGCTTGTTCTCCTCCCCGAGGGCCGCAGCTGTTACCGACCCCCAGTCTTGGCGTTTTCCGAGCTCTTGAACTGGCACGGTGGTATACATTTGCGTGCCTTCTCTGCAAAGCGGCGGTGGTAGAAACAAAGGATGTCTCCTCTGCGTTCTTTGGTCCCTGCCGCCGTCGTCGTCGGTGGTTCTGCTACTGCCGTCAATGGCTTCTCGCCTCCTCCGGCCGTCGCGCCGAGCTCCGTCGCTGCCGCCGTGGTCGTGAGCTCTCTGCTGGCCATGATGATCCTGTGTGCCTCTCGGGCCAGCGCACGATAGTCCCGCTCGGCCAGCAACGGCGAATTGGCCAGGGTCGCTCTCGTCGCTGACGGAAGGTTCCGGAGGAAGAGGTGGGTAAAAATGAAGTGGTCGTCGTCCGAGCCCTTCAACCTCAGCATTTTCTCCATCAGGTCAATAGCCGACCCATCTCCTAACCCGGTCCGCGTCAGGAGTCTCTCTGCTCTCTCCTCAACCGAGAGTGTGTAGTGCTGGATGAGTGCAGCCTTCAATGCGCCGTACTTGTCGCTGGTTGGTGGCTGATCCAGCAGGCTCTCCACATGCTGAGCCGTGTGGGTGTTGAGCTTTGCGATCACATGGTAGAATTTCGTGTCGTCCGCCGATATCCCCCGGAGGACGAACTGCGCCTCGACTAGGTGGAACCAGGAGCGTGGATTGTGCTGCCAAAAATCCGGTAGCTGGATTGTAACAGCGTATGCTTGGCTGGGGGCTCCCAACGAGGCTGGCTCCGGGGATCTTTCGTCGTGTTGCATGATTCGTCTTGGGTCACCAGTGTGGAGTGTGTCAATAACGAGTCGGATTTGAAGCAGACAGTTTATTACACATTCTCACACATGAGCATAGTCAGAAAAGAGGGCATCTCAGACAAGACTCTTCCCTTAAATACTCAGGCCTTCTTCCAGCGGTTTCTACACATCAGAGGTCACATTGCATTCACTTCCTTAATCCTTTAACATCCTCGCAGCCTCTGATACACAAAAGATCACTCTGCATTCGTCTGGCACACAAAAGATCATACTGCATTCGCCCTTCACACCTCCCTGTTATCTCCAAGGGAAACTCTGGGAAACTCTGTTCTTTGTTCTAGTCTAATGCTCTTTGTTCTAGTCTAAGACGCTACACCATTATGCACTCTCTAAAATCCCATCATTAGCTTTATGTTAATTTCTTTCTTGTTTCCAATATTATTGTGACTATCTGACGGCTGGTGCACCAGAGTTCGTTCCACTTCAGCAGAAGTACAATTATCTGGGGAGGTTGCGTGGTGTAAAATCTAGCTGCTGGTTGTTGTGGATTGTAGATTTCCATTTTTTGCTTTGAACCACATACAGTGGTGTGAAAAAGTGTTTGTCCCCTTCCCGAGTTCTCATTTTTTGTATGTTTGTCACACTTAAATGCTTCAGATCATCAAACAAATTTAAATATTAGACAAAGATAACACAAATAAACACAAAATGCAGTTTTTAAATGAAGGTGTTTATTATTAAGGGGGAAAAAAATCCAAACCTACATGGCCCTGTGTGAAAAAGTGATTCCTCCCCCCCGTTAAAACATAAATTAACTGTGGTTTAGCACATCTTTGGAAAGCGGAGTTCAATTTCTCCAGCCACACCCAGGCCTGATTACTGCCACACTTGTTCTCAATCAAGAAATCACTTAAATAGGACCTGCCTGACAAAGTGAAGTAGACCAAAAAATCCTCAAAAGCTAGACACCATCCAAAGAATTCAGGAACAAGTGAGAAACAAAGTAATTAAGATCTATCAGTGTGGAAAATGTTATAAAGCCATCTCTAAAGCTTTGGGACTCCAGCGAACCACAGTGAGAGCCATTATCCACAAATGGCAAAAATATGAAACAGTGGTGAACCTTTTCAGGAGTGGCTGGCTGACCAAAATTACCCCAAGAACGTAGCGACGACTCATCCAAGAGGTCACAAAAGACCCCACAACAACATCCAAAGAACTGCAGGCCTCACTTGCCTCAATTAAGGTCAGTGTTCATGACTCCACCATAAGAAAAAGACTGGGCGTGATGACGTAGCCGTTTGGTGACGTCATCACGCCGAGCTCATATAGTGTGAGCGTCGGCCATCTTAGGGCCTCCTGGCTTTCTCATCTCTCTCATGGTTCAACCTCCTGTAACAGACACCTGTACTGTATGTTTATACTTTTGTTGTCATAAAGTTTGTGTTCCAAGCAAGCACCACTCTCCATTGGTCATTCCCGATTCCCAGACATAACAGCAGTTACTGTCTGCAAGGCCACTTTTTAAGGTCATCTTCCCATCACGGGATCGATTCCACCCCTGACCATCGTGGGTTCGATCCCACCCCCTGACCATCAGTGACCCTTCTGTGTGGAGTTTGCATGTTCTCTGTGTCTGTGTGGGTTTACTCCGGTTTCCTCCCACAGGCCAAAAACATGCAAGTGTGGAGAGTTGTGAAGGACGAGACTGAGTGTATTCCTCAGGTTCAGCTTTATTCACAATGACATTCTCCAACATTCAAAAGCAGAAAAAGAGGATGAATCTTCTCACATCTGTCCTTTTATACCAGGACATCAAACATACAATCACATGGTGCTTAATCAAACATACAGTCACATGGTACTTAATCCCAGTCACAATGTAACTTCCCCCGATCTTAACACCATCCACCTCCTAGTCTCCGGTGGTCAGGAAATCTCTCAAGGCCATCTCCATGAAACAAAAGGCCAGATCTCACACCCTCCCGTTACCTCTGGAAGGCTCAGTCCCTTTGTTCCCCTGAGACGTGAAGTATACAATAAGCATACAGTGATATATCTGTGGAGCATCTGAAACCAACATATGTGCATATATGTGTGCCACACAAGTTAGGTTAATTGGAGACTCTAAAGTGGCCCTAGGTGTGAATGTGTGTGCGAATGGTGAAGGGATTGGCGCTGTACTGCGGCTGCCTCACCCATCCAAATGGATGCCCTGAATTTCCCTCTGGGGATTAATAAAGTACACCAAATCAAAATCATCCCTCAATAGTCATGGGAAGTGGTATGATTATACTGTGGTGAGCATATGTGGATTTCATATGCTTCACAGGTGTATTGCTGTATGCTTATGGTATTCTTCACGTCTCAGAGGAACAAAAGGTCTGAACCTCCTAGGGGTAACAGGAGGATGTGAAGTCTGGCCTTTTGTATGCAGAGAGATGGCCGTGAGAGATTTCCTGACCACCAGGACTTTAGGTGGAGAAGAGAAAACCTGATGGGGGATGCATTGTATTTGGGATTAAGAGACAATGTGACTGTGTGCTTTGATGTCCTGGGGTATTAAAGGGACAGAGGATGGGGGATTCCTGTCTCTTTCTGTTTTTGGATGTTGGAGAATGTGAATGTGAATAAAACTGGACTTGAGAAATAAACTCAGCCTCGTCCTTCCCACACTTCTCCACACTGGTGACCCTAAGACGTATCATGAGTGGAGACGAATCTCCCGAGCCAGACTCTTCAGGAGCCAGCCAAATGAATGCAGCCACAGTTAAGCTACCGGACTTCTGGCCGAACAATCCGCGCTCCTGGTTTAGCGCAGTCGAGGCACAGTTCCACCTCCGGAGGATTTCGGTGGACGCCACAAAGTTCTACCATGTGGTTGCAAAGCTGGACAACCACACAGCCCAGCGGGTGGCGAACCTGATCAACCACCCGCCGGACAGCGACAAGTACAGCACGTTGAAGGCTGCACTCATCCGTTACTTCACCCCCTCAGTGGAGGAGAGAGCAGAGAGGCTCATGGTGCTGACTGAATTCGAGAGCGACAGACCTGCAGACCTGATGGGGAAGATGTTGAGTTTGAGAGACTCCGAAGATGATAACTTCATCTTCACCCACCTTTTCCTCAGGACCCTACCGTCAGCGGTGAGAGTGACCCTGGCCAGTTCACCACTGTTGGCCCGACGAGACTACCACGAGCTGGGCCAGGAGGCGCAACGACTCGTCGACGCCAATAAACGGCGCGCGGCTGCGGCTGCAGCAGCGGAGCTAGGCGCAACGTCTGGAGATGGCAGGGGGCCAGAGGCTGCAGCACCAGACTCACCGACCACGGCGGTGGCAGGGGCCAGGAAACACGGCGCAGACGACGTCCTTTGCTTCTACCATCGCCGCTTCGCAGAGAGGGCATGCAAGTGCACTCCACCGTGCCATTTCAAGCGCTCGGGAAATGCCAAGACCGGGGGTTGGTAGCAGCTGCGGCCCTCGGAGAGGAGAACAAGCTGCTCTATTTGAGGGATGCGCACTCGGGGAGGCATTTCCTCGTGGACACGGGCTCCTAGCTGAGTTTCATCACACCTTCCTACGCTGACCGGCTGGCGCCTTCCAGTGGTCCCCGGGTGTCAGCAGCGAACGGCTCGGCGATTAAGACCTTCGGTGAGAGGGCTCTGCTTCTGTCTTTACACGGCCGTACATTCGAGTGGACTTTCGTCATAGCGGCAGTCAATTTCAACATGTTAGGGGCTGATTTTTTGTGCTCACATGGTTTGTTGGTGGATCTTGCTAACAGACGCCTGGTTAATGCACTCTCTTTTCATTCTATTCCCTGTACAGCTCGAGTGGCCCCGCCGACAGCACAAGCCAACGTCACAGCTGCAGGTGGTAAGTTCCACACACTCCTCACTCAGTTCCCAGCACTCACGGTTCCAACATTTTCGGCGACCGTGGCTAAACACGGGGTGGAACATTTTATTACTACCACCGGACTGCCCGTTTTCGCAAAAGCTCGGCGCTTGGATTCAGCTAAACTGACCATAGTGCGCGAGGAGTTTGCCAACCTGGAAAGGTTGGGCATCATCAGGCGTTCGAAGAGCCCATGGGCTTCACCGCTTCACATGGTCCCGAAAGCTGATGGTTCGTGGCGGCCTTGCGGTGATTTCCGCAGGCTGAACAACGCTACAGCGCACGACCGCTATCCGATCCCGCACATCCAAGATTTTTCAGTTCATTTGGCGGGGGCGCGCGTTTTTTCTAAAATAGACTTGGTACGCGGTTACCACCAGGTCCCAGTGTGCGCTGAGGACATACCCAAAACAGCGGTAATAACTCCTTTCGGGCTTTTCGAGTTTTTGCGCATGCCGTTTGGGCTTAAAGGCGCGGCGCAGACGTTCCAACGCATGATGGACGCGGTTTTGCCCGATCTCCCTTTCGTGTTCGTCTACCTGGACGACATATTAAGATAAGATAAGATAAGCCTTTATTAGTCCCACAACGGGGAAATTCCAGGATTGCAACAGCACAGGGATAGCAACACTCAGAGCAACAATCGGAAGGCAAGAAAAAAAAAACAAAAAAAAAAAAAACAAGCAAGCAAGAGCAGCTAATATACATATGTACATATTACTATAAAATATATATATACAGTGGGGCAAAAAAGTTTTTAGTCAGCCACCAAGTGTGCAATTTCTCCCACTTAAAAGATGAGAGAGGTCTCCAATTTTCATCATAGGTATACCTCAACTATGAGAGACAAAATGAGAAAAAAAAAATCCAGAAAATCACATTGAAGGATTTTTAATGAATTAATTGGTAAATTTCTCGGTAAAATAAGTATTTGGTGAATAACAAAAGTTCATTTCAATACTTTGTTATATACCCTTTGTTGGCAATGACAGAGGTCAAACGTTTTCTGTAAGTCTTCACAAGGTTTTCACACACTGTTGCTGGTATTTTGGCCCATTCCTCAATGCAGATCTCCTCTAGAGCAGTGATGTTTTGGGGCTGTCGCTGGGCAGCACGGACTTTCAACTCCCTCCAAAGATTTTCTATGGGGTTGAGATCTGGAGACTGGCTAGGCCACTCCAGGACCTTGAAATGCTTCTTATGAAGCCACTCCTTTGTTGCCCGGGCAGTGTGTTTGGGATCATTGTCATGCTGAAAGACCCAGCCACGTTTCATCTTCAATGCCCTTGCTGATGGAAGGAGGTTTTCACTCAAAATCTCATGATACATGACCCCATTCATTCTTTCCTTTACATGGATCAGTCATCCTGGTCCCTTTGCAGAAAAACAGCCCCAAAGCATGATGTTTCCACCCCAATGCTTCACAGTAGGTATGGTATTCTTTCTCCTCCAAACACTACAAGTTGAGTTTTTACCAAAAAGTTCTATTTTGGTTTCATCTGACCATATGACATTCTCCCAATCCTCTTCTGGATCATCCAAATACTCTCTAGCAAACTTCAGACGGGCTTGGACATGTACTGGCTTAAGCAGGGGGACATGTCTGGCACTGCAGGATTTGAGTCCCTGGCGGCGTAGTGTGTTACTGATGGTAGTCTTTGTTACTTTGGTCCCAGCTCTCAGCAGGCCATTCACTAGGTCCCCCCGTGTGGTTCTGGGATTTTTGCTCACTGTTCTCGTGATCATTTTGACCCCACGGGGTGAGATCTTGCACGGAGCCCCAGATGGAGGGAGATTATCAGTGGTCTTGTATGTCTTCCATTTTCTAATAATTGCTCCCACAATTGATTTCTTCACACCAAGCTGCTTACCTATTGCAGATTCAGTCTTCCCAGCCTGGTGCAGGTCTACAATTTTGTTTCTGGTGTCCTTTGACAGCTCTTTGGTCTTGGCCATTAGTGGAGTTTGGAGTCTGACTGTTTGAGGTTGTGGACAGGTGTCTTTTATACTGATAACGAGTTCAAACAGGTGCCATTAATACAGGTAACGAGTGGAGGACAGAGGAGCCTCTTAAAGAAGAAGTTACAGGTTTGTGAGAGCCAGAAATCTTGCTTGTTTGTAGGTGACCAAACACTTATTTACCGAGGAATTTACCAATTAATTCATTAAAAATCTTTCAATGTGGTTTTCTGGATTTTTTTTTCCTCATTTTGTCTCTCATAGTTGAGGTATTCCTATGATGAAAATTGGAGACCTCTCTCATCTTTTAAGTGGGAGAACTTGCACAATTGGTGGCTGACTAAATACTTTTTTGCCCCACTGTACACACACACAGACACACAGTGCAGAGCATTGTAGCTGGATGGAATAAATATATGAATATATAAACACACAGTGCGGAGCATTGTAGCTAGATGGAATAAATATGGTAGCCAGCGCGTCCGAAGACGAACACGAAAACCACCTCACGGCAGTTTTCCGGAGGTTGGCAGAGCACGGGTTAATAATTAACCCAGCGAAGTGTCAGTTCGGGGTGACGCAGATTGATTTTTTTGGGGGCATCGTGTCTTCCCAGAGGGAGCGGTCCCTCTGCCTGACAAAGTGCGCGCAGTAACGAATTTTCCCCAGCCACAAACGGTCAAAGCGTTACATGAGTTTTGGGGAATGGTGAATTTTTATAACCGTTTCCTCCCCCGCGCAGCGCAGCTCATGCAACCATTGTATGCTGCACTAAAAAAACAAAAACCCACAAACAAAGTCGAATGGTCTCCCGAGCGAGAGCGCGCATTTTCTGAAGTCAAAACAGCCCTGGCAAACGCTGCATTGTTAGCACATCCAGTCCCAGCGGCCCGCATGGTGCTCACTACTGACGCGTCAGATGTGGCCATAGGGGCGGTCGTGGAACAGTATGTAGCCGGAGCCTGGCAACCGCTCGCCTTTTTCAGTAAGACCCTGCACGACAGCGAACGAAAATACAGCGCATTCGACAGGGAGTTGTTAGCTCTCCACTTGGCCATTCGCCACTTCCAGTTCTGGCTGGAAGGACGCCGTTTCACTGCGTTCGTTGACCACAAGCCGCTGACTTTCGCGATGGCCAAGATTTCAGAACCTTGGTCGGGCCGGCAGCAGAGGCAGCTGGCCGCGATATCGGAGTTTACTACCGATATCCAACATGTTGTGGGTAAACTTAATGTAGTGGCGGACTACCTCTCGCGCGCCGTGGGGGCTCCAGCCCGTGCGGAGGTAGACCCCGCAGCCATGGCCGCGGAGCAGGTTAGCGACGCGGAAGTGCGCGTGGCCCCGGTCTGCGTGGGGATAGATTATGCAGCCATGGCCGCGGAGCAGGTTAGCGACGCGGACGTGCGCGCGCTCCAGTCTGGACCAACAGGGTTAAGGCTGGAGAACAGGGTGCTCCAAGACGGTATGCCCCCCCTAATCTGCGATGTCTCCACTGGGCGGCCGCGTCCGGTGGTTCCAGCCGCGTGGCGCCGCCGCGTTTTTGACTCGATCCATTCTCTGGCGCACCCGGGAGTGCGCGCGTCGGTCAAAATTTGTATGGCCGAGCCTGCGCAAACAAGTTAGAGAGTGGGCGGCAGCCTGCCTAGCTTGTCAGCGGGCCAAGGTTCATAGACACACGAGAGCTCCCTTTGAGCCGTTTCACATCCCAGCTAAAAGGTTTGATCCTGTCCACGTGGACCTCGTAGGCCCCCTCCCGCCCTCACAAGGGTGCACACATCTTCTGACAATGGTTGACCGCACCACGCGCTGGCCGGAAGTGGTTCCGCTGTCGTCAACCACAGCCGAGGAGGTGGTGCGCGCGTTTTTGACGGCATGGGTAGCGCGTTTTGGAGTCCCGTCGGACATTACGTCCGACAGAGGCCCGCAATTTGTTTCCGAACTTTGGTCAGCGATGGCCCGCAGCCTGGGGGCAATGATCCACCGCACGACCGCGTACAACCCGCAGGCTAACGGGTTATGCGAACGTTTTCACAGGTCACTGAAAGCGGCTCTCAGAGCGTCGCTTACGGATGCAAATTGGGTGGACAAGCTACCATGGGTTTTATTGGGGTTGCGTTCTGCACCTAAAGAGGATTTAGAAGCCTCCCCAGCTGAGCTAGTTTTCACACAGCCGCTTCGGCTGCCCAGGGAATTTCTCCCAGAGAATTCAACGCCAGAGTGCTCCCCGGCTCAGCGGTTACAGAATAGCACGGGCCCGAGCACGCTACCTGGCCCCGTTCACCACAGTTTTCCACGTGTTTTTGTGCCTAAGGCTTTAAAAAATGCGGAGTTTGTTTTTGTCAGACATGATGCCCATCGTCCGCCTTTACGCCCACCTTACGACGGACCATATAGAGTGCTGGAAACAGGAGATTTGGGGGGCAGAAAAGAAATGATTGGCATTAACAGGCTCAAACCCGCTTTTGTGGTAGCTGACGAAGTTGTGCAGTTGGCTAAGGCTCCTCGACGCTGCAGACCCCCTAGAGAGCATTCCCCAGAACACCCACAGAGATAGACTAACAGTTCTCATCCGCAGGCAGCAGCTCCACAACAGGAAGACGCCGCGGGGGTGGTACAGCCTGCTTATAGCAAATACGGGAGAAGGCTGAGACCCAAGCAGCACGTGGACTGATATGTAGTGATTTTATTATGACATGCAATCTGTGGTTATGTTGTTCCATCTTAGACGTTTGGGGGGGGGGAGTCATGTGGTGCACATATGTGGATTTCATATGCTTCACAGGTGTATTGCTGTATGCTTATGGTATTCTTCACGTCTCAGAGGAACAAAAGGTCTGAACCTCCTAGGGGTAACAGGAGGATGTGAAGTCTGGCCTTTTGTATGCAGAGAGATGGCCGTGAGAGATTTCCTGACCACCAGGACTTTAGGTGGAGAAGAGAAGACCTGATGGGGGATGCATTGTATTTGGGATTAAGAGACAATGTGACTGTGTGCTTTGATGTCCTGGGGTATTAAAGGGACAGAGGATGGGGGATTCCTGTCTCTTTCTGTTTTTGGATGTTGGAGAATGTGAATGTGAATAAAACTGGACTTGAGAAATAAACTCAGCCTCGTCCTTCCCACACTTCTCCACAATACTACTGTTTTTGAGGTGCAAAAGGCCGTGTTCCTGCATTTTTTTTATGCCGAAGTCATTGTTTTTTAACAAGGAAAAGTGTCCCATTTCAGTGACAACTCCACGTTCTAAACTAGTACCGGAAGTTGTGCACATAATTCACCCAAGGCATCATGGGAGCTAGGAATAAGGTGGACAGAAACTGAAAGGCGGAAGTCACGTGGGTCATGGAGCGGCGAATAGTTCCAAACAATGGAAGGCCGAATCTCATTCTTCTCCCTTGCAGACTTCTTGACTTTAGGCAAGTTCACATTAAGTGACTGAGGATTTAGGGCTGTCCCAGTCTGAAATCAGGAAATGGCTGATTGCTCACTCGCTAACTTTATGAGCCCTTAAATGACCCTTTCCCTTAAAGCGTACCTGTGGTGGTCGTCTAAACGCATTCAACTTGAAAACATTAGGCAAAGTATTCGTTATTTGGTTAAATAATTATTGCCAGCCATATACCACCAGAGAAATATGCAAATACGACCGCAGGCATGGCCAGCCAATGAAAACTCTGCGCACAGCCATGACACATGCGGATGTGACGTCACTACGTTGCTACTGAACAGTCAATACTCCACCTGTATGAGAGACTAGGGTGCTTTTGTGAGTGTTTTTATTCTATTATGGCTGAATTGTCAGACTCTGAGGAAGAATTCGTCCAACATGGCTACAGGTTTGAGCCAGAAAGGTCTTCTGAGGGTGAAAGTGACGAAGTGGTCCTCAGACACAACACAATTTCGTCTGAAAGGACACGTCTGTGCCCTGTTTCGAGATTGCGCAATCACTTTTCCGCTACGATCTTCTGACAAGGTGAGCTGGGTTTGGGTACACAAAAGAAGTGTTTATCTTTGTTTTTTCGCTTATTATTGAGACATCCAAAGGCTTTACATTCCGCCATGTTGCGATATATATCGCATTGTATGTTTTTGTTGTTACAAGAGCGCCGAGTGTCTGCTGCTCTGTATATGCTTTCAGCGGCGAGGGAGGAGCCCAGCGCCGAATCATCGGCCGTCTGGCGGCCGTTACAACCTCAGATCAGACGAGATGACCCGCTGACTTTAAGCATTTATTTATTTATTTATTTTCTACTCGTTTTAGTTATGCATTTAATATGAACCCTGAGTTTGAAATAAACGTTTGAATTTGAATATCCTGAAAGCCACTGCTCATCCGGGCACTCCAGGCTCAGCCAATATTGATCCAGATCGCGGTAGCCACGATACTATGTCACAGGAAGCGTCCTGGCAGGCCATGTAGCTGCCAGTATGGCTGCTCGCATGTTTTGCTGACATAGCTGAACCAGCACATCAGCAATGGATTTATATCACATTGCTTTGAACTTGAACTTGAACTTAAACTTGAACTAGAACGTGAGACAGGGGCTCAATATAATATCTTTTTTTTCACGACCACCACAGGTACCCTTTAAGGTAAGGGAATTACACACAGTTCAGAGCGCCATGTTGGGGTTTCTCAAGGGAAAGCTCCTGATTAGTCACCTGTTCATCACTGACCACCCCTGCCCCCCCCCCCCCCCAAGAAAATACTGCTTTGACAAGATTTTAAGATCTTTGCCAGCATAAAAATACATGATAAAAACTTCAAGTTTATTCTCCATTACACATCATTTAAGCAATTAAATTACATTTTGGTTAATTATGCAGTTTGAAAAAAGATGATTTGCAGTTGTAATCAATTAAATCTTCTTAAGAAGCTGCAGCACATTTAATTCAGTTCATTCCCAAAGAAAGTATTAAGTCTGAAATAAAGTCTGAGACCCACAATAGTTGGTCACATGTTATCATGTCACACAAATTAAAAGTTCGGTTAAAATAAATAGGCTGAAAAGATAGATTTCTGTTAAAATGGCAACACTGAAAATGAAATAAGACATAATGTGATCCCTTTATTTCAATAATCCTCTGAAGATCATGAAATGCACCCAGCCTTGAACTTTCAGGATCATTTCCTTTTGTTCTTTGTAAATGTACCCCTGTTTGTTTCTAATTTTAGTTTTTTCTGGAATCTGTTTTTATTTTGTCCTGTGATTTTATTTTTGTGATCTCTTATATACACTATTTTGTTTCCTAATCTTTTTAATAAAGTGCTATATATTTATAAATAAATAAAAAACTTTGTGTTGCCAAGGTAACAAACTGCCCCATTTCACCCATTTTGAGCCATTTCATCCCCTCACAGACTCGCACACTCGAGCACTACTGATGGTGGCAGCCTCAGTCTACAAGGGTTTAGGGGGGGAGATTGAGATTCGGCCATATTATACAGGTAATGGTACGGATGTGACGTCATGTCAGCGCATGCGTACCTCGATTTCAGATGGCGACTGGAATGGCTGGAACTTTGAATCCTGAACCGAGACTTGGTGCTAAAACTGAAAAAGACTTTGGTCACCAGCAACTGTAAGTAATATCTGTAAGACGACAACTAAGTTTACCTGGAGGTTTTGTGCCGGTTTTAAAATTTAAATAGTATTTAAAAGAACGGTGATCCAAGCTAAAACCAGCTAGCATAACTAGCTTAGCCGCTCCTGTGTTGAGGGGATCAGGTCAAGTGGACCCCTGACCAAGTGCAGAGCGCACCCCACGATCCAATTGTATATGTACAAGTACATTTTCAATCCAATGATTTATAAAGTGATTCATAATTTCCTAAAGTCTCATTCAGAACATTATAGTCCCACATACCTATTCAGAATAGGAATAGGCTGTTCTGTAGATTTTCATCTCGGGGCAGCCAGCCATGATAAGCAGCAGTGGTGGAGGTGAAAAGGTTTTTGAAAGCAGAAACGGAGCCAAAACCTTCTCCCCAGATATGTCTCCTATAGGCCCTTAGAATAGTGGATTAGTACTAGTGAAGCGCTTTCAGGTTCAGGTTACTTTATTTGTACCCATAGGTAGATGTGTTTTGCAGTCAGGTGACATCCATATTTACAAACCACAATTACATTCAACATGAACACAAACACAGCCACACATGTAGCTGACTATAAACATGATAAAAATACTCAAGGCTCCACCAATCAGGACATAAGACAAAGAGAAAAGAAAAAAAAAAACCCCCAAGGAGATAAGAGAGAAGGATCATATTAAAAAGTTAAAGACTAGTCAAAGAGGTTAAAAACTCAAAGTCTAAAACCCAATAAAAGATTTAGAACCCAAATAAAAAAAACTACAAAAATAAGTAAATATAAAATAAAGTTAATAAATAGGTAACTAAATTATGTGCAATATATTGTTACATCGTGTTCAACTCTTTTAACAGCAGCAGGAACAAAGCTACTTTTGTAGTGCTGGGTTTTACTTTTTGGGGACAGCAAATCTCCATCTTGAGGGAAGAAGCTGAAAGTGGCAGTGCAAAGGGTGGGAGTCATCATTTGAAATGGAGGTAGCAATCCTCTGTACCTGTCTGGTGTACAGGGATGTCAGGCTCAGCTGTGACTCAGACTGGACCATCTAACTACCTGATAGAAAAGGATAAAACAGATTCAATAAAAGCTCGATAAAACATTGTCATTATGGTTCGGTCAATTTGGAAGCGTGCAAGTTTCCTTAAATAATGCAAATGTTGCTGACCCTTTTTGCACACCCTTTCACAGTTCTCTTCAAAGTTTAAATTACTGTCAATAATCGTCCCAAGATATTTGTAGGATTGTACACATTCAGTGATCTGGCCTTTTAGTGCAGTGACTTCGTGCCTGGGAGTTTTCCTCCTAAAGTCAATAATCATATCTTTAGTTTTTGTCGTATTCAGCTGCAGGTAGGAATCCTCACACCAGTGAACAAAATCATCAACTACTGGGCCGTGGCCACTCTCACCATCCTGGAGGAGACTGACACCAACTGAATCATCAGCATACTTTATAATGTGTCTGTTGTCATGTCTGCTCCGACACATGTTTGTGTACAGGATGAAGAGTAGTGGTGACAACACACACCCCTGCGGAGAGCCAGTAGAAGAACACTTTAGGTCAGACAGTGTACCATTGACCCTTACTCTCTGTGTCCTGTTGGTTAAAAAATCCAGAATCCAACCCACCAGATTATTACTCAAATCAAATTGTTGCAGGAGCCTTTCAACTAAAATATGAGGTTGGATTGTATTAAAGGCCGAAGAAAAGTCCACAAATAAAAGCCTGGCGTGTGTCCCATTAAAATCTAGATGTTCAAAAAGCATGTTAAACAGAGTGACAGTGGCGTCCTCCACTCCTCTGTGAGGCCTATAGGCAAACTGCAAAGGATCCAATGCATGCTCAGTCTGCTTTAGGACCTCAAATCTGACCAGTTTTTCAAAAATTTTCATTAAAATTGAAGTCAAAGCAACTGGTCTAAAATCATTTACCGTTTTAGGACAGCTGGATTTTGGAACGGGGACAACCACAGCATCTTTCCAGATCTTAGGCACATGTTGTGTCTCTAAGGACTTATTGAAAATGAAGTGAAATACAGGACTCAATTCATGTGCACAGGACTTTACCAAGTGCCCACATATATTATCAGGGCCCTGACTTTTGTTCACTTTTACAGCACAGAACGCCCTTTTAACATCCTGCACCTCAATATTAAAGTGCTGATTGTCTTTGAGTTTCTGTTTCAAATCTTGGGTTTCTGTGCTAAAATCAAAGGAGTCAAAACGACCATAAAAACAATTAAGAGCATTAGCCAGCTCTGTGTCTGAATTAAAACCATCTAAAAACACACGGTTACTGCTCTCTGTGCTCTGAAGGCCTGCAATAGTTTTCATACTGGCCCAGGCTGAACCAAGTTTCTTTGTTGCCATCTTGCTTTCCAATTCTGATTTATAATTCTGTTTTGATCTTAAAATTTCGGCCTTCAGCTCTTTTGTGGCAAACTGTAGCTCAGAAACAGACCCCTGTTTAAGGGCAAGTGCTTTCCTCTGTAAGCAGGATTTAACTGATTTTGTAACCCATGGCTTGTTGTTGGGATATATTTTGATACGTTTACGTGGAACGATCATATCTCTGCAGAAAGCCATGTATGAGCATGTCAAGTCCACTAAAGAGTCCAAATCATCTCCGCAGGACAGTGTGAACACCTCCCAGTCCGTACAGTTAAAGCATTCCTGGAGGCAGTGCACTGAATCCTCTGTCCACACATTTATGTCTCTGGTCTTCGCCTTGTCTCTTTGCTTTGAGGGGTCTTTGAGACTAGAAAAGCGCTATATAAGTACAGGCCCTTATCCTTTGTGCTTAAAGGTGCTCTTTGGCAGTCATCCTCTCCCATTGTTGATGTCAGTATAAAAGTTGCTGGCTGAGAAGTTGTACCAGGGGTAGGATCATAATGCGGGCTATTCTGGTGAACTGAAGGGTTAAAGTTTCAGTTAAGGATTCTACATTATATAATTTGGAAGTTTTTGCTTCATCGGTATCGCTCTTCACCCAATCACTCTATCATCATCACTTCATCACTCTTATCACTTGATATAAATCACTATCTAAAGAAATCTGTGTGTCTGTCACGATCATAGGATGGCCTATGATGTCTGCCTGATGTCCTATGATGATCCTATGATCTCAGGCATCATAGGACTTGCGATGCCATCAGAAAGATGTCTATATGACGTCATATAGACATAGCACTTCATAGGATGCCCTATGACGTCTGCATGATGTCTTTATGATGTCATATAGACCATCCGTCAGAAAGATATGTTTATATGACATCATATAGACATAGTACTTCATAGGACGCCCTATGATGTCTGCATGATGTCTTTATGGTGCCATATAGACCAGCACTCATGATGCCTACACTAATGTGTCTTTATGATGTCATATGGCTCAAAATTGGCAAGGTGAATAAGTCACAGGGCCAGTCTTTACAGCGCGTTAGGGTTTTCAGCACAATACATTTCTTCAGCCATGGCCAGTTCTACGTTGCCACGAGCACAGTTGCCAAATCAAGCGGTCTTCATATTCTTGCTCAAGATGAAGAAACTAAGCAAAAGCATCACTTTCTGAGCAATGTGTTTTTTAAAGAGGTGCTGACACGGTAAAAATGTGTAACCTTGAAGAATGCCGGTCTACACTACAAATGTGTAAAATGCCAAGCAAAGCACTGATTTTCTCTGGGTGCTCCAGTTTCTTGGTTTCTACGGACATGCACGGGCCTTCCTGAACAGGGTCGAAAGCCACTTTTTGCTCAGATCTATTTTCATGATCCTGTCCATGAACTGGAATTATGACACACCTATCCCTCTTGGTTTCTACAGGCATGCACGGGCCTTCCTGAACAGGGTCAAAAGCCTCTTTTTGCTCAGATCTATTTTCATGATCCTGTCCATGAACTGGAATTATGATGCACCTATCCCTCAACCAGTGGTCTGAACGAAGAAGAAGAAGACGACCCACTAGATGGAGAGCAATAATAGAATGAGGAAAACTGCTGCATGTCAGAAAAGATGCCATGAAGATGAAACACCTCAGGTTCCAGCAGTACGCCGCAGTCATGACTGTGAACAACACAGCCTTCTGAGACAGGAGGAGACCCTTCAGCAACGGGCATGCAGAAATACTTGCTTATACTTGGTTTCTATGGGTATGGACGAGTATGCACGGGTACGCAGACCGTCCAGTTAAATATGTGCACGTGTTGTTCCATTCCCCAAAGCAACAGTAAAGCTGAGTAGTACATGTAAAAAAGAGGAATATAATTAGGGCTGTGTGATATAACCAAAATTTCATATCACAATAGAACTAATCTTATATTCCGATAACGATATCACAATATACATTTCCTGTAAATTCTATAGTTTGTCATCATCATAGCAGTCTGTCGGGGGCGACAATGACTGTTTCATTTAGGTCTGATCAGATTCCTCCACGCAGCTTTGTCCTTCGCCTTCCACTGCCAGTAACTCCTGACCTTATTAACCCGGGCGACGTCCGAGCCGGTATGAGTTGCCTTCTGACTGACCATTTCATGAAACTGCTTGCAAAGTATTTGAGTGCGGCTAGCTTTTGCTGGACTAGCGGCACATTCTTGGCAGATGGAGGTATTATCGGTGCCAAGGACAGGCCAAGTCAAACTGACTCCAGTATCTGTTGCAGTGACTGACCTGATGATAGGTTTGTTTATCTCTGCTCTTTGTGTAGTGCATGTCACGATGCACTGACTGGCAAAAGTCCACCACAGACCTTCTGACAGATGTGCTTCTCTGCCAGGATGTCCAGTCTCATCCTGTGTAACTGGGAGTGGTCCACCACAGACTAGTGACAGATATTGTTTTTAGTTCTGCCAGGATGCCCAGTTTCACCCTCCACGCCCTCGGAAGGGCAGGGTTGCCGGTTGAGTTGCCGATAGCCCGACCCATGAGACAGGTAGTACCGGTTTTCATGGTTATCTGGTAGCAAGCAAACCAATGCCTGACCTGACATATATAGTTTATATATACGAGCCCTTCTCATGATTCTTAGTGCCTCTCCATCTCCATCTTCTTTTTTCTTCTTCTTTTAGATTTGATTGGCGATTAGCAGCCAGCTTAAAGGTGCATTGCTGCCACGTACTTCACTCTATATCATCACTCTATCTGGTCAGGAGCTGTTGTCCTATCATCATTGCTGTGTCCAATCGAACCTCAACTCTTATCTTCAGACATCACTCTTCTTCGTCTCCCCGTAGTTAACTCTATATCATCACTTCACTTTATATCATCACTCTACACATCTTGGCCATGCGACACATTTGTCTATGTGCCATCATATAGACATCATATCTTTATGATGGCATCGCAAGTCCTATGATGCCTGAGATCATAGGACGTCCTATGATGTTCAGGCAGCGAATGGTCTATATGACATCATAAAGACATGTCTATGTGCCGTCATATAGACATATTTTTATGACGGCATCGAGAGTCCTATGATGCCTTTGAGATCATAGGACGTCCTATGATGTTCAGGCAGAGAATGGTCTATAACATCATAAAGACACATTTGTCTATGTGCCATCATATAGACATCATATCTTTATGATGGCATCGTGAGTCCTATGATGCCTGAGATCATAGGATGCCCTATGATGTTCAGACAGAGATCATAGGCCGTCCTATGATGTCCTATAAACGTGACAAGACACACACACAGATTTTTTGCTTTAGTAGAGTGATGGTGTCGACATCATGTAGAGATCATAGGAGCATCATAAGCGATCCTATGATCTTTTACTGAGTCCTATGGTCATGACACACACAGACATACAGAGATTTTTTTGAATTGTATATGAGAGTGACGTAAATGTTTGTAAATAAATCATAAGCCTTGTCACCATGGTTACTGTTGCTTTGGAATAGTAAATATTTCATTTCAATTCTTAAGAGTGCCTTTGTGACATCAGTGAGAGCATCACAGAGGCTCCTCTGATCTGACAAATTTAGTTTCAGAGCAGTTGGTGGCATTTGGACACAGAGTGGTGATGGTTGTTTACACACCGTAGAGTGATGAGAGTGAAGTACGTAGCAGTAATGGACCTGTAAGCTGGTTGCCAACCACCAATCAAATCTGAAAGAAGAAGAGGGGCAGTAGGACACTTTGAAGCAAACTTGAATACCACACCTCACCTTACAACCAATTACAAGGTAAAAATGTTTTTTCTCTTTTGTCGTATATATGAGATTTGTCTTGAGAACTCAGTCCACACTGACTGTCTCTATACATTTCAGCTCGTCAAGGTTCATTTTTGAATAACTTATTGCTTGTTTAAAACAGAAGTGATGTAAAGGAAGCAAGAGGTCTAAGCTCCCATTTGCCAAGATGCCTTCTCTTGACAGTGAGAACGTGTAATTCGGAAGCAAGCATTTTCGTTTTACACTTACTAGTACATACCCGTGCATACCCGTCCATGCCCATAGAAACCAAGTATAAGCAAGTATTTCTGCATGCCTGTTGCTGAAGGGTCTCCTCCTGTCTCAAGACGGCTGTGGTGTTCAGTCATGCCTGCGGCGTATTGCTGGAACCTGAGGTGTTTCATGTTCACGGCACCTTCTTCTTCTTCTTTCAGATTTGATTGGCGGTTGGCAACCAGTTTACAGGTGCATGACCGCCACTGACTTGATTATTAACACTCTATATCTTTGTATAAGTTCTTATAAGGAGTTCTGAACAGCTCCTTATGTGTGAAAAAATTGTCCGTCCTTGGACTTTGTCCAGGAGTTGGGACTTCATCTCGGCAACGAGGTAACGATGTTCACGGCATCTTTTCTGACGTGACGTGCAGCAGTTCTCATTCTTCTTCTTCTTCTCTCGGTTACTGGCGGATATCAGAAACAACTGAAAGGTGCATACCCCCACCTACTGTCCCAAGAGTGTGTATCATTATGTCATTTGAGCCCGACCCCTGAATTCTATGACTTAATCCTGTGTTAATTTAAAAAAGAGAAAAGAGCCCTTCTCGTGATTCTTATTGCCTCTCCATCTCCATCTGTTCCCAGAATCCCAGTTAAATCCCCATTCCCTACCAGCCTCTCAAACTTCATTTTCCATTATCTCTTTCATTTCCATATTTGTGACAGTGTAATAAGATGTGCTCAATATTTTCTTTTACTCCACATTCTCTACATTTGTCACTTTCGCTTTTCCCCATGGTGAATAAAGTGCCATTTAAACCTGTTTGATCGAGTCTTGAGTCTTAGCATAATTATGTCTTCCCTCCTTTTGGTTGTGATGAAATTCTTTATTGCAGTAGATTTTTGTATTTTGTAATATGATCTACCTTTATGATCCTTAATCCCATCTTTTTTGCCATAGCTCAGTTCCTTTTTTCTTGATTACTGCCTTCCCTTCACTTTTTCCAAGAGACAATGGTATAGTTCTCTTTTCCAAGAGCACTTTTTGCTAATTTGTCTGCACAGTCATTCCCTTTCAACCCTTCATGTGCAGGAACACAACAAAACTGAATTTCTCCACCACCCCTCTGTATCCTAAATAAACTGATATATCTCAATCATCAAGTCTTTCCTTGTAGATTTTAGTGTCTGTATGGTTTTTAGCACTGCAAGTGAGTCCTATTGCCCTCCATCTGGTGGGTCTTCTTCTTCGTTAAGACCACTGGTTGAGTGGATAGGTGCGTCGTAATTCCAGTTCATGGGCAGGATCATAAAAATAGGTCTGAGCAAAAAGAGGCTTTTGACCCTGTTCAGGAAGGCCCATGCAGCGTCGGAAGTCTTGTGATGCCTGAGATCATAGGACGTTCTATGATGTTCAGGCAGAGATCATAGGCCGTCCTGTGATGTCCTATAAATGTGACAGACGCGCGTGCACACAGATTTCTTTAATAAAGAGATCATAGGAACATCATAGGTGATCCTGTGACCTTTTAGTGAGTCCTTTGGTCGTGACAGATTTCTTGAATTATATACTGTATATAGAGTGACATAAATGTTTGTAAAAAAAAAAAAAAAAAAAAATCATAAGCCTTGTCACCATGGTTACTGTTGCTTTGGAATAGTAAACATTTCAATTCTTAAGAGTGCCTTTGTGACATCATCAGTGAGAGCATCACAGAGGCTCCTCTGATCTGTCAAATTAAATTTGTGATGGGTAGATGAGGCGTCATGATGCGTTTCGACACATTTTGCCAAACTGTATTGATACTGTGTTCATATTGAATACTGACACCTGCTGGACCTTAAAAATCCCTACAGGCAACCTAGTTGACTCAACTGACACTGATTTGATGACCTAATATATACAATAATACTACTCAAAAAAATAAAAGGGAACACTGTCCCTCAATCAAACTGTCCACTTAGGAAGCAACACTGATTGACAATCAATTTCACATGCTGTTGTGTGATTTTGTTGTCAGCACATTCAACTATATAAAGAACAAAGTGTTTAATAAGAATATTTCATTCATTCAAATCTAGGATGTGTATATTTAGTGTTCCCTTTATTTTTCTGAGCAGTATATAATTTAAGTCATTGTATTTTATATTGTATTATTTCATATCTTCATTTTAATTTAAAATATTGATATATTTGGGTACAGTCAATAAATAATGTGAACATGCATCATAACGGGAAAATCTAAGTGAACATGTTGTGAATGAAGATGCTTGTGGACTGGGATTTTTTTTTTTTTTTTACAAATTTTGATTACAAAAAATAAGTTTTTCCAACGTTTTGAAATTCAGTCTGTTAAGCTTTTTTGACAACTTCTCCAGCTGTAGAAAACACCTGCTCACACGGCACAGATGAGGCTGGAGTGCAGAGAAATTGTAAGGAAAGCTGAAAGGGGTTTGGATAGATGGTCTTTTGGTTGTCCCAGTATCTCAGAGGATCCTGGGACCTGGCAATATTGCCCTCTGCCAGGTATCTCTGCACCTCCTGGATGGCATCAGCTGTGGCCCTTTTGGTCTGCCTGCCCACTTCGATGTCGAGATGTTGCCAAAGGTTATCTAAAAAAACAACAAATTGGTATTTTAGTACATGATTTCCAAACAACAAATAATGCTGAATAACATGGCTGAAGTGGGTGCAGACAGCTGTTGTGAAGACGGTCCCGTCTAAATTGAGACTATGTGCAATGCAAATTGAGTGCCGAATTTGGAGCTGTCTAGTGGATGCAATCATGTTTGGTGCTGCGTCGGTCACAAGACACTTTACTTTATTACCTCCGCCAAGGAGGTTATGTGATCATCGGCGTTGGTTTTTCCGTTTGTTTGTCTGTTTGTTTGTTAGCAAGATAACTCAAAAACTTAAGGATGGATTTTCATGAAATTTTCACAGATTGTCAGAAATGGGGTATCCTACAGATGATTACATTTTGGTGGTGATCCGGATCACCGTCCAGAAGAAAACCGCCATTACGGAAAATGCCATTTTCGTGAATAACTACTGAACCACTAATCCTATCATTGTCATTCCAATTGCTAGTCATATGTTTTCATGGTCAAGGAATCTGAAAACGTACACACAAACACTGTATGGGGGGGAACTGTGGCGCTTGGCGGAGGTCTGCGCTCTCCGAGTGCTTCTCTAGTTGGTTATGGCCCAGTCCTCCATCATGCCCCTTTTGACTTGGGCCAAATTGTCAGCAGTGTGACTTTGTGGAAAGTATTGCACTCCCAACACAGATGTACACAACTGCAGATTCTCATTAATGTAGTGACAGGTAAGAGCCAAGTACGTCTCCATGTTCACGGATGTCCACATGTCAGCTGTTATATTCACTGCCACAGCTTGCTGTACTTCCTTTTTCACTCGTTCCCGTTCCTCTTCGTACTTTTTGGCCACCATTTGTTTGATGGTCTGAAAATTACACCAAGTCAAACCAAAAGCAAATCCATATATTTAAATTAAAGATTAAATAAATTGGATATATCAACTACAACTTTAGAAAATTTCCACACAAACCTTTCTGGTTGGCAAAACATAAGAGGGCTGAAGGACCTGAACCAGTTCCCTGAACCCTTCACTCTCCACAATGCTGAGGGGCTGGTAGTCCTTCACGATGAAATTCAGCAGAGCCTCATCCAGGATCTGCTTCCTGGAAGCTTGATGGTTAAAAATGAAGTAAAGAATAAATTAATAGAAATTAATTATCACTAAAGCAAAAAAAACAAAAAAACACCACCCCTAAAAAAAAAAAAAAAAAAAAGTGCTGCTGTCGTTATCTTTTTGCTTGTACTCCACTAGTTAAATCCAAGATCAGCAAAAATGAAACGGCATTCTTTTTCAGCTTTTATTTAAGAGGGGAAAAAAAATTATCTCGGAAACAGCGTCAGTTAAAACACGCAGCCCTCCTTCACCCTGCCTTCACCAATAAAGCAACTGTGAGTAATTTGTAGAATGGCTGTATACCTGAGTCTATCCTGGTTGTATCTGGGACTTCACTGTCATGCCTGCTGGCCCTATAAGGCCTCAGCACTGAGGAGGTGCTTTTGTTTAAATATGAAAGTTCGGTCGAACAAATGCGACATTTAACCTGCAGAAAATAATATGAATAGTAAACTAAGAGTCACTTTGAAATGAATTGGAATTCAGATAGATCAAGTGGAAACTCAGAGGAACAGGATGAAACAACAAGGAAATTAAAACAAATACCTTATTTTCCGATATGAGATCAAAATGGTCCTACACGGCGGAAACCTTTCTTTTAGCTTGAGGCTGCTCATGCTCCATAATTCTTGAGGAATTTGCCGATGAACCGTCCGCAACACATCAGAGATTCTTTGGGCAGACGCATCCCATTGACAGATGCGCTTCCTTATAAACGCTGGCGCGTCAGTGTTTCGTCACGTGACGAAGATACAGTAGATACAGAAGATACAGTACCTGTATCGTGACCGATACAGGTACTGTATCGGTCACGTGACTTTCTTAAAGCGATACGCACACCGACACGGGGTTTTGCTCTATGAGCTTGATGCATGCGCCGACGCATCGGTGTTGCCGCACCCATCACTAGTAGGACACGAAGTGATGATGGTTGTTTACACACCACAGAGTGATGATATAGAGTGAAGTACGTGGCAGTAATGGACCTGTAAGCTGGTTGACAAACCACCAATCAAATCTAAAAGAACAGGGCAGTAGAACACTTTTAAGCAAACTTGCTGAATACCACACCTCACCTTAAAACCAATTACAAGGTAAAAATGTTTTTTCTCTTTTGTTGTATATGAGATTTGTCTTGAACTCAGTCCACACTGACTGTCTCTGTACATTTCAGCTCGTCAGGGTTCATTTTTGAATAGCTTACTGCTTGTTTAAAACAGAAGTGATGTAAAGGAAGCAAGTGGTCTAAGCTTCCATTTGCCAAGATGCCTTCTCTGACAGTGAGAAGGTGTAGTTTGTAAGCAAGCATTTTTGTTTTACACTTACTAGTACATACCCGTGCATACCCATCCATGTCCGTAGAAACCAAGTATAAGCAAGTATTATTCATGCCTGTTGCTGAAGGGTCTCCTCCTGTCTCAGATGGCTGTGTTATTCACAGTCATGCCTGCGGCGTACTGGAACTGGAGGTGTTTCATGTTCATGGCATCTTTTCTGATGTGCAACAGTTCTCCTCATTCTATTGCTCTCCATCTGGTGGGTCGTCTTCTTCGTTCAGACCACTGGTTGAGGGGATAGGTGTGTCGTAATTCTAGTTCATGGGCAGGATCATGAAAATAGAGCTGAGCAAAAAGAGGCTTTCGACCCTGTTCGGGAAGGCCCGTGCATGCCTGTAGAAGCCAAGAAACCGGAGCACCTGGAGCAAATCAGCGCTTTGCTTGGCATTTTACACATTTGTATTGTAGACTGGCATTCTTCAAGGTTACACATTTTTACTGTGTCAGCACCTCTTTAAAAACCACATTGCTGAGAAAGCGACGCTTTTTCTTAGTTTCTTCATCTTGAACAACAATGTGAAGACCGCTTGATTTGGCAACTGTGCTCGTGGCAACGTAGAATTGGCCATGGCTGCAGAAATCTGTTGTGCAGAAAACACAAACGCGCAGTAAAGACTGGCCCTGTGACTTATTTTCTTTGCCAATTTTGAGCCATATGACATCATAAAGACACATTAGTCTAGGAATCGTGGTGGTCTATATGACATCATAAAGACACATTTGTCTATGTGCTGTCATATAGACATCATATCTTTATGAAGGCATCGCAAGTCCTATGATGCCTGAGTTCATAGGACATCCTATGATGTCTTATAAACGTGACAGAGACACAGAATAATAATAAATAATAATGGTGATGATAACAGTAATAACAGTAATAGTAACTGTGATAATAGTAATAGTGATGATAGTGCTTTAATAGTGATGATAACCAATGAAGAGGACCATCTCTTTTTGTACATTTTAAATTACATAATGAAAAATCAATTATACAAATTCATCTATTATTTTATGCATTTTTCCCTCTTAATTTTGAAGTGTTGTTATGAAATTGTTATTTAATGTGCATTTTTGAGAGGACTTCAATGTTATTCATTATCACTACTTGTCTAATTAAAAATTATTAGACATCAAGTTACATTAAGAGCCAATTTGTTCCTCAGACACGTTTTAATTTATTTATTTGGCGTGTATGCGGCCAAATAAATAAATGAGCTTTCTCCGTAGGATTGCTGGACTCACCCTCAGAGATAGGGTGAGGAGCTCAGTCATCCGGGAGAGGCTCAGAGTAGAACCGCTGCTCCTCCACATTGAAAGGAGTCAGTTGAGGTGGTATGGGCATCTGATTAGGATGCCTCCTGGACGCCTCCCACTTGAGGTGTTTCAGGCACGTCCCACTGGGAGGAGACCCCGGGGCAGACCCAGGACTCGGTGGAGAGACTATGTCTCCCAGCTAGTCTGGGAACGCCTTGGTATCCCCTCTGAAGAGCTGGAGCAGGTGGCTGGGGAGAGGGAAGTCTGGGCTTCTCTGCTTGAACTGCTGCCTCCGCGACCCGGACCTCCGGAAAAGCGGTAGAAGATGGATGGATGGATGGATGGTATGCGGCCACTGGTTCACACACTTTTGTTGCTTTAGTAATATTTTTTTCAGACAAAATTAAGACTTGGCAGTGATTTTAAACCAGAACGATGGTCTGATACACTGTAATGTTTCCCATTAGCGACAAGTTAGCATCGTCATATAGCATTTGCCTTTTTATAAATTAGAGCAGGGGTGTCCAATGATGTGCCATGGAGGGCCAAGACCCTGCAGGCTTTACCTCCAACCATTGTTTTCAACAGCAAATTGCTGATTAGTGAAAACACCTGCTGACGAAACTTGGTAGAAGAGAAAACCTGCAGGGTCTTGGCCCTCCATGGCACATCATTGGACACCCCTGAATTAGACAGGGATGATGTTAATGTTACTTGGCCCCAATTAAAACGAGGTCAGAGGAATATCCTCTCTGATGCAGCACAGTGGGGAACGGTCCCACATCCCTGGCACAGAAGTAGCGGCTCCACAGAAGTGGTGGCAAAACATTAGTAAGTAAAGTTTATTTTCAAGCGCATTTCACAGACATAGTCACACAGCATAAATAGAATATAAAACAACTTGATAGATAACCATTAAAAAAGAAAAAAAAATAAAGACAAGATTAAAAGATTTAAAAAATATCAGACATACCATTAAAAAGCAATTGAATTGAAATTCAATGGAAAGCCTCGTTAAGAGTTTTCAGCTGCTTTTTAAAGAGTCCACAGAGTCAGCTAAACGTAGCTGGAGTGGGAGATTCCACAGCCTCTGAGCTACAGATTGAAAGTCTCTGTCTCCCCTGGTCTTGAGCCTCGAACAAGGAACAACTAACAAGTCCTGGGCTTCAGATCTCATAGAGTGCGAGCAGGAGTATGTTTGAGAAGTATGGTGGCTTGCAGTCAGCTGCTGTGGCGCACTGCGGGGGAGAGGCGGGGCTGCCAGTGACAAGTAGAAACGGGTATGTGTTTTTTAAATCCCGATATAAACGATAGTTTTATATGAAACGGTAGACGTTTTTTGTTGCGTCACTGATGTATATCGTCATATTGCACAGCCCTAAATAGAATTAGTCAGATCACATTATTTCCTGTTTAAAAGATTCATAACTAGGAATAATTTCATAACAAAGGTTCTACTTCGTATTGGCTTTGCTCTTTAAGCTATCACTATTGGGTTTATCCCTCATGTGCACACACAGCACTGAAGACTTTTCGTCCATGCCCACCTAGTGGTGGGCCTCACTCCTGTCAGCACTGACACTATAAATAACGGCCAGACCGGAGTAAGGGTTCCTCCTCAGTCATTGAGCAGCACGGACTATTTCCATGAAGAAGAACAGCAACGATGCAGCATTCCAAGGCCTCAACAATCCGATTGCCTCTGCCCAGCCTGCAGTACAGGATATATCATGAATTTTGACCGTCATCCCTGCTGCGAAGCCTGTCTTGGTTCAGACCATGCTACCCTTGTCATCACTCTGCAGGCAAACTGCCACCACTGTGCTAGCTTGATGGAGCCAGAGAGACGACGCCCTGCTGCAGCAGCGATGATCGTTGATAGGGACGAGGATCGACCTATTCAGTTGAAGAGGTGTTGGATTTCTTGGACACTGCTGTGGAGGACGCTTTGGAACCTGGACTCAAATCCCCTGACTCTGCCATCTCCATCACCAACCCTGTGGGCCCTCCCCTTTCCCCTCTGGGAAACCTGGATTTTTCTCCTCCACCTGTTTCCAGCCAGCCATCACCTTTTGAAGCACATATCTCCGATCTACTCAACATCATCAAACGGGCTGAGGAGAGAAAAAGGGTTCAGTTGCCCACTGACAAACCTGCCCCTGTCCATCAAGTCTTCATGGGGGACGTATAACACGGCCAGCCGTCGAGCAGACGCCAGCCCCTGTGGCCAGAATTCCCACCCATTACTGCTTTTCTCACAGAGGCAGCAGAAGATCCCTCCAAGCTGAAGGCTCCTGTCTCACGATTTGTGCCTCTCACACGGGTGAAGGGGGCCACGGATGTCAGTAAGGCTGTGAATCTTTAGAAGTGACTCAATTCAATTGTGAATTTAGGGGTCATGATTCGATTCAGAATCAATTTTCGATTCAAAACCATTTTTGATTCACATTTGGCTTTCAGTTCAGTACAAAAACCCACTGATCTCAGGAAAAAAAAAAGTCAACTGCATTGCAAAAACTGCTGAGGTAAGCTTGAAAGGAGAGTACAATGTGATGTTTTGGGGGGTTATATCTTTAAAAAAATTACATCAGCTGATTTGCAATAAAATGAAAAAGTAGGCTTAGGTTAGTAACTTTTTTATTTCTTGAAAACTTGAGTTTCAAAAATGAAATTGTACACAAGTGAAATTTTGAAAATTTTCCTTTTCAGCATATCGCAGTTCCTAACAGCTTTCACACAGTGTGTAGGTTGGCCGTCCTGCAGCATTCTAGAAATATAGGCTATTCATTAACATACAAAAGTAAATTCTATCACAAATACTTTATTTATTTATTTTATTTAATATGGACATAACAAATTACATTAGTACAATCACAAGGAGAGACCAGATGTTTTGCATAGGTGTATATAGCACAAGTGCTAATTCTCAACACCAGTCCATAGGTGGCTTATATAGGTCATAAATTAGGCTGTACAAACAAAATTTACAAGTTAATTAAAATTACAAATGCATTACAAATTATAAATAGAGCAAGAGCCACCACTACCGGAGTGGTGGCTCAGTTGGTAGAGCATCCGCCCCACACCCGGGAGGCAGGGGTTCAAATCCCGTCCGGGTCATGCCGAAGACCATATAAAAAGTGGAACTTCCTGCCATCCAGCTTGGTGCTCAGCAATAAAATGGAATGGAGGAGGGAACTCTGTGGCGGCGCCTTGCATGGCAGCGGCCCTCTGATTCTGCACTTGGGGTGTGTGTGATTAACACAGTAGATGGGTAAAACACAATCTCGTTCTGCTGTACATGATTGGTTGTATGGCTGAATGACAATAAGGGTGATTTATTTTATTTTTTTTATTATTATTTTTTTTTTATTTAAGAGATCCATGATCACAACAAACACAATTCAGACTAGACATGCACACATTGCTGGTGGGATTTTAGCCAATCTTTAACACCTCTGTTGAAGAGGTTGGCATTTGTCTCCAATTTTAAGTGAGTTGGCAGAGAGTTCCATAAGTTTGCCCCTTTTATGGAGAAAGCAGACTGACCAAATGAAGTTCTAGACATAGTGACAATGCAGTCACCGTTGATGGAAGCTCGTGTGCATGCTCTGCTAGAGCTCGAGCGTCTAGCCACCAAACCAGAGAAAGGAGGTGAAACAAGATTGTACAGACCTTTAAAAACCAGTCTGATATTACAGAAGATAATAAAATTTTCTAAAGTAAGAAGATTATGCTTGGCTAAAATACCACAGTGATGCCACCGCATTGGTTTGCGGTCCAAGATTTTTATAGCCTGTTTATATATTGCAGCTATGGGTTTTAGTGTAGTTTGAGATGTTTGTGACCAAGATGTGATACAGTATGACAGATGTGAAAGAATCATGCATGCATATATATATGAGCAGTTCTGAATGACAAATCCCTTCTAATGAGACGGAAGCAATTTAAATTGGGTTTGACCTTCTTACAAATGTAATGCACCTGCTTGTCGAATCGCAGGTTCCTGTCTAGAATGATTCCTAAATACTTGACCTCATTCACTTCAGTAAGCACCTCATTTCCAATTTTAACGTCAAAAACATCATTCATGGGCCTGTTTCTAATAGAGATACACATAGCAACAGTTTTTTTTGACATTCAAGGTTAAATGCGACAACACAAGCCATTTAGAGATGTTCTGTAAAACCTGGGTCAGGTGCTCAGCTGCCATGCTAGCCATTTTGGCAGACAGATTACGGTGTCAATCAGCATACATCTGGCAGTTGGCGCCTGAGCAACTATCGGGCAAGTCGTTGATGTATATTGTGAACAACAATGGCCCTAGTATAGATCCTTGTGGTACTCCCATGTTATTTGTGAGCAGCCCAGATTTCTCCCCATTGACCTTGACACATTGTTCTCTCCCCTCCAGGTATGACCTAAACCACTGTATTGCCTCAGTTGAAATCTTGAGGTCTTTTAACTTCGACAATAGGACAGTGTGGTTTACCGTGTCAAAGGCCTTTTTTAGATCCAGAAACACGGTCCCCACAACATGCCCCTTAACCAATACAGCCTTGACCTTCTCAATAAAATAACAGTTAGCTGTTTCTGTGGAATACTTAGGTCTAAACCCAAATTGCTGTGAATAAAGTAATTGGTTGGATTCTAAATGTTCTATCAACTGATCAGCAACAATCTTCTCAAATTTTTGAGACTACGGGTAATATGGCAATTGGCCTGTAGTTTGCTTGCTAAGTCCTTGTGTCCCGACTTATAGACCGGGGTAATTACTGCTGTCTTCCAATTCTCTGGAAAGGTATTTGTCCTTATTGACAAGTTAACTAAATGAGTAATAGGCCAACAGACTATTCTGGTGTTTCTTTGAACATGTTCACTTTGAACATCCGTTTAAATAGTAGTGCTACCTGACTGTATGCAGTCAGTGTACAGTTACCTATACAGTAACTTGATGCAATGAACAAATTCAATAAGAACTGAATGCAGTTGATGCGCAAGATAAGTAGCATTAAAGTTATAAAACAAAATAAAGTGCTGGTACAAATTTTCATGATTTTTTTTTTTTTTTTTTTTCCCTTTCAGAATTTGCTGGGAGTTTGTTAAAAGTGGTGCAGTGTGCGTTGTTCAGCAGGAGGACTTACGTTTTCCACTTCTTTCAACGCTGGGTGATTATCTGGTGATGGTCCTTTGCCTGGTGAAGCTTCTCCAGTAAAAGGTAAATGCAATAATTTAAAACAAACAAAAATAAACTTTCATTCAGTGTTAATTTCGTCAACTAAAACTGTTTTTCTTTTTACCAACATTAAAGCTAGAAATTAAACTAAAATTACCCTTTATGCATTTTACCTTTGACACCCAATTTTGAGTCCAGATTTATTGTGATGATTTTATTTTTATATTTTTATTTTAGTCTGTTCATTGTCAGTAGTTTTTGTCTACTTTTAGTCAGTAACAAGATTTGGTTTTTATTCAGTGAAAAGAACACTGCTTCCATAGCTTTCAAAAAATGTTAGAAAAAAAACCCTCAACTGAGGCTGTCAGGATTGCTGGGCAACGGGATAGCATGTTGTCATGCAAACAAACGTCATCCAAAGACTTGACCATAAACTTTTTTTTTTTAATCATCTGTGAACTAAACTCTTTTTTTAGATTCTTTTACATTCGTCCTTCGAAATGTGTGGCCACCGTCGGCCCGTCTACAAGGCTACAACACCTGAATTTGTGTATGATCAGCCCAGTGCTGGCTCAGCCACATTTGCATGGTCAGCTACGGCCAGCCATTTTGTGGAGTGACATAACATGGGGGCGTAACTTGCTGAGGGAGCGTAACTAATTGAAGGGGTGCGGACGGAGTCTGCGAGTTGCAGACGGACCTGTCTCGAATTTCTTGCTGCCCCATTTTTACTTTATTCCAACTGTTTTATCTAGCTGCTAGCTTAGTAAGCTACTCTGCGTGGTTCTCCTGCATCTGCAGCATCAGTGTGTAAATTGTGTGTCAGGAAGCAGCAATATGTGTCACGTGACAGGACCCTGGCACCATCACACACAAAAAAAATTGATAATAATAAAAAATCGATTAAAATGAGAATGTAGATTGTTATGTGAATTGATTCCCCCCCCCAAACACCCCTAGATATCAGGCATCTGCCTGTACCACCACTAGAACCCAGTTTGGCGGCCCTTCTACTTCCTAAAGCTACCTTTTTTGGCAGGCGTCAGCCAGTCCCTCCCTCCACAACTGGTCAGAACGCCACACGATTCACTGATCGTATTCACCAGTGTGCAACTCGGGCGGCAGCGGTGGCAGCCAACCCCGCCCTTTTGGCTGCTTCAATTTCTGCTCTTGCAGCGCAGCCTGATGCACGCCCACCTGAAATGGTGGAGAAAATGGTCAAAGCGGCTTCGACTATCATGCCTCTGCAGTCTGCAGCTGTGGTGGCAATGTCCCACATCAAGGCATGGGCTACCATGCTGCAGAGAAACATGTGGCTTCACCTCTCCCTGCTCTCTGAGCAAGTGGAAATAAAAACTTTTGGTTGGTCCCGTCAGTCTCGACGGTCTCTTTGGGCCCGCCTTCCAGAACGCTCTGACTCATCTGCAGGAGGCATCGGAGGAAGCAGAGAAGGTGAGGAAATACCAAATCAAATCAAAATCAAATCAACCTTTATTGTCATATTGCTGTACATACAACTGTAGTGCAAGCAAGATGAAATGGTGTTTCTCTTGGCATCCATATAAGTGTAAAAAAACCCCCAACTAAAAACCATGATTTAAGACACTCACACATACCCTCACCCCCCACCCCAACACAGCCATTCACACTTCCCTGAGACATACTTGAAAACTAACCAGAACTATAATATATAAATAATACACAGTACATAATTTCCATAAGGTGCAGTAGTATGTATGAGAGATTCTGGATCAGCTGTTCAGCATCCTAACAGCTTGTGGAAGGAAGCTGTTAATCAGTCTGGTGGTTCTGCCTCTGATGCTCCAGAATCGTTTACCAGATGGCAGAAGTTCAAAGTGTTTATGCAGAGGGTGAGAACGGTCCTTGACAATGTTCATTGCCCTGCTCCTACAACGGTTCTGAAAAAGTTCATGGACAGAGGGGAGGGAGACTCCAATTACCCTCTCAGCTCCCTTAACTATCCTCTGCGGGGCTTTTTTGTCTGACATACTGCAGCTGGAGTACCATGTTGCAATGCAGTACGTCAGAACACTCTCCACCACTCCTCTGTAGAAGGTCCTGAGGATGCAGATGGGGAGAGAGGCCTGTTTGAGTTTCCTCGAGAAGTGCAGACTCTGCTGGGCCCGCTTCCTGATCCCCAAGGAATTCTTGCTCCAGGTCAGGTCCTGCGATATCTGCACTCCAAGGAACTTGATGTTCTCCACTCTCTCCACTAAATTGCCGCCGATGCTGAGAGGGACGTGTTCAGGCTGTGACCGCCGGAAGTCGATAATCATCTCCTTCGTTTTGTCCACGTTGAGCACCAGATTGTTCTCCCTGCACCAGCCCTCCAGGTCTCTCACTTCTTCCCTGTACATTGATTCCTCATCCCTCTGAATAAGTCCCACCACCGTGGTGTCGTCTGCAAACTTAATAATCTGGTTCCCCTCATGTCTGGATACACAGTCATGTGTTAGAAGTGTAAACAACAGTGGACTGAGTACGCAGCCTTGAGGGGATCCGGTGCTCAGTGTGATAAGAGTTGGAGATGTTGTTTCCAACCTGGACAGAGTGAGGTCTCTCAGTCAGGAAATGCAGGATCCAGAGACATGTGGCGGTGTTCAGACCAAAGAGGAGTAATTTCTCCATCGGTCTCTGGGGAATAATGGTGTTGAATGCTGAACTGAAATCAGTGTACAGGAGTCTGGTGTAGGTGCCTTTCTGATCCAGGTGGGTGATGACAGAAGGCAGGGTGGTGACTATAGCATCCTCCGTGAAACGGTTTGAACGATATGCAAACTGGAGCGGGTCATGTGATGCAGGGAGACAGGCTGTGATGTGTGGTTTGACAAGCCATTCAAAACACTTCATCACAATTGGTGTCAGTGCAACAGGACGATAGTCATTCAGACAGGACACAACTGGTTTCTTTGCCACCGGTACTATGGTAGAGGTCTTAAAGTATCTGGGAACGATGGCCTGACTCAGGGAGATGTTATAAATGTCAGTCAGGACATCCGCCAACTCACTCACGCAGTCTCGGAGCACACGTCCCGGGATGTTGTCGGACCTGCAGCTTTACGTGGGTTGACCCTGGTTAGGGTCCTCTGTGTGTCCGCTGTATTGGTGGTGATAGCTGGCCCAACCGATGGTGGAGATGGGCCAGCCCTCCCTCTGATTGTCGGGTTTGATGCTTCAAAACGTGCAAAGAAGTTGTTGAGCCTGTCTGGAAGCGAAGCGTCGTCATCATCGACCCCCTGCCTAGACTTATAATCTGTCAGTGTCTGAACTCCCTGCCACATCCGCTTGGTGTTCCTAGCGTCACAGAGATGTCCCTGGATTTTCTCCGCATAGGCACGCTTCGCCGTCTTAATTCCCTTTGAGAGCGCAGACCTGGCTGAGCGGAGGGCGATCCTGTCCTTCGCTCTGAAGGCTGCATCTCTGGCTGTGAGCAGCGAGCGCACCTCTGCAGTCATCCAGGGCTTATGGTTGCCCTGTGCAGTGATGGTCTTCACTATAGTGACATCCTCTGTGCACTTTGCTATGTAGCTGGTGGCCATTTCAGCATACTCCTCCACATCTGTCTTGTCTTCCTGGGAGGCTGCTATTTTGAAGACCTCCCAGTCTGTGTGCAGAAAACAGTCTTTCAGTGCTGAGGTTGCACTCTCTGGCCAAATTCTGATTTTTTTCACTACTGGCCTGCTGCGCTTCAGTAAAGGTTTGTAGGCAGGCACCAGCATCACGGATATGTGGTCAGAAAGGCCGAGGTGGGGGCGAGGTGTTGCCTTATAAGCATCTGTGTTTGTGTGTACACCAAATCCAACATATTCTCTCCTCTGGTCTTAAAGTCTACACATTGTTTAAAGTTGGGGAGCACAGTCTTTAAACTGGTGTGGTTAAAATCCCCCGCCACCACCACAAAACTGTCCGGGTGTGAAGTTTGGATTTCACTAATAGCATCGTGCAGCTCTCCGAGTGCCTCAAAATGGCCGACAATTTACAATAAGGAACTCCGCCAACGGAGAGCAGTGTTTAGATACTAATGTGGCGTTAATGCACCAGTTCTTGTTAACATAGATGCATAGCCCCCCCCCCCACCCCCGCCCCCATGGCTCTTACCGGAGCTCGTAGTTTCTCCGTGAACGCAAGCACACAGCAGTCCCTCCACTCTCTCCGGGTTTCTCTCAGCAGACGTAGCTCATCCAGCTTGTTGTCGAGGGAGCAGACATTAGAGAGAAGGAGCGACGGTACTGCTGGTCTGGAGGGATTAGCCTTTAGCCTAGCATGAATCCCGGCCCTTTTTCCTCGCTTTTGCTTGCGTTCGCTCCGCTTACGCCTCCTCCTTTCCCGGGTAGCCTCCAGCGGAAACTCCGGACAGAATTCCATGCTGGCGTAGAATCAGGGATGGCAACAGGAAATTCTGATTTCAGCTGAAATCTAATTTGGTCAATTGACTTATGGGGGGGCCAGGGCCCCCTGAAGCTGGGAGGTTTTCAGTAAAACAGAAGTAATTTAGACTGAAAAAAATGATTTAAAAAAAATGAAATACTAGACTTAGATAAATCATTAAATTTAATGAAAAGTTAACTTACTTTTTCTTCAATGTTGTCTCACTGTCTTTAGTCCAACATATTTAACAGTTCTTTAAGAGTTTATTACACTATTTACACTGGTCACCAAGTCACTTCTAATGTAAAACTTTCTTCCTTTTGGCAGCAAGCAGTGTCAGTCTCTGAACTTTGAACTTCATCTCCTTTTCTGGTTTCTTCAGAAATTGTCCGAGTGTTTCTGTTACCTCGTTAAACTTTGAGCCAATTTTCACCTTTACCATCACTTTTCTTTCAAGCCAATTCCATCGGAACTTATTTTTGACACTTTTGTCTATTTCTAGCACTGATGACTCCTGATCCTTCGATAAAAATCTCATAATTCCGCTGAAAACAATACCGAAAGCTCAGAATTCCAACACGAGCCAGGGATGTGATTTGGGGTTGGGGAAATTATCTGAAAATTCAGCAAGGGGGTCTGGGGGACACAGTCTCCCAGCGGGGTCCGGGGCAGAGCCCTGGGGGGGCGAAGGGGGGCAAAGCCCCCCGAAGCTCCTGGGTTTTTATGATTTTTAAGTACCAGAACTGTGCTTAAATGACATAAAACAAACAGCTGAATGCCACTTATTACTGTATAATATTGACTTATGTTCCAAGAAGATAGCATTTCTAAAATATTCCAACAAGCATTATCCATCACATGCTTTAACACTTGATCAAATCAAAATCAGTTAATTTTATCTATTCCATAATAGAAATAAAATTCCAACATACCATTACTTTTTATAATTTCAGCATTCATTTCAGATCACCAGTTTCAATCTCCATTGAGACTTGAGCAGTTCATTTTGCACAATCACTGATGTAGCCAAGTCTTAGAAATATTCAAAAGTTATGAGTCAATGTCCACTGTGCACTGTCAATTTCAAACTGTTTGGAATCATAAAAGGGGATGGTTAACTTTTATTACCGTTTCCTCCCCCGCGCAGCCCAGCTCATACAGCCGTTGTACGCCGCCAGTAACCGAGAGTTAATGGCTCTCCACCTGGCCATACGCCACTTCCAGTCCTGCCTGAAAGGGCGCAGCTTCACTGCGTTTGTGGACCACAAGCCGCTAACGTACTTAACGTACTTTTACCTTCCTGGAAGATAAAATAAAGCGGAATTCGGTAAATTAGCAGAAAATCACATCCCTGAGAACATGCCGCCATGAATTTTTGAAAAAGCATACAACGAGCCATTTGATTGGTCCAGTCGTTTGCAACTATCTAATCACAGGGCTGTCAAACTACTGCAATACAGCAGTAGCTTGAACACAACACATCCGGGTTATCGCGGGAGACAATTTCCGGGGAAGCGCCGAGCGCTTATGTAATCGTGTTGATTTTCGCTAAAATCGGTAACAATAAGGTACCTTACCCCCCCTAAAATTTTCTCAACGGATTTAGACGATTCACAGAAATGATCAATTTGAGAATAAATCGGCGGAAATCTGCGGATCGGCGGAAAATTGCCATCCCTGTAGAATGTCCAAATCACAACCGAGCGCCGCGATTCTTGCAGTGTGCAGTACCTTGATGTTTAATAAGGTCTCACGGTTGTAAGTTTTACAGAATGTACGTCTGGGGTGATCAGAACACAAATACACAGCTTGGGGCAGATGGGCACCACCTTATAGACCCCAGCCCAGGTGGAGAGACCAGAGCGACATGCCTCGACCCAGACGCTCTGCAGCCACTGCTGCTCCTGCGCCAGCTCCCCCTCATCCACTTCCTCCACCTCAACCACAGGTGTCTTTCTGCTGTCGGGCTCCTTCTTGCCAGGTGTCATGCATTCCCCTCGAGTCATCTTGTAAACAACGGCGGCGACAGTGACGGGAGGCGGGGGATATGTCATTTTCCAGAAACCGAAGGCTCTTTTCAGAGCCATGCACCTTTTGTTAAAGAGCTTTTTTCTCACAGTCCCTTGAGTGTGCAGCGACTGCATCTTTTTTGGCACATGTTCCCTACATTTACAACTCCTCGTCCTCTTCAAATAAACTCGAGCCAAGGTGTTATTCTCACTTTACTCTTCCTTTAACTCCGACAGTGAGTTCGGGTGTGGATTGCTGTGTTCAGAAAGACTTCCAGCCCTTTCGTGCCGAGCCCCCCCATTGGCTGCTCAGGGAGTCTCTCACTATGTGAGCAGCGGTGGTAGGGGCTCTAACGTGGCTCAGCTCCATGACAGTCATCACGCAACAGCCCACAACACGCCCGCTCTCAGGCCGCTGCTCAGAGTGGCGTTGTGTGTGCATAATGAGCAAATGGATGGACAGAAAACAAAAGGTTACACTCTACAATTTGCAAGGAGACTATTCTGTCATCCCAAGATCAGTGTCTCGTAGGGTTGTGGAAAAAAATCAATTCAGTGATGGATCGCCATACTTGGCACTAGCCACAATGTATCGATCCATAAACGCACAGATTGATCTTTTATTTTTTTAAAAAAATGTGCACATATATACTTTTGGGTTATCAGTTAAATCAGTGGCGTTTTCAGTCCACTAGATGGCACAAACACCCAGTCAAGTGAAGTCATAGCTTGTCTCTGTGATTTGCAGCCAGCTTTGAAAGTTAGGAAGCTGTTAGCTCAAATGTCAGGCCTTTTTTGGATTTTATAACAAAGATGGAAGGAAAGACATTGACATGATACGCAACCCACAAGAAGTGCTGCACGGAAAAAAGAAAAAACACTCGAAATACGGTGGGCCACACACGTCTTGAAGCAGCATTAGCAACAGCTAAGCTAAAGAGACACCAGCATGGAGCTTTTTCTCTGAGCGTCTCATAAATAGTTTATTTGTGAAGCACTTTTTACAGTTACAGAGCGCTGCACAACGAAATGGAATAAACGGAAGTTGATAGATTAAAAATAATTTAAAAAATACAAAAAGAAGTAAAATAATTAAAAAATATCAGACTTACCATTAAAAAGCAGTTGAAACTCAACAGAACTCCTCAAACAAAAAAGTTTTCAGCTGCTTTTTAAAGAGTCCACAGAGTCAGATAAACGTAGCTGGAGTGGGAGTCTATTCCAAACAGCGCCATCCACTGCCCTCGCTGTGTGCAGAGATGTGTCTCTGCAGAAAATGAAGCCCTGAGAATACTTCATTATATGAAAGAGATGTCAACAGTTTTACTTGGGGGACATGATTTGAGGTTGAATAAGGTGAAAAATTTGAAATATATGGGGTTGTGATACTCGATTATTGCAATATTTGGATTATCGTTGAATCGTGATTGGATCGAATCATCACCCAAGAGTCGCAATCCGAATCAAATCGCGAGGTCGCTTGCGATTCCCATCCCTGTCGCGCCCTCCATGCAGAGATTCAGGAACTCCTGACAAAAAACAGGTGATTTCCAGGGTTCCCAGAGGAGAGGAGAATTGGGGTTTTTACTCTCGCTATTTTTTAGTTCCGAAAAAGATGGGAGGCGCGAGACCGATTCTCGACCTGTCACTTTTCAACAGGCGGATCATGGAGAGACGTTTTCATATGTTGACGGTCAACCAGGTGCTGGAGTGTGTTCACCAGGGTCACTGGTTCACTTCCATAGACCTAAAGGATGCATACTTTCACATCCCAATCGTCCCCAAACACAGAAAATTCCTGCATTTTTCTTTTCAGGGGATCCGATATCAGTACACTCATCTCCTGTTTGGCTATTCTCTCACAGAGACCACCCTGCATCCTTTATGCACAGCAGGGATGAGGGTGCTTTTTTATTTAGACGACATTGTGCTGCTAGCCCCATCCGAATAGGAGGCTGCAGTTCAGACACAGAAGTTGGTAACTCATGTCCTGAATCTGAGCTTCTCCATAAACTGGGAGAGAAGTGCCCCACTCCCCTCCCAACTCATCACCTACTGTATTTGGGGGTGGAGTTGAACTCAGTGTCGATGAAGGCCTGGCTCAGACAAGCGAGGTTCGAGCTGTTAATGACCATGTTACGGCGTGTCACCTCTCACAGTGTGTTAGCAGCTCTGTCAGTTATGCTTCCTTTTGGGCCTGATGTCAGTGGCACACGCCGTGGTGCCTCTGGGGCTCCTGAGCACAAGGCGTTTACAGAGATGGTTCATGCGTTTACGCATCGACCCGGTGCGGCAGAAGAGATGCATGTTATTGATCCCACCTTCCGTGGATCCCGATCTAACTCATTGGAAAAGTTCTCTCATTGTATCAGATGGCGTGTCTCTGAGCAGACAGACGTCGCACATTTCAGTGTTCAGACGCTTCCCTCTCAGGCTGGGGAGGAACAACCGGTCACAGGTAGTGGGTGCGTGCTGGACTTGACACACCAACCTTCACATAAATATGCCAGAGCTGCTCACAGTGTAGAAGGTGGTTCAGCACTTTGCCCCGTTGTTACAGAATCAGCACGTTCTGATTCACATGGACAACACAGTGGCAGCAGCGTACATAAATCGCCAGGGTGGTGTACGCTCAGCGCAACTTCTGAATGTGGCCAGATGTCTGCTGTATTGGGCACGTGTACATCTCCTCTGTCTCAGAGCAGTGTACATCCCGGGCGTGCAAAACCAAGGGGCAGATATTATGTCGAGGGGTGGTCCCCGTTCTGGGGATTGGAGTCTTCATCCTGACAAAGTTCACCAAGTTTGGGCCAAATTTGGCAGGGTGAAGGTGGATTTGTTTGCGACTCGCGACAGCGCACAATGCGATTTGTGGTTTTCTCTGATTCCTCAAGACAATTCCCCTCTGGGAGTGGATGCGTTTGCGTACCATCCGTGGCCCAAGATGCTTCTTCACACTTTTCCTCCAGTTCCCCTCACCTCCAGGCTTCTGAGGAGAGTACAGGAGGAGCAACTGTCAGTCCTCCTCATAGCTCCAGAACACACGGGCATGCCATGGTTCCCTCATCTTCAGCAGATGCTGTCGGTGCAACCATGGCAGCTCCCGTGGTGCAGGGACGCGCTCTCCCCCAGGCAGAAGGAGCGATCAGGAACTACCCGGTAATTACTCATCGTCTGTGGGTTTGGCCGCTGAGCGGGAATGCTTGGAAGAGTTAGGATTTCCTCAGGATGTGGTGCGCACAATCCAGGGTGCAAGAGTGGCTTTTACACCCCTGCCTTTTATTCAGCCAAGTGGACTGCTTTTGAGATGAGATGAGATTCAACTTTATTGTCATTACACATGTATGAATACAAGGTAACGAAACGTGACTTGGCATTTGGGCACGTTCTGCAGAGCGCACTCAAGGCCGGGGCAGCCGCTAGGCGCCAGTCACATATTTTCAGCACTAGTGTCTAGAAAAAGAATTAGACCCTCCGCATGCCCTTGGCCCAGCATTGTCTTTTTGTTTTTACACCTTTTCCTGGACAGATATTTGGCTTTCGGCACCATAAAAGCTTATGCTGCCGCTATTTCATCTTGTCATGAAGGGTCTGGTGAGAGAACTCTTTTTAGCCAACCTTCACGAAAACGTTTTTTAAAAGGTGTGCATAGACGCAGACCCATGTCTCGCCCCCCTCCCTCCTCAGTGGGATTTAACGCTCGTCTTGCACACGCTTGTTAAATCACTATTTGAGCCACCGCAGGAGGTCCCTTTGAGGTTTTTATCCTTAAAAACTGCTTTTCTGTTAGAAGGCTATCTGCCCTCTCTGTTTCTCTGTCTTGTCTCAGAATTCAGAGTGAGCGCAGCTCAGCTGTACTGCGCCCACAACCAGCCTTCATGCCCAAATGTATCACTAGCTCTTTTCAATCGAGTGATTACATTAAACAGGTTTTTTCCCCCTCCACACAATTCAGATGAGGAAGCCATCTCTCATCTTCTTTGTCCAGTGCATGCTTTATCTTGTTATAATAATAATAATAATAATAATAATGTTTATTTATAGAGCACTTTTCACAGACAGTCACAAAGTGCTTAACATAGTAAAAAAACAAAATAAAAACAAAGTAAACAGTAAAAGCACATAAAAATACAATCAACACATAGTTAATTAAAAAGCCAGGCTAAAAAGGTGGGTCTTTAGTTGCTTCTTAAAAACACCAATGGAAGGTGCAGATCTAAGTTCAAAAGGTAAGGAGTTCCAAAGTCTGGGAGCAACAGCAGCAAAGGCTCTATTGCCTTTGGTTCTGAGCGTAGTGCTAGGGACTACCAATAGATTCTGATGAGAAGACCTGAGAGACCTGCTGGGCTGGTGTAGATGGAGCAAGTCACTAATATAAAAAGGTGCCTCTTCATGAATGGCTTTATAAGTAAGAACAAGAACTTTAAAATCAACTCTATAATTTACAGGAAGCCAATGCAAGGAGGCCAAAACAGGAGTGATATGACAGAATCTACTGGCCCTAGTTAGTAATCTTGCAGCAGAGTTCTGGACTAACTGTAGGCGGTGTAAAGAGGATTTGCTAAGACATGTGAAAAGAGCATTACAGTAGTCCAAACGTGACGAAACAAAGGCATGAATAATGATTTCTAACTGACTGTAGGAAACCAATGACCTAATTTTGGATATATTCCTAAGGTGGAAAAAACAACTCTGGGTCAGAGATTTGACATGCTGATCAAAACTCATCGATTGATCGAAAATGACACCAAGATTTTTTAGATTAGACCGTACATTATGCACAGTGCACTGAGGAGCTCATTTAGCAGCAGACTACATCATCCCAGGTGCACAACCGAGAGGTTTCGCAGGTCCTTCCTACCAACGGCTGTCAGACTGTACAACCTAAGCAGGGCTGCTCGCAGAGATAGCAAAAAGACGTAACAACCTAATAGTTTTTTGAATGCAAAAGATGCAATAGACTTACACAATGGTCCCCTCCGGCATACAACTAGGAAAATACCGGTCGCTATGGAGGGTGAGAATATGTATGGGCACATAATCATACCATGTAGGACAACTAAGTAGACGGTTGTGCTGTTTCATCCCATCTAGCAACATTGCTCTGCACTGTGTGTGTTTATATATTTACATATTTATTCCACCTAGCTGCAATGCTCCGTACTGTGGGTGTTTATATATTCATATATTTATTCCATCCAGCTACAATGCTCTGCACTGTGTGTCTGTGTGTGTGTATATACTGTATATACTGTATTTTATAGTAATATGTACATGTGTATATTAGCTGCTCTTGCTTGCTTGTTTTTTTTCATGCCTTCTGATTGTTGCTCTGAGTGTTGCTATCCCTGTGCTGTTGCAATCCTGGAATTTCCCCGTTGTGGGACTAATAAAGGCTTATCTTATCTTATCTTACATTAGAGCTTAATGAACCAATGCTATTAACCATCTTTGGAATTAGATTATCAGGTGCTACAATAAGGACTTCAGTTTTATCAGCATTAAGTTGCAAAAAGTTATGTGACACACATGTCTGATTTCCCTTGTTTCAGTGTCTTTTTGTCCATTACAGAGGACAGTGACACTGGCACAGCCTCTCTTTGCAGTGTCTGCCTCATTGGCTGTGTGAGGCAATTTCCCAAGCTAATACTTCCTGCAGCTTAGAACCCCTAGAAGGGATTAAAGGTCATGCTAGCAGGGGAATTGCAGCCTCCGCTGCTTTGTATGGAGGAGCTACGGTAGAAGACATTTGCACAGCTGCTTCTTGGTCTTCTCCAAGTGCTTTCATACGGTTTTACCTGCGTGACATTTCTGATGTGCCTTTAACCCACGTGGTGTTGAATTGTCTATCTGACGAGTCTGTGGTGCTGCGGCTCTTCCCCCGCTGCAGCTCTGATGCACAGTGCTTTAAGTCATTCATCGGATATGGTCATGGAGCGGTTTACACTTCTCTCTGTGATTACTGTAAAAGATGCTGTATGGTTATTTTTTTCTTGTAAATAAACTCTGGAGTGTTATGTATTGAAAATGCCTCTTAATTACAGATGTTTAATTCTGTTGAATCAGGATAGCGCTTGCAAGCTTTATATAGGTCCTTTATAGGCTACAGCTGAGGACACAGGAGCTGTCCACGGTTCTGAATTCCTGTGTTCTTTAAAGCTGGATTCATGTTGCACCTCCGCTGTCTGCGTACGTGCAACCGGAAACCTCGTATGATGAAATTTACATCATCGTCTCCACTCCGCTAGTGTACACAGGACTCCACTGTGGATGACCGCATGCCCCCCCCCCCCGATCTGAACGCATTGACAGAGCACTGCTGCACGGTGGCGCAGTGGTTAGCACTGTGGCAGCACAGTTTTGCCCTCGGCCGGGGGAGCGCGGGGATCGTGGGTTCGATCCCAGCCCCCGACCAACAGTGATCTGTGTGGAGTTTGCATGTTCTCCCCGTGTTGCATGGGTTTACTCCGGGATTTCTCCGGTTTCCTCCCACACGCCAAAAACATGCAGGTTAGGGAGTTAAGGGGCACTTGCGCACGCAGCGACCGGCAGCTGATGGCTTGTCACCAGACTGCAAAACAAATCTACCTACGGGTACAAATAAGTAACAAAAAAAAAAAAAAAAAAAAAAAAAAAAAAAGAGCATGCGCAAGACTGAAGGTCCCATTCACAAGATGGCACCATCAACACAACATACAAAGACAAAGTAGACGAGGAAGACAGTGAGGATGCAGAAGACGAGAATAAACATACATGATTCCTTTTGCAGCAGCAGCAGCTTGAGCAGAGAAGAGCACTGGAAAATGATAATTCCTCCTTTCCATGAAACGACTCCATTGTTGTTGCTACAAAAAAAAAAAAAATTGTGCGTCACTCTCGTGTTTTATAGCCGGTGAACAAACTGGCGTGTTGGCACATTTGCGTTACCCATAGGGCTGGGGTGAAGCTACAGATAAGTTGTGCACATGCGTCAACTGCTTGGCCTGGTAGACGAAAAAAAGTGAGCATCTACAGCGCCACGTGCGCGCCGGGCTCATCCAAAGTGCACGCGGACCAAAGCGGACTAGAGGGGAAATGCAGTATGAATAAAGCTTAAGCCTTCATGTTACATTCATCCATCCATCCATCCATCTTCTTCCACTTAATCCTTTTCGGGTCGTTTCTTTGGGCGAGAGGCAGGGTACATCCTGGACCAATTATCCTAACTTGCATGTTACATTCCTGAGACTGTTTTTCTTGCTGCAGATTAAGCGCTGGCCTTGGTGCTGCATCCTTTTAGGCTGTGCCTTTGGACATGGGAGCTGTCCATGGTTCTGATTTCCAGTGTTTTCTAAGTTTCCATGTTACATTTCATGCTGGACATGCATCTGAATTTATCTCATGCTGCAGATTATCTAGGCATAGTGAGATGGGCTAAATGGTATGAAAAAACATTTTGTTCAAGATGCACATAAATGCGTGTGTATGCATATGTTTGTGTAGTTCATGTACAGATATGGAATATCTATTCAGCTTTGTCTAGGTGACTCCCCAGCCTTGGTGCTGATGCACATAATGGTCTGAGGGTGGTTCATAGCTATGGTTGGATCATAGCGAGTTTTCAGGGTGTAGTTGGTGGCTCTGCTGTGGACCCAGTGAGGCATTGACTTCATCCTGCTTGCCTTATCCCAATAGCAATAGCTTAAAGAGTGAAGCCAACACAAAGTAGAATGTTGGTTATGAACTGTAAGCCCAGATTCTATGAGTATTTGTACAGCTCTTTAAGCCCTGGGCCTCACTGGTTCCTAAAATGGCTGAAGAATAGGTTGTTTTATTAGGGAGCTGTTACTCTGGTCTGGCCATTATTTATAGTGTCAGTGCGGACCAGAGTTAGGCCCCACCACTAGGTGCACGGGGACTAAAAGTCTTCAGTGCTGCACATGCGTGTGAGGGATAAACCCAGTAGCAGTAGCTTAAAGAACTGTGCCAATACTCGTAGAATCTAAGGTTATAGTTTGTAACCAACGTTCTTACCTTACAACAGTAACTTCTTCAGTAACTCACTCTTCTCTATCACACCGTTAACTATGCTGTATCAGTTTCTTTGGTTATTGATATTGAAACCTTTTTTCTTTTTTTTTAACCCCTTGCACTCTGGTCAATGTTCCTAAAAACGCCAAAAGATAACATATCCAAAGTAAATCAAAAGCTGTTCTTCAACCCTTTGCAGCATCTTCATGGGGTTGGTCTCATTTAAAAGAAAACACTTTGAATTTTTTGGCAAAACAAGTCATAATCTCTCCAAGTGCTCCGGCCACTGAGTTACAGTCATCTAAACATACTGAACTTGAAGAAAATAAATTTCGCCTGGGTTTTTTTTTGGATACAAATGCTTGCAAATAACACACAGCTTCAGAGCCGGGCTGGAAAATGCAACAGAAATGTAGAACCAAGTGTTATCCATCTGAAGTCAAAATTTTGTAACAATACCACAAAAAATGAATATATTACACAGCTTTTTTCTTTGGTTGTTCCCAGGCGTTTTTGAACTGTGCCAAATTGTGCCAAATGGCACAGTTTGGAAAAACGTCTGTAACTTTTGAATGACTCAATATAGAAGCTTGATGTTGGGCTCTAATGAAAGGTGACACTCAGGGCTGTGTGTGTGTGTGTGGGGGGGGGGGGGGGAACAACCCCCCCCCCCCCATCCGCTACAGAGGACGGACATCGCCCTGTGCACCGCGGTCACAGTGCGCCGCGGTCACGGTGCGCCGTGGTCTACTACGCACAGTTGTAATTGACCGATCGGTCAAAAGTCATTTTTGATTACAATTTTCAGGGATAAAGAATAATTTAGCTTATAACACTTACCTGTTCACAACAGCAGCGTAGCTGGCGAACTTCTCTTCCTCATTGTCAGACGAACATGAAGCTGGTCCGCTTGTTACGGACTCGTGGTTCTGGTCACGCGACCCGGTCAAACCATAATTCCATTATTGCGGTTTTGCGCTTCCATGATTGCGGTTTTGGCAAATGATTTTTCAAAACAAATAAGAAAAAAAGACTGGCGAACGCCTGTGTGTCACCCAGCCTTACACAAAACAGCTTTCGAACTTCTGTGCTTCAATTGGCTGGCTGTATTGGCAGCCGTTGGTAGGCGGGTCCTTCTTGCTAGGTTTTCAGTCATTGGTTCTTCAAGGTTTCAGAAACCCAATTCAAGGCTCTTATTAGTCGAATGAGAGGTCAATCACATCTAAACCAATCAAAGCACTCCTTTGGCTTTCTGTTCGCGGCTGTGTCTGTAGTGGAAGAACGGAAATGCAGGTGTTTTTTTTTTTTGTTTTTTTTTTTCAGTGCCTCCTAGGACGCCCTCGTGTGCTCTAGGACACAGAGACGTGCCCACCCGCGGTACACCGAAGTGCAACAGGTTAAATGTGGTTGGTACAGTTAGGTTAGTCAAGAAATTTTAAGAAGCTCTTGCTCTAATCTGAAAAAGGACAAAATTACAAGGAAAAAAGTTAATCTATAAGAAAAACATCACAAATTAAAGAAAAGTTGCAAATTTATGAAAAAAATAGTCGCATGTACAATAATAATCACTGGAAATGCATAATAAAGCAAAAAAAATGATCAAAGGATGCACTATATTTTTCAGGAAAGAAGAAATCACAAAATTACAAGAAGAAAGGAACATTTTACCTCTTAGTATTCCAGCCTATTTCCGGCCAATGTGAAACGTTCAGCAGGTGGAACACTGGAATTCTAAGAGGTTAAATAATTAAAAAAAAATGTTTTAAAATTTAAATCAATGGAAAAATACAGTGGGGAAATGATGGGAAGTCACAAACTTGCATGGCAAAACAATATGAAATTATGACAGAGGTTACAAATTCAAGAAAAAATGTAAATTCATGAGAAAAAAATGTGGGATTTTCAGGAATTCTCAAAATTTTGTGGAAACAAGCTTATTCGATGAAAATGCAGGGAAAAGTTATTTTGAAACATAAAGTCGCCAGTTTATTAGAATGTTCCAAAGTCACATCCTTGTTCATTAAGTTTCCGTTTGTTGTGATGGCAATGTATGTACAGTGGATATAGAAAGTCTACACACCCCTGTTCAAATGCCAGGTTTTTGTGATGTAAAACAAAATGAGACCAAGATAAGTCATAACAAAACTTTTTCCATCATTAATGTGACCTATAACCTGTACAACCCAGTTGATAAACTGAAATCTTTTAAGGGGAAAAATAAAAAAAACTTGCATAACGTGGTTGCATAAATATGTACACCCTCTGATAACTGGGGATGTGGCTGTGTTCAGAATTAACCAATCACATTCAAACTCATGTTAAATGGGAGTCAGCACACACCTGCTGACCTAAAGTGCCTCTGATTAACCCCAAGTAAAGTTCAGCTGTTGAAGTAAGCTTTTTCTGACATTTTTGGAGTGACATCTTACAGCCTAAGCTATGGTCCGCAGAAAGCTTCCAAAGCATCAGAGGGCTCTCACTGTTCAAAGGTATCAATCAGGAGAAGGGTTCAAAAGAATTTCCATGGCATTAGATATACTATGGAACACAGTGAAGACGGCCATTATCATGGAGAAAATATGGCACAACAGTGACATTACCAAGAAATGAACATTCTTCCAAAATTGATGAAAAGACGAGAAGAAAACTGGTCAGGGAGGTTGTCAAGAGGCCAACAGCCATATTGAAGGAGCTGCAAGAATTTTTGGCAAGTACTGGCTGTTTAGTACATGTGACAACAATCTCCCATCATCGTCATATGTTTGGGCTATGGGGTAGGGTGACAAGACAGAAGCCTTTATCTTGTGAAGAAAAACATCTAAGCCATTTGAAATGTTCCAGACATGTGGTAAAATGTGTTATGGTCTGATGAAACAAAGATTGAACTCTTTGGCTATAGTTCCAAAAGGTATATTTGGCGCACACACAACACTGTTCATCACCAAAAGAACACCATACCTACAGTGAAGCATGGTGGTGGCAGCATCATGCTCTGGGGTTGTTTTTCTTCAGCTGGTACTGGGGTCTTAGTCAAGGTGAGGGAATTATGAACAGTTCCAAATACCAGTCAGTGTTTGCACAAAACCTTCAGGCTTCTGCTAGAAAGCTGACGATAAACAAGAACTTCATCTTTTAGCACGACAGTAACCCAAAGCACACATCCAAAGCCCCGTTTCCACTAGTACCTACTCAGCCATACTCGCCTCGACTCTACTTGGTTTGTAGGGTTTTCCATTAGTACCTGGTACCAGGTACTTTTTTGGGGCCTACTTCAGTGAGGTTCCAGCTGCGCTGAGTCGAGCTGAAAATGTGACATCAACGGATTGCAGGCCACTGATTGGCCAGGGTGTAACGTCGTTGGATGAGAGTGATGTCTTCACAAGATTCAGAACCACCAAAAATAAATTTGGCCGTAAATTTGGCCATGAGCTTTTATTATTTCTGTAATAATCAACAAAATAAATGGCTACACACAAATCAACACTATCACAAAGCACTCAGCATCTTCCCCGTGAGCAGCCATTAGCTCAGAGACCTCTGGTATTTCATTTTGGAATGGTCTGTCAGCGCCGCTGCTGCAAAGTCCATAGGCTGAAAAGTTCATATAGTGGTCAGATTTGATCAGATGAGGTTATTTTTCAGATGTGTCCCCGTCTGTGCGCACAGTTCTTCCATCAGTGTTGCAACGCTTGGATCCCTGCACTTGAAAAATCAGCTACATTTGGTCAAATTTGACAACTATGAACTTGTCAGCCCCGTCGGCCCTGCTGCGGCGGAGTGACCTGAAATGGAAAAGTATACCACGAGGTCTCTGAGCTGATGGCTGCTCACGGGGAACAGGGTGAGTGTTTTGTGATTTTAAGCATCTTTTACGTTATTTATCATTGAAAACGTCAGCATGTAAACAGCATAACGAGATAACTGGCTGCCTTGCTGTAACCTAACCCCACCTACTTGAGGTGGTACTCAGTTGAAATGGAAAACAAACCACACCGTGTTGAGTCGAGTAAAGTCAAGGTGAGTCAGGCTGAGTAGGTACTAGTGGAAAAGGGGCTCAAATCAACAAAAGAATAGCTTCACCAGAAGAAGATTAAGGGTTTGGAATGGCCCAGCCAGAGTCCAGACCTGAATCTGAGCAAACATCCTGTGGGGTGATCTGAAGAGGGCTGTGCACAGGAGATGCCCTCGCAATCTGACAGATTTGGAGCATTTTTGCAAAGAAAAGTGGGCAAATATTGCCGCATCAAGATGTGCCATGCTGATAGACTCTCTAGACTCTTACCCCAAAAAACTGAGTGATGTAATAAAAGCCAAAGGTGCTGTAATAAAATATTAGCTTAAGGGTGTGCATATTTGTGCAACCAGGTTATTTTAAGATTATTTTTATTTATTTTTCCCCTTAAAAGATTTGTTTGTTTTTCAGTTGGGTTGTACAGGTTATAGGTTACATTAATGGTGGAAAATGTTATGAAATGATGTATCTTGGTCTTCATTTTTTTTATATCACAAAAACCTGGCATTTGAACAGGGGTGTGTAGACTTTTTATATCCACTGTATGCATGTGATGCATGTGTATATGAGCAAGCAGGTATAGAAGGGATGCATTGGAACCAAATTCTTGGCAGTTACACAGCAGTTACTATAGTTACCCAGCCCTGAGTGTCAAACACGTGGCAGCTTTAGTTCTTATGCAACAAAATAAAAATCACACAAAATATTTAGTCGCAGCAGTACACTAAGTACCTTTTTTACTTTACTCGTACATGTTAATACCACACTTTATTTGACTGTAATGATGTGTGGTAAGAGCACACATAAGTGAAGAACTGGTTCTGAGCCTTTAAATATTTAGCTATTTTTTGTCAATTAATACAAGATGGAATGATAAGATTAACTCTCCACAATGCGAACAGGCACTCTGTGTATTGCTGTGACTGAATACTGTGTGTATTTTTTGTGTTTTACTGCCAGTGTTACGGGTAGTTACTCAAAAAAGTAATCCATTACCAATTACTAGTTACTTTTTAAACAATGTCATCCCATACTTTAATTACTCATTGTCAAAAGTAATTAGCTGTACTATATTTCCACATAAGTTAAAACTATGTCCAAACTACGTTTTTAAGATAAGATAAGATAAGATAAGCCTTTATTAGTCCCACAACGGGGAAATTCCAGGATTGCAACAGCACAGGGATAGCAACACTCAGAGCAACAATCAGAAGGCAAGAAAAAAAAACAAGCAAGCAAGAGCAGCTAATATACATATGTACATATTACTATAAAATATATATATATACACACACACACACACACACAGACACACAGTGCAGAGCATTGTAGCTGGATGGAATAAATATGTAAATATATAAACACCCACAGTACGGAGCATTGCAGCTAGGTGGAATAAATATGCAAGTATATAAACACACACAGTGCGGAGCAATGTAGCTAGATGGAATAATATGTAGATATATAAAAACACAGTGCGGAGCAATGTAGCTAGATGGAATAATATGTAGATATATAAAAACACAGTGCGGAGCATTGTAGCTAGATGGAATAAATATATAGATATATAAATATAAACACACCCAGTGCTGAGCATTGTAGCTAGATGGAATAAATATGTAAATATATAAACACACACAGTGCAGAGCATTGTTGCTAGGTGGGATGAAACAGCATAACCGTCTATTTAGTTATCTTACATGGTATGATTATGTGCCCATACATATTCTCACCCTCCATAGCGACCGGTATGTTCCTAGTTGTATGCCGGAGAGGACCATAGTGTAAGTCTATTGCATCTTTTGCATTCAAAAAAACTATTAGTTTGTTACGTCTTTTTGCTATCTCTGCGAGCAGCCCTGCTTAGGTTGTACAGTCTGACAGCCGTTGGTAGGAAGGACCTACGAAACCTCTCGGTTGTGCACCTGGGATGATGTAGTCTGCTGCTAAATGAGCTCCTCAGTGCATCCAGTATGTCCTGCATAGGGTGGAACTCGGACTCCAGCAGAGATGACAGTTTAGCTACCGTCCTTCTCTCTCCTATCTCCTCCATCGGATCAAGGCGCTGCCCCAGGACAGAGCTAGCTTTCTTAATCAGTTTGTTCAGTCTCTTCCTATCGGCTGCAGTAATGCCACTGCCCCAGCAGACCACTCCAAAATTGATGGCTGATGCCACCACCGTGTCATAGAATGACTTCAGCAGCGCCCCTTGTACACCAAAAGACCTGAGTCTCCTCAGCAGGAACAGCCTGCGCTGTCCCTTCTTGTAGAGTGCGTCAGTATTGCGTGACCAGTCTAGTTTATTGTTCAGATGAATACCCAGGTACTTGTAGGATGTCACCATCTCGATGTCTGTTCCCTGTATATTTACTGGTGCTGTGAGGGGCTGCCCATGCCTGCGGCAGTCCACCACCAGCTCCTTAGTTTTCCTCGCGTTGATCTGGAGGCAGTTCCGATGGCACCAGTCCACAAAGTCCTGGATAAGCCCTCTGTACTCAGCTTCATCTCTGTTGGAGATGAGACCAACGATTGCAGAGTCATCAGAGAACTTCTGTAGATGGCAATGTGTTGTGTTGTGTGAGAAGTCCGCAGTATAAAGAGTGAACAGGAAGGGAGCCAGCACCGTTCCCTGGGGGGCCCCCGTGCTACTGATGATCGTGTCGGAAACACAGTCCCGGGTTCTCACAAACTGAGGCCGGTTCGTGAGGTAGTCCAGGATCCATGATGACAGGTGCTGGTCCACCCCTGCGCGCAGCAGCTTGTCCTTCAGGATCATCGGTTGGATGGTGTTGAAAGCACTGGAGAAGTCAAAGAACATGATCCTCACCATATTCCCGGGCTTCTCCAGGTGGGACAGAGAACGGTGAAGGAGGAAGATCACCGCATCCTCCACCCCAATGCCATGCTGGTAGGCGAACTGGAGTGGATCCATCGCTGGTTCCACCAGGGGGCGGAGATGAGCAAGGAGCAGTCTCTCCAGGGTCTTCATCAAGTGGGACGTCAAGGCCACCGGTCTGTAGCTGTTCAGGTCTTTGGGGTGGGAAGTTTTTGGTACAGGTACCACACAAGATGTTTTCCACAGCTGTGGTACCCTCCCCAGTTTCAGGCTCATGTTGAAGATATACGTCACAATCCCACACAGCTGGTCTGCACAGGACTTGAGGAGCTTTGCGCTGATGCCGCCCGGTCCCGACGCCTTCCTCGCCTTGATCTTCCTCAGCTCCGTCCTCACCTGGGTCTTGGTCAGGCTCAGGATGGGGGGCTGTGTGTTGGGAGTGGGGGGGGGGGGTGTCGGTGGAGTGGGGAGTGGGCAGCAGGACTTGATTTCTTAGAGGCAGCAGTGGTTGTTGTGCAGACAGGGGGGAGGGCGGTTGGTCAAATCTATTGAAAAACAGATTCAGGTTGTTCGCCCACTCCCTGCCCCCCGTGGCCTGGGGGGAGGTATTCTGGAGCCCCGAGATGGTTTTGAGGTTTCTCCAGACCCCCGCTGATGTCGCTCTGTTGCAGCTTGTCCTCCATCTTCTTCCTGGAGCTGTCCTTGCCTTTATAGTCCTATACTAACAAATAAGACAAAAAGATTTTTTACTCTTCTGTCTTTAATGTAAAATTAAAAATCTCTCCGATGGCACTTAACAGAAATGTAAAACAGTACTGGGAGTATGCAAATTTCACAAAATAAAAGCTTGAAAACCTTGCACAAAGCTCTATCTCTTTTATGTATTGTGGCCAAGTGCAAACTTCATTTTTCAACATTTTAAGAATTAAACCTTAAAAAATGGGCAGTTCTTGCCATCCAGTGTAAACATAAATTACTGTTTGAAATAAAAATAAAACACTACCCTTGAATCTCAAGTTATAATGAATGTTTTAAGGAAAATAACATGGCTTATTGAATATACTTTTAAACTAATTTAGGTATTTTACTTGGTATGTTTCTGAAAGACGGTGATTCAACAGTCGAAACGGGCAACATTTCCTCCACATCGTGCGCTGCAACAAGCCTATTTATCTCTGCTTTTGTCGATACCTGGTGTTGAAAATCAAGCTGTGGCTGCTTGACTGGTTGAACCTTGCTTTTTTCCTCACAGTCACCAGGTGTTCCTCACTCGCTAGTGGCAACAAGCTTTATGTTAACAGGTTGCCTTTGGAGGCATTTAGAGAGATTAGATGTTGAGTTCACACTGGTGGAAAGCTGTTTCTTGCCCAGACAAAGTTTGCACATTACCGTCATGTTCTTGTGCTTTCGCTCAACATATTCAAAGTAATAAACATATCTCCAGCCACCAAACGCCGATTCACTCAACTCTTCCATTTGCATGATTCCCCTCAGCCGCTGCAAGTGCGGTTTGTTTGGAGGTCATGCGTACTTTTTTTTGCACTGCTGCTACTTTTCCACCGGCCCTGTGTCTCTGAGGTGAGCGCGATCGGGATCATGCTGGGCAGAATACATTATTCCAGGGACATGTTGCTGCATTTAAACACGGTTGATGCAGCGTCTGTGATTGAGTCTAAGCTGCAACTGCCGAACTTTATTTTGAGAGACGTTCATGGACACAGCGGTGAAAAGAGACGGGAAAAGGAAGCGCGTAAAGCGTGGAGGAGTGAAATTACGCCTGAGAAGACATCAGTTTGGAAACATTCCTCTTCCTTCTATGATTTTTGGGAACGTACAATCTCTGAGGAACAAGGTGGATGAAATTTAAGGGAATGTACGCTACCAGAAGGACTTCAAGAACTGCTGTGTCATGGCTTATACCGAGTCTTGGCTTACTGCGCATGACCGGGACGCGGACCTGTGGATTGATGGCTTTGGAGCCCCTCTCCGCTCTAATCGGCAGGAAGAGGTAATGGGAAAACGTCAGGGGGCGGCGTATGTTTATATATTAATAAGCGGTACTGCACATCTGTCACGGTCAGAGAGCGCACCTGTACACCCGATGTGGAGCTTCTGTCTGTGTCACTACGCCCCTTTTATTTGCCTCGCGAGTTCCCCCAACTTTTTATCACGACTGTGTACATCCACCCGAGGGCAGACGCTGACTCCGCCTCCAGCACCATCTTTGATGTGGTGCAGCGGCTGCAGTCAATTTCTCCAGAGGCGCCAAACTTTATTCTTGGGGATTGTAACCATGTTTCTTTAAAGAAGACACTTAAAAACTTTTATCAGTATGTCTCCTGCCCAACCAGGCGAAAAAAGACATTGGACCTGTGCTATGGATCCACTGAGAGGGCCTATAAATCACTCCCCCTTCCTCCTTTAGGATCCTCAGATCACAACTGTGTACATTTGCTGCCCACATATAAAACTGCTCTCAGAAGAGGCAAGGTGGAGACCAGAGACATAGATGTGTGGACAGAAGATTCAGAGCACAGCCTCCAGGAGTGCTTTAACTGTACAGACTGGGAGATGTTCACACTGTCCTGCGGGGATGATTTGGACTCTGTGGTGGACGTCACATGCTCATACATGGCTTTCTGTAAAAATAAGATTGTTCCACGTAAACGTGTCAAAATATATCCCAACAACAAGCCATGGGTTACAAAATCAGTTAAATCCTGCTTACAGAGGAAAGCACTTGCCTTTAAACAGGGGTCTGTTTCTGAGCTACAGGTTGCCACAAAAGAGCCGAAGGCCGAAATTTTAAGAGCAAAACAGAATTATAAATCAGAGTTGGAAAGCAAGATGGCAACAAAGAAACTTGGTTCAGCCTGGGCCAGTATGAAAACTATTGCAGGCCTTCAGAGCACAGAGCGCAGTAATTGTGTGTTTTTAGATGGTTTTAATTCAGACACAGAGCTGGCTAATGCTCATGGTCGTTTTGACTCCTTTGATTTTAGCACAGAAACCCAAGATTTGAAACAGAAACTCAAAGACAATCAGCACTTTAATATTGAGGTGCAGGATATTAAAAGGGAATTCTGCGCTGTAAAAGTGAACAAAAGTCAGGGCCCTGATAATATATGTGGGCGCTTGGTAAAGTCCTGTGCACATGAACTGAGTCCTATATTTCATTACATTTTCAATAAGTCCTTACAGAAAGAAGCCGTGGTTGTTCCCGTTCCAAAATCCAGCTGTCCTAAAACGGTAAACAACTTTAGACCAGTTGCTTTAACTTCAATTTTAATGAAAATTTTTGAAAAACTGGTCAGATGTGAGGTCCTAAAGCAGACTGAGCATGCATTGGATCCTCTGCCGTTTGCCTATAGGCCTCACAGAGGAGTGGAGGACGCCACTGTCACTCTGTTTAACATGCGTTTTAAACATCTGGATTTTAATGGGACACACGCCAGGCTTTTATTTGTGGACTTTTCCTCCGCCTTTAATACAATCAAACCTCATATTTTAGTTGAAAGGCTCCTGCAACAATTTGATTTGAGCAATAATCTGGTGGGTTGGATTCTGGATTTCTTAACCAACAGGACGCAGAGAGTAAGGGTCAGTGGTACATTGTCTGACCTAAAGTGCTCTTCTACTGGCTCTCCTCAGGGGTGTGTGTTGTCACCACTACTCTTCATCCTGTACACAAACATGTGTCGGAGCAGACATGACAACAGACACATTATAAAGTATGCTGATGACTCAGTTATTGTCAGTCTCCTCCAGGATGGTGAGAGTGGCCACGGCCCAGTAGTTGATGATTTTGTTCACTGGTGTGAGGATTCCTACCTGCAGCTGAATACGACAAAAACTAAAGATATGATTATTGACTTTAGGAGGAAAACTCCCAGGCACAAAGTCACCGTACTAAAAGGCCAGACCACCGAATGTGTACAATCCTACAAATATCTTGGGACGATTATTGATAGTAATTTAAACTTTGAAGAGAACTGTGAAAGGGTGTGCAAAAAGGGTCAGTAACATTTGCATTGCTTGAGAAAACTTGCACACTTCCAAATTGACCGAACCATAATGACAATGTTTTATCGGGCTTTTATTGAATCTGTTTTATCCTTTTCTTTAGTGTCATGGTTTGGTCAGATAAAACTGAAACAGAGGAAATCCTTGGATCAGGTAGTTAGATGGTCCAGTCGTTTGCTTGGTGAGTCACAGCTGAGTCTGACATCCCTGTACACCAGACAAGTACAGAGGATGGCTACCTCCATTTTAAATGATGACTCCCACCCTTTGCACTGCAACTTTCAGCTTCTTCCCTCAAGACGGAGGTTTGCTGTCCCAAAAAGTAAAACCCAGCGCTACAAAAACAGCTTTGTTCCTGCTGCTGTCAAAGAGTTGAACAAGTTGTAACAATATATTGCACATAATTTAGGTACCTATTTATTAACTCCATTTTATATTTACTTATTTTTGTAGGATATTATTTGGGTTCTAAATCTTTTATTGGGTTTTAGACCTTTGAGTTTTTAACCTCTTTGACTAGTTTTTAACTTTTTAATATGACCCTTCTCTCTTACCTCTGGTTTTTCTCTCTTTGTCTTTATATCCTGATTGATGGAGCCTTGAGTATTTTTATCATGTTTATAGTCAGCTTCATGTGTGCCTGTGCTTGTGTCTATGTTGAATGTAATTGTGGCTTGTAAATAATGGATGTCACCAGACTGCAAAACATATCTACCTACGGGTACAAATAAAGTAACCTGAACCTGTAAACCCATGTAGCTTTTTTTTTTCCTCCTGCTTCTTCTTCTTCTACTGTTTATTGACAGTGCAGTTGTTTTCCCGTTTTGTATGTGGTTAAAGAGAAACTCTAGTAATGCGATCTTTCGGATTAGTAACTAACGGGATTACTACATTTATCAGACTAGCGCATTACATTACTGTGTTACACCGAACAGTAATCAGATTACTGTAACACATTACTTAGTAACGCGTTACACCCAACACTGTTTATTGCATATGCCCTAATGCTGCCACTCAGTGTTTTGTGACTGGCATGAGTTCTGTTTGGTGACATTGTACGCATACCCTCTATATAGGTACACACGTGGACAAAATTGTTGGTACCCCTCTGTTAATGAAAGAAAAACCCACAATGGTCACAGAAATAACTTGAATCTGACAAAAGTGGTAATAAAAAAAAATTCTATGAAAATTAACCAATGAAAATCAGACAGTGTTTTTGAATGGTGGTTCAACAGAATTATTTTAAAAAACAAAATCATGAAACAGGCCTGGACAAAAATGATGGTACCCCAGAAAAGATTGAAAATAATGTGACCATAAGATAAGCCTTTATTAGTCCCACAATGGGGAAATTCCAGGATTGCAACAGCACAGGGATAGCAACACTCAGAGCAACAATCAGAAGGCAAGAGAAAAAAAAAGAAACGAGCAGCAAGTATACATATGTACATATAAATATATATAGACACAGTGCGGAGCATTGTAGCTGGATGGAATAAATATATGAGTATATAAACACACAGTGCGGAGCATTGTAACTAGATGGAATAAATATGTAGATGTATAAACACACACAGTATGGAGCATTGTAGCTAGATGGAATAAATATGTAGATATATAAACACACCCAGTGTGGAGCATTGGAGCTAGATGGAATAAATATGTAAATATATAAACACACACAGTGCAGAGCATTGTTGCTAGATGGGATGAAACAGCACAACCGTCTACTTAGTTATCCTACATGGTATGATTATGTACCCATACATATTCTCACCCTCCATAGCGACCGGTATTTTCCTAGTTGTATGCCGGAGGGGACCATTGTATAAGTCTGTTGCGTCTTTTGCATTCAAAACTATTAGGTTGTCACGTCTTTTTGCTATCTCTGTGAGCAGCCCTGCTTAGGTTGTACAGTCTGACAGCTGTTGGTAGGAAGGACCTGCGAAACCTCTCGATTGTGCACCTAGGATGATGTAGTCTGCTGCTAAATGAGCTCCTCAGTGCATTCAGTATGTCCTCGGACTCCAGCAGAGATGTCAGTTTAGCCACCGTCCTTCTCTCTCCTATCTCCTCCACTGGGTCAAGGCGCTGCCCCAGGACAGAGCTAGCTGTCTTGATCAGTTTGTTCAGTCTCTTCCTGTCGGCTGCCGTAATGCCACTGCCCCAGCAGACCACTCCAAAAGTGATGGCTGATGCCACCACCGTGTCATAGAATGTCTTCAGCAGCGCCCCTTGTACACCAAAAGACCTGAGTCTCCTCAGTAGGAACAGCCTGCGCTGTCCCTTCTTGTAGAGTGCGTCAGTATTGCGTGACCAGTCTAGTTTATTGTTCAGATGAATACCCAGGTACTTATAGGATGTCACCATCTCGATGTCTGTTCCCTGTATATTTACTGGTGCTGTGAGGGGTTGTCCTTGCCTGTGGCAGTCCACCACCAGCTCCTTAGTTTTCCTCGCGTTGATCTGGAGGCAGTTCCGATGGCACCAGTCCACGAAGTCCTGGATAAGCCCTCTGTACTCAGCTTCATCTCCATTGGAGATGAGGCCAACGATCGCAGAGTCATCAGAGAACTCCTGTAGATGACAGTGTGTTGTGTTGTGTGAGAGGTCTGCAGTATAAAGGGTGAACAGGAAGGGAGCCAGAACCGTTCCCTGGGGGGCCCCCGTGCTACCGATCATCGTGTCAGACACACAGTCCCGGGTTCTCACAAACTGAGGCCGGTTGGTGAGGTAGTCCAGAATCCATGATGACAGGTGCTGGTCCACCCCTGCGCACAGCAGCTTGTCCTTCAGGATCATCGGTTGGATGGTGTTGAAAACACTGGAGAAGTCAAAGAACATGATCCTCACCGCATTCCCAGGCTTCTCCAGGTGGGACAGAGAACGGTGAAGGAGGAAGATCACCGCATCCACCACCCCAATGCCATGCTGGTAGGCGAACTGGAGTGGATCCACCGCTGGTCCCACCAGGGGGCGGAGGTGAGCAAGGAGCAGTCTCTCCAGGGTCTTCATCATGTGGGACGTTAAGGCCACTGGGCTGTAGCTGTTCAGGTCTTTGGGGTGGGAAGTCTTTGGTACAGGTACCACACAAGATGTTTTCCACAGCTGGGACATGTTCAACCAAGATGTGTCCTCTATTTAACATCACAGGTGTCTACAAACTTGTAATCAGTCAGTCTGCCTATTTAAAGGGTGACAAGTAGTCACTGTGCTGTTTGGTGACATGGTGTGTACCATGCTAAACATGGACCAGAGGAAGCAAAGGAGAGAGTTGTCTAAGGAGATTAGAAAGAAAATTACAGACAAGCATGTTAAAGGTAAAGGCTATAAGACCATCTCCAAGCAGCTTTGATGCTCCTGTGACTACAGTTGCACATATTATTCGGAAATTTAAGATCCACAGGACTGTAGCCAACCTCCCTGGATGTGGCCGCAGGAGGAAAAATGGAAGAGACGGATAATACAAATGGTAACAAAAGAGCCCAGAACAACCTCTAAACCCATTCATGGTGAACTCCAAGGTCAAGGTGCATCAGTGTCAGATCGCACCATCCGTCGTCATTTGAGCCAAAGTGGACTTCATGGGAGATGACCAAGGAGGACACCACTGTTGAAAAGAAATCATAAAAAAGCCAGACTGGAATTTGCCAAACTGCATGTTGACAAGCCACAAAGCTTCTGGGAGAATGTCCTATGGACAGCCAAGAGAAAACTGGAACTTTTTGGCAAGGCACATCAGCGCTATGTTCACAGATGCAAAAATGAAGCATACCAAGAAAAGAACACTGTCCCTACTGTGAAACATGGAGGAGGTTCTGTTATGTTGTGGGGCTGCTTTGCTGCATCTGGCACAGGGTGTCTTGAATATGTGCAGGGTACAATGAAATCTCAAGACTATCAAGGTATTCTAGAGAGAAATGTGCTGCCCAGTGTCAGACAGCTTGGTCTCAGTCGCAGGTCATGGGTCTTGCAACAGGATATTGACCCAAAACACACAGCTAAAAACACCCAAGAATGACTAAGCGCGAAACATTGGACTATTCTAAAGTGGCCTTCTGTGAGCCCTGATGTAAATCCTATTGAACATCTGTGGAAGGAGCTGAAACGTGCCATCTGGAGAAGGCACCCTTCAAACCTGAGACAATGGAGCAGTTTGCTCATGAGGAGTGGGCCAAAATACCTGCTGAGAGGTGCAGAAGTCTCATTGACAGTTACAGAAATCGTTTGATTGCAGTGATTGCCTCAAAAAGGTTGTGCAACAAAATATTAAGTTAAGGGTACCATCATTTTTGTCTAGGCCTGTTTCATGAGTTTGTTTTTTAAAATAATTCTGTTGAACCACAATTCAAAAGCTTTGTCTGATTTTCATTGGTTAATTTTCATAGAATTTTTATTTATTACCACTTTTGTCAGATTCAAGTTATTTCTGTGACCATTGTGGGTTTTTCTTCCATTAACAGAGGGGTACCAACAATTTTGTCCACAGCTGTATATGATGGGACAGGACAAGATATTAACTTTGGGCTTCAATCCTGTTCCTTTTCGGACTGCATTTAAATTTTTTTGTTTTTTGTTCTTGTTTTTATGTTGTCTTGTTCAAAATAAAATAGTATCAATCAGGTCACATATATAAAAATTCTAAATTTAAAAAAAAAAAAAAATCACCAACCAAGTAAATGTAAATTTCTGTGAAAAAAAAAATTAGTTAAAAAGCTCCAGTTTTACTATAATACTGTGCATATATAAGAATAAAGTCTGAAAGTTACATGGGAAAAAAACCCCCATCAAATTTACTAGTATACAATGACATATTTACAGAAAAAGTCACAAACCTTATTTTGTATTTATTTTTTGTCCTCTGGAGGTAGGTGGTGGGCTGAGCGGCTCTATCTGCTTTAGTTTTTGAGTTGATTGATCCTCGTCAAGGGAGTAGCTGATTTTTAGCCCCAGCCGGTCGAAGATCAAAGGGAGACCATGGGGCGATCTGTCCGTCCATCCTTCTATCTGTGCCCTTCTGTGAAATCAACTACTCCTACAGTTTGTATCAGAGTTTAATAGCCACTAATGATGCACATACTGTAGTTTGACTCTGATGGGATGATTTTTGTAGGAATTCTAGATCTTGAGGTCAGAGTCAGAGGTCAGTGTTCCCTAAATTTTGTAAACACAGGAACTACAGAAAGAAACGATTAGGCTTTTCAAATCGATACTGTAGTTGTATCTAAGGCAAATTTTGGACAACTTGCATCCTGAGGTGTATTCTATGAAGCAGGATTTAGGCTTGGTGAGGTAACTTGGGGGTTCACCCTGGGTTTTCTGTACTGTGAAGCTGGTTTGCTTTTTTCCGGGGTAGATCACCTTAACATGCAGAAGCTAACCTTCTCCAGAACAGGTTAAGATCCAGATAAAAGCGCAGTGGGTGTAGCAGCACTGCTGTCCAGCCAAATAAATCCTTTGGAAACTGGCATCATCCACCTCCCCTGGAGCTTGAGGAGACACGGTCAGATCCTGTCTTTTTTCTGTGCTGCTGCCAATATAAAAAATTTTCTGTGCATTTCTCTGAATGCCTGTATTATTTCAGCACAGACTGTGCTATATGTTATCCCTTCTTCAAAATTGAAGATTCGTTATTTTTTTTTTTTTTTTTTTTTCAAATCAGTTCAGGTTACCTAATAATTTCACTAATTCACTAAAATGCGATCAGCTACCAGCAGCCGGTGGCTTGTCACCAGACTGCAAACCAAGTCTACCTACGGGTACAAATAAGTAACAAAACAAAAAAAAAAAATGGAAGCACCACAGGTGCTGATGCCTTGATGCCTGTGGCATGGTAGCATGGGGTAGTTCAGAAATTTATGAGGTCATCCATGTACAGTTTTGAAGTGCTTGGTATGCGTTTACGCAGGAATGTCACTGTCACATCACACACGAAAAGTGTACCTCATCCCAGGGCTGTTCGCTGGCATTTTTGTCAGGGAGATCATAAAAGAAAAATATAGATGCAGAAGAATAAAATTAGGAATACAAAGAAAAATACTGGAGTAACAGATTTAATTGATTAAATGCATGTACAGTATAATTACATGATGGTGTGCAATAGCAGTTAAAAATATCAAAATTTCCAAAAGTAAAAGCATATTTTTGAACTTTAAATCAGAACTGTTTGCAGTAGGGAAAAAAGTATTAAACACATAAAAATTTTTCTCAAACATATTTCTGATGGAGTTATTGACATGAGATTTTCACCAGATTCTTTCTTTATTTAATATGGACATAACAAATTACATTAGTACAATCACAAGGAGAGACCAGATGTTTTGCATAGATGTATATAGCACAAGTGCTAATTCTCAACACCAGTCCATAGGTTTTTTTTTTTTGGTTTTTTTTTGTTTTTTTTCTCGGCGCCACACGAGTAGGCTGCCTTTTGCAACAGCGGCTCGATTCCGAGTCTTTTTCCCTTCCTCTCTCTTTTGATCCGTCTTTTTTTTTCACCCCACTTATATCACGGACACACAGATCGTCCTAAATGTCTCCTGAGCCGGTGGACGGAGCCACTGTTTATAGCAGGATACGATACAGCAGAGAACAGCTGCTAGCATTCAACCGCCACCCGGTCCCATTGGAAAAACTCGACATACCGAGAGAACTGAGGCGAAAACGCCGCGGCTGCCGGGCTGGAGTAAGGCGGAGGACAAAAAATATAAGGTACAGACCCTCCCTTCCATCTGTTGTCATGGGAAATGTACGGTCGATACTGGGAAAGTTAGATGAGCTAGCGGCTATCTCCCGTTATGATAGCACATACCGGGAGTGCTCTCTCCTTTTGTTTACTGAGACGTGGCTAACTGAACTAGCAGCAGATGCTAACATTGAGCTGGAGGGTTTTCACATGATACGAGCTGACCGAACACCAGACAGTGGCAAGGCTAGGGGCGGTGGAGTGATAATGTATGTTAACAACAACTGGTGCAGACCGGGACATATCACTGTTAAACAACGACACTGCAGCAAAGACATTGAGTTGCTAGCTGTTAGCATGAGGCCTACATATCTCCCGAGAGAACACTCACACGTGATCTGCATTGTTGTTTATGCAAATCCGACGGCGAACGCTGGGACAGCACGTGACGTCATCCATTCAGTAACCAGCAGGCTGCATACAGAACACCCAGATGCTCTTCTCCTCATCTCAGGCGATTTCAACCATGTTTCACTGTCTCCCATTCTACCCACGTTCACCCAGTATGTCACATGCCACACTAGAGACAATAAAACACTGGATTTATTCTACGCAAACACTAAGGAGGCGTACACCTCATCACAACTCCCCCCACTCGGGAGATCGGATCACAACTTGGTTCATCTCCGGCCGGTGTACAAACCCCTAGTGCACAGACAACCTCCGGCCATGCACACTGTGGAGTTATGGTCTGAGGAGACAATGGACACCCTAAAGGGCTGTTTTGAAGCCACCGCCTGGAAGCAGCTCTGCGATCCACATGGTGAGGACATCGATGGCCTCATTCACACCTTCACGGGCTACCTCAGCTTCTGTGTGGACAAATCCGTTCCCACCAAGACCATACGGCGTCACTCAAACAACAAACCCTGGATCAACCCTGAGATAAAAACACTTCTGAGAGAGAAGAAGAGGATCTTCAGGTCAGGGAACAGGGAGATGCTGAAGTCCGTACAGAGGGAGCTGAGGAGAAAGATCAGAGAAGGCAAGGACAGCTTCAGGAAGAAGATGGAGGACAAGCTGCAACAGAGCGACATCAGCGGGGTCTGGAGAAACCTCAAAACCATCTCGGGGCTCCAGAATACCTCCCCCCAGGCCACAGGGGGCAGGGAGTGGGCGAACAACCTGAATCTGTTTTTCAATAGATTTGACCAACCGCCCTCCCCCCTGACTGCACAACAACCACTGCTGCCTCTAAAGAAATCAAGTCCTGCTGCCCACTCCCCACTCCACCAACACCCCCCCACTCCCAACACACAGCCCCCCATCCTGACCCTGACCAGGACCCAGGTGAGGACGGAGCTGAGGAAGATCAAGGCGAGGAAGGCGCCGGGACCGGACGGCATCAGCGCAAAGCTCCTCAAGTCCTGTGCAGACCAGCTGTGTGGGATTGTGACGTATATCTTCAACATGAGCCTGAAACTGGGGAGGGTACCACAGCTGTGGAAAACATCTTGTGTGGTACCTGTACCAAAAACTTCCCACCCCAAAGACCTGAACAGCTACAGACCGGTGGCCTTGACGTCCCACTTGATGAAGACCCTGGAGAGACTGCTCCTTGCTCACCTCCGCCCCCTGGTGGAACCAGCGATGGATCCACTCCAGTTCGCCTACCAGCATGGCATTGGGGTGGAGGATGCGGTGATCTTCCTCCTTCACCGTTCTCTGTCCCACCTGGAGAAGCCCGGGAATATGGTGAGGATCATGTTCTTTGACTTCTCCAGTGCTTTCAACACCATCCAACCGATGATCCTGAAGGACAAGCTGCTGCGCGCAGGGGTAGACCAGCACCTGTCATCATGGATCCTGGACTACCTCACGAACCGGCCTCAGTTTGTGAGAACCCGGGACTGTGTGTCCGACACGATCATCAGTAGCACGGGGGCCCCCCAGGGAACGGTGCTGGCTCCCTTCCTGTTCCTGTTCACTCTTTATACTGCGGACTTCTCACACAACACAACACACTGCCATCTACAGAAGTTCTCTGATGACTCTGCGATCGTTGGCCTCATCTCCAATGGAGATGAAGCTGAGTACAGAGGGCTTATCCAGGACTTCGTGGACTGGTGCCATCGGAACTGCCTCCAGATCAACGCGAGGAAAACTAAGGAGCTGGTGGTGGACTGCCGCAGGCATGGGCAGCCCCTCACAGTACCAGTAAATATACAGGGAACAGACATCGAGATGGTGACATCCTATAAGTACCTGGGTATTCATCTGAACAATAAACTAGACTGGTCACACAATACTGATGCACTCTACAAGAAGGGACAGCGCAGGCTGTTCCTGCTGAGGAGACTCAGGTCTTTTGGTGTACAAGGGGCGCTGCTGAAGTCATTCTATGACACGGTGGTGGCATCAGCCATCACTTTTGGAGTGGTCTGCTGGGGCAGTGGCATTACTGCAGCCGATAGGAAGAGACTGAACAAACTGATTAAGAAAGCTAGCTCTGTCCTGGGGCAGCGCCTTGATCCGATGGAGGAGATAGGAGAGAGAAGGACGGTGGCTAAACTGTCATCTCTGCTGGAGTCCGAGTTCCACCCTATGCAGGACATACTGAATGCACTGAGGAGCTCATTTAGCAGCAGACTACATCATCCCAGGTGCACAACCGAGAGGTTTCGTAGGTCCTTCCTACCAACGGCTGTCAGACTGTACAACCTAAGCAGGGCTGCTCGCAGAGATAGCAAAAAGACGTAACAAACTAATAGTTTTTTGAATGCAAAAGATGCAATAGACTTACACAATGGTCCCCTCCGGCATACAACTAGGAACATACCGGTCGCTATGGAGGGTGAGAATATGTATGGGCACATAATCATACCATGTAGGATAACTAAGTAGACGGTTATGCTGTTTCATTCCATCTAGCAACAATGCTCTGCACTGTGTGTGTTTATATATTTACATATTTATTCCATCTAGCTACAATGCTCAGCACTGGGTGTGTTTATATATTTATATATCTACATATTATTCCATCTAGCTACATTGCTCCGCACTGTGTGTGTTTATATACTTGCATATTTATTCCACCTAGCTGCAATGCTCCGTACTGTGGGTGTTTATATATTTACATATTTATTCCATCTAGCTACAATGCTCTGCACTGTGTGTTCATATATTCATATATTTATTCCATCCAGCTACAATGCTCTGCACTGTGTGTCTGTGTGTGTGTGTATATATATATATTTTATAGTAATACGTACATATGTATATTAGCTGCTCTTGCTTGCTTGTTTTTTTCTTGCCTTCTGATTGTTGCTCTGAGTGTTGCTATCCCTGTGCTGTTGCAATCCTGGAATTTCCCCGTTGTGGGACTAATAAAGGCTTATCTTATCTTATCTTATCTTAGGTGGCTTATATAGGTCATAAGTTAGGCTGTACAAACAAAATTTACAAGTTAATTAAAATTACAAATACATTACAAATTATAAATAGAGCAAGAGATCCATGATCACAGCAAACACAACTCAGACTAGACATGCACACATTGCTGGTGGGATTTTAGCCAGTTTTAGCCAAGATATCAGTAACAACCCAAGTAATCCATACATACAAAGAAATCAAGGCAACTGTGTTCACATGTTATATTTAATGAAGTTGAATGACACAGGGAATAAGTATTGAACACTTGGTGAAATTAATTTAACGTTTAGTAGAAAAGCCTTTGTTAGTAATAACAGCTTCCAGACCCCTCCTGTATGGAGAAACTAGGCACAGGCGTTGCTCAGTAGTGATTTTAGCCCATTCTTCCACACAAACTGTCTTGAAATCTTGAAGGTTCCATGTCTTCTATGAACTCTGATCTTCAGTTCGTTCCATAGATTTTCAATTAGATTCAGGTCAGGTGACTTGACGGGGCCATTCCAGCAGCTTTATTTTCCTTCTCTGGAGCCAGTTGAGAGGTTCCTTGATTGTGTGTTGGGGATCATTGTCTTGCTGAAATGTCCACCCTCGTTTCATCTTCAGCATCTTGGCAGATGACAACAGATTCCTATCAAGGATATCTTGGTACATTTGTCCATTCATCTTAACGCTACTGGTATGAAGGCTTCGGTCACGCTGCAGGTCTTACTGCTGAATTCCGATTTTTTGCTGAGATCCGATTTTTTTTTGTGTGGACATTCACATTATAATTTAAATGTGACCCCCATCAGACTGGAATATGAACAGTCTCCAGCTATGAAGTGACCCGCATGCGCAGAAGAAAACAACATCAGACACACCGTTGTGTTTGCGGAAGTAATATGAGCCCCGAACAGTTGAGGGGGACAGAACTTCTTCACTTTTGATGCAGCGTAGCAAAATAAATGTTAAAAACATTCAGAAATGTTTATGCACAAAATACATGAGACCAGCTTCATTCCTCTACATGCCAGATGGCCACTTTTTTTAAAAAAATGTGCCGTTACTGTGCGCCTGTAATGTCTGACGGTTTAAGCTCCCCTCCCCCCCCACCCACCCAAAATTTTGAAGTTGTTGTGCCGTGGGAGCTGACAAAATTATGATCCAGTGATAAAGGGAAGCTGATTGATTAAAAAAGAGAGCACAAATCAACTGTCATGCCTGCAGCATCTTCCACAGCAGAATTGTAGCGTCTCTTTCTCTTCGATGAGGAAAAAGTCAGATGGCATGTGACGTTACCGTTCAGACTGAGGTCGCTTTGGAAAATATTAGATACATATCAGAATTAGGACCACACATGAACGTGGCCTGGGTCTGGTGTGAAAAATTCGGGTCTGTGCCATGTGTCAGATATGGGTCACATTTGTGCAAAAAAATCGGAATTGAGCATTAAAACCTGCATCGTTACCGTAGCCAAAGTCTGCCTGTACCATGTGCCGAACATCACCACCACACCATGATGCTCCCACCTCCAAACTTCACTGTTGGTATGGTGTTTTTGTGGCTGATGTGCAGTGCCCTTTCTCCTCCAAACATGCTGTGCATTGTGGCATCCAAACAGTTCAATTTTGGTCTCATCTGACCAGATTGTTGTGCAGCAAACTTTAAACGGGCTTCAACATGCTTTTTCTTCAGCAATGGAGTCTTGTGAGGTGAGCGGGCATGGAGCCCATGTTGGTTGAGTGCATTACATATTGTTTTCTTTGAAACAGCAGCACTTGCTAACTTCAGGTCTTTCTGGAAGTCTCGATGAGTGGTCTTTGGCTCTTGGTTAACTTCTGATAATTCTTCTGACCCCTGTGTCAGAAATCTTGCAAGGAGCTCCTGGTCACAGCCCATTTATGGTAAAATGATGTTCTTTTTACTTCTGAATGATGGCTCCAACAGTGCTCACTGGAACATTTAGCAGTTTAGAAATGTGCCTGTAACCATCCATCTATCCATCTTTTATCGCTTTTCCGGAGGTCCAGGTCGTGGAGGCAGCAGTTCAAACAGAGAAGCCCAGAATTCACTGTCCTCAGCCTCCTGCTCCAGCTCTTCAGCGAGGATACCAAGGTGTTCCCAGACCAGCTGGGAGACATAGTCTGTTCCAGCAAGTCCTGGGTCTGCCCCGGGGTCTCCTCCCAATGGGACATGCCCCGAAACACCTCAAGTGGGAGGCATCCTGATCAGATGCCCATACCACCTCAACTGACTCCTTTTGATGTGGAGGAGCAGTGGTTCTACTCTGAGCCTCTCCCAGATGACTAAGTTCCTCACCCTATCTCTAAGGGTGAGTCCAGCAATCCTATGAAGGAAGCTCATTTCAGCCATAACCAATGTATCATTATTTTTGCATCAATAAGGTTACAAAGGTCTAGAGAGAGCTCTTCTTCCCATCATGAATTCTTTGTGGTGTGACAATCTGATATTCACAGACCTTTTTAAAGGCTATCAGTCAGGACTTAACTAACTGAAATTAATTTGCACTGATGGGGTGGGATGGCTTCCTAACTTATTATGGATTTCAGCTGGTTTCTTGGCTTTCTATGCCTTTTTGCTTCTCTTTGTCTTCATGTGTTCAATACTAATTCTGTGTGTCATTCCACTTAATTAAATATAACTTGTTTTGTGGACACAGTTGCCTTGATTTCTTAAGTATGTACGGATTACCTGAGTTGTTATTGATATCTGGTGAAAATCACGGGTCAATGGCTCCATCAGAAATGTTTAATGAGAAAAATGTTGACGTGTTCAATACTTACTTTCCCCGCAGTATATCACGATATACATTTTATAATAATAATAACTAGAAAAGCACTCGGAGAGCACAGACTTCCGCCAAGCGCCACAGTTCCCCCCATACAGTGTTTGTGTGTACGTTTTCAGATTCCTTGACCATGAAAATACATGACTAGCAATTGGATTGACAATGATAGGATTAGTGGTTCAGTAGTTATTCACGAAAATTACATTTTCCGTAATGGCAGCCACAGTTCCACCCATACAGTGTTTGTGTGTACGTTTTCAGATTCCTTGACCACGAAAACATATGACTAGCAATTGGATTGACAATGATAGGATTAGTGGTTCTGTGGGCACATATGTTGGTTACATATGCTCCACAAATACAGTATATTGCTGTGTGTTTATTGTGTGCTGCACGTCTCAGGGAACAAAGGGACTGAGCCTCCGAGAGACAACGGGAGAGTGTGAGATTTGGCCTTTGTTTCAGGGAGATGACTTGGAGAGATTTCCAGACCACCGGAGACTAAAGGACAATGGTGTGAAGATCAGAGGGGCTACATTGTGACTGGGATTAAGTACCATGTGACTGTATGTTTGATTAAACACCATGTGACTGCAGTTTCGATGTCCGGGGTATAAAAGAGAGATGTGAGATTATTCTTCCTCTTTTCCTGCTTTGAAATTGTTGGAGTATGTGATTGTCAATAAAGCTGAACCTGAGGAATAAACTCAGTCTCATCCTTCCGCACATTCTCCACACTGGTGACCTTACGACGAAGCATGAGCAGAGATAATTCTCCCGAGCGGGGCTCGGCAGAAGCCAGCCTGATGACTGCCGCCACGTTCCAGCTGCCGGACTTCTGGCAGCATAGTCCAGCTCCTGGTTTAGCGCGGTCGAGGCACAGTTCAACCTCCGGAGAATCTCGAGAGACGACACGAAATTCTACCATGTGGTGGAGAAGCTGGACAGCCACACAGTCCAGAGGGTGGAGGATCTGGTCAATCACCCACCGGACAGCGACAAATACAGCGCATTGAAGGCTGCGCTTATCAGCCACTTCACCCCCTCGGTGCAACAGCGAGCAGAGGGGCTCCTAGCGTTGACGGAGTTGGAGAACAACAGACCCGTAGACCTGATGGTGAAAATGCTGAGGCTGAGAGACTCCGCAGATTGCGACTTTATCTTTGCCCACCTTTTCCTCCGGACCCTGCCGCCAGCGGTGAGTGTTACCCTGGCAGGCTCACCTCTGTTGGCCCGGCGAGACTACCATGGGCTGAGCAAGGAGACGCAACGACTCATCAACGCCCACAAACGGAGCGCGGTTTCGGCCGCGGCAGCAGAGCTAGGCGCAACGTCCGGAGACGGCATGGGGTCAGTGGTTGCAGCACCAGACTCACCGACGACGGCAGCAGCAAGGACCAGGCGACACGGAGCGGACGACGTCCTTTGCTTCTATCATCGCTGCTTTGCAGAGAGGGCACACAAGTGCCTCCCACCGTGCCACTTCAAGCGTTCGGGAAACGCCAACACCGGGGGTCGGTAGTGGCTGCGGCCCTCGGGGAGGAGAACAAGCTGCTCTATCTGAAGGATGCACGCTCGGGGAGGCATTTCCTCGTGGACACAGGCTCCCAGCTGAGTTTCATCACGCCTTCCTATGCGGACCGGCTGACGCCGTCTTAAGGGTCCCCGGGTGTCAGCAGCGAACGGCTCAGCGATTAAGACCTTCGGTGAGAGGACTCTACTTCTGTCTTTGCAGGGCCGTGCATTTGAGTGGACTTTTGTTGTAGCGGCAGTCAATTTCAACATGTTAGGGGCTGATTTTTTGTGCTCACATGGTTTATTGGTTGATCTTGCTAACAGACGTCTGGTTAATGCACTCTCCTTTCACTCTATTCCCTGCACAGCTCGAGTGGCGCCGCCAACTGCACAAGCCAACGTCACAGCTGCGGGTGGTAAGTTCCACGCACTCCTCACTCAGTTCCCAGCACTCACAGTCCCAACGTTTTCGGCGACAGTGGCTAAACATGGGGTGGAACATTATATCACTACCACCGGCCTTCCAGTTTTTGCAAAAGCTCGGCGCCTGGACTCAGATAAACTGACCATAGCGCGTGAGGAGTTTGCCAACCTGGAAAAACTGGGCATCATCAGGCGTTCGAAAAGCCCCTAGGCTTCACCACTGCACATGGTCCCAAAGGCTGATGGCTCGTGGCGACCTTGCGGTGATTTCCGCCGGTTGAATAACGCCACTGCACACGACCGCTACCCAATTCCGCATATCCCAAGATTTTTCGGTTCATTTGGCGGGGGCGCGCATTTTTTCTAAAATAGATTTAGTATGCCGTTACCATCAGGTTCCAGTGCATGCTCAGGACATACCCAAAACAGCGGTAATAACTCCTTTCGGGCTTTTTGAGTTTTTGCGCATGCCTTTTGGACTCAAGGGTGTGGCGCAGACGTTCCAGCGCATGATGGACGCGGTCCTACGCGACCTCCCTTTAGTGTTCGTCTATTTGGACGACATTTTGGTAGCCAGCACGTCCGAAGACGAACACGAAAGCCACCTCACAGCAGTTTTCCGGAGGTTGGCAGAGCATGGGTTAATAATTAACCCAGCGAAGTGTCAGTTTGGGGTGGCGCACATTGATTTTTTGGGGCATCGCGTTTCGCCAAAAGGAGCGGTCCCTCTGCCCGATAAAGTGCGCGCAATAACAAATTTTCCCCAACCTCAAACGGTCAAAGCGTTACAGGAATTTTTGGGAATGGTTAATTTTTATAACCGTTTCCTCCCCAGCGCAGCGCAGCTCATGCAACCATTGTACGCTGCACTAAAAAAACAAAAACCCACGAATAAAATCGAATGGTCTCCTGAGCGGGAGCGCGCATTCTCTCAAGTCAAATCAGCCCTGGCAAACGCTGTTTTGTTGGCACACCCAGTTCCAACGGCCCGCATGGCGCTCACCACTGACGCGTCCGATGTAGCCGTAGGGGCGGTCGTTGAACAGTATGTAGCTGGGACCTGGCAACTGCTCGCGTTTTTCAGCAAAACCTTGCGCGATAGCGAGCGAAACTACAGCGCATTCGACAGGGAGTTGTTAGCTCTGCACTTGGCCATCCGCCACTTCCAGTTCTGGCTGGAAGGGCGCCGTTTCACCGCATTCGTGGACCACAAACCGCTGACTTTTGCGATGGCCAAGATTTCGGAACCTTGGTCGGGCCGGCAGCAGAGACAGCTGGCCGCGATATCGGAGTTCACCACCGATATCCAGCATGTCGCAGGTAAATATAATGTAGTGGCAGACTGCCTCTCACGTGCTGTGGCGGCTCCAGGCCCCGTGGGGGCAGACTCTGCAGCCGTGGCCGCGGGCCAGGGTAGCGATGCGGAAGCGCGGGCAGCCCCGGTCCGCGTAGGGTTAGATTATGCAGCCATGGCCGCGGAGCAGGTTAGCGATGCGGACGTGCGCGCGCTCCAGTCTGGACCAACAGGGTTAAGGCTGGAGGACAGGGTGCTGCAAGTTGGTATGCCCCCCCTAATCTGCGATATCTCCACTGGACGGCCGCGTCCGGTGGTACCAGCTGCGTGGCGCCGCCGCGTTTTTGACTCGATCCATTCTCTGGCACACCCGGGGGTGCGCGCATCGGTCAAAATGGTAGGAGAGAAATTTGTATGGCCGGGGTTGCGCAAACAGGTCAAGGAATGGGCTACAGCCTGCGTAGCTTGTCAGCGAGCCAAAATACACAACACACTAGAGCTCCTTTGGAGCCTTTTCACATCCCGGCTAAGCGCTTTGATCATGTGTATGTCGACTTGGTAGGCCCCCTTCCGTCATCACAGGGGAACACACACCTTTTGACAATGGTGGACCGCACCACACGTTGGCCGGAAGTGGTCCCACTGGCATCAACCACAGCCGAGGAGGTGGCGCGCGCGTTTTTAACAGCTTGGGTAGCGCGCTTTGGAGTTCCGTCGGACATAACGTCCGTCAGAGGTCCTCAATTTGTTTCCGAGCTCTGGTCATCGATGGCCCGCAGCCTGGGGGTAACGATCCACCGCACTACCGCGTACAACCCCCAGACTAACGGTTTATGTGAACGTTTCCATAGGTCATTGAAAGCAGCCCTCAGAGCGTCGCTTACGGATACAAATTGGACAGACAGGCTTCCATGGGTTTTATTGGGGTTATGTTCTGCACCTAAGGAGGATTTGCAAGCCTCCCCAGCTGAGTTAGTTTTTGCACAGCCTCTCCGTCTGCCCGGGGAATTTCTGCCGGATAATCCTGTGCCAAATTGCCCACCCGCTCAGCGGTTGCAGAGCGACACAGGATCAAACACGCTTCCTGGCCCGGTTCTTCACAGTTTCCCACGCGTTTTTGTGCCGAAAGCTTTAAAAAATGCGGAGTTTGTTTTTGTCAGACATGATGCCCATCGCCCAAACTTGCGGCCGCCGTATGATGGACCGTTTAGGGTGCTGGAAACAGGGGAGAAGCATTTTTTGCTAGATTTGGGAGACAGAAAGGAGGTAATTGGTATAAACAGACTCAAACCCGCTTTTGTTTTGGCGGATGAAGCAGTGCAGTTGGCGAGGGCCCCCCGTCGCGGCAGACCCCCTAGAGGGCATTCTCCAGAACACCCACAGAGATTGACTAACAGTTCTAATCCACAGGCAACAGTTCCACAGCAGGAGGACACTGCAGAGGCAGTAAAGCCGGCTTACAGCAAATACGGCAGAAGACTTAGACCTAGGCAACTGGTGGATTAATATGTAGTAATGTTATTATGTCATGCATCTCTGGTTATGATTGTTCCATCTTAGACGTTTGGGGGGGGGGTCGTGTGGGCACATATGTTGGTTACATATGCTCCACAAATATATTGCTGTGTGTTTATTGTGTGCTGCACGTCTCAGGGAACAAAGGGACTGAGCCTCCGAGAGACAACGGGGAGAGTGTGAGATTTGGCCTTTGTTTCAGGGAGATGACCTGGAGAGATTTCCGGACCACCGGAGACTAAAGGACAATGGTGTGAAGATCAGAGGGGTTACATTGTGACTGGGATTAAGTACCATGTGACTGTATGTTTGATTAAACACCATGTGACTGCAGTTTCGATGTCCGGGGTATAAAAGAGAGATGTGAGATTATTCTTCCTCTTTTCCTGCTTTGAAATTGTTGCGAGTATGTGATTGTCAATAAAGCTGAACCCGAGGAATAAACTCAAGTCTCATCCTTCCGCACATTCTCCACAGTTCAGTAGTTATTCATGAAATGTCATTTTCCATAATGGCGGCCACAGTTCCCCCCATACAGTGTTTGTGTGTACGTTTTCAGATTCCTTGACCATGAAAACATATGACTAGCAATTGGATTGACAATGATAGGATTAGTGGTTCAATGGTTATTCACGAAAATGGCATTTTCTGTAATGGCGGCCACAGTTCCGCCCATACAGTGTTTGTGTGTACGTTTTCAGATTCCTTGACCATGAAAACATATGACTAGCAATTGGATTGACTATGATAGGATTAGTGGTTATTCACGAAAATGGCATTTTCCGTAATGGCGGCCACAGTTCCCCCCATACAGTGTTTGTGTGTACGTTTTCAGATTCCTTGACCATGAAAACATATGACTAGCAATTGGATTGACAATGATAGGGTTAGTGGTTCAGTAGTTATTCACGAAAATGGCATTTTCCGTAATGGCGGTTTTCTTCTGGACGGTGATCCGGATCATCCCCAAAATTTAATCAGTTCTTCCTTGTACCATTTCCAACAACGCGTGAAAGTTTCATCGAAATCCGTTCAAAACTTTTTGAGTTATCTTGCTAACCAACAGACAGACAGCCAGACAGACAAACCCCAGCAAAAACATTACCTCCTTGGCGGAGGTAATAATAATGCATCAGATTTATATAGCACTTTATCATAGACATGCAAAGATGCTTTACAAATAGATACATTATTCATTCACTCCAGACCGACAATGGTAGTGGCAAGCTACTACTATAGCCACAGCTGCCCTGGGGCAGGCGGACAGAAACATGGCTGCCAATCCGCGCCAACAGCCTCTCCGGACACCACTAAACATTTATACACATTCATACCCAGTGTCATGGACACTGGAGGCAAGGTGGGTAAAGTGTCTTGCCCAGGGACACACAGCAGGATATCTGGGGAGACCGGGATTCAAACTGCCAACCATCCAGTTATTGGATGACCTGCTCTACCTCCTGAGCCACTGCCGCCTGTAAATTCTATAGTTTATATATACTACGGGATGTCTGGGATTTATCCTTATCGTTATTAGCACTACGGGTAGCATTACTGTACATGGATTGCTATTGCTGTTTTCCAGCCTTATTCCTTTTTATATTTGCACACACCACTGAAGAGAGAGAAACGTCATTTCACTTCTCCTGTATGTCCTGTACATATAGTAGTATTGACAAATAAAATCTCTGAATCTTTTCTCGTTACTTAGCAGAGCATGAGGTCCATGTCCGAAGGGTGCTACAGCGACTCCTGGAGAACCAGCTGTATGTGAAAGCTGAGAAACGTGAGTTTGACCACCTCAACCACATTCCTTGGTTTTATTATCTCTGATGGTCAAACTGAACCTGACCCTAAGAAGATCCAGGCAGTCACTGATTGGCCCATACCATCGACCCCAAAACAGCTCCAGCACTATTCCTAGGTTTTGCCAACTTTTACAGCAGATTCATCCGTAAATATAGTTCTGTTGTTTCCCCGTTGACCCATCTGACCTCCACCAAGGTCCCGTTTGCCTGGTTGAATGAAGCCAACACTGCATTCTCCCAGCTTAAGGCCAAATTCATTGACGCCCCCATCTTGACCAATTCATTGTAGAGGTCGATGCCTCAGATATTGAGGTGGGGGCAGTTCTCTCTCAGCGTTCGGCCACCGATTACAAGATCCACCCATGTGCGTTTTTCTCGGCGTCTTTCACCCACCAAGAGGAATTGCGACATTAGCGACTGAGAGCTGTTGGCTGTCAAGTTAGCCCTGGAAGACATTGGCTGGAAGGGCCAGCTCAGCCGTTCTTAGTTTGGACTGACCACAGAAATCTCGAGTAGATCAGGACCGCTAAATGGCTTAATTCACGTCAGGACAGATGGGCTCTATTTTTCAGCCAATTTAGTTTTACCCTGACCTATAGACCTGGCTCTTAAAACACTAAACCCAATGCTCTCTCCAGACAGTTTTCCCCTTTCCCAGTGACTCCTGTGGAGGACACCATCATTCTGGGTTTTGCTGTCATGAGAGCCCTCACATGGGACATTGAGCAAAAGGTGAGAGAGACTTGGACCACTGACCCGGACTCTGGGGGAGGGCCATCGGCCCAGATGTTTGTTCCTGCGGGGTAAAAGGGGACGTCATTCACTGGCTGCACATGGTGAAATTTTCCTGTCATCCGGGGATAGCCAGGACCCTCTCGTCTCTTAGCCAAATCTTCTGGTGGCCGACCATGGATCGTGATGTGCAGGAATACATCAGGGCTTGTCCTCAATACTCTGCCGGCAAGTCCCTCACCACCCCTCCCGCTGGGTTACTCCCCCGCCACCCCCATCCCCAGTTGCCCTTGGTCTATCATCCCTCTAGACTTTGTCTCCAGACTGCCATCTTCCAGTGATTACACCATCATGCTGACCATCGTGGATAGGTTCTCCAAGACTGCACACTTCATTCCCCTATGCAAGTTACCATCTGCCTTGGAGACGGCCAACTTGGTTACTACCCACGTCATCAGGCTGCATGGCATACCGAGCGACATTGTGTCAGACTGTGGGCCCCAGTTTGTGTCGCAGGTCTGGCGCACATTCTGCAAGTCCATCGGGACCACAGGCAGTCTGTCATCTGGCTACCACCCGCAGTCCCAACGGGCAGTGTGAGCACATAAACTAGGAGTTGGAGACCTTTCTAAAGTGTGTCACTACATCGGACCCCACGTCATGGAGCACCTACCTGCCCGGGGTTTAGTATGCCCATAACACTGCCACTTCTGCTGCTACAGGTTTCTCCCCCTTTGAGGCGTCACTGGGCTATAATGCTCCTTTCCGTCACAGAGAAGGTGATTGCTGTGCCCAGTGTCGCCCACCATATGAACAAAATGTCGCCGCTTTTGGAGAGGCACCAAGGCGGTGTCTGGTTCCTCCCTGCAGCCACGTGCACAACCTGTAGGCAATCAGGGAGGCCCTTTAAAAGACTCACTTCTGCTGCTCAGCAGGGCACGGCATGTCAGCTTCAGCCAAGCCTGCTAATCCTCATCTGTGTGCAGCCTGGAAATATCCTTTCCTTGCAAATAATTTGGATTGCTTTCATCCTTTGTGCGCTCCCCAGGAATAACACCAGAGCAGTGGACCGGATTCCTGGAAGACCAGAAGACCATTCAGCTCATTGTAAGTCGACTTACTACCATCCACAGTGTGCTGTTTTTCACCCCCTTTTCCCCTCACTGTTCAGGCCTGGCCAGTCTGCCACATACAGTATTATCTCTACCTACCTAGATCACTGCAGTGGAGGCCTTTGAAAGATCGTCAGCTAGGTGTATAGCTGTTCCATCTGCAGCCTGGAGTGGGGCGCTCCCATATCTGGCCATACCTATAAAAAAGATCCCAAGTACAATTAATTATATTAATAGCCATAATATCAGTTACAATACTAACCTTATCTCTCTTCTCTCTTCTCAGGGCTGCCAGACCCTCCCACGTCTCCTGCAAACATAATCATTGTTTTGCAATAAAAGCATTGTTTAACATTTACCTTTGTCTCCACTCATGTCTGCTTTTGGGTCTGCTTACACTAACCTTGTCAGTAATGTGTGAGAAGCTTTACTGAAGAAACGGGATGTTTTTTAAGATGTTTTTTAAAAGTAGCTCGCGAAAATAACTCATATTTCATAAGAAATTAATTCTCCAGTGTACCAAAGGTAATATACTATCACATACATGCATATAGTTTACTCTGAAAGGCTTAAAATAGCATGATATAGGCCCTTTAAACGATAGTTTTAAATTAAACGATAGACATTTTTATCTCATCAGCTGATAATATATCATCAAATCGAACAGCCCTATTAGAAAGTTTGGAATTAAACTGAATTCACAATATTGAAAATATTTAGGCTTTAGAAAGATCTAAATCCTTTTTTTTAAGTCTGGATTGTAAATATGTTCAGTACTAGAAGTGACTTCCCATGAGTTTGACGAAAAAACATCCTAAGACTTTTAAAAGAAAATTACAAGGACAGAAGTTTAAAATTACACTAAAATAAACAAATACAAATTATTTTAAATATACTATGGTAAAAAGATTTAAATATCCTGGTATCAATGTGAAACTTTTCCATTTGTTTCTTTTCATCCCTCCAGACTTCCCACAGAAACTTCACTGTAAGGAGGAGGTTCTGGCTGACCAACAGCTCTGGAACCAGGAGAGGATCTCTGTTGTGGAGCAGCAGGGGATAAAACCTCCACAGATGGAGGGGCAGCAGGAGCCAGAACCTCCACTGGTTAAAGAGGAACAGGAGGAGCTCTTCATCAGTCAGGAGGGAGAACAGCTGATAGTCAAGTTGGAGGTTGAAAACTTCATGATGACTCCTATTTCTGAGGAAAACAAGCAGAGTGAAGCAGAACCAAACAGTGAGCAGGTTCTGTCTCACAATTCTGCTCTAATTGAGAGCCAACATGAGGAAGGAAGCCAGCATGTAGTTTCAGGATCAATAGAAGAAGAAGAGCCAAAACCAAAGAAAAGACGACTGAAAACAAGAAGTCACAGTACCAGTGATGACGACTCTCTGACCTCAAAGACTTTCTGTGAGAATGAATCAGGTAAAAACACAACAGGGTCCACTACTCCTCATTTTGCTTAATTCTGGGTGTACAAATCAGTTTGCTGGAGTATTGCTATCCCACCATGTCCATGTATGCACTCAATACTTGGTCTGGGCACCTTTTGCATGAATTAATGCATCGATGTGGCGTGGCATGAAGGTGACCAGCCTGTGGTACTGTTAAGGTGTTATGGAAGCCCAGGTTGCTTTGATGGTGGCCTTCAGCTCGTTTGCGTTGCTCGGTCTGTTGTCTCTCATCTTCCCCTTTGCAATACTCCATAGATTCTTTATGGGGTTTAGGTCGGGAGAGTTTGCTGGCCAGTCAAGCACAGTGATGCCATGGTCATTAAACCAGGTTTTGGTATTTTTGGCAGTGCGAGCAGGTGCCAAGTGCTGCTGGAAAATGACATCAGCATCTCCATAAACTTGTCAGCAGAGGGAAGCATGAAGTGCTCTAAAATTTCCTGGTAGACGGCTGTGCTGACTTTGGACTTGATAAAACACAGTGGACTCAACACCAGCAGATGACTGTACTCCCCAAATCAGGTGGCAAGTCTTGTTATTTGGAAATCAATCTGATGGAAGAGTTGGAGAGGCACAGAATCCAAGTTACTTGAGGTACAGTGTGAAGTTTCCAGTCAGTGATGATTTGGTGAGAATTTTAGGATAAAAAAATTTCCATTGACATGAATAGCAAGATTGAAATTATCTTTTGATCCCAATTGAATTTTGCCACGAGTTACATATATTTGTCATTTTAAAAGATAAGTGGTAAAGGTGTAGGTTGTTTCACTGTTACAAAGTGTAAGGTTGTGAATATACATGAATTGAGAAACTACAAATCCAGCCTTACTTAACATACATCATCATTTTCAAAGAATGCCCAGGGGGAAGTGACAGTCCTTTGGATCAACTACAGCTTGAAAAATACAATACATTTGTTTTGTTTTTCTCCTCTTGGGATGCTTCTATAGGTTAGGAAACAGAAGATGAGCTTTGAGGGGAGAACTGCCGTAGTCATGTTTGGTGATGTGTATAGTCCAAGACATGGAAATGTAGTCCACTAAGTGGTTTCACAAAAACTAAATATTACTCTTTTATTATACGACAACCGACAACTTTAATTATGTGGAAAATTATCTTTTAAATTGACAAACATACAGTATGTGTAACTCATGGCAAAATTTGATGGGGATCAAAAGATAATTTCTTTCTTGCCATTCACTTCAATGGAGATTTTGTCCGATTTAAGGTCCAATATGCAGAAGTAGAGGGGGCGGGACTTAGGATCTGTTTCTTCAGGACCATGACTCAGGGGAGTTTTCACACCTACAGTTTTGGTCTGAATCAAATTGAAAAGTTTGAGAGTCCAGACCAAAAGGGTTAGGTGTGAAATCACCCTTTTAGACTTTCTTGTTGTTGGAATGCCAAACTGATTTTGGAAGTTTTGTGTCCGTCTGATGTGTTTGAGCTTGTTTTAATATTCTTTCTTTTTATGGCTCCAGTGTCACATTGATCAGAGCATCATTTCATGCTCCACCCTAGCTAACAAGTAGAATACAGCCATAGCAGCAGTGATGGTTCTGACCCTGTCAGATTTTCATTGGCGAATTTCTTTGTCCTCACGGCTGCTAGAATTCTCATCTTTGAACCTCCCTTATGATCTAAGACCACCATTTGTTTGCCACGATTTGTTCACATATCAACAAACCAGGTCACAAACATTTTATTTAAGGGACGTGCTATATTCTCTTTGCACAAATGAACATAATGAGCTGTAAATGAAATGCCTATGACATGGTGTGGTCAAAATACCATCCATCCATCTTCTACCCCTTATATGTGGCCAGCAGCATTCTAATCAGAGAAGCCCAGGGGTGCCGCCCGATTCGCATAGCACCATGATCCCAAAGATCCCTCCTGCTTGTGGGGAGCTGAAGTTGCATTAAATGAAAATTGTTCTTCATTGACATTTTTTTGAGCAGTAACAGAAAAGTTTGAAAGTTGTCTGTCATTTTGACAGATTACACTGAGGGTTATCTTAATTAAAATCAACTAAAATGACAGGTAATAATGGATGATGACAGAATTTCTACAACACTGTCTGTCAAAATGACAAAAAAGTCTAGCCCAACCTTTGGTGGGGAGCCCACTGGAGGGTGGACCCATGTGGCTTGTTGGACCTGAGGCCAGCTGAGTTATATTCAGGGTTTGACATTAATACCCACCAACCTTCCAATGGTCAGATTTCAGCAGTGGCCCTAAAGACGACGACTCCCACTAGCCACTTTGGCGGGTTGAAGTTTTCTCAAGTACCATCAATAATAATAAACCAATCGGAATGTGAGACTACCAAAGTACAACTCCCATAAACACTGGCCACGGTTACATGGGCAAAATTTCTTCAATCTGATTACAATTCAGATCAGAACTTCACTGTTTACATGGATCCTGAAAAAGCTGATCCAATTTGAGCGTGCGTTTCCATGTGCCACACGTTTGAACGGAATAAATCATTTTGACATGCGCACGTTGACATTCCGAAATTCCAAAAATAGTAGAAGAAGCAACTTCTGGTGTTGGCAAGCCCCACTTCGTTTCGAAATGGACCTGTATTGTGTTATTCAGACTGTACTTTGGCTCCTGCTGGTCTCTGTAACAAAGCTACAAGTACATACTTCTGCGTATGACAAACAGAGGGAGACAGCAGGACGATAAGACCAGTTTTGTTTTACTCCTGCTATGTTTTCTGCTAGCTGCTGTAAAAGTGGAAATACGTCACGTCGACGTGTGGCTGGCGTACAGACATGCGCAGTAAACATATTTTCTGCCCAACCTTCGGAATAAGTGTTTTCATGCGCACCATTTGGATTAACAATCAGCATAACCCACCTGTCTCAATCAGAATGAAATTTTGATCCGAATGAGCATGATCGGATCAGAATATTCAGATTATCGTGTTTACATGAACCATTTTTATTCCGAACAGACTTTTAATCCGGTTACTTGTGTCCATGTAAACATGGTCACTGTCTGCACACAGCGTGTGCTCATTGGTGCACTGTCACTGTGGATGGAGTCTGGCTCCACTGCTGGCCTAATAAAGGAGAACCATGGGCGGTCTTCTCTGCGGGTTGGTCTCCTGTTCTGCCCCAGTTCACACCGCAGCTCAGTGGGAAGAAATGCCCTGGTGGGTGGTGACTTCTCCAACCGAGCCCAGAGTGAAGCCAGACTCCATCCAGTCTGGAGAGATACGGCAACGTACAGACAGCAGCCGGCAGAACACAGCTGTACCCACTCTTCAACATTCATTCATCCCCTGTTGTCCCAGCGGTGAGTAGCTGCTAATAATAAATCCTTGTGCTCCCCTCCTCCTCAGCTCCTACCTCTGTAGTTATAGTGGGGCAAAGAAGTGTTTGGTCGGCCACCAGTTGTGCAAGTTCTCCCACTTGAAGGATGAGAGAGGTCTCCGGTTTTCATCATGGGTATACCTCAACTATGACAGAAAAAGTGAGAAAAAAAAATCCAGAAAATCACATTGTCTGATTTTTAAAGAATTTATTTGCAAATTACGGTGGAAAATAAGTATTTGGTCAATAACAAAAGTTCATCTCAATACTTTGTTATATACCCTTTGTTGGCAATGACAGAGGTCAGACGTTTTCTGTAAGTCTTCACAAGGTTTTCACACACTGTTACTGGTATTTTGGCCCATTCCTCCATGCAGATCTCCTCTAGAGCAGTGATGTTTTGGGGCTGTCGCTGGGCAACACGGACTTTCAACTCCCTCCAAAGATTTTCTATGGGGTTGAGATCTGGAGACTGGCTAGGTCACTCCAGGACCTTGAAATGCTTCTTACGAAAACACTCCTTTGTTGCTCGGGCAGTGTGTTTGGGATCATTGTCATACTGAAAGACCCAGCCACGTTTCATCTTCAGTGCCCTTGCTGATGGAAGGAGGTTTTCACTCAAAATCTCATGATACATGGCCCCATTCATTCTTTCCTTTACACGGATCAGTCGTCCTGGTCCCTTTTCAGAAAAACAGCCCCAAAGCATGATGTTTCCACCCCCATGCTTCACAGTAGGTATGGTGTTCTTTGGGATGCAACTCAGCATTCTTTCTCCTCCAAACACGACAAGTTGAGTTTTTACCAAAAAGTTCTATTTTGGTTTCATCTGACCATATGACATTCTCCCAATCCTCTTCTGGATCATCCAGATGCTCTCTAGCAAACTTCAGACGGGCTTGGACATGTACTGGCTTAAGCAGGGGGACACGTCTGGCACTGCAGGATTTGAGTCCCTGGCGGCGCAGTGTGTTACTGATGGTAGCCTTCGTTACTTTGGTCCCAGCTCTCTGCAGGTCATTCACTAGGTCCCCCCGTGTGGTTCTGGGATTTTTGCTCACCGTTCTCGTGATCATTTTGACCCCACAGGGTGAGATCTTGCGTGGAGCCCAGATCGAGGGAGATTATCAGTGGTCTTGTATGTCTTCCATTTTCTAATAATTGCTCCCACAGTTGATTTCTTCACACCAAGCTGCTTACCTATTGCAGATTCAGTCTTCCCAGCCTGGTGCAGGTCTACAGTTTTGTTTCTGGTGTCCTTTGACAGCTCTTTGGTCTTGGCCGTAGTGGAGTTTGGAGTCTGACTGAGGTTGTGGACAGGTGTCTTTTATATTGATAAAAGAGTTCAAACAGGTGCCATTAATACAAGTAACGAGTGGAGGACGGAGGAGCCTCTTAAAGAAGAAGTTACAGGTCTGTGAGAGCCAGAAATCTTGCTTGTTTGTAGGTGACCAGATACTTATTTTCCACCATAATTTGCAAATTCCTTGTATGTGTTGTGCATACTTGGCCAATAAAGCTGATTCTGATTCTGAAATAAATTCTTTAAAAATCAGACAATGTGATTTTCTGGATTTTTTTTTTTCTCATTTTGTCTCTCATAGTTGAGTTATACCTATGATGAAGGCTGGAGACTTCTCTCGTCTTTTGGGTGGGAGAGCTTTCACAGTTGGTGGCTGACTAAATACTTTTTTGCCCCACTGTAAGCGTGATCATTTTTAGAGCAAGGAGCTCCATTTATTGTCCACAGTTGATCAAATTTAAGTTTTCTTATGACTGAGAGAAAAAGTGACCACTTTGATATGCTGCTGTAAAGAACAAATGAAGCTCCTTCTGAGGTGAAAGCTGGATTCATGCTACACCTCTGCTGTCTGCATACGTGTAACCGGAAACCTCATGTGACGAAGTTTACGTCATTGTCTCCACTCCACTAGTGTCTGCCGTGCTCGACTGTGGACGACCGCGTGCAACCCAAATTTTGTGACCGCATTGCCTGCCCACGATCTGAACGCGTTGATAGAGCATGCGCAAGACTGAAGGTCCCATTCACAAGATCGCGCTATCAACACAACATACAAAGATAAAGTAGACAAGGGAGACAATGATGCAGCGGAAGACGAGAATAAACATACATGAATCCTTTTGCAGCAGCAGTAGTTTGAGCGGAGAAGAGCACTGAAAAACGGTAATTCCTCCTTTCCTTGAAACAACGCCATTGTTGTTGCTACAAAAAAAAAAAATGTGCGTCACTCTCGTGTTTTATAGCCAGTGAACAAACTGGCATGTTGGCACATTTGCGCTACCCATAGGGCTGGGGCGGAACTACAAATAACAGTTGTGCACGTGTCAACTGCTTGGCCTGGTAGATGAAAAAAGTGAGCATGTACAACACTGTGTGCGTGCCAGGCTCATCCAAATCGCACGTGGACCAAAGCAGATGAGAGGGGAAATGCAGCATGAATAAGGCTGAACTTTCATTTATCTATGATTTCAATGTTATTTTTTCTTATTTATTTCCATGCTGTTGTGATCTGCAGCTATTTCATGGAAGAAAACTTTATGCCCAGAAATATTTGGACAGTGACACAATCTTCATGATTTGGGCTCTGCATGCCACCACATTGGATTTGAAATGAAACGACTACAATGGAATTGAAGTGCAGACTTTTAACCTCTTGCACTCCGTTGTACCGCAGGCAGGCAAGTCTCTGTGTCCCAGAGCGCACGAGGGCGCTCTCGTGCGCCCTCGTGCGCTCTAGGATACATGATGGAGCTGCGTCCTAGCGCACACTGAAAATAAAAGCTGCAGACACAGCCGCGAACAGATTAGTTCATCTGATTGACCTCTCATTCGACTAATAAGAGCCTTGAATTGGGTTTCTGAAACCTTGAAGGGGTTTCTTGAAACCTTGAATGACTGAAAACCAAGCAAGAAGGACCCGCCTACCAAACCTGTGAATGCATTGAGCCAATTGAAGCAGAGAAGTTCGCAAGCTGTTTTTTGTAAGGCTGGATGAAGACGGACTGCTGCAGCAGATAAAAAAGGACCCGCAGGAAGAACCGTCACAGACCCAGCAGCACGGAGACCACCCACAAGTGCTACCTGTGTGACAGGGGCAGCCATTCGCACATCGGCCTCTTCAGTCACAGGCGGTGCTTTTTTTTTTTTTTTTTTTTTTTTTTTAACTCGAGCAGAATAGATGTTTAGGATTCTCTTCCATGGTCATCATAGACCGATGGAGGCCGACGACGAAGGTCGTAAATCATTCGCCAAAACCGCAATCATGGAATTATGTTTTGACCGGGTCGTGAGACCAGAACCACAAGCGGACCAGCGTCGCGTTCGTCTGACAATGAGGAAGAGAAGTTCGCCAGGACACTGCTGTGAAGAGGTAAGGTGTTACAAGCTAAATTATTCTTTATCCCTGAAAATTGTAACCAAAAATGACTTTTGACCGATCGGTAAATTACAACTGTGCGGTGCACGAAGTCTGAAGTTCGTGCGCCGCGGTACACGGGTCGTGCGCCGCGTCCAGACCGTGAACGCCGCTTCCCCCCCCCCCCCCGCTACTCTTCTGTAGCGAGTGGGGGGGGAGCCGCAGTGACTGCGCCGCTGTCGCCACATCGCCACATGAGTCTATTCCGTCATGTAGCGATGGCCGATGTTCGTCCTCTGTAGCGAGGGGGGGGGGCAACCCCCCCCCACACACACACACACAGCCCTGAATTTCACCTTTCATTAGAGCCCAACATCAAGCTTCTATATTGAATCATTCAAAAGTTACAGACGTTTTTCCAAACTGTGCCATTTGGCACAATTTGGCACAGTTCAAAAACGCCTGGGAACTACCTGAGAACAAAGCTGTGTAATATATTTATTTTTTGTGGTATTGTTACAAAATTTTGACTTCAGCTGGATAACACTTGGTTCTACATTTCTGTTGCATTTTCCAGCCCGGATCTGAAGCTGTGTGTTATTTGCAAGCATTTTTATCCAAAAAAACACCCAGGCCAAATTTATTTTCTTCAAGTTCAGTATGTTTAGATGACTGTAACTCAATGGCCGGAGCACTTAGAGAGATTATGACTGTTTTGCCAAAAAATTCAAAGTGTTTTCTTTTAAATGAGACCAACCCCATGAAGATGCTGCAAAGGGTTGAAGAACAGCTTTCGATTTACTTTGGGCATGTTATTTTTGGGTGTTTTTAGGGAAATTGACCGGAGTGCAAGGGGTTAAGGTTTAATTCAAGGGGTTGAACAAAAATATATGATTAAACATGTAGGAATTGTAGCTGTTTTTATACAAACGCTCCTCATTTCAGGGGCTCAAAAGTAATTGGACAAATAAACATAACCCTAAGTAAAATGTTACTTTTCAATAATTTGTTGAGAATCCTTTGCAGGCAATGACTGCCTGAAGTCTGGAACCCATGGACATCACCAAACGCTGGGTTTCCTCCTTTGTGATGCTTTGCCAGGCCTTTACTGCAGCTGTCTTCAGTTGTTGCTTGTTTGTGGGTCTTTCTGCCTTAAGTTTTGTCTTGAGCAAGTGAAATGTATGCTCGATTGGGTTGAGATCTGGTGATTGACTCGGCCATTGCAGAATATTCCACTTCTTTCCTTTAAAGCAGACGGACAGACGAAAATTCAATATTGCTAATTCATATCTGAAATTGTTGTCTGAGACGAGCTAAAGCGAACTGCACATGTTTTGGTCTCAACAAATGTCGCATATGGTGACAATGTGCTCTTGAAAGTATGCTGCCCTGGAGAGCCAAACGATCAGCGGCTAAGATGGCCACTGACTGTGTGACGTCAGCTCAGCCAAACGCACGCACACGGTCGTCGGCCACTGCTGTGTTTTGCTTCATGCAGCACTTGATGTTTACGTTTTAAAATCGGCGATTACGGATATTTCTCGGAATTACCAAATATTTTCATGATCATAAGAACGGTTAGGGGGAAAAAACATGCTGAAGAAAGACAGTTTAACTCACCGGTTACTTATATTGGAAGTCCATCCTCCTGTGTTTTTTAGAAGCAAAGTTCTCAATTACAGAGACATACAGTGTTCCCTATTGCTTCAGCTTCTGTATTAAAGCAGACTCCATTGAAATAGTACCCAGGTTTGTCAGTCTTTCTTGTCCACATATATTTTGCAGGTGTCACGGCTCGCCGCTCTCAGGCATCTGCCTCAGCTGCGCGCACACCTGCACCTCGTCAGCGCCCTACATGTGCAGTAGACATTTCGTTTACAGCGATTTCGAGAATAAGATGCAATTTGAAATGAAATTTGCAAAAAGATTGGTGATAAAGAAAACGGCTATTCCAACTATATATCCCTCGATTCACCAGTATGACTCTGAGACAAGTGTCAGTGACAGTGGCGTGAAAACCAAGGGTGATCTACCGAGGCAATCAGCTGTCAGAAAACGAGAAGTAAACAGGGTAAGTTTTGTATTTTTAATATTCACTGCAAATGTTTACTAAACATTTTAAATGAATTCCAAGCAATGGATGATTTTCAAAATCAAATTATTTCTGGGAAATAATTCGGCGGCGGACAGGTGCCCGTGTCAGGTTTTGCAGCGTCGCGCAAACAGAGGCACGCTGGCGGGCCCAGGCCACCAGTGTTTTGCGCGTGCTTTTGTGCCTAAAACGTTGAAGAACGCGGAGTTGACAAACAGACAAACAAACCCCGGCAAAAACATAACCTCCTCCTGGCCTTTTCGGCCTGGCGGAGGTAATTACCAATGACAGTTCAGCTTTCAATTTTTAGGGAAGCAACATATTTGCTAAGAAAAATAAATACACTATAAGCCTAAGATTGTAAGAGAAATGTGCTTTTAAAAATGGAACCCCAATTTTCTACCATAAAATGGTGCCCATTATAACTGTGAAATGTTATTTATTGGAATATAATAATTGCTATATCTGGAAACTAGCTATTTTCTTAATCTGTAGTGATACTCCATTGATTTTTGTATTTCTTTGTATATTTCTGCTGTGTTTTCAAACGTTCATACAAAGGTGGTATAGTATGTAATATTTCTTTTCAAATTGAGAAGAATTTAGTGTGTTCAAATTATTCAAATGTATATGACATGCGACTTTGATGAATGCTGAACTATGAGAATTATAACATTGACATGAACATTAATAAACTCAATATATGATTTTACAAAACTTTATTTACATATCATTGTTCACAAATCTAATCTTGGTAGGCAAAATCCCTTGTAGTGATCAGATGGGAATGTTTCTCTGATGAGGCTCACTGCACAGGCAGGCAACAAAACCCTCACTTCTTTCCCACAAATAAGGCTGAATACCCCCTCAGCACCACCCAAAACTACTTCATCATCCGATTCCTCATTTTCAATGTCATCATTTATATTGAGGTCGTCAAACTCGAGAAAATAATCGCTGTCCGAATCACTTTGCTCTCGTTCTGCCATTTACTATGTATTGCTGTTGTGACGTCACCAATGCCCGCACCTATCGAGAGATGGCGGTACTGCAGCCTCACTAAGTGAAGGCTGAGCTATGAGCAAATAAGGTCATTTATGGAAGCTGGTGACACATATTAAATCGCGGGAATAGACGGAATAGAATATTTTCATACAATCTGTTGATTGGTTCAATAAAAAAATGTCACTGTCCGTCTGCTTTAACAGCCACTCCACATTGAACAATTCATGTGTTTTTGTTTTCCTTTTCCATCTACTCTTTTTCTGCCACTGTGGATCATCTGCTCATTTGTGATGATCCACATATTTGTTATTTATTTGGCAAGGATTTTACACCAGATAGCCTTCCTGACATAACCCTGATCAGCTTTTCTTTCATCATTCTTTTATGCTGAACCTCACATTAGAAGGTGGAACGTACCGTTTTTACAGTGGGGCAAAAAAGTATTTAGTCAGCCACCAATTGTGCAAGTTCTCCCACTGTAAAGATGAGAGAGGTCTCCAATTTTCATCATAGGTATACCTCAACTATGAGAGACAAAATAAGAAAAAAAAATCCAGAAAATCACATTGTCTGATTTTTAAAGAATTTATTTGCAAATTGTCCTTTGACAGCTCTTTGGTCTTGGCCATAGTGGAGTTTGGAGTCTGACTGTTTGAGGTTGTCGACAGGTGTCTTTTATACCGATGAGTTCAAACAGGTGCCATTAATACAGGTAACGAGTGGAGGACAGGGAAGCCAAGAAGTTACAGGTCTGTGAGAGCCAGAAATCTTGCTTGTTTGTAGGTGACCAAATACTTATTTTCTACCATAATTTGCAAATAAATTCTTTAAAAATCAGACAATGTGATTTTCTGGATTTTTTTTTTCTCATAGTTGAGGTATACCTATGATGAAAATTGGAGACCTCTCTCAATTTTTAAGTGGGAGAACTTGCACAATTGGTGGCTCACTAAATACTTTTTTGCCCCACTGTATGTGGTCTTTGGTATGACCAGCTGGGGCTTAAACCCACAACCTTCCAGTTTTTGGGCAGATACTCTTTGACTAGGCCACCACTCCAGCAACCAATTTATGCGTAAATAAAAGCATTTTTAAAAAGTGAAATTTTCATCCTGTGTCTCTTTTTTTAACCCCTTGCACTCTGGTCAATTTCCCTAAAAACGCCAAAAAATAACGTACCCAAAGTAAATCAAAAGCTGTTCTTCAGCCCTTTGCAGCATCTTCATGGGGTTGGTCTCATTTAAAAGAAAACACTTTGAATTTTTTGGCAAAACAGTCATAATCTCTCTAAGTGCTCCTGCCACTGAGTAATTGTCATCTAAACATACTGAACTTGAAGAAAATAAATTTGGCCTGGGTGTTTTTTTGGATACAAATGCTTGCAAATAACACACAGCTTCAGATCCGGGCTGGAAAATGCAACAGAAATGTAGAACCAAGTGTTATCCAGCTGAGGTCAAAATTTTGTAACAATACCACAAAAAATGAATATATTACACAGCTTTTTTCTTAGGTTGTTCCCAGGCGTTTTTGAACTGTGCCAAATTGTGCCAAATGGCACAGTTTGGAAAAACGTCTAACTTTTGAATGATTCAATATAGAAGCTTCATCTTTGGCTCTAATGAAAGGTGACACTCAGGGCTGTGTGTGTGTGGGGGGGGGTGTTGTTTATTCATTCATGAATGAATGAATGAACAAACAAGCCCCCACACACAAAGAAGCATGCCACGTGAAAAATGTGTGGCTTTTTTTTACAAGAAAAAAATAACCTACTGTGCACTAAAAATTATTCTAAAATATCTGTAATGTAGAAGATAACAACTCCCACCCCCACCCCCACCCCCACCCCGCTACAGTGAACGGACATTGCCTGGTGCGCCGTGGTCTACTACGCACAGTTGGACTAAAATATCTGCAATCCGCTACAGAAGAGTAGCGGTGGTGGGGGCGTTCACAACATGACGGGGGGGCCCCGTTCGCAACATGACGGACCCGGACCACGATTGGTCAAAAGTCATTTGGATTACAATTTTCAGGGATAAAAATTAATTTAGCTTATAACACTTTACCTGTCCACAACAACAGTCTCGCTGGCGAACTTCTCTTCCTCATTGTCAGACGAACATGAAGCTGGTCCGCTTGTTACGGACTCGTGGTTCTGGTCACGCGACCCGGTCAAACCATAATTCCATTATTGCAGTTTTGTGCTTCCATGATTGCGGTTTTGGCGAACAATTTTTCAAAACAAATAAGAACAGTAATAAGAAAAAAAGACTGGCGAACGCCTGTGTGTCACCCAGCCTTACACAAAACAGCTTTCGAACTTCTGTGCTTCAGTTGGCTAGCTGTATTCGCAGCTGTTGGTAGGCGGGTCCTTCTTGCTAGGTTTTCAGTCATTGGTTCTTCAAGGTTTCAGAAACAATTCAAGACTCTTATTAGTCGAATGAGAGGTCAATCACATCTAAACCAATCAAAGCACTCCTTTGGCTTTCTGTTCACGGCTGTGTCTGTAGTGGAAGAATGGAAATGCAGGTGGGTTTTTTTTTTGTTTTTTTTCAGTAGCTCCTAGGACGCCCTTGTGCACCCTAGGACGCAGAGACGTGCCTGCCCGTGGTACACCAAAGTGCAACAGGTTAAACCTTGAATCATGTTAATGTGGAAAAATAATTTAGTCTCCTTTCAATAACTTGTTGAAGCCGAAACAGATTAATCACTGCTGTAATTATCACATGGAAGGTTCTTAGATATTTCTTACTAGCTGGTGCCTTTTTTCTTTGGCCAGGGTATGCATTTATTCTTGGTGGCTTTTCTATTACTGGTATTTTTCTTGTCATTTTGTCCCTCCAGATGATCCACAGCTACATGACTGTAAGGAGGAGGAGGAGGTTCTCACTGTCCAGCAGTTCTGGAACCAGGAGAGGAACTCAAGTCTTGGCCAGGGGGAACAAGATGCTGCACAGGTGAAAGAAGAGGAAGAACTCTCTACCAGTCAGGAGGAAGAACACTTTGGACTGAAACAAGAGGCTGTTGCCTTCATGGTGACTCCTACTGATGAGGACCATGACAACAATGAAACAGAACCAAACAGTGAGCAGCTCCTTTCTCACACCTCTCCTGATACCGAGAGCCAAGACCAGGAAGCGGGTAAGAATATAAACCCAGGATCAAATAAACATGAAGAACCAAAGCTAAAGAGACTTCACAGAAACAGAAGTGACAGTAACAATGGAGACAACTGCCCCATGTCAGAGAATCAGTGTGATGACACTGACACAGGTGAAAAGTCTGTAAAATGTTCTGATCGTAAAGTCATTAGGAATGAATCCCAAAAGAAGAAACGTTGCATAGCACATAAGCCTCATGTTTGCACCTGGTGTGGGAAAAAATTCAGATTCAAGTTCAGTTTATCAGTTCATGAGAGAATTCACACAGGTGAGAAGCCGTTTACTTGTGGAACATGTGGTCAAGCATTTATTCAGCGTAGTGATTTGAAAACTCACATGAGAATTCACACAGGAGAGAAGCCTTTTTCTTGTAAAACCTGTGGTCAAAGTTTTATTCAATGTAGTCATTTGAAAACCCATATGAGAAGTCACACAGGAGAGAAGCCTTTTTCTTGTGAAAAATGTGGTCAAAGTTTTGCTGAACGTGGTTCTTTGAAAACTCACATGAGAATTCACACAGGAGAGAAGCCTTTTTCTTGTGGAACATGTGGTCAAAGTTTTACTCAGTGTGGTTCTTTGACAACTCACATGAGAATTCACACAGGTGAGAAGCCTTTTTCTTGTGGAACATGTGGTCAAAGTTTTAAAGCAGGTGGTAATTTGAAAACTCACATGAGAATTCACACAGGTGAGAAGCCTTTTTCTTGTGGAACATGTGGTCAAACTTTTAATGTACGTGGTAATTTGAAAAAACACATGAGAATTCACACAAGCGAGAAGCCATTTTCTTGTGAAACATGTGGTCAACGTTTTAAAGCACGTGATAATTTGAAAACTCACATGAGAATTCACACAAGAGAAGCCGTCGACTTGTAAAGTCTTTGAAAAATGGAAACTCAGATTTGAGGTGCTGTACTCCACTACGTCTGTAGATTTTTATTTTCAGTTTTAAGTCTTATTTGTGTGAATGAAATGTTCTTTAAATTGTTGAAGCTGTTTTGTAAAATAAATCAGTTTGGTAAGAGGATCTATCAAAATATCTGCATATTCACTCTGCTTTGGGCTCTCAGACCTCTAATCATCATTCATGTGTTCGATGCATGGACATTGTAAGCATTATGCATTTTTAATGTGGAGGGCACATTGTGGTGAGAGGTCTGGAGGATCCTCCTCACCAAAAGTAGACACCATTTCCTGTATTCACATACAGTATTTTATCAGATTACTGATTGAATTGGTTGAATGTTAATTTAAAAAAAAAAAAAGTAAAACTGTGAATAAGCAGTAAAAGTGCAGTGTGAATTTAATTTACATGCTCATATGGGAGTAGGATAAAGGATAAACTTATTTAATGTTTCCCCTTTTATTGCCAATCAAGTTATTAACTCAATATCTCTGTACATACATAATCATACACAAAACTACAGGACACATAATCTGTGTGCACCCATCCACCAAAACAAAATAACCCACAACGATCTCTGAAATAACTGGAACTGAAAAAGTTTAACCCTTGTATTATGTTGAAAAAAAATTGCATCGATTATGTTGCAGGTCATTTTGACCAGTACTGTGTAAATCCACTCAAAACAGTCAAAAAACAGGTTAAACCAATAACAACTTTATTTTAGCTTATATAAACATTTATAAAAGAGACATAACAATACATTTTTAATTTCAACACTATATTTAAGAACTATTTTGTTAGTTTTTCCCTCTGCATTTTTTTTTCATTTAACTTGCCCCTTTTTCTCACATTTTCAATGTTCAACATTTTCAATGCTCTCCACATGATGGACAGAATGTAACTGTGTGCTTTCTGCAGATGTAATTCTTGCATTTCACACGAGGTACTTGTTTTACTATCCTCTCAGGAGGGACAGACCTGGCATCTTTTCCGTTTCTTTACACCTGTGTCCACTGGATCCACTGCAAATTGGTTGGATGACCTGACCTTGACCTTTTCAATGACAGCTGCAGCTGCTGGGGATCAAGCTGGCCTGGCTCGCCTCTGGATCTTGGGAGTGACAAGTGCTTTGCCGAATTCTTCCAGGAAAAGCCGACGTCGGTACAATTTGCCGGCATTCTGTTGCTGGTTGATTTCAGTCCACAGGACGTAGGCATTGTAAGCAGACACATCGACAATGTTGTAGAAAATCACCAAGGGCCAACGGGCAGTCTTGCGCTGGCAGATGTATGTTGCTGTGACTGTGTCCAGATTGTGAACTCCTCCTTTGGTGGAGTTGTAGTCCAGGATCATTTGTGGCTTCATGTCTTCTCTTGTGCTCAGAGATGCATCTGTGTGCATTGTGCTCATTACAAAAACATTCTTGCTTCTCTTTGGGCAGTATGAAACAACTGCTGCTTTCTCAGTGAAAACAAATATTAAGGAATGCAGAGGTCTGCCCTGCATCTTCAGAATTTCACTGGGAAGTTCTGGCTTATTTCTTCTGATTGTTCCCAACATAGTCAGCTTTCTCTTCTGAAGTTCATCTCCAAGGCGGTAGGATGTAAAGAAGTTGTCACATGTGATGTTATGACCTTGCAACCCTTCACTCATCTCCAGCACCACACGCATCCCCTGATTCTTCTCAGATGCTCCTCCAGGTAGCTTTCCAGTATACACTTGCATATTCCATGCATAGCTAGATTTTGCATCACAGGCTACCCACGTTTTGATGCCATACTTGGCAGGCTCGTTGCGCATGTACTGTCTGAAAGGACAGCGCCCCCTGAATGGTACAAGGCGCTCATCTACAGTAACATGGGGACCAGGATTGTACAACAAAGGTAGAATTTCAACCCATTTATCCCATACATCTCTAAACGCAGCTAGTTTGTCTCTTTCACATCGACCAGCTCTGGTGTCACGGTTGTCAAATCGGATCACATGAGATATCATGTGAAATGTCTCCAGAGACATTGTTGCTCGAAAGATTGGCCTTCCATACTCTTCATCCCATAGACTTGCAGTTGCTTCTCCCTTTGACCTGTACATTCCAGCTAATACCAGAATTCCAGTGCAAGCATGCAAGTCAGTCTGATCCAGTGGCTTCCATTTCTCCTGAAATACACACCTCCCCTCCAAGTTGGTCATTTCCAGTATAATCTTCCCTATTGGTGGGGATATGAAGAGCTGAAATGCTGATTGAATATCATCAACTCGTGTGACAGCAAATCTTGTAGGACCGGGAGTCATTTTAATGACCTTGGAAGATGACAGTCTACCTCGGCTTTGGTGTGGTGATGTTGACTATTTTCTGTTACCATCTTTAGATGCCCATGTCCCCTCTGTGGATGATGATTGCTGCATTCCTTGGCTTTCATCCAATGGAGACACAACGGCAGGCTCGTCCTCTGAATCTTCCTCATCATTGGAAAATTGACAATCTGGATCATCAATTACACTGTCATCAGTCTCTGAAATCTCTTCCTCTGCGTCACTATCCCAGTTCAAAATATGTGATGAAGCTTCTTCAGCTGTAAACCTTTTGGAGCTCATTTTTGGTGTGTTTGTCAAAGAGATGGCATGAGAAAAGTGACAAGGACAAGGGAGAGAAAGTCCCTCCTCGACACACACCTGGGTCTCTGGCAGTCAAAATACAATGAACTGGGCAGTCAAAATAAAGTACATCAAAGAGGCATGTTTATTTTGGATCTGTACAGCTACTTACCCACATAAGTGTCCGGGTCAAAATGACCCGCAACATCATCTTTGTATACAAACTCTGCACATACATTCCACTACACATCAAAGTGTCCAGATTTTACACACCAGTTCATGACCCTAGATGAGGAAAAGTCACAAAATTTCATGAAGAAAAAGAAAGGATAACCCGTACTTTGGTCAACACAAAAACCGAAATGGGTCAAATTGACCCTTAACATAATACAAGGGTTAATGACATTATTATAGTTTTTTTTTTTTATTAGTGTGTTCATTCTATGTTCTGTAATCATAAATGACATTACATCCAGTACTTTTCCCACGAGTCAGCAAGGATCCAGCCTTGAACACTGCTGACTTGGCATTCTCAAAACGATACTTATCTGTTTGGTCTATTGTATTAAAACTCTGTTCTGAGATTTTGACAGTTTCATGTAACAATTTGCTTGTGAATTTTTACATACAAATACAAACATGTATAATAAATTTGCTATTTGTCTCACAAACATTTTTGTGACTTTTTACTTGTATATTTCTAACTCTTTTAGTTATAATTTTGTGGCTCTTTCGGTCACCCGCTTTCTGCAAATAATTTTGACGAATAGTTTCCTTCGTAAACATCTCATTTTAGCTGGAAGATTGAAGATTCAGTAAAAACTTTTTTGATTCAATCAAAACTTTTCTTCCCTTCCAAATGTCTGATGGTTCCAGGAAAGTATGGCAATGGATGTGACGTTATTTCAATGCATGCATGCTTGGACTGAAGATGGCGATAAGAACATAGAATTTTCAATCCCCAGCCAAGACTTGCTGTTAAAATCAACCCCAGACTTTATTTGTCACATAAAGGTCAAACCAGAAGTCAAATATATTGGTGTGATTGTTAATAAAAATCCAGAAACGAAAAAACATTTATAAAAATATTGATGAATGCAAATCAAGCTGAAATTCTTGGCTACAAAGGGATATACAGTGGATATAAAAAGTCTACACGCCCCTTTTCAAATACCAAGTTTTTGTGATGTAAAAAAAGAGAGCAAGATAAATCCTTTCAAAACTTTTTCCACCATTAATGTGACCTATAACCTGTACAACCCAACTGAAAAACAAACTGAAATCTTTTAAGGGGAAAAACGATAAACTTCCAATAACCTGTTTGCATAAATATGCACACCCTGTTATAGCTGGGGATGAGGCTGTGTTCAGAATTAACCAATCACATTCAAACTCATGTTAAATGGGAGTCAGCACACACCCTGCCACCGTTTAATGTCCCTCTGATTAACCCCAAATAAAATTCAGCAGCACAAGCCATGGTCCACAGAGAGCTTCCAAAGCATCAGAGGGATCTCACTGTTCAAACATATCACTCAGGAGGAGGGTCCAAAAGAATTTCCAAAGCATTAAATATACCATGGAACACAGTGAAGACAGTCATCAAGTGGAGAAAATATGGCACAACAGTCACATTACCAAGAGGTGGACATCCCTTCAAAAAATTAGTGAAAAGATGAGAAGAAAACTGATCAGGGAGGCTGCCAAGAGGCCACCAGCAACATTGAAGAAGGAGCAGAAAGCAGGAATTTCTGGCAAGTACTGGCTGTTCAGTACATTTGACAACAATCTCCTGTCTGGGGTGGCAAGGGCAGAAGCCTTATCTTAGGAAGAAAAACATCCAAGCCCAACTACATTTTGCAAAAGCATTTGAAATCTCCCAAACAGATGTGGGAAAATGTGCTATGGTCCAGTGAAACCAAGGTTGAACGTCTTGGCCATAATTCCAAAAGGTGTGGAGAGAGTGGGAAATGAGGAGGCAGGTTTACGAACAGACAAAGTTTATTACACTCTCTCATCAGTCATACATAGAAAAAGCATGACACACTCAGGCACGGTTCCTCCTTTATATCCCCACCACTCATCTCACATCTGCGTGTCATTTCACATCACATTGCATGACATTTAACATCACAATACATTCACCCTTAAACCCACCGACTACTGTTTACCCTCTGCTTCCTGACTGAGACGCTGTCTGACCTGACTACCCAAATCTCTACACATACATCACCCCCACCGCCCAGACAGAGTTTCAGTCCTCACGCCTTTTGGGCTTCAGTCTCCTCCCATATCTGCTGTAATGGGGGTTTCTGTGCCGGCGGGGGGCTGCTGGGAGTGTGTCTGACTGCAGGTGGGCCATGGTGAGGGGGGGGAAACTCCGCTTTGCCCGTGTGGCTGTCCTGGTGAATCGTTTGTCTGGGGAGTTCTCAGTGGGGGTCTTCCACGCCGAGGGGCCCGAGCCAGCAGCACTTGCTCGTCCGCCACTACAAAGGCGGGCTTAAGTCTGTCTATGCATATTTTCTCCCAACGCCCCCCCCACCAAGTCTAACAAAACATGCTTGTCCCCCGTTTCCAGCACTCTGAACGGGCCATCAAAGGGTGGGCGCAATGGAGGGCGGTGGGCATCGTGCCTGACGAACACGAACTCCGCGTTCTTCAAAGTTTTTGGCACAAAAGCGCGTGGAAAACAGTGGTGGGCCGGGCCGGGCAGCGTGCCTGTGTCTGCACTATGCTGCAAACGCTGAGACGGGCAGTTGTCCAGCGCGGGATTATCTGGCAAAAATTCCCCGGGCAGCCGCAGTGGCTGAGAAAAAACCAGCTCAGCCGGGGAGGCCTTCAAATCCTCTTTTGGTGCGGAACGCAACCCCAATAAAACCCACTGCAACCGGTCTACCCAATTTGCATCCGTCAACGAAGCCCTGAGTGCTGCTTTCAGTGACCTGTGAAAATGCTCGCATAACCCATTGGCCTGTGGGTTGTATGCGGTTGTGCGATGAACTGCAACACCCAGGCTGCGGGCCATCGCAGTCCAAAGTTCAGAAACAAACTGAGGGCCCCTATCGGACGTGATGTCCGACGGGATTCCAAAACGTGCCACCCATGTTGTCAAAAAAGCACGCGCCACGTCCGTGGACGCGGTTGCCGCCAGCGGGACTGCTTCTGGCCAGCGTGTGGTGCAGTCCACCACTGTCAGAAGGCGTGTGCACCCCTGCGATGGCGGGAGGGGGCTCACGAGGTCCACGTGAACATGGTCGAATCTTTTAGCCGGTATACGAAACGGCTCCAAAGGAGCCTTCGTGTGTCTGTGCACTTTGGCTCGTTGGCACGCTACGCAGGCTGCAGCCCACTCTTTCACTTGTTTGCGCAGGCCTGGCCACACGAACTTCGCTCCCACCATTTTGACTGACGCGTGCACTCCTGGGTGCGCCAGAGCGTGAACTGACTCAAACACGCGGCGGCGCCACACGACCGGGACCACCAGGCGCGGGTGTCCCGTGGAGACGTTGCAGATTAGGGGGGGCTTGCCGTCTTGCAGTACTCTGCTCTCCAGCCTTAACCCTGTTGGTCCAGACTGGAGCGTGCACATGTCCGCATCGCCAATCTGCTCTGCGGCCATGGCTGTATAATCTATCCCCACGCAGACCGGGGCCACTACCGCGTGCGAGAGGCAGTCCACCACCACATTCAGTTTACCCGACACATGCTGAATATCGGTCGTAAACTCTGAGATCGCGGCCAGCTGTCTCTGCAGCCGGCCCGACCATGATTCCGAAGCCCTGGCCATCGCGAATGTCAGTGGCTTGTGGTCCATGAACGCGGTGAAGCTGCGCCCTTCCAGCCAGAACTGGAAGTGGCGTATGGCCAGGTGGAGAGCCAGCAACTCCCTGTCAGAACACGCTGTATTTACGCTCACGGTCGCGCAAAGCCCTGCTGAAAAAAGCAAGCGGCTGCCAAGAACCGGTGACACGTTGCTCCACGACGGCCCCTATGGCCACTTCCGAGGCGTCGGTAATGAGCACTATCCGGGCCGCTGGGTCCGGGTGCGCCAACAGTGTGGCGTTTGCCAGGGCCGCTTTAACCTTAGAGAACGCCTACTCTCACTCTGGAGTCCATTCGACCCCATCCGCGGGTCTCCATCTCTTGAGCGCGGCGTACAGTGGCTGCATGAGTTGAGCTGCGCGGGGGAGGAAACAGTTATGAAAGTTAACCATCCCCAAAAATTCTTGCAGCGCCTTGACCGTCTGAGGCTGGGGAAAGTTCGCCACAGCGCGCACTTTGTCGGGCAAGGGTATCGCTCCCTCCGGTGAGAGGCAGTGCCCCAAAAAATCAATCCCCGTCACGCTGAACTGGCACTTCGCCAGGTTGATTATTAACCCGTGCTCCTCCAACCTCTGGAAAACCGTCCTGAGGTGGGGTTACTTGTTAGTCTTCGGACGCACTGGCTACCAGGATATCATCCAGGTAGACGAACACAAACGGGAGATCGCGCAGCACCGCATCCATCATGCGCTGGAACGTCTGTGCCGCTCCTTTTAATCTGAATGGCATGCGCAGAAACTCGAACAAGCCGAATGGAGTTATTACCGCTGTTTTGGGTATGTCCTCCACACGCACTGGGACCTGGTGGTAACCATGGACCCAGGTCTATTTTAGAAAAAATGCGTCCTCCGGCGAGGTGAACGGAAAAAACCTGAATGTGGGGAATCGGGTAGTGGTCGTGTGCTGTGGCGATATTCAACCTGTGGAAATCTCCGCACGGTCACCACGACCCCTCAGCCTTAGGGACCATGTGTGGTGGGGATGCCCATAGGCTGTTCGAACGCCTGATGATGCCCAAAATTTCCAGGTTGGCAAACTCCTCGTGCGCTATGGCCAGTTTAGCTGCGTCCAAGTGCCAAGGTCGTGCGAAAACGGACGGCCCGTGGTGGTTATAAAGTGCTCCACCCCGTGTTTAGCGATGGCCGCTGAAAACGTCGGGACCGTGAGTGCTGAGAACTGAGTGAGCAGTGTGTGGAACTTACCGCCTGGAGCTGTGACGTTGGCTTGTGTTACTGGCCTGGCCCCTTGAGCAAAGGTCTTAATGTCAGACCCGTTTACTGCCACCAGCCCGGGGCCGCTAGGTCCTGCCAGCCGGTCGGCGTAGGTCGGCAGGATGATGCTCTTCTGGGCTCCGGTGTCTATGAGGAAATGCCTCCCTGAGCGCGAGTCCGTCACGTAGAGCAGCTTGTTCTCTTCGCCAGCGATCGCAGCTGCTACCGACTACCGGCCTTAGCGTTTCCCGAGCGCTTGAATTGGCACGGTGGCGCACATCTGCGTGCGTTCTCTCCGAAGCGGCGGTGGTAGAAACAGAGCGTGTCTCTCTGGCGCTCCTTGGCCCCCGCTGCCGCTACCGTCGGTGGCTCCTCGCCTCCTCTGGTCGTCTCTCTGGGTTCCGACGCGGCCGCGTTGACTGTGAGCGCTCTGGTGGTGAGGATGATCCGGTCTGCCTCCCGGGCTAGCGCACGGTAGTCACGCGCAGCCAGCAACGGCGAATTGGCCAGAACCGCTCTCACCTCTGTTGGAAGATTCCGGAGGAAAAGGTGGGCAAACAGAAAATGCCCATCGTCCGTGCCCATTAACGCCAACATCTTCTCCATCAGATCGACGGCCGAACCATCTCCTAACTCGGAACGCCTCAGGAGCCTCTCTGCTCTCTTACAGTCTGAGAGCATGTAGTGCCGGGTCAGCGCAGCCTTGAGAGCCCCATATCTGTTGTGGGTTGGGGGCTGGTCGAGCAGGCTCGCTACCTGCTGAGCTGTGCAAGCGTCCAGCGCTGCAACCACATAGTAAAACTTGGTGTCGTCTGCCATTATTCCCCGGAGGGCGAACTGGGCCTCGGTGTGGTGGAACCAAGAGCGCGGGTTGTGCTGCCAAAAGTATGGTAGCTTGACTGAAACAGCGCACGCGTTGCTGGGGGTTCCCGTCCGGGCCATCTGTGGGATGCTTGCCGCGTTGCTGGGGCTTCCCATCCGGGCCGACTCCAGGGTTCTTGCCTCGTGTTCCATAATACGTCCAGGGTCACCAGTGTGGAGAGTGGGGGAAATGAGGAGGCAGGTTTCCGAACAGACGGAAGTTTATACACTCTCTCATCAGTCATACACAGAAAAAGCATGATACCCTCAGGCACGGTTTCTCCTTTATATCCCCACCGCTCATCTCACATCTGCGTGACATTTCACATCACATTGAATGACAATTAACATCACAATACATTAACCCTTAAACCCCCGACTACCGTTTACCCTCTGCTTCCTGACTGAGACGCTGTCTGAGCTGACTCACCCAAATCTCTACATCTACAAAGGTACATTTAGTGCAAACAACACTGCTCATCACCAAAAGAACACCATACCGACAGTGAGCTTTGGGGCTGTTCAGCTAGAATTGGGGCCTTAGTCAAGGTGGAGAGAATTATGAACAGTTCAAAATACCAGTTAGTGTTGGCACAAAACCTTCAGGCTTCTGCAAGAAAGATGAAGAGGAGCTTAATCTTTTAGCACAACAATGACCCAAAGCACACATTCAAATCAACAAAAGAATGGCTTCACCAGAAGAGGATTAAGGTTTTGGAATGGTCCAGCCAGAGTCCAGACCTGAATCCGATGGAACATCTGTGGGGTGATCTGAAAAGGGCTGTGCACAGGAGATGCCCTCGCAATCTGACAGATTTGGAGCGTTTTTGCAAAGAAGAGTGAGCACCTATTGCCACATCAAGATGTGCCACACTGATAGACTCCGACCCAAAAAGACTTAAAGGCCAAATGTCACGTAATTTTTTTTTCTAAATGACAACGAATTTAGATAAAATACACATAGCTTAAACCAAATATTCATACCGGAGACCATATCACCCACCTGTATTTACATAATTGCACAAAATACACCAGGTGAAGGCCCCACCTTGCTTGCTGGCTTGTGACAGCCAGTCCAGACCACGCCCATGTTTTTGACATCACCAGTTGTACCCTGGCTGCCCTGCCTATCCACATTCACACTTATCAACATTGGACAATCATGACGGAAAGTGACAGCGATTGTGAACAAATTAGTTTAGTTTTGTCTTTTTTTTTTTTGTCTTTTTTTTTTGTCAGTGGTTCAGACAGTGACAGAGGCATAGAACCTTACCGGTTCGAGCCGTCCGAGACGGAATCAGATGCTTTGTCTGATGACAACAGTTCCAACGATGACCAAAGAGAAGAACCAGTGGAAAATGTCATTGAACTGGACATTAATCGCCTCCAGAATTGCGAAGCCGGAGGGGGTCTGTCGAGGGCGCCCCATAAATATTGATTTTTCGGAAGCCATTATTATTACAGTGGAGGAGAGCCGCTGCTGTCAAGAAATTGACCAGATCAATATGAAAATGGAGGCGCATACCTGTCAAGGGAGACGTTTTCACCGTATTTTGGTGCCAAGCGCGGCTGTGGGGGACGGCGCAGTGGTTTGGGACACTTTTCTGGGAAATGTTTTTTTTTTTTTTTTTTTTTTAATTTAAGTTTTTGTAAAGGGTATACAGGTCGTTACAGCAATGCATTGTTTACATTTTCATCACATGTTCCCTTATTTTCTGATATCTGACGACATTGGAAGAATAATTCTTACAACACCCCTTTTTTTTTTAAAGTGAAAGAAAAAGTGAAATTAAAGAGAAGAAAAAAAAAACAAAAAAAAAACAAACCAGCAAAAAACAAAAAGAAAAAGTAAGTAAATAAAGGTAAAAGAGCATCTGAGTAGCGTTGGAACAAAGAGCGGAACCATTATTGAAATGGTATTTGTCAAAGATTAGATCTAATGGAAGACACATATGCGATCCAGGGTTGCCAAAAGTTCATGAACCCATCCATGTCCTGTCTCAGTGCGAATGTCAACTTTTCCATCGAGTAATCCAATCTTCAGGTGTAGGACAGTCCTTCAACATCCATTTTTTAGTTAGAGCTTTTTTGCTTGCCAATATTAAAACATTGAATAAGTATTTTTCTCCTCGTCTTTCCAGTGAGTCCGGTAGTAAACCCAAATACAAAGTTACAAAAGAAAAGGGAACTGTTATTTTGAATATTTTCCCCAATATTGTCTGTACATTGGTCCAATATTGGTGGATAACTGGGCATGACCAAAACACATGAAAATGATTTGCAGTCTTTTCACCACACAAGCGCCAACAGTTCAATCCCTTATGGGTAAATTTGTTTTGTGCAGGTGTTCTGAAAAATCTTGCCAAGTTTTTCCATCCAAATTCTCTCCACTGCAGGGATGAGGTACTTTTCCATTGCTGTTTATTTAGCTTTTCCCATATTTCCAGTTGTAAAGTGAAATTCCCCTCTTTTTCCCATCTCTCTTTTATATAAGATGTGTTGTCTCCTTTTAAGTCTTGAAGACCTTGGTATATTTTAGAAATGTATCTGATCCCTGGGATCCCTTTATATGCCATTAAGAAGACCTTCAGAACACCTGAATGGGCCCTTTCCAAATCCTCCTTTTTAAGTATATTGTTTATGTGGTGTCTAAGCTGGAAGAACCTGTAAAGGTCTTGATTTATTAGGCCTTGTTTTTTCAAATCTTCAAAACTTCTTAAGATTTGCCCTTTAAAAAAATCGTAATATTTTATCAGCCCTTTCTCCTTCCACTTTTTAAATCTGGTGTCTGTTTTATTAGGAGTAAAGTCTTGATCATAGGCAATCCATTGCAGAAGTCGATAGGGCTCTTTAGTTTGATTCTCTCTGACTATCTTAAAACCAAATTTTTAGCGGGGTCTGTATCCACAGGTTAGTGTTATTCAAAAGCTTAGGTAAGGCATTGTTCCCTATTATCGCCTGTAGGGGGATGTCACTTGTTATTTGGCATTCGATCTCCTTCCATTGTGCAGTGTAGACTGGGTTACATATCTCTACTAAAGTTTTAATTTGTGCGGCTTTAAAGTAGTCCCTGATATTTGGCAGCAAGAGCCCACCTTTGTCTTTGTTTAGCTGTAGGGTTCTATATCTGATTCTAGGTCTCTTGCCCTGCTATATGAATCTTGAGATCCTTCTGTCCAGCTCCTGCCATGTTTTTTTGGGAGGTTCTACCGGTATTGTTTGGAAAAGGTATAGAAGACGTGGAAGTATATTCATTTTGACTGCTTCAATTCTTTGTGCAGTACCCAAGAATGGTATCATATTCCATCTTGCTAGGTCAGATTTCATTTTTGTCACCAGTGGATCATAGTTTAGTGATATAATTTTGTTGAGTTGTTTCAGGATATTGACCCCCAGATATTTCATAGATTCCGATTCCCAGTTAGTTTTGAGTTTGCTTAGTGAATAATGATTTGGGTCATAGTTGAATGTTAAAATTTGGGTTTTATGCATGTTTAATTTGTACCCCGATAAATCTCCATACTCTGAAAAAACTGAGGTTAGTTCTGGTAAAGAAGTGTCCGGCTGCCCTAGGTATATCAAAATGTCATCAGCAAAGAGTGCTATTTTATGTTCCTTCTGACCAAGTGTAATACCTTGAATTTTTTGATTTTGTCTTATCCATTGGCTCAGAGGTTCTATGAAGATTGCAAAGAGCAGTGGAGACAGGGGGCAGCCCTGACGACATCCTCTTTCCAGTTCAAAAGATGATGATAAATTACCGTTAATCCTTATTTTAGCTGTTGGTTTTTTATATAATGCCTGTATAGTTCTAATGAAGTTATGAAAATTGAAACTGGATAAGATTCTATATAGAAAAGACCAGTCAACCGAATCGAATGCTTTTTCAGCATCTAATCCCAATATGACTGCATTTAAGTTATATTTTTTTATATGATGAATTATGTGTAAAGTGCGTCGAATGTTGTCTTGTGTCTGTCTTTGTCTTATAAAACCTGTTTGGTCTAAATGAATTAGGTCTGTCAGTGTATTTTCTAACCTTTTGGCAAGGATAATGGTAAAAAGCTTATAGTCCTGATTTAGTACACTGATTGGTCTGTAGTTGGAGCACTCTAGTTTATCCTTTTCAGGTTTAGGTATAACTGCAATGACCCCTTCTCTCCAGGAGGGGGGGATTTCCCCTGTGTGGAGGACATAATTAAATGTTTTCAGGAGGAGAGGAGATAGTTGCTGTTTAAAGGTTTTGTACCACTCTGCTGTATAGCCATCAGCTCCTGGGGATTTGTTAGCTTTAAGTTTCTTAATTGCTTTTTCCAATTCTTTAGGATGTATTTCTGACAGTAGTGTTTTATTTTGTGACTCCGTAAGTTGGGGAAGGTTTAATGTGTTTAGGAATGTCTCGGATGCGTTTTTATGTTTTTTGTGGGAGTATAAGTTCTTATAGTAATTCTCGAAGCTTTTAAGAATATCCTGAATTCTGAATTTTATTTCCTTTGATACTGGGTCTCTGATTTTGTAGATTGCTCTTTCTGTTTGATGTTTCCTCAATTTATAGGCTAGCAATTTTGCCGATTTACTGCCTGCTTCATAGTATTTTTGTTTCAAAAATGTAAGTTTCTTCTGGATTTCTATTGTGTAGATCTCATTTATTTGGTTTTTAATTTCCTTAATCTTGAGCGAGTCAGTAGAATGAGTGTTGCCTTTGTGTTCTTTTTCTAGGTTCCTAAGTTCTGACTCTAATGTGGATAGTTTTTTTTGTCTTAGTTTCTTTTGGGTTGCCAGTTTTGCAATAATCTTTCCTCTTATTACAGCTTTGCATGCATCCCACAGTATTAAAGGGGATACTTCTCCATTATCGTTTTCTTCCAAATATCTGAGAATATCTGATTCCAATTCATCTTTCAATGGTCCTTTCAGGACATTTGAATTTAACCTCCAAGAAAATGTATTATTTGTGTATTTTTGGATATTTAAGTCCATGTAGATCGGACTGTGGTCAGAGAGATCCATCAGTCCTATTTTACATGTTTCTACTCTTCCAATGTCTCTATTAAACATAAAAAAATAGTCAATCCTTGAGTAAGATGAATGTGGAGTTGAGTAAAATGTATAGTCTTTTATATTGGGGTTGAGTTCCCTCCACACATCACAGATTCCCATTTCTTTTAGTAGCATCCGAGTCTTCCTGCTTTGGGTGTTATTTTGATGTGGAGAATTACCAGAAGCATCCCAGTATGGATTCAGTCTAAGATTGAAGTCCCCACCACATATCACTAAACCTTGAGCTTAAGTTATCATTAGGTCAAATACATTTTTATAAAATTTCCAGTTAGCCCCTGGGGGAGCATACACATTCAGCAGGGTGATATCTTCTCCCTCTAGCCGCCCAGTTACCAAACTGTATCTCCCTTCTTTATCTTTGTGTTCTGATTTTTTTTCAAATGTAATTTTGGTTGATATCAATGTGGCTACTCCCCTCCTCCTCCCTGACTTATATGAAGATGAAGAGATCATTTTAAACCCTTGTCTACTGAGTTTATTGTGTTCCATGTCTGTTAGGTGGGTTTCTTGTAAAAAGATAAGATAAGATAAGATAAGCCTTTATTAGTCCCACAACGGGGAAATTCCAGGATTGCAACAGCACAGGGATAGCAACACTCAGAGCAACAATCAGAAGGCAAGAAAAAAAACAAGCAAGCAAGAGCAGCTAATATACATATGTACATATTACTATAAAATATATACAGTATATACACACACACACACAGATACACAGTGCAGAGCATTGTAGCTGGATGGAATAAATATATGAATATATGAACACACAGTGCAGAGCATTGTAGCTAGATGGAATAAATATGTAAATATATAAACACCCACAGTACGGAGCATTGCAGCTAGGTGGAATAAATATGCAAGTATATAAACACACAGTGCGGAGCAATGTAGCTAGATGGAATAATATGTAGATATATAAAAACACAGTGCGGAGCATTGTAGCTAGATGGAATAAATATATAGATATATAAATATAAACACACCCAGTGCTGAGCATTGTAGCTAGATGGAATAAATATGTAAATATATAAACACACACAGTGCAGAGCATTGTTGCTAGGTGGGATGAAACAGCATAACCGTCTATTTAGTTATCCTACATGTTATTCCTGCTCTGTCTTTTTTCATTTTGCCTAGAATCTTGGATCTTTTAACTGGATTCAGGATTCCTTTCACAGTTGAGGTGAACTGTGAAAGGGTGTGCAAAAAGGGTCAGCAAAATTTGCATTGTTTGAGGAAACTTGCACGCTTCCAAATTGACCGAACCATAATGACTATGTTCTATCGGACTTTTATTGAATCTGTTTTATCCTTTTCTTTAATGTCATGGTTTGGTCAGATAAAACTGAAACAGAGGAAATCCTTGGATCAGGTAGTCAGATGGTCCAGTCGTTTGCTTGGTGAGTCACAGCTGAGCCTGACATCCCTGTACACCAGACAAGTACAGAGGATGGCCGACTCGATTTTAAATGATGACTCCCACCCTTTGCACTGCAACTTTCAGCTTCTTCCCTCCAGACGGAGGTTTGCTGTCCCAAAAAGTAGAACCCAGCGCTACAAAAACAGCTTTGTCCCTGCTGCTGTCAAAAGAGTTGAACAAGCTATAAAAATTATATTGTACATATTTTATATTTACCTATTTTGTAAGATGTGTGCCTGTGTTTGTGTCTATGTTGAATGTAATTAGTGGCTTGTAAATATGGATGTCACCAACTGCAAAACAAATCTACCTACGGGTACAAATAAAGTAACCTGAACCTGAACCTCCTTTTACATTATATGAAATTATTTTGGTTACACCCTGTTTCTCCATTGTGTTGTTTTGTTTAGTATAACTGTGTGGTGGCCCTCTTTTGTGCTACTCAGAAACTGAAAGAACATTAAAAACAAGAAAAACATTAAGAACATAGTGTATAAAACTTTAAAACAAAAAGCTGTCAAAAGAACTTCCTGAGCTGAGGTCTTTTTAAAGACCCTGGAAGAGCCTTGAATGGAGTGAAGGCTCTGAGGGGAATTCCTCAAACTCTGTTACGTGTTGAGGGCCCTCTCTTACCCCCTGTAAGTTGTCCCATGCTTTTAACGTGAGTTTCAGAACCCAATCCGAACTTGTAATGATTTTTTTTTTCCTTTTATGCCTATACCCTGTGAAATTGTGTGCACCGTCCCACCCCCATCACATCAAACATTCACGCAAAAACAGTATTTGTTAGTGTGAGGAGAACATGTGGATTATTGTCACATTTCTATTTTAAAAATTTTTTTTTTTTTTTTTTTTTTTTTTTTAATAAAAAGACATTTGTTTCAAATATTATGACTGTTCCATGAAATGATTTACCACATGCTGAATACGCATCTCCTTTAATGTTTGTTACCTTGTATGAGGGGGGGTTGGATGTGCAGATTGATTCAAGAAAAAAAAAAAGGTCGCTATTCCAACCTGAAAACGGACAGTTTATCCGCGACGCTCTGGTGCTGGGTTTCCCGCTGCTGGCCCGTGGATTTTGAAGGTCTTTGTGTTGTCCATGTTTGCATTTTGATCTTCTCACTCGGGTCTGCTGCGGGTTTAAATACCGTTACCGGGAGCCCTCTTCTCGCCATGTCAGCTGTTGCTTCTTCCGCCGAATTATAGAGACATGTTTCTTCGCCATAGAAGACCCTTAACTTCGCAGGAAATGGCGTCTAAAAGCGCAGTTTCTTCTCTCTTAACACCTTTTTCGCGTCATTGTATTCCCTGCGCTTTTTAAGGACCTCCGGGGCGTAATCGTGTTCCACGAAGACTTTTCTCTCCTGGTGCATAAATCCTTTTTTCTGCCAAGCTAGTCTGACAACCTCTTGTTTTATTTTGAAATTGGAAAATCTTACCAACACCGAACGTGGGGGCGTTTCCGCCGCTGGCCTAGCGGCTAATGAACGATGTGCCTTTTCTATGTTTAAGTCGGTGGTTTGTGGAATATCCAGTTTCTCTCTTAGTAAAGATTCCACGCATTCTGCCATTGAGTTAAAACCGTTTTCGGCTCCTTCTATCAGACCATGAATTCTTATATTGTCTCTCCTCTCTCTTCCTTCTTGGTTGGCTAGCTTAGCCTCTATAGATGCTTGTCTTTTGCGTAGGTCCAGCACAGAATCTTCGAGCACTTTTATTCGTTCCTCTGTTTCCAAGATTCGGTTCTCGGCCTGGTCCACTCTGCTGTTTGTCCTTTTCAATTCTTCTCTGAATTCCCGAAATTCGGCCGTAACCTCTCGGCGAAATCGTCGTAGCTCTTCAAATAGCGATTTCAGGCTAACCTTTTTGTTAGCTACCACCAGTTCCTCGTCTTCTGAACGGAGATCTTCCAGTTCAGATTCTCCGGCTGATACGTGTCCTGGCCTGGAGAATTTCAGTTTCTTCTGTTTTCCTTTAGACATGATGATTTTGTCTTTTGATTTTCACTCCTCCAAAAATCCGTAAAGTTTGATTTTCAAGGTGTTATCTTGGATTGGGTCTGAGAGCTTCAGTGTTAAGCTGCAGTCGCCATGGCGTCCAGACCGGAAGTCTGGGAAATGTTTTAAATGTAGTTCGTCTTGTTATTGTCAAATATTTTAAGGAAAATACGGGGAAAATGCAATTTTAGCAAAAACGGGCGTATTGCCATTTCTGTACGCCCAAAAGAAAAAATATACTGGAAAAAAAACTGAGTGTCTTGAGGAGCAGTCCTGTGTGTGATCACTCACAGCTGGGGCGGGCTGATCGCTCAGCGGGAGCTATTCTCACTACCATGAGAAGTCATTAGGACAATGGTTTAACACGTTGAGCTGTGCAGCGGTTGCGGAACAGACAGAGATCCCAGAGAGGTGTGCCTTGTTGCTCCGCCGTTGCTTATAGCCGCTTTTTACGGAGTTGAAGTACGGCGAAAACGTCTGACTTGACAGGTAAGAAAACATTTCCCAGAGAAGTGTCCCTTATTACCCAGCTGTCCCTGATAGTCCCGTTTTAAGGTATGGGTGAAATATCCAATTTTTTCTTTCTTGTTGCTCACTTCAACCTTCCAGTCTCCATATAAACAATCAATTGAAATACCCCAAGCATCAAACTAGGGTACAATCGATTTCGTCACTTCCGCCTTCTTCCCCAGGCGATTCCAGGAGCCGTGTCAGGCCAAGCGCGGCAGTTTTAAATTAACGAATATTCCGTTGTTACTGAAGCATATGCACCAAGACCCGAACGGATCGGTTCCCTTTTATATCTAGTTTCAAGATATTTAAAGTACCCTGTTACGTGACATTTGGCCTTTAAGTGCTGTAATAAAAGCCAAAGGTGCTGCAACAAAGTATTAGTTTAAGTGTGTGCACATTTATGCAACCAGGTTATTATAAGTTTTTTATTTGCCTTAAAAGATTTCAATTTGGTTTTCAATTGGGTTGTACAGGGTGTAGGTCACATTCATAGTGGGAAAAGTTTTGAAATGATTTATCTTGATCTAATTTTTTTTTACATCACAAAAACGTGGCATTTGAACCAGGGGTGTGTAGACTTTTTATATCCACTGTAACTATAATGGGAAGATTCTTCCTTTCTAAAATGGAAAGTTTATCAAGATTAATTTACCCAGCCTCATCCATGAATCAGAATCAGAATCAGATTTATTGCCATTGTTCATGTAGTACACAAACTAGGAATTTGTCTCTGTGCAATGCTGCAACATTAAACATGATAAAATAAAAGAAATAAACTATACATGCAATAAAGTGTAGAATAAGAGTGAGTAATACTAGTCAGCAGTTTAAATATATTAGCGAGCAGCAGATAATGTGGAGAACCATATAGTGCAGTCGGTAATGCAGGAAGAAAACAGTGATGATTGACATGAGTCTGGTTGAGCTGCTGTACATAGTGCACGAGAGTCAATAAGTCACTTAGTGTTCAGCAGTCTGATGGCAGAGGGGAAGAAGCTGTTCATGTGACGGGAGGTTTTAGTCTGGATGGACCGAAGTCTTCTACCTGAGGGGAGAGGGGCAAACAGTACGTGACCAGGGTGTGAGGGATCGGCTATGATCCGGCCAGCACGCCTCCGGGTCCTGGAGATGTACAGATCCTGGAGAGATGGGAGCTTGCAGCCGATCACCTTCTCAGCAGTGCGCACGATGCGCTGCAGCCTTAGTCTGTCCCTGGCAGTGGCTCCTGCGTACCACACGGTTATGGAGGTGGTGAGGATGGACTCGATGATGGCTGTGTAGAACTGCACTAACATCTTGGTGGGTAGCTTGAGCTTCCTCAGCTGCCGCAGAAAGAACATCCTCTGCTGGGCCTTTTTGATGAGGGAGCTGATGGTCGGCTCCCACTTGAGGTCCCTGGTGATGGTGGTGCCTAGGAAGCACTGTAGGCACTGTAGGTGGACTCGTCGCCGTTGGAGATGAGCCCGATGAGGGTGGTGTCTTCCGCAGACTTGATCAACTTGACAGACTGGTGGCTGGAGGTGCAGGAGTTGGTATAAAGGGAGAAGAGTAGGGGGGAAAGTACACAGCCCTGGGGTGATCCGGTGCTGATGCTAGCAGAGTCTGAGACAGTCTTTCCCAGCCGCACATGCTGCCTCCGGTCCGTCAGGAAGTCGGTGATCCACCTGCAGAGGGAGTCAGGCACGTTGAGCAGGGACAGCTTGTCCCGGAGCAGAGCGGGGCGGATGGTGTTGAACGCGGACTTGAAGTCCACAAACAGGATCCTGGCGTAGGTTCCCGGGGAGTCCAGGTGCTGCAGGATGGAGTGGAGGGCCAGGTTGACTGCGTCGTCTACAGACCTGTTGGCTCGGTAGGCAAACTGCAGCGGGTCCAGGAGGGGGGTGGTGATGGACTTGAGGTGGGGCAGGACCAGGTGCTCAAAGGACTTCATGACTACAGAGGTGAGCGCTACAGGTCTGTAGTCGTTAAGTCCAGTGATCCGTGGCTTCTTGGGGACAGGGATGGTGGTGGAGGATTTGAGGCAGGACGGCACGTGGCATAGCTTAAGGGAGGTGTTAAAAATGTCTGTGAAGACAGGAGCCAGCTCTTTCGCACAGTGTCTCAGGGTGGAGGGAGACACGCCGTCCGGACCGGGGGCCTTGTGCGGGTTCAGTCTGGAGAACTGTTTGAGCACGTCCTGCTCACTGATGACAAGGGCAGTGGGGGAGGGGGGGCGCCTTTGATGAAGTAGGGATCGTGGAGGCTGTGGAGCTGGAGGGAGGGGGGGAGTTGGACACAGATGACGAGGTGTCAAAACGGGCATAGTGTTGGGACAGTCTTTGACAAAGGGCTTTGTCATCCTGACCTTTAGGAGCCTGAGGCCGATAGTTGGTGATTTGCCTCAGTCCTCTCCACACAGAAGCCGAATCATTAGCAGTGAACTGCTGCTGGAGTCTCTCAGAATACACAGATTTAGCTCTCCTCAGCTCTCTGTTAAACTGATATTTAACCTCCCTGTAGCAGCCACTGTCTCCACTTTTCAGCGCTGCTTCCTTCTCCTTCCTGATCTGTCTGAGCTTAGCAGTGAACCAGGGCTTATCATTAGAGTACCTCACCCTGGTGCGCGATGGAAGAATGCTCTCCTCACAAAAGTGGATATATGAGTTCACATTGTCCATGTACTCATCCAGATCATGTGTGGCTCCTTTAAACATGCCCCAATCAGTTATTTCCATGCACGTTTCCAGCTTCTCCTCAGCTTCACTGGACCATTTCTTCGTAGTGCTCACAACAGGTTTAGTGAGCTTCAATCTCTGTCTGTATGTGGGAATGAGGTGGACCATCACGGGATCAGATAATCCGAGCGCAGCGCGGGGAACAGCGCGATACGCGTTCTTAACTGTAGTGTAACAGTGATCCAGCGTGTTTATTCCTCTGGTGGGGCATTTAATAAACTGTTTGTAGCGGTGGAGATCATGGCTCAGATTGCTCTGGTTAAAGTCGCCAACCACAATAACCAGAGAGTCTGGAAAAATCCGCTCCGTGTGTTGGATGTGATCCGCGAGCATGCGCTGAGCTTCGCATGACTGTTTCAGATAAAACAACCCAGTTGATAAACACCATTAAGTTCAATTTTATTTGGAAGAATAAAGGCCACTATCAGAGACACTATGGTGAGATCAACCCGGCCTCAGTAAAAAAAGTTTCTAATAAACATTTTCCACCCCTCTAAAATCGTACATTTGCATGTTCAAAGAGTAACGTGCCAAGGCACGTATTTACAAGCAGGGTCCCCGAGACCATAATCTTCACTCACTGTGCATGCGCAAAACAATGCCTTTTTTACTTTGGTTTCTCAATGCTCATTCAGTTGGGGGGAGGTGGGTGTCGGATGGTTAATTACACAGACGTTCAAGCAATGACATAAAAACATGCGAGTTCAAGTCCCCCTTTCATCTGTGAGTGACTTTTTTGTTCGTTTTTTCCTTAGTTTTTAACTCTACTAATGAAAGGTTCCTGTGAGGTTAGGGTTTGGCATTAAGTTGTGGGTAAGTGTTAGATGGTGAAAGATAAAAGTGGCAGGAACACAAACTGGCAAACATTAAGCTGCCGTTAGACACCTTTGTTAAAGCTGTAAACACCGCATATCCACTGCACGTCAAAAATCTTTTTTACCTGTGTACCATTTCTCTGGGTGAGAAAACATGCAATTTGACATTTTTTGGTGAGACTGGGCTGGATGCACCTACAGCGGGAAACAGTCAGGCTGATGGAGCAGTTAAAACAATAAAATATATTGTCTGTTAAAATGTGAGCGCCCAGCCTGCTCGGATGTATACCATCTCTCCAATAAAATGACCTATGGTTCCACAACAGGTTAAAATTGTCAAAAGTAAAACCATACGCTGCAGTAGCAGACTGAAGCCATGTATGAAGGCTCAGGATCCGGCTAAAGTGACCGATGCCTCAGCCTAGTCAGCCCAGTGTAATGGAATTTATGGCTTTTGGGTTTTATAGGTGTTTTATTGTTGGAACAAGTATTAATGTAGATATGAATGTGAGTAGGAATGAAGATTTCATTAACACTCATCAGCTCATTGGGGCACCAGTCCAAATAATGGACAATTAACAATTCTTTATTTGTGCCAATAATTAATCAGTCTAAAAAACCCTTGTGAGTTCTTGTCTGCGTTTAATCAAGACAGACATGAAATCAAACGATAACTCCCGATCAAACGATAACTCCCATATGTCTTTCAATAGTTGTAATAAGAAATGTCAGAATAGGTTAACACATTTGGATGACTGGAGACAAAGAATTCAACATGTATCATGAGCATCATAAGACTTATTGAATTACTGAGCATAACCTGTGAATCAAACATTTGTGGAACCAAGGGAAACATACAGTAGTGTGACGTTGCAAGGGTTAACACAATAAGGAGAGATGACTGACAAAACAGGCTTTATTTATACACACACAACACAACAGAGGGGAGGTCATTTACACAGGCCCTTGTTTCACTCATGGTGGCACAGACGCATGATTTGGCACATATAGGGAAACAATGCTATCACAACCGGTCTTATTACACAGCTACAATGGCACACATGAATAACGCTTAGAACACACATTATTTGAATCCTCCGTGGTGCAAGCATGCCGGGAGACTCCTGCCCCCTTATCACAGCCCCGACATTACACTGTCCCCCTTTGACTGGTTTCTGTCCCCAGAATAATAAAAGTCCAACACAAATCTGTCCAGGTGTAGGGGCGGCCGCGGTTGTCGGCAACCAGCACGCACAGGCCTGTTACTGTCCATTCGCGCCTTGGCTGGGGTATCCGGTTGGGATGAAGCCATAACTGTCATTTGGGGGCGTTTCTTTGGTAAATAGATGAAAGGGAGAAATTACTCTAGGAAACGAAGCAGGGATTTACTTCCACTTTATGGCCAGTGGGTAGTGTTACAGCTCCAGTCTCTAACCTCACAGGAACCTTTCACTGGTGGAGTGAAAAACAAACTAAGGAAAAAAATGAACAAAAAAGTCCCTCACAGATGAAAGTGGGACTCAGTCTTGAGTGTTTTTATGTCATTGCTTGAACGTCCGTGTAATTAATCGTCCGCCACCCACCTCCAACCAACTAAATGAGCGTTGGGAAACGATTTCTGTAACTGTCAATGAGACTTCTGCACCTCTCAGCAGGTATTTTGGCCCACTCCTCATGAGCAGACTGCTCCAGTTGTCTCAGGTTTGAAGGGTGCCTTCTCCAGATGGCATGTTCTACCGGAGTGGTGGCTCAGTTGATAGAGCATCCGCCCCACACCCGGGAGGCAGGGGTTCAAATCCCGGCCGGGTCATGCCGAAGACCATATAAAAGTGGAACTTCCTGCCGTCCAGCTTGGTGCTCAGCAATAATGGAATGGAGGAGGGAAATTTGTGGTGGCGCCTTGCATGGCAGCGGCCCTCTGATTCTACACTTGGGGTGTGTGTGATTAACACAGTAGATGGGTAAAACACAATCTCGTTCTACTGTACATGATTGGTTGTACAGTTGAATGACAATAAGGGTGATTTAATTTAATTTAATTTAATGTTTCAGCTTCCACAGATGATCAATAGGATTTAGATCAGGGCTCATAGAAGGCCACTTTAGAATAGTCCAATGTTTCGCTCTTAGCCATTCTTGGGTGTTTTTAGCTGTGTGTTTTGGGTCATTATCCTGTTGCAAGACCCATGACTTGCGACTGAGACCAAGCTGTCTGACACTGGGCAGCACATTTCTCTCTAGAATACCTTGATAGTCTTGAGATTTCATTATACCCTGCACAGATTCAAGACACCCTGTGCCAGATGCAGCAAAGCAGCCCCGCAACATAACAGAACCTCTTCCATGTTTCACAGTAGGGACAGTGTTCTTTTCTTGGTATGCTTCATTTTTGCGTCTGTGAACATAGAGCTGATGTGCCTTGCCAAAAAGTTCCAGTTTTTTCTCGTCTGTCCATAGGACATTCTCCCAGAAGCTTTGTGGCTTGTCAACATGCAGTTTGGCAAATTCCAGTCTGGCTTTTTTATGATTTGTTTTCGACAGTGGTGTCCTCCTTGGTCGTCTCCCATGAAGTCCACTTTGGCTCAAACGACGGATGGTGCGATCTGACACTGATGTACCTTGACCTTGGAGTTCACCATGAATGTGTTTAGAGGTTGTTCTGGGCTCTTTTGTTACCATTCATATTATCCGTCTCCTCCTGCGGCCACGTCCAAGGAGGTTGGCTACAGTCCCGTGGATCTTAAATTTCTGAATAATACATGCAACTGTAGTCAAAGGAACATCAAGCTGCTTGGAGATGGTCTTATAGCCTTTACCTTTAACATGCTTGTCTATAATTTTCTTTCTAATCTCCTGAGACAATGCTCTCCTTTGCTTCCTCTGGTCCATGTTTAGCGTGGTACACACCATGTCAACAAACAGCACAGTGACTACTTGTCACCCTTTAAATAGGCCGACTGACTGATTACAAGTTTGTAGACACCTGTGATGTTAATTAGAGGGCACATCTTGGTTGAACATGTCCCTATGGTCACATTATTTTCAATCTTTTCTAGGAGTATCATCATTTTTGTCCAGGCTTGTTTCATGAGTTTGTTTTTTAAAATAATTCTGTTGAACCACAATTCAAAAGCATTGTCTGATTTTCATTGGTTAATTTTCATAGAATATTTATTTATTACCACTTTTGTCAGATTCAAGTTATTTCTGTGGCCACTGTGGGTTTTTCTTTCATTAACAAAGGGGTACCAACAATTATGTCCATGTCTGTACGTTTTTCACTGAGACCGGCCAGGTTGGCCTAGAGACAGCTCTGGTCTTCTGAAAGAATGTCCATGAAAGGATCACTTTTCTTCAAACCACATTTGGAGATAAATTTGTCCATGTGACATGACACATTTCTCTTCCATTTGTTTAAAAGATATTTTAAGTAAATTCATAGGTCATTGCAAATACTTTTCTTTAAAAGTACCAAGTTGTCACACAGTGGGAGGAAAGCTGACTAGAGAAAAAAATGCATGAAGATGCATCAAGAATTGTTTTAGAATCAAATCGGGAGTCACTGAATTGTTATTGAATCATGAGATGCTTAAAGATTCCACACCTAATGTAGACCTCAGCTGGAGAGGAGGACAGACTTATTGGAGCTCTTGCAGTTTTAGTTGGTGACCCCTGCCTTTGACCATGGATTCGGGGACACGGATGATCAAGACAAACTGGCATACCTTCTGGGCAAGGGAAACGAACAGTGCACGATAACAGCAGCACACTACGTGAGCTGCTGCGACCAAAGAGGACAAGCTGCAGCAAAAATTTAAATATGTGTAAACATTGAATCTTGTTGTTTTTTCTCTCCTTTTATTGTTATGAAAATTTTTCTATTGCTTTGGCAATGAAGAAGGAGTATTTTCCATGCCAGTAACGCAAATTGGAGAGATATATGTATAGAGAGAGAGACCTGCAGAAGTGGCTTGTGTGAGTGAACTGGCAGCATACATTAGGTCAGACAAAATAATTACAGAGCCTTCAAAGAAGCTTTTAAATGGCCCTACTGTAGTATATGCAATGGGATCCGGCCAGGCTCAACCCAAAGGAGTTGCATGGGTCCGCCCTCCAGTGGGCTCACCCCCTGCAGGAGGGACCATGGGGGTCCGGTGCAATGTGGATCAGGTGACGGTTGAAAGCAGACACCTTGGCGGTCTGATCCCCAGCTTTCGAAACTGGCTTTTGGGATGTGGAACATCACCTCTCTGTTCGGGAAGGAGCTGGAGCTGGTGCACGAGTTTGAGAGATACCGGCTAGATATAGTTGGGCTCACCTCACAGCTCCAGTTCTGAAACCAGTTTCCTGGAGAGGGGCTGGAGCTTGGCCTACTATGGAGTTGCCCCGGGTGAGAGGCGATGAGCAGGGGTGGGTATTCTTGTATGCCCCCCATCTTGCTGCCTCAGCATTGGAGTTTGCCCCAGTGAATGAAAGGGTAGTTTCCCTGTGCCTCCGGGTTGAGAAACGGGTCCTGACCATAATTTGTGCCTATGCACCAAATGATGTTTCAGAGTACCCACCCTTTTTGGAGTCTCTGTGTAGCAACTTCAATCCACCAAAAGCCGCTTGGAGGCTGAATTGGTCTCATTTCCTTGATGCGTCCATAAAAAATCCTGGCCAAATCCAAATAGTTCATTTCTGCCATTTATTAAAACACATGGCCGACAAACGGGACGAAGACAGCATAGTAAAAAATATTGAACCAGAAAAGTGCATCAAAACTAACAAAAAAAAAAGAAAAACAAACGAACAAACAGTCAACAGAAAATATCTGAGCCCACTTCACCCTCCATCAGCCATTAAATTCATGCAGGCACACAGGTGAAAGAAATAAGCAAAACCACACCCTCTCCTGAGCCACTGACTGGAAATAGCAATTATGTGACGATTCAAAACACAAATCACAATTTGGCTCCTACAATTCTGGCCCCTAACTATTATTTCCTCAAACAATAATAATTACAGCACTATATTACAATGTCATGAGGATGATCTTTCTTCACCTTTCACAAGGCCAGACTATGATGGAGTGATCTTTAATACTACTCTAAATAAGTACAGCCTGTCAACTGTGAAGTCTGGGCAGGGAAAAGGTCAAGGGTCAAAGTCAAAAGTCGGTCAGTACTGTCAAGTGTCATCTGTCTCCTGTAGCAGGCAGATCTTATTGATAGGCCTGTTCAGGAACCCAGTCTTGGTTTTCATCTGAACATATCTTACAAGCCCTTTAATGTCCTGAATGGTCTCCTCAATTCTTCCAGTGAGCCATGAATTCCGTGGGGCTGAATCATCTATGATGGTAATGATGTCTCCTGGAACAATGTCTAATATTGAACCATTTTTGATGCTCCTGAAGCTGAGGAAGATATTCCTTGGTCCATCTTTTCCAGAGTAGATCAGACATGTACTGCACTTGCTTCCATCTACGGCAAACATACATGTCCTCCTTGTGAAATTGTCCAGGTGGTAAGGATGGATTAGTCTTCAAAAGCAAAAGGTGGTTTGGAGTAAGAGCTTCAAGGTCATTTGGATCTGTAGAGGCCTTTGTGATTTGTCGACTATTCAAAATAGCCTCAACCTCACATAAAACTGTGTGAAATCTCTCTTCATCAAGAGTTTGTTCACTGAGAATGGAATTAAGAGTCTTCCACACTGATCTAATTAACCTTTTCCATACTCCTCTGTGATGTGAGCCAGCAGAGGTATGAAAGATCCAGTTTATTCCCTTCTGAAGCAGTGCATCGTGAATTTGACCTTGGTTCCAACCTTGACTTACTTCTTTCAACTCTCGTTGAGCCCCGACAAAATTGGTGCCATTATCTGATCGTAGCTCTTTAACCTGACCACATCTGGCTGTAAAACGCTGAAGGGCATGAATAAAGGAATCAGTATCCAGTGTCGCTGCCACCTCGGTGTGAATTGCTCTTACAGCCAAACATGTGAAAATTACACCATAGCGCTTCACCACACTTCTTCCATGCTTTACTCCAAAAGGCCCAAAACAGTCAACTCCAACATAGGTGAAAGGTGGGTCATTAGGAGAGACTCTATCCAAAGGCAAATCTGCCATCTGCTGTTGTCCCAGAGAAGCATTTATATGCCTACAGATGACACATTTAGACACAATCCTTCTTACTGACACTGTGGCACCAGGAGTCCAGTACTTCTGCTGCAGTCTTGATAGCATGTGGTTACGACCACCATGACCCACCTCTTCATGGACATGAAGAGACACAATGAGGTCAGAAATATGCAGGCATTTTGCGAGAATGATGGGATGCTTCATCTCATCTGGCATAGCTGCTCTACTCAGCTGTCCACCAATTCTCAATGCACCCTCATCCAATATGGGATTCAGTTTGTGAATATGACTGGATCTTTTAATGTTGAGTCCCCTTTTCAGGCTTGAGATTTCTTCTACAAATTTTCTTCCCTGGCAAAAGCGGATAATTTCCATTTCAGCAGCAGCCAGTTCCTCAACTGTGAGACCATAGGTTTTATCAATCTCAACATTTGCCATCTCCTTTTGTGACAGAGCCTTTTGACAGATTTCACCTGAGTGAAGCTTAGCAAGGTCATTCTGTTCTTTCCTTTTACTCTTGGACAAAAGCAGTTTCTTGAGCCTGAGCATCCTTGCTACAGCCCTTTTTAAGCAACTCCATGATGAAAAGTAGTCAATAAGATGAGTTGTTGGATCTTTATCTTCAGACACAATCTGACCAGCATTGACAGTTGTAGTTTTGACTTCGGAGTCCTTTGATGATAGTTCATTCAATCTGTCAGGATTCTGAGGCTAGTATTCCTGAGGTTGGAGAAGAAACTGAGGTCCAGATACCCACGTTTCTCTCTTCAGAAAAGATTCAACAGTAAGACTCCTTGAAGCCATGTCTGCTGGATTATTGTTTGTGTCAACATACCTCCATTGAGATGCACTTGAAACTTTGGTGATTTCACAAACTCTGTTGGTAACAAAAGTTCTGAAACGAGTTGTGCTATAGTTGATGTATTTAAGAACTGAAGTGTTATCGATCCAAAACACAGGATCCAAAAGTTCCATGTGCAACTCTTTTCTCAACATTGTGTCTATTCTACTTGCCATCACAGCCGCAGTCATCTCCATTCAAGGAATAGTCACTGGTTTTAATGGAGCCACTCGTGTTTTCCCCATCACAAATCGTTCCGAACCCATCCTCACAGGCATCTGCAAAACGATGTAGATGAGCAGATAAAACTGTGCCAAAGCCTTTGGTTTATAGCATCTGTCAACCTTGGAAGTTCTCCATCTTATGAAGATTCTGAACCCAACTGATCCACTCCTGTCCAATGGAGTCTGGTACCAAATCGTCCCAACCAATCCTCTGCCGACACAAGTCTTGCAGGATTTTCTTTGCAGTTAGGATGACTGGTGACAACATCCCCAGTGAGTCGTATATGGAACTGACTGTTGAAAGAATCCCTCTCCTCGTGAGAAGTCGAGCCTTCAAAATGATTTTAAATCTGAAAACATCAGACTGTACACACCATTGTACACCCCAAACTCTTTCAATAGGAAGATTGTCATTATCTAGATCCAGATTAATTTCCTTTGCTCTATCTGTTTCAGGTATAGCTGCTAACATGCGACAACTGTTACTCATCCATTTGGTGAGAACAAAGCCTCCCCTGGAGCACAGTGAACATAGCTCATGATGAAGAGAGATGGATTCCTTGTCTGATGCTGCTGAGGTGAGGCAATCATTTACATAGAAGTTGTTCATGATGGTATTTACTGTTTGCAATTTAAATTCCTCCATGTTGTCCTCAGCACACTTCCTCAAAGCAAAGTTGGCACAACTTGGAGATGACGTTGCTCCAAACAGATGTACAGTCATTCGATATTCCCCCCATGCTCTGAATGTTGTCTCCTTGAGGCCACCAGAGGAACCGCAATAGGTCATGATCACCAATTGGTACCTGTAGTTGGTGAAATATTGCTTCAATATCTGTAGTAATGACTACAAGTTCCTTACGGAATTTAGCCAAGACTCCTATCAGTGTACTGGTCAAATCTGGTCCTTGTAAGAGCTTAGAGTTTAGAGAAACTTTCTGGAATGTTGCTCCACAATCAAACACCACTGAGCTTTTTCTTCCTTGGGTGTAAGACACCATGATGTTGTAAGTACCATTTCTTTCCATCATTTTGTTTTTGGGCATCATCTGGTACCTTTTCGACATACCCTTCGGATATCATATCTGACATGAAGTTGGTGTAACTGGAGTGAAAAGAGTGATCTCTTAAGTTCAACACACATTGTTCAGAAGTACTTCTATTGTCAGGCATGCATATTTCTGGATGTTTCAAAGGTAGACCAATAAAATAGTGTCCAGCTATTAACTTTATAGATTTTGAAACAAAATCTATGAACTGATGGTCTTCCCTTGAGAATTCATGGTCCTCCTTCACACACTCTGGGAAGTCAACTTTAAATTGCTGTTCCCACAGTTGATCAAGTCTCATAATGGAAATCCTGTTAACACTTGCCACTCTATGATCTTGGTAGTCATCTTCCTTTTCTCCTAAAGGTCTGTTAACTGTCCATCCAAGCCTGGTTCTAACTGCATAAGGTCCATCTCCTATGCTCTGGATTACATCCAATGGTTCCAAAACCCTTGGTGCATCAGAACCAATCAACAGCTCGATCTCAGAGTCAATAGCGGGTCAGTTGACCTTCCACAAATAAGACCAATGATGGATATCATTTTGGTGTGGGATATTCCCCTTATGAACAGGCAATAGTTCTTTGGGTATATACAGATGGAAGTTTACAAAATTCATCATCATCTAATCCTGCAACCTCCAAGCCAGACACCATGCTGGTTTCCACAACCTTGTTTTGACACATTGTTCTCAACAGGATACTAGATTTCTTTCCATATAGATTTAATTTATTCATCAAGCCAACAGTTCAGAATGAAGCAGTACTGCCTGGGTCAAGAAATGCATATGTATTTAAAATTAAATTTCCTTTCTTGACTTGAACAGGAACTATTGAAAGTTTACAATTCTCTTCACCAGCCCCAGTGAGTCCACTTGTCTGAACTGAGGTGATGACTCCATTTTCACTTGCTGTTCTTTTGTTCACTTGCTCCTTTTCCACTTCCCTTTTCTTTTGGTGGATATGTAGCATTTTTGGATGCTTCAAGCTGCTTATGGTGCAGGTAAGTCGCTTTCTACAATCTTTGCTGATGTGCCCTGTACACATACTGTTGTGTATGGAAATTGGCCTTTGGGGTTTGCCGTTTATTAAAACACATAGCCAACAAACGGGACTAAGACAACATAGTCAAAAATACTGACCCAAAAAAGTGCATCAAAACTAACAAAAAAGAAAAACGAAAGAACGGTCAACAGGAAATATCTGAGCCCGCTTCACCCTCCATCAGCCATTTAATTCATGCAGGTGCACAGGTGAAAGAAATAAGCAAAACCACACCCTCTCCTGTGCCACTGACCAGAAATGGCAAACAATTATGTGACAGCAATTCAAAACAAAATCACAGTTTGGCTCCTACACTCTGACTCGGGTGCTGGAGAGTGCTCCTCTTAGAGACTCCATTGTCCTACTGGGGGACTTCAATGCGCACGTGGGCAACGACAGTGAAACCTGGAGGGGCATGACTGGGGGGAACAGCCTGCCCGATCTGAACCCGAGTGGCGTTCAGTTATTGGACTTCTGTGCTAACCACAGTTTGTCCATAACAAACACCATGTTCAAGCATAAGGGTGTCCATATGTGCACCTGGCACCAGGACACCGTAGGTCGCAGGTCGATGATCGATTTTGTTATTGTGTCATCAGACCTGCGACTGTATGTCTTGTACACTTGGGTAAAGAGAGGTGCAGATCTGTCAACTGATCACCACCTGGTGGTGAGTTGGATCCGATGGCAGGGTAGGAAGCCACTCAGACCTGGTAGACCCAAACGTATAGTGAGGGTGTGCTGGGAACGTCTGGCTGGGGCCCCTGTCCGGGAGGTCTTCAACTCCCACCTCCGGAAGAACTTCAACTACATTCCGAGGGAGTCTAGAGACATGGAATCTGAATAAGCCATGTTCTCCACCTCCATTGTTGAAGCAGTTGCCCAGAGCTGTGGCGTCTGCTGAGAGAGAGCAGACGCCTTTTCTAATCCTCTCTTTCCCTTCTGATCCCAGCTTGCAATGTTGTGTTTTTGTCTGTGTTTAGTCGCTCTTCTGCTGAATCTTAATCTAAATGGAAATTATGGATCTGGAAAGCGGCTTAACTGTGATTGTCACCACTTCAAAAGAAGATCGGGTCAGGAGGAACCCAAGAGGAGACTCATGGACATTGGAAGTCATGCGTCTGTGGAGATTTGGCAGGGAACATTATTGGATATGATCTCAGGACTTCTATTTTTGGCTGTGAAGTTCCCTGATGTATCAGAAATTGAAGGAAGGTGAGCGAGCTGATCAAAGCGGATCCAGCAAGCTCCTTCATCAAATTTGACCAGTTGGGGAGTGCACGTGTAGCGGCAAATGGTGAACTGAATGACAGTGATTCAGTGAAGGAATACATCTGGAGCCCCGTGCTCTCCATGGAATGGAATGGAATGCCTGTTTAAGCCTGTAATATTAAAATTATGAAGCACAAGCGCATGAAGAGAGGAAATTTCTATTCTCCGTGGGCTCTGAGCTGTGTAGATTTGACCTTGTTTTGATGCCCTGTTTACATTCCTCCTTGATGAGATAAGCAGTAGTGGTGGCTGCTAACCCAAACAATCGACAGACAGCTGCTGTCTTCAGTGGATGAACTTCTCAAGGACAGTCCATGTGCCTTTATCTGCAAGCGAAGAGACAGACTCCGGACTTGTTTATAAGTCACATGACTATAACATCTATCTACTGCCTGGAGGCGCCCTCTGCTGTTCACTAGCAACTGTCACACCTACACTACACAAATGCACACAACATTACACGAACTGATACATATATACTGACTCATACATACACTGCCTCTCTCAACTCTTGTTTGTGTGATCTATAGTGTCTGCTAATTGTGCATAGAGGGTTTTTTTTCCTGTGTAGTCAAAATTTGGCTCATTTGAGCTTTATATGAGCTTATACGAGCGTTATTCTGATTAACTATGTTTTTTCTCTCTCCTATTGTGTTTTCCTCCCCCTCCCTTCCCCTCTTTACCTCAACTGTATGACAGGCGCCTTGCATGGCGCCGCGTCATTGGATGCGCCTAACGTGCGCGTCCAATGTCAAGTCAAATTCCTCGTATGTTTACTTGTAAATATACTTGGCAATAAAGCTGATTCTGATTCTGGCAAGGTCGTCGGTGCATCTCGTGGTGGCATCCCCCGAACCAAGTGGTGGACACCAGCAGTCAGGGGGGCCATCAAGCTGAAGAAGGAATCCTATCAAGCTTGGTTGGCTTGTGGGACTCCTGAAGCAGCTGAGGTGTACTTGCAGGTTAGGTAGCGTGCAGCCTGGGTGGTTGCTGAAGCAAAAACTCGGGTGTGGGAGGAGTTTGGTGAAGACATTGAACAAGACTTTCGGTCGGCCTCAGAGAGATTCTGGCAAACTGTCTGGCAACTCAGAAGGGTGAAGCAACTCCCTGGCCACACTGTGTATGGTGGGGATGGGGTGCTGCTAAGTTTGACTGGGGACATCATCGGGCGGTGGGAGGAATACTCCGAGGATCTCCTCAATTCCACTGACACTCCTTCTACAGAGGAAGCAGGGCTTGAGGATGAGGGGGACGACTTGCCTATCACTGGGACTGAGGTCCTGAAGTAGTTAAAAAACTCTTTGGTGGCCCTGGGGGTGGACAAGATTCGCCCTGAGTACCTTAAGGCTCTGGATGTTGTCGGGCTGTCACGGCTGACATGCCTCTGCAATGTTGTGTCCAGGTTAGGGACAGTGCCTTTGGCATGGCAAACCAGGGTGGTGGTTCCTTTGTTTAAAAAGGGGGATCGGAGGGTGTGTTCCTACTTTTTGGGGATCACACTTCTCAGCCTCCCTGGGAAGGTCTATACCAGGGTATTGGAGAGGAGAGTCCAACCGCTGGTCAAACCGCGCATTCAGGAGGAGCAATGTGGTTTTCTTTCTGGCCATGGCACATCGGACCAACTCTTTACCCTCTTGAGAATCATCGAGGGTTCATGGGAGTTTGCCCAACCAGTCTACATGTGTTTTGTGGACTTGGAGGAAGCATTTGATCGCATCCCTCATGGTTTCTTGTGGCGGGTGCTGCAGGAGTATGGGGTATTGGGCTCATTGTTACGAGCCATCCAGTCTCTATATGACCATTGCAAGAGTTTGGTTTGTATTGCTAACACCCAGTCAAACTCATTTCCAGTGACAGTTGGACTCTGCCAGGGCTGCCCTTTGTTACCGATCCTGTTCACAAATTTTATCGACAGGATATCTAGGCGCAGCCAAGGCTGAAGGTGTCATGCTCTGTGATTTTGACCTTTAGTTCAAGGCCACCCAAATTGGAACTTGTCTGAGATTTGTCATAGATAGAACTAGAAAATTCCCAACAGAAATTTTGAGAGGTGGCCAATGCCATTGCCGACTGGTTGCGGCTTCAACTCGTGAGAACTTGATGAAAAATCATGAAAAACGACTGAATTTCAATGGAAAATCAAAAACCTTGACCTTTGACCCCATACCCATAGTTTGAGGTCAGGATCCCAAGGTGAACCCGTGTACCAAGTTTGGTGAGCCTAGCTTTACTTGTTCTATAGTAACATGGCACGGGGAATGTTAACTTTGACCTTGCAATTCCACAACATAGTCACAGATCAGGGGTCACAGAGTCAAGCTGTGGACAAAGTTTGGTGACCCTAGCTTTATTTGTTTGACCACAAACCCATAATGAAAGATCAGAGGCCTGAACTACGAAGCAGGTTCAACATACCCAGGTTATCTTTCAGTTATCTGGCTTCACTAACCCAGACATTCTGGATCAGGATCATCTGTACTATGAATGTGTTTATCAACTCGGTAAGCTGACCGTGGCTTAATCAACCCGGCTGTGTGCGCTTTCACATAAAAGGGACCATGATCTCAGCAGATGACCAATAGGAGAATGATCAGGCAGCAGAGCGGAGTACGTCACTGATGGAGTACAAAGTGACAGATTAAATAAATATGAAGAGTCCCGGTATGTGATACAGGCTAAAAGAAACAGCCGCAACAGTTCAAGTCGGAAAGAAGCAGTAGCACCCCCCCCCCAAAAAAAAAAAAAAAAATTGTGAACATGGTGAATGCTTTAATTGATTGACTGTTCTAAATATTATGATATTTAAGTTATATTTAAGTTGGGCCTAGCTCATTGATATTACTCTCCATCACTCCGGTGGATTCTTCTTCTAACAGTATTCTTTTTATATCCGCAGACAGGCATGAACTGGCCATCTGGAAGGGCAGGACAATTCCCAGTGGACTAGCCATGGTGTGGCCATGGCTTTTTTTTTTTAACTTCATTGAAAATTATCGAACATTATCAAAACATAAACAGTACAGTATTTAAGGCACTTTCATTAGAAAAACATGTCAGTATTGATTGGCATTTTGAGGGGTACATAGGCAAAAAAAAAAAATAAATAAATAATTGAGGCAGCAATCACAAAAAGAAACAAAACAAAAACCTTCATTTTGATTTTTGAGGCTCCCCATATACCTGGCCTTCCCAAGCCCAGGTATACGGGAGGGTTGTGTCAGAAAGGGCATCCGACATAAAACCTTTGCCAAATCAAACATGCGGATCATGACAAATGAGACGTTCATACCGGATCGGTCGAGGCCCAGGTTAACAACGACCGCCACCAGTGCTGTTAACCGACAGGGTGCCGATGAAAATTGGGCTACTGTTGGTCGAAGATCGAGGAGAAGGAGAGGGGGAAGATGTGCTAAGTGGGAGAGAGAGAAAAGGAAAGATAGAAGTGTGGCGATCAGAGTAGGGACGTTAAATGTAGGGACTATGACTGGTAAAGGCAGAGAGTTGGCTGATATGATGGAGAGAAGAAAGGATATTGTGTGTTCAAAAAAACAGATGGAAGGGAAGCAAGGCTAGGAGCATTGGAGGTGGATTTAAACTGTTCTACCATGGTGTAGATGGGGAGGGAAATGGAGTAGGAATAATCTTGAAGGAAGAGTATGTGGAGAGTGTTCAGGAGGTAAAGAGGGAGTCGGACAGAATCATGAGTTTGAAGAAGTCAAAGGTGTGATGTTGAATATTGTCAGTGCGTATGCCCCACAAGTTGAATGTCACGTAGAAGAGAAAGAGGAATTCTGGAGTAAGTTGGATGAAGCGGTAGAGAGTGTTCCCAGGGGGGAGAGAGTGGTGATTGGAGCAGACTTTAATTGGCATGTACAGTGGTGTGAAAAAGTGTTTGCTCCCTTCCTGATTTCTTTTTTGTTTTTTTTTTGTTGTTTTTTTTCGTATGTTTGTTCCATTTAAATATTTCACATCATCAGACAAATTTAAATATTAGATAAAGAAAGCACAAGAAAACACAAAATGCAGTTTTTAAATGAAGGCATTTATTATGAAGGGTAAAAAAAACAGATATGTCAGGTTGTGAAATATATAAAAGTAAATCATCAGCATAGAGAGACACCCTCTGTTCAAAACCACCCCTGACCACACCAGAGATTTTCGGATTAGATCGGAGCGCAATGGCCAAGGGTTCAACAGCAAGAGCAAAGAGAAGGGGGGATAGCGGACAGCCCTGTCTTGTCCCCCAGAAAATAGTCTGAATAATTGCTATTAGTTCTAACAGATGCAACAGGTGAGGAGTATAGTAGGCTTACCCAAGCTATAAATCTCTCTCCCAAGCTGAATTTTCCCAGAGTCAGCTGTGAATACAACACCTACTGGCCAGGAGGCCAGAATACTAGCTCTTGCACCTTTAAAAAACTGCTATAAAAATAGTACAGATTCATATTTTTTCTGCTTTTTTGGCTTAAATCTTTTGATCAACTTCAATTCTGATCAAAACTATCAAATATTGAATAATTATCAGGATTTTAAATTTTTCAAAATGAATGGTAGTTTTGAGCAGGGCTGAAGTTGTTTTGAGAGATTTATGCAGAAGAATGCAGAAAAAATATTAATCTGTAAAATTTTTATAGCAGTTTTTTGTAAGTGAACATTTTTGTCCTTAATGACCCTAAAGCAGGGGTGTCCAATCATGTGCCATGGAGGGCCAAGACCCTGCAGGTTTTCTCTTCTACCCAGCCTCTTCAGCAGGTGTTTTCACTTATCAGCAATCAGCAGGAAGAAATTCAGTGGACTCTGCTGTTGAAGACACTGGTTGGAGGTAAAGCCTGCAGGGTCTTGGCCCTCCATGGCACATGATTGGACACCCCTGCCCTAAAGGGTAGTAAATTAAAGTGGTGCCTGAGGGTTAAATAAGGGTCATAAATTAATTTGCATTTGATCGAGGGATTTAAGTGTTTTATCCCCAAGCAAAAATGTGACTTAGTACTTGGTGGAGAAACCCTTGTTGGCAAGCAGAGGTCAGATGTTTCTTGTAATTGGTCACCAGGTTTGCAGATATCAGGAGGGATTTTGGTCCACTCCTCTTTACAGATCACTCCCCAACTCCTAAAGGTTTTGAAGCTGTCACTTGGCAACTCAAAGTTTCAGCTCTCTCCACAGATTTTCTATGGGATTAAGGTCCAGAGACCGGCTAGGCCACTCCAGGACCTTCATGTACAGTACTTCTTTTTGAGCCCCTCCTTTGATGCCAGTGAACAATGACATAATGACAATGTCGCAATGACATACTGGAAGACCCATCCATGACCCACCACCATTGTTCTGGCTGAGGGCAGGAGGTTCTCATCCAAGATTCTATGGTACATGGCCCTGTTCATCAGACCCTCAATGCTAAGAAGTCTCCCTGTACCCTTAGCAGAGAAACGGCCCAAAAGCAGGAGGTTTCCACCTCCATGTTTGACAGTGGGGATGGTGTTCTTGGGGTCATATTCAGCATTTCTCTGACTCCAAACACGGCAAATTGAGTTGATGCCAAAGAATTCAATTTTGGTCTCATCTGACCACATCACATTCTTCAAGTGTAATGTGTGACCGAGGGTAGCTAAAAACATAAACTGCAAGGTTCTTTAAAACCAGGTACAATCAAAAAACAGCCACAGGTAGCAATCAAAGGGGAAACTTTAAAATGAGGATGTTCAACAAGGAATTTTATCCATCCATCCATCTTCTACCGCTTTTCCGGAGGTCCAGGTCGCGGAGGCAGCAGTTCAAGCAGAGAAGCCCAGACTTCCCTCTCCCCAGACACCTGCTCCAGCTCTTCAGAGAGGATACCAAGGCGTTCCCAGACCAGCTGGGAGACATAGTCTCTCCACCGAGTCCTGGGTCTGCCCCGGGGTCTCCTCCCAGTGGGACGTGCCTGAAACACCTCAAGTGGGAGGCGTCCAGGAGGCATCCTAATCAGATGCCCATACCACCTCAACTGACTCCTTTCAATGTGGAGGAGCAGTGGTTCTACTCTGAGCCTCTCCCGGATGACTGAGCTCCTCACCCTATCTCTGAGGGTGAGTCCAGCAATCCTACAGAGAAAGCTCATTTCAGCCGCTTGTATCCGCGATCTTGTTCTTTCAGTCATTACCCAAAGCTCGTGACCATAGGTGAGAGTAAGAATGTAGATTGACTGGTAAATGGACAGCTTTGCCTTAGAACTAAGCTCCCTCTTCACCACAACAGACCGGTACAATGTCTGCATCACTGCAGATGCTGCTCTAATCCGTTTGTCAATCTCTCGCTCCATTTTGCATTTCGCTCCATGGAGCAAGAGATTGACAAGGAATTTTATTTACAATAAAATACGTTCAAATGCCCACTAAGATAAAAAGCCTAAACTAAAACCTAAGAATTAAATTTAAGTTAAAATAAGCTTAAAACAACAACGCAGGAAAAACCGCTGAACGCGAAGCCCAAAAAAACGAGGTGTCTACAGCAGAGAAAATGGAGGACGCCAGACTCGAAAACATGAACACTGGCATCGCCAGTTTGGGTAAAGAGTTGAGAGAATTCAAGCGGCAGCTACAGCAGGATTTAGCGGCTCTTAAGGAGGAGCTGAAAAAAGAGATTAAGGAGGAAATTATGGGCCTCCGAAGAGAAATGGAGCGCAAGCTAACAGAAAACATGGAGGAGCTGCGCTCCCAGCGGGCGTGTATGACAGAAGCGCAGGCCCGAATATCGGAGCTGGAAGATTGGAAAAGCGAGGCAAACGAACAACTACAGACCCTGACGACGCAAACACAGAGGATGCAGGAGAAAATAAACGACTTGGAGAGCAGATCCAGACGAAGCAATATGCGCATCTTTGGAATTCCGGAGGGCATTGAAGGCAACTCGATGACGAAATTCATGGATCATTTCTTAAAAAAAGAGCTGGAACTGCCCGAAGAAACGGATCTGCAGATTCAACGAGCGCACAGAACCCTGGCACAGAACCCGAAACCAAACGCTACACCCAGGTCAGTTGTGGTAAACTTTGTGAAATATGACATAAAGGAAAGAATCCTGACGCAAGCATGGAAAAAAAAGATACGAATCGGCGACAAACAGGTATTCTTCGACCATGACTACCCGACAGAAATTGTGCAGCAGCGGAAGAAATATGCCAACATTAAAAAAACGCTGAAAGAGAAAAAAATTAGATTCCAAACGCCGCTAACGAAAATGAGGAATCATTGGGAGGACGGCGTAAGAACCTACAACACGGCCAGAGAGGCAGCGCGGGATATGATGGAGCGGGGCCTTGAGGTGAGCGTGCCGGAGGAAACGGCTGGAGCAGCGGCGGCCCTGAACGCATCACGACAGCAGGAGTGGAGACGAGTGAACGGCGGAAGAAGGGGGAGAGACGTGGCGCAGCGGGCCCAGGACAAGCTACAAGGCTTTCAACTGAAAGCCTAGATCATAACAAAGATTAAGAAAGGCACAGAAGAAATGAAGGCCAAGAAGACAAGGTAAAAGAGAAACAGACAGCTAGGAGAGGTTTAAATGATATTTGTTGGACATTTCTAGACTAATGATTATTACTTGGATAATAAATACAGGTCTAGGGAGGGCCCCTCACTCGGTGAGGACATTCCCTCCACCCACCAACAGGGACCAGTGGGCAGAAGAAAGGCCCAAAGTACGGAGGTCGAGATTTTTTAATGTGTTTTTATATAAATATGTGTTATTTTTGTTGTTAAAGGGGCTAGGAGCACAAGTTAAAAAAATGGAAAAACATGAATATGGGTAAAAATCTTAAGATAATGACACTAAACGTGAATGGTCTGAACTCACCTGTTAAAAGGGAAAGAATAATAAGAAAATTCAAGAAGGAAAAAGCCGAAATTATATTTATGCAAGAGACACATTTGAGCAAGACAGAACATGTGAAACTAAAGAGATTTGGCTATAAGAACTCCTACTACAGTTCATTTAAGGGAGGAACTAAAAGGGGGGTTATGATACTAATTTCAAACAAAATACAATTTGAAAGTGAACAGGAAATCCAGGATCAAGAAGGCAGGTATGTAATAATAAAGGGAAGAATAGATGGTATGCAGATTACATTAGTGAACATCTATGCCCCACCAGAAAGTGACAAGGGTTTTTTTCAACATCTGTTTGATCTCATAGCAACACACAGTGAAGGAGTCCTAATTTGTGGAGGAGACTTAAATGCTGTCATGGATCATGAAGTTGATACAACAAGTGTTAAGAAGACAAAAAAACGTGTAACAAAGTTCATAAGAACCTCACTGGCAGAAATGGGTATGGTAGACATATGGAGGGACCTACACCCACTCGAAAAAGACTATACACATTATTCAGCAGCCCATAAAGTACACTCTAGAATAGATTACTTCCTTATGAATGAAGGTGACAGACACAGGGTGAGAAATTGTTGGATTGGAGGGGCAGAAATATCAGATCATAATCCTATATACATGGAAATATATTTAAACAATAGAAAACGACAAACAACATGGAAACTTAACGTAGGACTGTTAAATGATGAGAAAATGAAAGAAAATAAAAATAAACATAAACGAATATATCCAAGAGAATGACAATGAAGAAGTGGACCCAACAATACTATGGGATGCACTAAAAGCCGTGTTAAGAGGAAAATTAATTGTTGAAACAGGAAAAGCAAATAAGACTAAACTGGAAGCGTATGAACAAAGATGTGAGAGACTGAGGGAATTAGAACGTAAACATCAAAGCACAAATGATCCAAAAATATATCAAGAAATTAAAGAAGAAAAAACAAAGATAAAAGAAACACAAATGGATGAAATTGAAAGGAAAAATAGATATCTAAAGCAAAAATATTATGAAACCAAACCAAAGGCCACAAAACTGCTGGCAAAACGGTTAAGAAAACAACAAACAATGAATAATGTATACAAGATTAAAGACCCCACCACAAATAAAACCACAGTTAACCCAGAAAACATCGAAGAAATATTCCATAATTTCTACCAAGAACTATACTCGCAACCTGAAGAAACAAATACTAAAGATATTAAAAAATTTCTAGGCACATTGGACTTGCCATCAATAGGAAATCAACAAAATGAAAAGCTAACAGCAGAAATAACAACACAAGAGATCAGAGATGTGATTAAGTCACTTAAAAACGGTAAATCACCAGGTAGTGATGGATACCCGTCTGAGTTTTATAAACTGTTTATAGAAGAACTCACGCCACAGCTCCTAAAGTCATTTAACTGGACGTTGAACAACAACAAAATACCTCCATCATGGAACGAAGCTATCATTTCAGTTATTTTAAAGCCAGGGAAAGATAAAGAACAATGCGGAAACTATAGACCAATCTCTTTATTAAATGTGGATTATAAAATATATACAACAATTATATGTAAACGAATAAAGACATTCTTGACGGAATTGATAGAAGATGATCAAACTGGTTTCATAGAGGGACGCCAAACACATGACAATATCAGGAGAACAATACATATAATTAACCAAATACATAAAGAAAAGAAAAGCGCAGTAATAATGAGTTTAGACGCAGAAAAAGCATTTGACAGGGTTAACTGGAAATTCCTATATAGTGTACTGGAGCGCTTTGGATTTAACGAAAAATCAGTACAATGCATAAGGACGCTATATCAAGAACCTGTGGCAAGAATCAAGATAAACGGTAGCTTAACAGACAAAGTAAATATACAAAGATCAACTAGGCAGGGATGCTGCTTATCGCCCACCTTGTTTGCTCTGTTCATAGAACCATTGGCTCAAGCGATACGACAAAATAAGAAATTAAAAGGTGTAACAATAAAGGGGGCGGAACACAAGATTGGGCTATTTGCAGACAATATTATAGTTTACCTTGAACAACCAGATGAATCAATAATAGAAATGATGAACTTGATAGAAAATTTTGGAAAATTATCAGGATACAAGATAAACATAACAAAAACACAAATACTGACATTCCACTATAACCCTCTAAACCAGATAACTGATAAGATCAAACTAAACTGGAAACAAAAAGAAATAAAATACCTTGGAGTGAACATACCTAAAGACCTAAGCAAAATATATAAAGCAAACTATGATAGGTTGGAACAAGAAATAAAAAAAGATATTGATAGATGGTCAATCTTAAATATGGATCTGAATTCAAAAATTGAGACAGTCAAAATCAGCATACAACCTAGATTACTTTACCTCTTCCAGGCTATACCAACAGAGATTCCAGATGCCCAATTCTCAAAGTGGGACAGGATGATATCGAGATTTGTTTGGGGAGGTAAAAAACCAAGAGTGAAATATAAAACTCTCCAATTACCAAAAGAGAAAGGAGGCATGGGCCTACCGAGTCTAAAGGAATATTACTACTCAGCACAAATAAGATATATCATATGTTGGTGCGACGAGGGATATGAGGCAAAATGGAAAGAAATGGAAAAGGAAATTGAGGGACTCCCAGTACAAAGCATAATAGGAGATAAAGATGCATATAAGCAAATCAAACAAATAGACCCAATCACTAAATTTACTTTAGAACTGTGGTATAAAATAGTACAAAAATATAATATAAAGGAAGACATAAAACTATTGAAATGGGTAGCATTTGACAGTCAGTTTGAACCGGCAAAACAAGATAGGGGATACAAAAATCTGGTGAACAAGGGAATCACAGCATGGGGCAATATCGGAAAAAAAGATCTCGGGAGCTTTGTAAACATCAGGAAAAAATTTAAACTAGAAAGATCGGAATTTTTCAGATATCTGCAGATGAGAGATTATTATATGAAGAAGATTAGGCATAACCTCCAAACAGATGTGAGCGAGATTATACAACTCATTTTAAGCTCATATACAGGAAATAAAATAAGAATTATTTCAAAGCTATATCAGAAACTTATGACAAACAATCATACAAGTAACTATATAAAGGAGAAATGGGAGAAAGAGCTCAATTTAAACATAACAGAAGAAAGCTGGCAGGAAATATGGAAAACATAACACACATCAACAAATTCAAGGACATGGAGGGAATTTGGATGGAAAAACCTAATTCGTTTTTTCATTACACCACAGATTCAAGGAAAATATACAAATACCCAATCTTTATGCTGGAGGGGATGTGGGGTTCAAAATGCAGACCACTCGCATATGTTTTGGAAATGCTGCAAAATATCATCATTCTGGAAATCTATACATGTGACAATACAGAGGATATTAGGATATAATATACCAATGAACTGTAACCTGATGTACTTATGTGATCTTAAAAGAGACAATGTTATACAGGCTGAGGACAGATATCTAGTTAAAATCTTGTTGATTGCATGTAAAAAAAACTATCACAAAACAATGGCGATCAGAAGTTCTTCCTGACCAAGAACAATGGACTGACATTGTTGAGGACATACGTATGATGGAAAAACTAACATATCGACAAAGAATGCAAGAAGGACTATGGGGAAAAAAATGGACACACTACAAAGTGCAACAACGAGGCAGAAATTGAAAGAATAACCAAAGACACTGAAAAAACCAGAAAAATTAAGAGATGGAAACTAAAAACCTGATGCTCCAACATTTGTCCCCCCCCCTTTTTTTTCTTTTTCTTTTTTTTTTCTTTTTCCCTACCCTAACCCCTTTGTTTTTTAAATGTAGAATGTGATCTGAATGCATTATATATGATGAAAAATGAATAAAAATCTAAGTTACAAAAAAAAAAATAAGCTTAAAAAAAGAGTAAAATACTGCCTAAAAAAAACTTAAGCTAAAAAAATAAAAGTGGGCTAAAAAATAAGTCCATAAAAGCTGAGGAGGAGGATTCATTCTTCCAGACCAAGCTCCATCTGCCACCATGAGACAGACACCCTCAAGAAACCTGTACAGGGAAAGATACTTGCCAGCAGTATATCCATATTTGTCATCGTCATTATCATCAATGTCATCATGGGGTGCTGCTATCTGGGAACCAGATACAGCAAAGGCAGAGCTCCTCACTCTGCCTCTTGCTGTCTCTCACCTGCAGCACCCCAACTGCTCCACATAGAAGTGTCCTTCCCCAAATGCTGGCGTCACGGTGGTCCTGGGCTATTACTGCTCTTCCTCCTCAGTTATGCCCTCCTCCAGTCATTTTCTCTGGGACCAGCAGCCTCCTCTCATCCGACAGAGCTCTCGTCTGGCCGGCTAGCCAGGCAGGGCTCTCCTCCAGGCAGGCCCTCGGCTGGCAGGACCCCCATCCGGCCAGCTCTCCTCAGGCAGGGCTCTCCTCTGGACTGCCAAAGCACCTTTTACATGATCTGCAGTCACAGGTGCTGCACATCCCCAATCAACCCAGATGCTACTGATGAGTAATTGGGGGAAGCACATGGTGGAAGTAGACAACACTTCCAGTTAAAAGCACACTGACTAAAATATAAAAAGTACAAAACATGCAAATAGATCATAAATCGGCACAGAGATAAATAAATCGGCATAGAGAACACGAGATGCGGGGGGTGCCAGGGACCCGCTACCGGGAACCCGTGGTGCCGCAAACCTGTCAGTCACCACAGTGTTGCCTGGGCAAAACAAGGAAGTGAAAAATGACAAATTTCAGTAGAAAAAGACAATACTGAAGTTGCCGTGATTGCGTAGGTCAAAAGGATAATTCGGCATATGTGGAGAACATGAGGTGCATGAGCAGACTGGGTGGAGTGTCTAGTTGACAGGAGTACCTGTTTTTACTTCATCTGTGTGGTACCACTGTACTTTGCAGGACTGTGAGTCCCCCCTCCCGCATGAGTATCTAAAAATTAAAAACTTAATACTGCCATGACTGTGGAGCGGAATGACCGGAATGACTTAAGACCAAATGCAGGACACAAAAACACCCAAATAGTGAAATAAGTCATTTTTAGCTAAATATTTCCTGACAAATGGGCAACACTGATGGAACAGTTGCAGTCAAACGGGTCCTTCTGCTGTGAATAATAATAGATAGATTGTGGAGCGTGTAAATAATGAGGCTGATTTGGTTCAAGCGGTTTATTACACGACTCACACAAGGAGCATAGACAGAATGGCATACAAGTAGGAACTCTTCCCTTAAATAACATGACATCCTTCTAGACTCTTCTCACACACAAAAGATAATCTCCCCCGACTGCAGTCAGTCCATTCATCCTTGACACCTCCCTGTTATCTTACTAGGGCATCTAGAAACTTCTCACACACAAAAGGTTAACTTCATGTCCTTTGTTCCTGTCTAAGGTGGTAAACCATTATGCACTCCCCAGGTTGCCACACCCCCCCCCAGCAACTTAGATAGGACAAAAGGGTAACAGTCCACATGCTGTGATAGAACAATCAACATCAGTCCGCATGCTGCTTGGGCTTCAGTCTTCTGCCATATCTGCTGTAGCCAGGATTTGCTGCCTCCGTGGCGCTGCCATGCTGGGGGGCTGATGTCTGGGGGTGAAAACTTTTTGACTGTCCATGTGGGTGCTCTGGAGAATCTTTTCTCTGGGAAGCGCCCCGTGGGGGTCTTCCACGCTGAGGGGCTCTCGCCAACAGCACTTGCTCGTCAGCCACAACGAAAGCAGGTTTGAGTCTGTCTATGCCAATTTTTTCCCTCCTACTCCCCAAATCTAGCAAAAAATGCTTATCCCCTGTTTCCAGCACTCTAAACTGTCCATCATACGGTGGGCGCAGTGGGGGGCGGTGGGCGTCGTGTCTGACAAACACGAACTCTGCGTTTTTCAAAGCTTTAGGCACAAAAACGCGCGGAAAACTGTGGTGGGCAGGGCCCGGCAGCGTGCTTGAGTCTATGCAACGCTGCAGCAGCTGAGACGGGGAGCTGCCCGGCACAGGATTATCTGGCAGAAACTCCCCAGGCAGCCAGAGTGGTTGTGCAAAAACGAGTTCTGCTGGGGAAGCTTCCAGATCCTCTTTAGGCGCAGAACGTAACCCCAATAAAACCCATGGTAGCCTGTCTACCCAATTTGCATCCGTCAGTGAAGCCCTCAGAGCCGCTTTTAACGACCTATGAAAACGTTCGCATAACCCATTTGCCTGCGGGTTGTACGCGGTTGTGCGGTGAATTGAGACACCTAGGCTGCGGGCCATGGTTGACCAGAGTTCAGAAACAAATTGAGAGCCTCTGTCGGACGTAATGTCCGACGGAACTCCAAAACGCGCCACCCATGCTGTTAAAAACGCGCGCGCCACCTCCTCGGCTGTGGTTGCCGCCAGCGGAACCACTTCTGGCCAGCGCGTGGTGCGGTCCACCATTGTCAGGAGATGCGTGTACCCCTGTGATAGCGGAAGGGGGCCTACGAGGTCCACGTGGACATGGTCAAACCTCTTAGCCGGGATGCGAAACGGCTCCAAAGGAGCCTTCGTGTGTCTGTGAACCTTGGCTCGTTGGCACGCCATGCAGGCTGCGGCCCACTCTTTCACGTGTTTGCGAAGGCCCGGCCACACATATTTCTCTCCTACCATTTTGACCGACACGCGCACCCCTGGGTGTGCCAAAGAGTGAACCGACTCAAACACGCGGCGGCGCCACGCGGCTGGAACCACAGGCCGTGGGCGACCCGTGGAGACGTCGCAGATTAAGGGGGGAATGCCGTTAAGCAGCGTCCTCTTCTCCATCTTTAACCCTGTTGGTCCAGACTGGAGCGCGCGCACGTCCGCGTCACTAGCCTGCTCCGCGGCCATGGCTGCGTAATCCAACCCTACACAGACCGGGGCCACAATGGCGCGCGAGAGGCAGTCTGCCACTACATTCAGTTTGCCCGACACATGCTGAATATCGGTAGTAAACGCTGAGATTGCGGCCAGCTGCCTCTGCTGCCGGCCCGACCAAGGTTCTGAAACTTTGGCCATTGCGAATGATAGTGGCTTATGGTCAACGAACGCAGTAAAATTGCGCCCTTCCAGCCAGAACTGGAAATGGCGAATGGCCAGGTGGAGAGCCAGCAACTCTCTGTCGAACGTGCTGTATTTACGTTCATTGTCGCGCAAGGTTCTGCTGAAAAAGGCAAGCGGCTGCCAAACCCCGGCGACGCGCTGCTCCACAACAGCCCCTATGGCCACATCTGAGGCGTCAGTGGTGAGGGCTATGCGGGCCGTTGGGTCTGGATGTTTCAACAATGCGGAGTTTGCCAGGGCTGCTTTAACTTCCGAGAACGCCTGCTCTCGTTCCGGGGTCCATTCGACCTTATTCGCGGGTTTCTGTTTTTTGAGCGCAGCGTACAATGGCTGCATGAGCTGCGCTGCATGGGGAAGGAAACGGTTATAAAAGTTCACCATTCCCAAAAATTCTTGTAGCGCCCTGACCGTTTGTGGTCGGGGAAAATCTGTCACTGCGCGGGGGAGAGACGCGGTGCCCTAAAAAATCAATCCCCGTCACCCCGAACTGACATTTCGCTGGGTTGATTATTAAACCGTGCTCTTCCAACCTACGGAAAACCGTCGTGAGGTGGGTTTTGTGTTCGTCTTCGGATGCGCTGGCTACCAAGATATCGTCCAGGTAGACGAACATGAAAGGGAGATCGTGCAGCACTGCATCCATCATGCGTTGGAACGTCTGTGCTGCCCCTTTAAGCCCAAACGGCATGCGCAAGAACTCAAATAAACCAAACGGAGTTATTACCGCTGTTTTGGGTATGTCCTCAGCGCGCACTGGGACTTGGTGGTAACCACGGACCAAATCTATCTTAGAAAAAATGCGCACTCCTGCGAGGTGAGTGGAAAAATCCTGAATGTGGGGAATTGGGTAGCGGTCATGCGCTGTAGCGTTGTTTAACCTGCGGAAATCGCCGCAAGGTCGCCACGAACCTTCAGCTTTAGGGACCATGTGTAGCGGGGAAGCCCATGGGCTGTTTGAGTGCCTGATGATGCCTAACCTCTCTAGGTTAGCGAACTCCTCGCGCGCTATGGCCAGTTTATCTGCGTCCAAGCGCCGAGGTCTTGCAAAAACGGGCGCACCAGTGGTGGTGATAAAATGCTCCACCCCATGTTTAGCGATAGCTGCTGAAAACGTCGGGACTGTGAGTGCTGGGAACTGAGCGAGCAGTGTGTGGAACTTACCGCATGCTGCTGTGACGTTGGCTTGTGCTGTTGGCCGGGTCACTCGAGCTATACAGGGGAGAGAGTCAAAAGACAGTGCATTAACCAGGCGCCTGTTAGCCATATCTACCAACAACTCATGTGCACATAGAAAATCAGCCCCCAGTATATGGTAATCCAATGCTGCTACAACAAAAGTCCGTTTAAATGTACGACCGTGTAGAGACAAGAGCAGAGTCCTCTCACCAAAGATCTTAATGTCTGAGCCATTTGCTGCTGCCATCTCGGGGCCGCTGGTTCCTGCCAGCCGGTCAGCGTAGGTCGGCCGGATGAAACTCCTCTGTGCGCCGGTGTCCACGAGGAAATGCCTCCCCGAGCGTGCGTCCGTCAAATAGAGCAGCTTGTTCTCCTCCCCAAGGGTCGCGGCTGCTACAGACCCCCGGTCTTGGCGTTTCCCGAGCGCTTGAACTGGCACGGTGGTATACATTTGCGTGCCCTCTCTGCAAAGCGGTGATGGTAGAAGCAAAGCGTGTCACCTCCACGTTCCTTGGCTCCCGCTGCTGCTGCCGTCGGCGGCTCCTCGCCTCCTCGTGTTGACGTGCCGGGCTCTGTCGCTGCCGCAATGGTCACGAAAGCTTTGGTGGCGACGATGATCCGGTCTGCCTCTCGGGCTAGCGCATGATAGTCCCGTTTGGCTAGCAACGACAAATTGGCCAGGGCCACTCTCGCCGCTGTCAGAAAGTTCCTGAGGAAAATGTGGGTGAAGATGAAGTGGTCGTCGTCCGTGCCCTTTAACCTCAGCATCTTCTCCATCATGTCCACGGCCGAATCGTCTCCCAACTCAGTCCGCGTCAGAAGCCTCTTTGCTCTCTCACCATCCGAGAGCGTGTAGTACTGGATGAGGGCAGCCTTCAGCGCGTCATATTTGCCGTCGGCTGGTGGCTGATCGAGCAGGCTCTCGATGTGCTGAGCCGTGCTGGCATCGAGCGCTGCGACCACATAGTAGAATTTCATATCATCCGCCGATATCCCTCGGAGGGTGAACTGCGCCTCGGTTAGGTGGAACCAGGAGCGCGGGTTGTGCTGCCAAAAATCAGGTAGTTTGATCGCTACAGCGCACGCGAAGCTGGGGGTTCCAGTCGAGGTTGGCTCCAGGGATCTTCCGTCGTATTCCATGATTCGTCTTGGGTCACCAGTGGGGAGCGTGTAAATAATGAGGCTGATTTGGTTCAAACGGTTTATTACACGACTCACACAAGGAGCATAGACAGAATGGCATACAAGTAGGAACTCTTCCCTTAACTCTTCCCTCCACCGCCAACAAGTATGGTTGATGTCCAAGAGTGGCTCCTCCAGAACCATCTATTGCTGAACCTTCAGAAAACAGTCTCAATGTGCTTTTCAATCAAAAAATGTAACCTGCAACATTTTAAAGTTAATATACATGATCATGACATCAGTTTAGCTACAGAATTCAAATACCTTGGCATTGTACTAGATCCTCAACTCAAATTTAATCTTCATATAAAGAAAATTTCAAAAACAGTAAAAAAAAATCTGAACTGCTTTAAATTAATTAGATATTACATACCTTACGAAGCAGCTGCACTGTATATGCATTCTATGGTTTTTTCTCATATATCATACTGTTTGACAGTCTGGGCTCAAGCAGCCCCTTCCACAATAAGACATATAGGTTCATTATATAATCAAACCCTAAAAATCTTGGACAAAAAGCCCATTAGGTGGCATCACTGTAATGTTTTAAAAAAATACAACCTATTGAGTTTTGAGAGCTTCATTGACCTCTGTCTTCTGAAATTAACGTTCAAATGTTTCCATAAATCAGCACCCGAGCCACTTGCTGGTTTCGTCCAAAGACAGGACAGCAGCAGAGCCACCAGGAGTTCTGTTAACAATAACTGTAAAATATTCCACCG